>CM038638.1:20121876-20721876 GCA_021554675.1 Leuciscus idus | reverse complement strand
GAGGGCCCACGTCACTCCTCTGTTCACCTCTCTGCACTGGCTACCTCTCGCTGCTCGCATCAAGTTCAAGGCACTGACGCTTGCTTACAGATCCATCACAGGCTCAGCTCCCTCCTACTTTCACTCACTCCTACGAGTCTACATCCCTACCAGACACCTACGATCGGTCAACGAGCGACGTCTCGTGGTTCCATCACAGAAAGCCACAAAATCACTTTCCAGAACATTCTCATTCACAGTTCCATGCTGGTGGAACGCTCTCCCCACCCTCATCCGGAATGCAGAATCCCTGACAACATTCAAAAGACAGCTGAAAACCCATCTCTTCCGTGAGCACTTAACCTTATAAAAAAATAAAAAAAATAAATAAAAATAAAAATCCTTTCCCTTTGAAACATCACTTATCAGGCTTATGCTACTCTGAATAATACCTGAACTTCGTATTTTGAGCACTTCTTGCGTTGTTGTTGTTTTTGCCTCTTTATGATGACTCGCTGAATTTTTGTCCTAATTTGTAAGTCGCTTTGGATAAAGGCGTCTGCTAAATGACTAAATGTAAATGTAAATGTAAATGTTTTGTGACGATTTTGATGATTTTATTTGATTAAATCAAACTAGGGCTTAGTATTGATATGGATCTAATGATTTGATTGGTGCAAATGTTTTCAGGGAAAGTAGAAAATCTATTCAATGATGACTCTTATGGTTAGATTTTATTAAATAGGGTATTAAATAGAGCTTACTAAGTAAAACCATTGCCCGATGGAATTAAAAGTTAACAAAAAATGACAGTCCATTCTGATGATGAAACTGGTGAACAAAATGTGACTTTGATACTGATAGCGGAAGCTATAGTAACATGTGGTAAATGAATGTTTTCTTTATGTTTTCTGTTTCTGTTTTTATTTTTCTTATTTCATTTTTGTTGAATTTTTCTGATGTTTTTATTTTTTGGAACGATGATGATATGTAAAGAGGGTTAAAAGCAGTAGCCATCCGTGTTACGAGATGGCATACAAGGACAGGGTTTGAATATGAGGAGTTTTCCTATCTACTTTATCTGTGTTTTTATAGCATGTTTTGTTTTCCTACTAAATATTAATCCAACTTTTTCTTGTTTATACTGTAATGACTGAGGGTCCGACCTATAGTGTTGGAGATGCAATGACAGAGCTCGTTCGTCTAGCCCGGTTCCAGAATAAACCTTTATCTGCTTGCTGTAAAATTAAGGGCCTATCCTTGGGAAAATAGCCTGAGCTTATTTCATTTTAATCTTTTTTCCAACTAGTTTTAATTTTAATCTTTTTGTCTACTAAGTTTAAGAGTATGATCAGTTATATGAAATTCAGAAATGAGAAGTATAAGTGTGATGTAGGACTTGAACTTGGTACGTTTCATTATGATTATTAGTACTGTGTGAGTGTTTTTGATGAAACAATTATCAATGAATGATAAAAAGGGAGGAGTGTAATGGGAGATTTTTGATTTTCATTACTTACTTTGATTTTCATTAACATACACTAGATTGACTACTATGTGTGTTGCTGACCATGTGATATAATGATTGATGTGAAACGCCTGCGAAGCAGGAGAAGAGGGGGAGAGCTTTGAAGGCTGAAGCCTTGACCCCTAAGGTCAAAGGGCTGTCCAATTTAGGACTTGCAGGCTGTAAGTTAAGCTAAACTAAAGTTCAGTATAATAGGATCACTGGTGGTGTCTTATCCATCTCTGGAGTTTAAAGAACCTTGGAAGATAACAATAACAGAGTATAAAGACTGGCCTGCCCCTCCCTCCTGGTCGCACTTGTTCCACAGACTGTACTTGTGACTTCTGTGTGGCAACTGGGCCTTCTTGCAAGAATAAATTACTTTTTAATAATCATTTGATTCCAGACTGTCTCTTACGCCAAAGATGATTGTTTAGTGAATTAAACTGCCACAACAAGGTGTAAACCACTCCTCGTTCACGCCCCCCTCGCATATTGGCTTTCCAAGCAAAACCTGTTTTACATCAATTTAAATCAATGTATAGTCTTATGTGAACGATAAAGCAAGACTATTTTCACATAAGTTTGAAGCCAGAACTCGAAGGAACAACATCCATTAGTCAAAAGTCTTATTGACACATATTTATTATGAGTTTTGTGGTCATATTTCAGCAACTTTCATTTTAATTTTTTTTCAATAACCACGCATAAACATTATTCTCTTAAAAATTAAAAAATATACATGCATGGTGATCACATATTTTGGTAGCCCTGTTTGTGCTATATAGAGTGAATTTACACATTTGCCATTAACATGTTTATAAATAACTGAAAAAAGCACTAATGTCAGAGCATGTCAGAACACCTCCAGGGCCCAGAAAACCGCTCAGACTCCAGAGGGTTAACAGCCGTTCTTGAACAGGTTCTGCTCGATCCTCTCCACTAACATTCTCTGGGTCTGATTCGGGCTCAAACTGGTATGGCAATATTGACGCCGTTGTTTACTGAAGCACAAACTACCGGTAAAGATAAGGGGGCGTGACGTTTCCGAAAAACGTGCACTTGGTGGTTAGCGAATCACAACACACTGGGCCAGCTAACCAATCTGAGCCCATTGCGTATTTTGAAGGGGGGGGGCTTCATAGAACGCGGAAATCATCCGACTACCCAGGGGGCGAAGGGGGTTTAGCAGACATGGGCTGCTGTAAAAGGTTGTCATATAAAAATGAAATCTATGATGTCTGAGGATCACAACCTGGGTGGACAACCCGGTCAACAAGCTGCTGGAAACTTGTAATTAGGGTCAAAACAATGCTACCTCAAATTCTGCTTTAACTCCCCGGAATCACCCAATGAATTAATAGTCCAGGCAAAGTAGCGTTTTACAAAAGAACTAATTGTAAAAGAGTTTTTTTTTTTTCAGCTTAGATCATTTCTATGTGTCCAGAACAACATACTAAAAGTCCTAAGAAATCCTAGTTGAGGAAATATGTTCAATTCTCATCAGTCCGAGATGTGTGCCAATAAGGCCAGGCAACAATACACCCCAAATGGGGCTATTTTTTTCCTTTACTCCTATCAAAATGAAACTTTACACAATGAAAGTACCCATGAAAAGTAAAACATTTTGTATTAGAAGTTTCTTTGAAAAGGAATATGAATATGCAAATGAGCAATATACTAATCGAATATGCCCAAAATACACCCTAATGGACTTATTTTTTCCTTTACTCCTATCACAATAAAACTTTACACAATGAAAGTCTACAAGAAAAGTAAAACATTTTGTATTAGAAGTTTCTTTGAAAATGAATATGAATATGCAAATGAGCAATATACTAATCGAATATGCCCAAAATACACCCTAATGGACTTATTTTTTCCTTTACTCCTATCACAATCAAACCTCACACAGTGAAAGTATACATGAAAAGTAACATTTTTGTTTTACAGGTTAAACAAGATTGAAAAATCTATTTTAAATATGCAAATGAGCTCAACACTAGGCCTAATTGACTTATGGCCAAGAATACATAAAGTGGGATAGAGGCCGCACTATGCTTAAATATATTTTTATTTTTATTTGCAGATAAAGGAGACTGCAAAAAGTATTTAATAAAAGGGTGCCAATAATTGTGGCCAACGTGTTTTGGAGAAAAACATTTATTTCATAATAGGATTTCCCCCCCACTTTCAATTATTTTACTTCAATGAAAGGTTAGAATTTTGCAAATTTTTTTGAATGAAAGATCAAAAGCATAAACAATGCAGGTTTATTTTTTACAGCCAGTTTTGATCATATTTACCAGGGGTGCCATTAATTCTGACCATGACTGTAAGTCTTTTTGTGGCAAGTAACCCAGGTAAGTGTGGCAAGTGACTGTTTATGCATAGGTTAACTTACTGAATGGACATGAATGTGTTAGTTATTTGGCCCCTGTTTTTTCTACTTGTGACTTTATGGTTTCTTGGCCATAAGTAAATGTGGATAGGAGCAGGCTTCACTCAATGTGTATACTTGTCAACTTTAAGAGTGCTGGCCTAGATAATTAGAATACATAAAGTGGGAGAGAGGCCGCACTATGCTTAAATATATTTTTATTTTTATTTGCAAATAAAAATAAAAATATATTTAAGCATAGTGCGGCCTCTATCCCACTTTATGTATTCTTGGCCATAAGTCAATTAGGCCTAGTGTTGAGCTCATTTGCATATTTAAAATAGATTTTTCAATCTTGTTCAACTTGTAAAACAAAAATGTTACTTTTCATGTATACTTTCACTGTGTGAGGGGTTTGATTGTGATAGGAGTAAAGGAAAAAATAAGTCCATTAGGGTGTATTTTGGGCATATTCGATTAGTATATTGCTCATTTGCATATTCATATTCATTTTCAAAGAAACTTCTAATACAAAATGTTTTACTTTTCTTGTAGACTTTCATTGTGTAAAGTTTTACTGTGGTAGAAGTAAAGGAAGAAATTAAGCCTATGCGGGTGTATTTTGGGTAGCCTATTCGATTAGTGTATAGCTCATTTGCATATTACAATTCATTTTCAAAGAAACTTGTAATACAATTTTTTTTTTACTTTTCATGGGTACTTTCATTGTGTAAAGTTTCATTTTGATAGGAGTAAAGGAAAAAAATAGCCCCATTGGGGTGTATTGTTGCCTGGCCTTATTGGCACACATCTCGGACTGATGAGAATTGAACATATTTCCTCAACTAGGATTTCTTAGGACTTTTAGTATGTTGTTCTGGACACCTCATAGAAATGATCTAAGCTGAAAAAAAAAAAAAAAAAACTCTTTTACAATTAGTCTGTCGTAAAACGCTACTTTGCCTGGACTATGAATTCATTTGGTGATTCCGGGGAGTTAAAGCAGAATTTGAGGTAGCATTGTTTTGACCCTAATTACAAGTTTCCAGCAGCTTGTTGACCGGGTTGTCCACCCAGGCTGTGATCCTCAGACATCATAGATTTCATTTTTATATGACAACCTTTTACAGCAGCCCATGTCTGATTTCCTAAAAAACAGGTGTTTTGCCCCCTGGGTAGACCGTTTTTACAAGGAGGGACAGAGCAGTGTAGAATAATGGTTAAATATGTGAAAAATAATGCAAATTTTTAAAAACGAAGCATGAACACATGTTACAGTGCACCCCACAAACACAATCAAGCCTTCGAAAAAAGGCGTTTTACCACCCCTTTAAATCAATATTTATATTGATTAGCTCTATAAAATCTACTATGTTTTTATTTTAGATGTATTGAGGGTAATTTGTTTTTTGTGGATATATTCATGCATGCATTACATTCATTAAAATCATTAATTTTACCATTGTGAATAGCCGAGGGTAACGGTTGCGTCACGACCGATTTCAAAGTTCCGTGCGACTGACACCAGGGGGCGAAATGCGACAATGGTATGCGAATGTCGTGCGCAGTGGAAAGACGGCTTGAGAGTCAAATCTTCTGACACTGCCAGAATTTCGTCTGAGGGAAAATATGATCACAACGGCATTGTAAAACTAACGATCAAAGACTTCAGATTTTAGCCTTGAATCAGAGGATTCTTTTAGGATTTGCAAATTTTGTCTCAGACAATTATGGCCAAAATCGTACAGTGTGCACCCGGCTTAAGAGACACCTGGCTTAAAGGGTTTGTTCACTCAAAAAGGAAAATTCATCATTTATTCCCCCTCATGTAATTCCAAACAAATAAGACTTTCATTAATCTTTGAACACAAATGAAGATATCTCCTGGCCATCCATTGAAAGTCCTTGTATCCAAAACTTTTGCACATCAGAAAGTATAAAAAATACTTTGTAATATTAATCAATATGAATTAAGCAGTTTAATCTATGTCTTAAGATCTTACATGATAAATGCCATCACATAGAGAATCTTTCACCTAGATATCATCATATAGAGACTGTGTCTGTTCCCGAATTAGGACATACAAAAAACTCCTAAACACATTCAAGGGTAACATTTTTATTGATGTTCAACAAATAAAAAAAACAGATATAATACAGATGAACAAATGATAAAGCTCGGGTTGCTGAATATTCGATCCCTTACTTCAAAAGCACTCATTGTTAATGATATGATTACAGATTATAACCTAGATGTGCTGTGTTTGACAGAAACCTGGCTAAAACCAGACAATTATATTACTTTAAATGAGTCCACCCCGCAAGATTACTGTTATAAACATGAACCTCGTCTGAAAGGCAAAGGGGGAGGTGTTGCTGTAATTTATAGTAATATCTTCAGAATTACTGAGAAGTCTTGTTTTAAATATAATTCTTTTGAAGTGTTGTTGCTAAATGTAACACTATCTAGTATAAATGATAAATCACGTTTAACATTTGTGCTGGCTACTGTATACAGGCCACCAGGGCACCATAAAGACTTTATCAAAGAATTTGCTGATTTTCTATCAGAGTTAGTACTGGCTGCAGATAAAGTCCTAATTGTTGGTGATTTTAATATAAATGTAAATAACGAAAAAGATGCATTGGGATTGGCATTTAAAGACATTCTTAACTCTATTGGAGTTAGACAACACGTGTCAGGACCTACTCTTTCCCGTAATCATACTCTAGATCTAATATTATCACATGGAATCAATGTTGATGCCGTTGAAATTCTGCAGCAGAGCGATGACATCTCAGATCATTATTTAGTCTCGTGTAAACTTAATTTAGCCAAGGCTGCAAAGTCGACTCCGTGTTACAAATATGTTAGACCTATCACTTCTGCCCCTAAAGATCGCTTTATTAATGATCTTCCTGATCAGTTTCATCATCTCAGCTTCCCAGATAGCTTAGAAGAACTAGAGGTATTTCGCATTTCATGGAAAGAGAGCTCGATTGCATACAGAGAGGCCTTAAAAGCTGCTAGATCTGCTTATTTTTCAAACCTATTAGAAGAAAATAAATAAAACCCTAGGTATTTATTTGAAATAGTGGCTAAACTAACGAAAAACAAATCTTCAACCCCAGACGTTTCCAAGCAGCACAGCAGTAATGACTTTATGAACTTCTTTACTAACAAGATTGAAAATATCAGGGAGAAAATTATAACTATGCAACCGTCTACTACAGTATCACATCAGGCAGTGCATTGTAGTCTCCTTGAAGAAAAATTTGATTCATTCATTGCTATAGGAGAGGAAGAATTTAATAAACTCGATAAATCATCTAAATCGACAACATGTACTGTATGTTAGACCCTATACCGACTAAGCTACTGAAAGAGATGCTTCCAGAGGTCACAGATCCTCTTCTTAATATCATTAATTCATCTTTGTCACTAGGATATGTACCGAAAACTTTTAAGCTGGCTATGATTAAACCGCTTGTTAAAAAACCGCAACTTGATCCTACAGAATTAGTCAATTACAGGCCGATCTCGAATCTACCTTTTCTGTCAAAGATACTAGAAAAGGCAGTATCCTCACAACTATGTTCCTTTTTAGAAAGAAATTATATCTGCGAGGATTTCCAGTCAGGATTTAGTCACAAATTATTTGCTCCTATCATCCGATCGTGGTTGTATCTCGCTATTAGTGTTACTCGATCTTAGTGCTGCATTTGACACTATCGACCACAACATTGTTATAAATAGACTCGAAAATTATGTTGGCATTAGTGGAATTGCATTAGCATGGTTTAAATCATACTTATCTGACCGTTATCAGTTTGTAGCAGTAAATGAAGAGATGTCTTATCAATCACAAGTTCAGTATGGCGTACCACAAGGCTTAGTTCTAGGACCGTTGCTGTTCACTCTGTACATGCTACCCTTGGGAGATATCATTAGGAAGCATGGCATTAGTTTTCACTGTTATGCTGATGATACTCAGCTCTATATTTCTTCACGCCCAGACGAAACTTACCAATTCACAAAATTAACGGAATGCATAGCTGCTATAAAAAAATAACCTAGAATATGGTCTAACACTTGATGACTGCTCTGTTAAGTCTTCATTGTTGGTTAGGAACCTGGGTGTGCTCTTTGATACCAATCTTTCATTTGAAAGTCACGTGTCTAGTATCTGTAAAACCGCATTTTTCCATCTTAAAAATATATCTAAATTACGTCATATGCTCTCATTGACAAATGCGGAACAATTAGTTCATGCGTTCATGACATCAAGGCTAGATTATTGTAATGCTCTAATGGGTGGTTGCCCTGCACGCTTAATAAACAAATTACAGCTGGTCCAAAATGCAGCAGCTCAAGTTCTTACCAGAACCAGGAAGAATGACCATATTAGCCCTGTTCTGTCAACACTGCATTGGCTCCCTATTAAACATCATATACATTTTAAAATGTTGCTGATTACTTACAAAGCACTAAATGGTTTAGCTCCACAGTACTTGAGCGAGCTCTTAACGCATTATAGTCCTTCACGTCTATTGCGATCTCAAAATTCCGGCCAGTTAATAATACCTAGAATATCAAAATCGACTGCTGGCGGTAGATCCTTCTCCTATTTAGCACCAAAACTTTGGAACAGTCTTCCTACCATTGCCATTGGAAGCAGACACACTCTGTCAGTTCAAAGCTAGACTAAAAACACATCTCTTTGACCTTGCATACACATAACACATTACAGACTTCTATAATTCCATATTAGGCTGCATAGATTAGGCCAGCCGGAACCGGGAACACTTCCCATAAATCCTGATGTACTCGTTACATCATAAGAAGAATGGTGTCTACGCTAATATTAGTCTCTCTGTTTATACCGAGGTTTACCGCAGTCCGTCGGATCCAGGCCGTATCCAGATCTGAAGAAGGACCAGCGCCTGGACGCGACGACAATGCAGTCCTGAAGTGTCAACAAGACTCTCCGTTTCCAGAAGTGAGGTGGACCTCGGCCGTATCCAGATCAGATGGTGGATCTGCACCTGGACCTAACCATGATGCATCCTGAAGTGCCAGCCTCATCAGCCCTGTGAAGGCCTCATCGACACGACCAATCTGACTTCTGACCTGTAACGCTGCCTGGATCATAATCATACACTGTTCGCTCATTGGCCAGAGGAGAACTGGCCCCCGACTGAGCCTGGGTTCTCCCAAGGTTTTTTTCTCCATTCTGTCACCTGATGGAGTTTTGGTTCTTTGCCACTGTTGCCTTGGCTTTTGGCTTGCTTAGTTGGGGACATTTAATATTCAACAATATTATTGATCTGCCTTATTATGGGTGGACGATGATGCAATTTTCTTCTAGAAACAAACTTTGTTGTATTATTTTCATGTTATCAATGTGAAGCTGCTTTGATACAATCTGTATTGTAAAAAGCGCTATATAAATAAAGGTGACTTGACTTGACTTGACTATTATTAATTTTAAGGCCAGACAAGTAGTATGTTAAGGGTTGATTTGTAGGGAAGGACTACACGCCTGCGCACATATATTGAAACGCACATACCTATAGACTGAACTCGTAATACGCATGTGCACGCCATCGGCGTTCTCACTGGTTCACATTTTTTATGTTTGCGCAGAAAGAACTTAAGAGTTTTCTGTTAAAATGGTGTCGTGTTAGTGGCCCCTAAGTTAATAACTAATGATCGTTGCGACGGAAGTGAATCAATCAAACTAACTTTAGTCGGACAATAACTTTATTCTAGAGCTGCTATAAAGCCAAAACACTTTACTTTAATTTCCTATTATCAATGTAAAGCTGCTTTGGAACAATCTACATTGTTAAAAGCGCTATATAAATGAAGATGACTTGACCTGACTTGACTTGCTCCAAAATCATTTATAATGGTCAAGAACTTTGTCCTTCGAACGTTCCATAAAAAAATAAAAAAAATGTGTAGTTTGAGTGACAGATACAATACGAATATAATACAATCAGCAATGGCAAGCAAGTTTCTGAATTATTGAAATTAGGGTGGTAAGCACCAAGCCACTTTCTTTATCCCCAAGGTTGTTTTCCTGCACTGATACCATCAGCATGCTGGGCCAGTCTCAAGACAGATTAATGTGTCATTGGACAGGAACAGTCTTTTATCAGACGTCTACAATACCTGTCTGGACCAACCAAAATATCGTCAATGAACACCCACACTGCACACGACAAATCTCAAATTTGCTTAGTCTTTCTCTCTTTCTTTCTTGGGCAGACTAGCTCTCTAGCAATTCTAAATGCAAGGCCGTTTGCACTGTAGATCCTTGAAACATAATGTGTGTGTAAAAACCACAGAAGGAACAAAGTGACCCTGGCTGCTTAAGGCCCATCTTGTGTAATGGAACTGAAGCATATGAGGAAAAATATTAGGATTTTCCATTTAGTCAGAATGAAAATTTCAGTGCCTGGTGAGGATCCTATTGTGAGATTAAGTAAATAGTGGTATTATATTTGTTTTTCCATTGGACCATACTTTGATAGCAATTACTATTGAGGTGAAGGAGAAGGCTAACAGATAGCTCTCTTCAGGTACATTAGAACTTTTTGAGTCAGTGCAAAACAGACTGGCTGCACTAGTGGTGCATCCGATTGATAGAGATGTATAAAGGCAATTAAAGGTAGGGTAGGCAATTTGTTTTATAAACACCTTTTTGTTATGCTGGTTGAAACTCTCTTCACATCCTGACAGCAATCAATAATAGAAGTGGTCTAAATATTAAAACATGTACACATATATTTTGTGGAAGTCTCAGAACCAAAAATGTTCTTCAAATGTTCTACCTACCGGTCAACATATGTATTTTCATACCTCCATGCACCTGCCCGTGCAGACATCACACATCCTCACCACATTCAATGAGGCTACGCAGAGTTAAACAGATTGTCACCGAGTGCCACAAACAAACAGTAGCCGCCTTTTACAGTTCCTCCTGAACCAAAACAACAAGCTTATGCGTTCACACCATGTCATAACCATAATTACAAGACTTTTGGAGGAGGCGTGGCTATGGAGACACTCTTGTGCTTTCTCTGTAGCCCCTCTGACATTGCCTACCCTACCTTTAAGAGATCCTGGTTACATTTCTCAAAAGCATTGTACGCCTAAGTAGATCATTGAACCATTGGCACCAATGGTCTCTATGATCAACTTTGCTCATGATGCTTTTGAGGAATGCAGCCCTGGCCTTTTATGAACAGTTTCCTTCCAACCCTACAAAGGAATTGAAAGCAGATTGAAAGCATTTAAAGCATCTTGTTTAACAATAAAAACGTGGAATTAGATTTTTTTTTTTACTCAAAATATTAGTTTAAAGTTTAATTTAAAAAAGCAACATTTTGAGCAAAAAGCTGAGAAAATCACATTTTTGTCAAAGACTACATTCATAACGGATTCAGAGCGATGATCAAAACACAGATGGAGTAGTTTGAGTCCATTAACACCCCTAATTCTTAACAGTCCTATAGCTCATCCTGGGTCGACATTTTATTCAGTAACATTAGGCAGTTTTGATTTATATGTGGTTTAATGTTGATGATTGCATTATTTCACATATGCATCTGCTTACATAAGCTATGGCAGGGGTTTTCAACCGGTGGTCCGCGACCCCCTGGTGGTCCGCGGCGGCATTGCATGTGGTCCGTGACATGCATTCCAGCCTACATAATTTCACTATTAAATAATTTATTTTTCCAAACATTTCCAGAATATTTGCACATTGGTGTGAATACTAAATTTAATGAAAATATCTAAAATAATATAAAGGAGTTGAGATTCAAACTGACACAGGATAGGCTAGCTTTGCACCTATCAGGTCTATGCTTTGCTAACGTGTGTTTTGCGTCCCCAACGTCATATACGTACACATTCATCTTGCGCGCGAAATAGACCAGCATCTCGGAGTTAAAGGGTTAGTTCACCCAAAAATGAAAATTCTGTCAGTAATTACTCACCCAAAGGTCTTCCAACCCCGTAAGACCTTTGTTCATCTTCGGAACACAAATTAAGATATTTTTGATTAAATCTGAGAGCTATCTCACTCCTCCATAGGCTTCTAAGGGACTGAAACTTGCTGGCCCAGAAAAGTTATTAAAGAGATCGTTAATATAGTCCAAGCTACTACAGTGGCTCAATCTTAAGTTTATAAAGCGAAAAAAAACACAAAAATAACGACTTTATTCCACTATTCATTTCCTTCTCTCTGGGCCTCGAGTTATTTCACGTAGTGTTTTAACGCAGCGCGTCTGTGTTGCACGTCACCACGTAGGCTCACTATTGGCCAACGCTGGTCATGTGTGTCATGCGTGTGGCGTACAACACAGACGCGCTGCGTTAAAACACTACGTGAAATAACCTTAATAACCCCCCCCCCCCCCCCCCCCCACACACACACACACACAATAGTGGGCCGCCGATTACTTGTTAGTCAGAATGGTGGTCCCTGGCACAGAACCAGTTGAAAACCCCTGAGCTATGGCTTGTTTCTGCTTCTTCTTTGCCTGTTTTTTGATCTTCAGATTCAGTACTCTTTCATAAGATGTGTAATAGGGCCTACTGTATAACAGTGAAAACACGGAAAGCCTGAAATTTCCAGCAATGGCGGGGAAGCGTTGTCTCACAAATTATTGAAATTTCTGTTAATTGCGGGGAAAGAGTTAAATTGTCTGCTTGTATTTATTTAAGTTTGACCTTACATCAGAGAAAACATTCATGAAACATTTTTCTTGAGTTGTTTCTGTGGAATAAGTCATGTTCTTCTTACATCAGGAAAGAGGGTGGAGGAGGGATAGTGCACAAATGCAATCTGATCATCCCAGCATGTCGCCTCCGGCTGCCTTTAGGGGGGAGGACGGTTAGTATTTTGATCAGGATGCTGAAATCTCTACTTTGACACTTAACCTGGAAGCACAAAAGATCAATGGGCCTCCTGACACCACTTCTTAAGGAACACAGACCCAATTCTCACCCTGTTCGTTTTATCTGCATCAAAGGGTTGGAGCCTAGTGTGAATGAGAGCATTTTACAACAAATTAAAGCTCTCATTGTGATATTTTCCAGGACAAAAAGAAACAACTGAAACGATTAGTCAAAATATAATCCATAAAATAGCCACAAGAATAAAAAGTGAAAGACCTAATGGTAAATTATGGTGCCAAAATGATGTAAGTGCACTCTGAATGCATCAAACAATTTAGCAATTTAACATTTGGCAAGAGTCCCAAGAGACATGGTTAAATGATAAACAATCAACAAAATAGCTATATACAAACATACACTACAGCTGATATCCATAGCTTTACAAGCAAACAGGATTAATGAACTAAATGGTGTCTTTCTATAGGGCTTTTTAATGGGAAAATCTTCTGAAAAAAGTTATTTTCTTTTCAAGAAAAGATATTGGGTAACACTTTATTTCAATAGTCCACTTTAGACATTCTACTAACTATAATTAACTTTGCAGCTACATGTCAACTAACTGTCATTAGAGGATTAGTAGACTGTCTGCTTAATATCTGCTAACACTTTATTTTGTTGGTCCCCAGACAGACATTATACTGACTATATAGTCAGCTGCAAATATGGCTTGACCCCAAAAAAATTCTAACAAAAGGTTTGTCAGTGGTTTACAGTAGTATCAGATGTACTTAAAAACATACTAAAAGTTTACCAAAGTTTGACTCCAAGAAAGGCCCCATTTTCAAAATGGCGGCCGTCAGGACCCTTAAAATGACCATTACTCCTTTGTATTCCTCCTAGACCAGGAATACTGGTGCCTGATATATGTTTGGGCCATGTAATATTCTAATTAACATATTTGCATCATAGATAAGTGATTACAAGTACAATTATATATTAAAGCAATTGGTTACAAGCATATTTATGTGAAAAATAAGTAAAATTTCCCTTAAGGCGAGACACTACAGGTGAATAGGGTAACATTTTTAACTAGCAGATATCACCATGAAACTTTCCCAGTTGATTGTCTACATTAAGATGAGAAAAAAATTTATTACAAGGTTTCTGTAATTGAATGTTTAAATATGCAAATTAGGCATTATCTAATTAAATATGCGCTTATTTGCATATATATACATAAAAATAAAAATAAACGAAATCTGAGTATTGGATAAAGCCAGGTTCAAAATAATTAGTTCATTGTGTTCACATATTAGATGGGAAAACAATTACGGTGTATGTGATGACAGGGTGCAGGGTGCTCCAGCAATCGCGGAGCAGCGGGATGATTTAGAACGCCAACTTTTGTTGAATTTATGAGAAATCTACAGACACAAAACAAAGTGTAGTAAAATAAAGACCTAAATGTGTATTTCAGACTCTTTTTCGCCACAAGTCTGAAAGAAGACATGTTATTGAAGACAAATATCCCCAAATCTGAAAAAAAAACAATGCTTTTGCCTGCCGTGTCTCGCCTTAAGTAATTACATATTTCTCCTTTCTCATATCGTTTTGCCTAGTGTTGGTGGTTTCTGTGGTTCATAACCATTCTTTTGATTCCAATAAAGAATAAATTCATTAGAACTGTGTGGTACTGTCAAATTAGTCAAAACAGGGCTGCCACGTGAAGGCACGTGCTGATTGTCTGAACCCGTATAGAATCACACCAATTCATTGGCTGATGGCGCGGGCGCCTCCTCAGTGGCGCAACTTGAGAGCGGAATGACGTGGACAAAACTTTGGTGACATAACCAGGTCTTGGCCATAGAAACACCTTCACAAGACCTGGGGAAAACTCCATACAAGGCTCACTCACAGAAAGAGCCTGCAGATCCCCCATGCGCTTGAGAGAGGCCAACACTAACAAAAGTGCCACCTTGAGCGTAAGAATCCGGTCCGGAGCTGACTCCAAGGGTTCAAAGGAAGGCTCTAATAGCCCCTCCAGAACAACTGATAAATCCCAGGTGGGGACACTAATAGGACGTGCAGGCCTCAAGTGTCTAACCCGATAGGCAGCGATAGCTGACATAAACTCTCAAGGTAGTTGCAGCCACTCCAGCCACAAATTTATCCTGCAGGAATTCCAGCAATGAACCGACCGGGCAGCTGACAGGGTCCACTGCATGAGCCGAACACCAAGACTCAAAAACCTTGCACTTAGAGAAATACAGCAGTCTAGTATAAGGCGCACGAGCGTTATCAATGGTCTCCCAAACATCAGCGGGAAGACCAGACGCCACTGTCGCTAGCGATTGCCTCTTATCGCCCACAGCCTCCATATCTCGGGTCAAGGATGCCAATTCCTGCCCTGGAGCTGAGACAGCAGATCTCTCCTGATAGGAATCTGCCAAGGGGACTCCTCCACCAGGGAGCTCAGTTCCGAGAACCACGTCTGGGATGGCCAGAATGGGGCTACCAGAAGGAGGCGGATCCCACACTCCCTCACTCTGCAAAGGACTGCAGGGATTCGCTTGACCGGAGGGAATACATACAGTCTCAACTCCAGCCACGGATGAGCGAGGGCATCTATCCACAGAGGTGTCGGATGAGCTGAGACAGGGAAAACCATAGGGGGTACTGTGTCGAGCTCTGCGACGCAAAGAGGTCCGCCTCGCCAAACATGCTCCAAATTAGAGCCACTGTTTTGCAGTACAACATCCATTCTCCCGACTTGAGCTTCTGTCTCGACAGAAAGTCCGCTGCGATGGTCAGGTCCCCTGGAACGTGAACTGCTCTCAGCGAAAGAAACCTGTCTTGAGCCCAAAAGAGGAGGCGGTGCGCATGCCTGTCGAGGGTGCGCGACCACGAGCCCCCCTGGCGATTTACATGGGACACCATTGCCATGTTGTCCGTCCTGACAATGACATGAGTCCATCAGGGCCGGGAGAAATTGATCCAGGGCCAGAGAGACAGTTTGCAACTTGAGGCAATTTATGTGCCACGAGAGAAGCTCGCCCGTCCAAACATCGTACGCTGGTCTGCCCTCGAAGACCGCACCCTAACAAGTCAAAGAGGCGTCCGTCGTGACAACCTGCCAACGGCAAACTACACCCATCTTGACCCCCTGAAGTAAAAAGGGGGAGTCTTTCCACCTCTAAAGAGCGTGAAGGCAACTGCGCGACACTCTCAGCAGGCGGAAGGCAGACCAAGAAGGGCGGATGCCCCTGAGTTTCATCCAGCACAGGAATGGTCTCATATGAGGGAGACCCAAGGGCAGCACAGGAGAGGCTGCTGCCATGAGCCCCAGAAGCCTGCGACATATGCCCACATCTACATGATGGCCGAGCCTGAAACGGGTCAAGCACGCACGGAGACTGGAAACTCGAGCAGGGGCCAGACGGGCCTGCGTCGAGAGAGAATCGAGTTGGACACCCAGGAAAGTGGTCTGCTGAGAAGGAGTTAAGACATTCTTCTGAGCATTCAACCTGAGACCAAGAGACCGGAGGTGGTGGAGAATGACGTCCCTGTGACGAAACACCAACTCTCTGGAATGAACCAGAATGAGCTAGTCGTCTAGATAATTTAGTACACGGATGCCCTGGAGCCTCAAGGGGGCCAGAGCTGCATCCATGCACTTGGAGAATGTCCGCGGAGCCAAAGCTGGACCAAATGAAAGGACCCGATACTGATACGCCTTTCCCCCAAAGGCGTATCTAACCTGAGGTTTAGCATAATGCCACCTTTATACTCAAAAACATCTATAGAGGATGTATTACATATGTATTACCTTATTCAAATTGAAATGAGTGACCATTTTAGAGGGTTCACACACAGGCCTCTGTTTGGGCTAATTCAGAGTTGTTTATGATCAAAGTTATACAACTCCAATTTAAGTTACTTTTGGGTGCAATAATTTTTACATTGAATGTCAAGTCTGTGTTTTAGAAAAAAAAAAAAAGGGTATGTGTCCAAAAACACGTACTGAGTAGTTACATGACATAGGCTAAATCATTTACATCTCTGGTTCACCCCAAACAAAGATAAAACCTTACAGTTATCTCACAAAATCATGTAAGTGCAATTTAGACAAGTCCAATGGATTTATAGACCCAGAAAACATGGGGTTAGACACCAAGATTACAAGGCTAGGTCAAATAATGAAGGAGTTAGGATATTTTAAGGGCTTCCTGCCTATCTTGGACGCCATCTTGAAAATTACACCTTTCTAGTGGTCAAACTTTGGTAAACTTTTAGTATGTTATTAAGGACACCTAATACTACAAAAAACAGCTGCGAAACCTTTTGTTAGAATTTTTTTAGGGTTAGGTGTTTTTTTTTTTTCATATATGCAGCCGCCTAATAAGTAACTTGGCAACTACAAGTCAACTTATTCTACTAACCCGAACCCTAAAACCTAACCATAACCTACCAGTCTACTGACAGTCTACTAATGCTCTAATGAGAGTTAGTTGACATGTAGTTGCGAAGTTACTTATAGTAAGTAGAATGTCTAAAGTGGAGCAATAAAGTGGAACCAGGTATGGTCAGGATTATGTTTAGTCTTTTCATTCATTTGTATATGTTTCTCAGCAAAAACTGTTTTCAACATAATAATAATAATAAATGTTTTTTTGAGCAGCAAATCATCATATTAGAATTAGACACATAATACTGGAGCAATTTTGCTGAAAAATCAGCTTTGTCATCACAAGAATAAATTACATATTTTAAAATGTATTTAATTAGAACAAAATTATTGTGTAAAATAAATGAAATTGTAAGTTGAATATTACTACTGTATTTTGATTAAATAAATGCAGCATTGGTGAGCATAAGAGACTTCTGACAAAAAATTATTTTTTGATGTTTCCAAACTTTTGACATGTTGGATTACAACCCACATTCTGACAGAATAACCGACCCTCAAAAACGAGATTTTTTTTTAATAATGGACTGTTACCTACAGAACGTCTGCTCACTGGATGAATTTATGAGAACTTCTTAAACAGCTCTTCTGTAGGGGAATGGACGACATTCTTGGACAGATGTTGCTGTTGATGGAGGATCACTGTCCCTTCGTCAAGTTCATTGATTACGCCTTGTGGGTGTGTGGATTCTCCCTCACCCACCATCTCTCTACCCGCTCCAGACAGGACTCATCATCCCAGCCCGGGATGATCCAGAGATCCTCTGCCGTGGACCCAGTGACAAAGTCCGAGCCTGGCACAGAACAAGAGCCCAAGCTATAGCGCCTGCCACAGACCACAAGGCATCGAAAACACTTTTAATAATTAATTAACAATATCTCCATGCATGCTATAACAACTAATATTGCCCAACAACTAATCTTCCCTTTGGAGAAGAACTTGGTTCATAACTACAAACACAATTAAAAAGTAAATTGAGTGATTAATAATCAATATCTAACCTAATGAAAAATTTTGAGTTTCTGAAATAGGTAAACCTCAGTATGTGCAAACCACGTGTATGACTGTGAGTGTGTATCAACATTGTTATGAAATATTTAATCTCTGTGTGGAGCTTTTTGTTATTACTTCCACTAATGGAGGCCTGTGGGTGCTAGCAATGAGAAAACATCCCGCTCGAGTTCCTGCCCGGGAAAACCCACAGCTGTCTGCATCAGTCTTTCTCTTGCCTCCCTCCCTTCATTTTTTTTTTTTTTTTGCTGTGGGTGGGTGGTTCTACAGTTGAAATTGAACATAGTTATTTTCTGAAAGAGAGAGGTGTGTGTGAGGGGGTCAGGTAAGGGTGTGTGTAGCGAGAAAGGTGTTATACATACTTTTGCTGGCTTGACACAGGATTTAAGTGCTGGTCCATGAGTTTTTAAACAGGTGGGACTTCATAAATGGTTTAGTATATCTGACATAAGGTACTGTTCTCAGAATACACTTATAATCAGTTATTCTAAGAACAAAAAGGGCTGATATATTTTGACCTGTACTGAAATTTGCTCCAAACACCCCCAAAACACAAAAAACACACAAACAACAACAACAACAACAACAACAACATAATGACATTTAAAGGGGTCAAATCATGGAGAATAGGATTTTTCTTGCTCTTTTGAAATAAAAGAGTTTCTATGGGCCATAGGGCCCTATTTTAACGATCTGAAACGCAAGTGTCAAGCGCAAAGCGCAAGTAACTTTGTGGGCGGGTCTCGGCGCTGTTGCTATTTTCCCGGCGGGATAAATGACTCTTGCGCCAGGCGCAAATCTAAAATGGGTTGGTCTGAAGTAGCTTCATTATTCATAGGTGTGGTTTGGGCGTAACGTGAAATAAACCAATCAGAGCGTCATCTCACATTCCCTTTAAGAGCAGACGCGATTTTTCCATAGCGGATTGCTATTGTAACGGCGGATTTGCCAGGCGCGCGCCAGGAGCGGTTCACAGCCAAGGAGAGCAACGCTCTCGTCACGGCCGTAAAAGAGAGAAGTTACATTGAAATGGAGAAACCCACCCAAATTAACTTCGGTTAAACAGGCGTATGATAATTTGTGTAAATGTGTAAGCTATTATAATAAATTGTATCTATCTATCTATCTATCTATCTATCTATCTATCTATCTATCTATCTATCTATCTATCTATCTATCTATCGTAATAATGTATGATTTGCAAAAATGAAAACTGCTGCTTCTGTGTAGATGAGAGAATCAAAGTGTATGCGCGTTGTGCACACGCTACATTGATTATGGCCAAGCATGCGCCCTTAAAATAGCATATGAATAACATGCGCAACACGCCACTGACTTTAAACTATTTTTTCCTGGTTAGTGGCGCAATTGTTTTCTAAACCTGCAAAATAGCATGAAGGAACGTTTGCGCCGGAACACGCCTCCTCTTTGCGCTGAACCGCCCCCGGGAGCGCAAGTTTATTTCCTAACTTACCGACGTGCTTCTGTGGAAGAAAAAGTCCGCCTTGCGCGGGTGCAAAATAGGAATGATACATGCGTCGGTGTACAAAGTCACTTGCGCTGGGTGCAAGATAGGGCCCATAATCTCATGTGTTCATAACCATTTACATTAACCAAGCTGCAAAAATGGGTCAGTCAATAATGTGCTTAATTGAGGGCAGCATCCACAATTACCTTGGTGGGTGAATTCAGGTAATACTGGCCATTACTGGCCAGGCAACTGCATTTTGTCATTTTGCATGATTTTATTATATTTTATCAGCAGTGTTGGGAAATTTACTCTAAAAATGTAATTAATGACTTGCTAATTAAATCTTCTGGCAAAAACAAGCAATGCAAGTTTGAGAGGTGGCGCCCCGACAAATCTCGCAAGAATCACGACTTGCTTAATGGCACGACGTCACATACATCAACAACATATGAAGCAGCCTCTATGGAAGACATTAGCATGCATTTCAGACGTGAATCATGGCAGAGTCAACGAAGAAAACAAAGAAAGCGCGGTCGGAAGAGTGCAGAGACGGCTCTGCGTGAGTGGTATTTACAACAGTAACGTTAAATACAAGTACTCCACAGCGACTCTAGGGGTCTCTGTTTGAGAAAAATGGAAAACTGCATAGTGTGCCTTTAAATGGATGTGGTTGCATTAAACACATACATTTTAACATTAGACATTACATTTTGATGTTAAATACACTTAGCATTACACAATGTTTTATATAAAAATGTTCTATCCAGTATTTAATGCAATTACATCAGAAGTAGCCATATCTAAATTACTTAAACAAGAATGGCTTTCCACTGAGCAGTATGGTACGGTACAGTATGGTACGCACTTATTTCCGTTTCCACTGTCAAAAGTTGTGAATGGTACCAAAATGCCGCAACCGTACCGTACCACATTTTGGGTACCCTTCTGTTGGGGTACCTAGCACAGTGGTATGGTACTAAAGGGTGGACCTAGACTCACTGCAGGACGTTGATTGGTTGACAGAGAATCGTCACTTGCGCGTGCTACAAGGGGAATGACAACATAAGAAGCGCCATTTTTTATATACAGTTTAAATATAATACTACTGTTACTGTGTCACGAAATGTAATTTTAAGAGTTTTTCAGGCGAGAATGTAGTTGTTTAAAGCTCAAATCTGTGATTTATTTATAAAGATTTATGTAAATTTGATCCAGGTTGTGAGATCCAGGTTGTGAGATCCAGGCAATCACCGGGCGCTCGGCGCTCATGTACCCCGCCTGGAACAGCCTTTCCTCGGCTAGTCCTTCTGACGTTTGCCGCTGACTCTGACGTCTCTGTAGTGGTTAAACATGAGATATAATTCGTCTTGTGTAAACCTAACGGGCGATCTTTGGTCTTGTGAATCTATAATTTGTACCCTGGCCAAACTGAGGGCTAAGTGAAATTTCATAACTTTATATTTAGTCTATTTAACTTTTCATTTACCGGTTATTTGTGTGGCTATAATATTTAAGAATGAAAAAGTAAAGAGGCAGTGTGGTGTTTTATAACATATTTTGTTTTATTGTTTCATAAAATGTACATACAGAGATAACCGGAGTAGCAGAGCGAGCTGACGCTTTGAAGAACGCGCTGTTTCCATTACCGGACTCGCGTCCTCGGGAGTCATTCTCCTGAGCTGGACTTGGCAAGTCCGAACTTTGCGTACTTGCTATTGAGAAACGCCTAATGTCGGCGCTTGGCTTCTTGTGACAAACATGCCGAGAAGCAAGAACAAGATCTGCTGTATGTCATCCATTGTTGTTTATGTCGCTTTCTTCTTCGCGCGAAAATGACGTCGATCGCTTCTTTCCGGCATAGGCTACACCACGCCTATCAAGTAAGGGTACTGTTGGTAGTGGAAACACTAGCCGATTCATTGTTTACCGACCCGAACCGTACCGTACTGTACTGTACCGTACCGTACCGCTCAGTGGAAACGAGCCGTAAGTGTACTCCCTTACTTTACTTTTTCAAGGGAATACTAATTAAAGCCCAGTTATGTGAAAAGGATCCATGTTTTATAATTCATACATGCTAAATATAGCATTTTCGCTTTGAGCAATATAGATAAAAGTTAACCACACAAAATACTCAAGCTCTATCAGGTATAAACACATCTACCAATAATGTGTTTAGTTGTGAGATGTCTGAGAAAAAAAGCAAAATTTGGAACTTTTAGTTAATTTTTGAATGATTAACACATACGTTTCATCTTCTTCGTACAATATCTTCCTATACCCATTCTGCTAATTGCTGCTCACATCTACAGTATACTGTATTGTTTTCACAATCTTTCTTGGTGGAGTTTGTTAACCTGTTAAGCTGCAACGCCACTTTTGAAAAATCCCCAGAAATGACATACCCAAACTGAAACAGATACAGTTCATGAACCCTTTGCACTAAAAGCACAAGTATGATCTCATTTGAAAGCTGACACCT
Source organism: Leuciscus idus (assembly GCA_021554675.1). Taxonomy (NCBI): domain Eukaryota; kingdom Metazoa; phylum Chordata; class Actinopteri; order Cypriniformes; family Leuciscidae; genus Leuciscus; species Leuciscus idus. Next base: position 20,699,666 of record CM038638.1, on the reverse strand, counting down.
GGTAGTTTATTGTAAATGTAGAATTAATTATTGTCATAATGAAAATAATTTTTTTAAATAGCTTCAAAGTTTTGTAAAGTTATTAGAAATTTATTTTTATGAAACATCTTCATGAAAATAAAATTGAAGTTGGCACTGTAGCAATCTAGAAATGCACTGCAGCTAAAGCCATATGTGTGACCATGTTATAGGCCTATTTAAAATCTGAAAATGATAAGTCTAAAACTCTGTATTTAGTTAAATGTTTTTCAAGATCATGTCAAATTACTTTATTTTGATTAGACTCTAAAAATGCTACTGATGTTTAGTCATCATCTAAGTCATCTATTCAGTCTATTGTCTCTATTGTTTTGTGGTGCAAACGAGCCCCATTCAGTCTCAGTCTCCCCATGCACACATTCACACACCTCTCCAGCCTGGTTATGACACTAAATATGCATATCTTTTGTCTGCATTATAGTTACTAACGAATGGCTATTCACAGGCTATTCATAGGGTTTCAATCCCTAATTTATTTTATCAAAGTTCTCACTTACATTTGAAACTGTATCAAATGCACTAAAACATTTCAGTTAGCATTACTATTTAGAAAAAAACCCATAAAAGAATAACTTCTAGGTGACAGGTGCACCTGAGCTAGCAAGCATGTTAGCTTAGCACACCATCAATACACGACCATTTATGAGATTAAAACCATGTTTGTGCTCCAAACTTACTTTATAACGCAAGTCGAGTGTTTTAAATAATCTTCTGTGATCTAATTTGGCTTCAGATAAAAAAAAAATCAGACAGAAAATATATTATTTATAGTATGCACGATGATAAAGTCTATATCGATTAGCATTACATTATAAATATAATCTATTATTATAAAAATACCTGGCATTGCTTGAAGAACACAGGCAAATCAAATATCATTGCAATCATGTTTATTGTCTTCAAAACGTCTGTATCTGCATATTACCAGAGCCCGTCTACGGAGAGCCTTGGCACTTCCTATTAGCCCCATTGTATCGATCTTGGTTGCAGTTCCATTAGAATTCCACTGGAGGTGATCGCGGGCGAGTGCAGACTGAATGAGAGTCTATGGGGCTAGACGGCTAAATGTGTCTCTTTCACCCGATTGCCGTTGAGAAATCTCAGATTTTATTGTAGGTTTTGCAAGTTCAACATGGGTTATAGGTCGAAAGTTGAATGAACGAGTACTTATTTCTTTTCGATTTCTTACAGTTTGAGTTGTTGTTGCCCATAACACGCTAGCATTCTGCTAATGACGTCAGCATTCTGACGTCATTGACATTTTAAAAGACTTTTTAAACCAAATAAGTGACTCTAAAAAATCTAACACCCAGCAATGTGTAATTTCTTTGCATCTCCTTTCGAATACAACATTAAAATTACTAGACAAAAAATTATATCCTGAGAAAAGTGGATTTTGAGGGTTTTTCGCCATAGACCTCCATTCATTCTGCACTCGCCTGCGAGCGCCCCCGCATGGACAGAGACGTGTTACTGCAGCTAGTCCAGAAACCGGAAGTAAGCAGAGAGTGCCAATTCTCTTCCTATTAGACATTCTCTGATATTACAGCGATCTCTGTGTTAGCTTTGTGTGTAGCTTCTATCAGTGACGTCCTTGAAGGTCACATGATTATGGCTCTTCTTCATGTTCCATATATGGAGTATTATTGTGCATATAGCGCCCTCAGGCTATTGGTATGAATTGAAAACACAGCACATCTCAGTAGAAGCGCTCATAATGATTACATCGACGCATTTGGGTATAAATTCAATAAATATGAGTCTATAGAAATATGATGTGAATCTATGAGAATATATCAATATTTCTCGAAGTCTGCACATTTTTGAGCTAAAAGCCCTGAGGGACGTTGTTTTGTGAAGCACTGTCATGACGACAGCACGGAGTTTTTTGTATGAATGGACCAGCTGACGCTCATAATTCATATTAAAAGGTATCGACTCATTTTTTCATTTCATAACTCCTGACACAAATTAAGACATAACTGTCACTATAAGTTTCTCAGAATACAATAGTTGTCAAATACTGAAACTTGAGTCTTATATCTTTTTAATGATGTATAGTTTGTCAAGGTAAAACATTTAATCTGATAGTAACTTTGAACTAAATAAATAAAAAAACGCTTCAGTGCGCCGACGCACTGGTGAAGCTTGTGTTTTATCCAATGTGCACATTTCTGTGAACTCTTTCTTAAAAATGTAAAAATTCACCATGACTTCAGACATTCTAGCTTTCTAAAAACATTCTAAATGGTTTAGAACTTTAGAAGGTTCATACATATTTTCCTCGGTCTAAGAAATAACTAAACTCCACATAATTAAGAAGATCTATGCATGCTAAGAAACACAGACAAGTCAGTTCACTCAGCAGCCATCTTTGGAATGTAAAGGAGCTATTTTCAATCATGCAGTCTATCTGATTGCATAGGGAAATACTAAAATCTCCAAAACTGCACAACACACCAACCACTTTACAGCTATTTCTATGGAGCTTCTGACAGCAGTTGCTGTGACGCTTTAAACAAACTGCACAAACTGTCATGAAGACCAAGTGATGACTTTGAATATTGGCGATTGGCTCTATATTTGGAAGGTGGGACTTCCTTTACTAGAGTCATTATATACACCAATCTCTCCCATTCACTGTATATAACCTGTCTTAGCTATATACTTTATCATCTAATACTATAAACTATTCTGATTCCACCTGAAACAACTCCTGAAACTAGTACTATTTCACTGCTATTTCTGTGTCATTACTGAAGCCTTTCATGTGTAGGAGAAAACCTTCAGGACACTAACAGCCGATGCAGAGGAAATTCAATTAGTCTTGAAAGCCCACTGCTGTACACAAGTGTCTTTAGACATTTTATTTACCATAAGTAACTTTGCAACTACATTTCATCTAACTCTCATTAGCGTATTAGTAGAGACTGTCTTCTTAATATCTGCAAACACTTTATTTTTGATTCTCCCCAACAGACATTCTACTGACTATAGTGGACATCCCATGAGGCCACAACAAGATCTGTTTTCATTGTTATTGTTAGTTTGCAGCTGAAGGTAATGTCGATTAACTTACTGTTATAAATATGCTGTAGCCTAAGTACATGGACGAAAACTGTAATCCTCATGTTAATCATTCAGTGGTCAGTGTTGTTACACTAATGCCCTTACGAAAAAGAAGTTTATTCAAGTGTTCTATTAGTATACTTCTTTTAAACTAAAAATAAGAAAGTATACTTTCAGTCTACTTTTTATATACTTCTCAGAAATATACTTTATGTACTTCTCAGAAATATACTTCAAATTGCACTTAAGTATACTTGACTTATACTGACAGAAAAGTCTAAGTATATTTGGCCTATACTTGTTGATCGAGATATACTTAAAAGTATAATTAAGTATTCTAAGTATTCTTGGCTTGTACTTGTGTTTACTATTTTGATTGAGTAGCTTATTAAATACTTTTTTAAAAACATAATATTACACACCGTCTTATAAACTAACATGTTCAGCTTTATATAATAACAAACTTTCGGGTGGAATAGCTTATAGAGTAAATAAAATAAGCATGGAAAATAAGTTTATTCAAGTGTTCTATTAGTATACTTCTAATAGACTAAAAAGAAGAAAGCATACTTTCAGTCTACATTTTATATACTTCTCAAAAATATACTTAATTACACTTAAGTGTACTTGACTTATACTGAGAGAAAAGTCCAAGTATATTTGGCCTATACTTGTACTCAATCTTTTGATCGAGATATACTTAAAATTTGAATTATTCAAAGTATACTTGGCTTGTAGTTGTGTTAACTCTTTTGATCGAGTAGCCTATTAATTATACTTTTTTTACATCGGTTTTCATATACAGTCTTATGAAACTTTGTTTGAAAATATTGATTAAAATATTGATATAAAACAGATATGTTTCTAATTCTGCATATCTGAATTTTTGTGTAGGCTAGTCCACTGGTAGTGTACATATTTACTTTAATTTAACTTTTCCCCATCATTGACTGAATTTTCCAGCTATCCATGTTTTCACTGGTATACGGTAGGGGGTGCTATGACACATCTTCTAGTACAGAATCTCTGGATCAAAACACAGGTGAAGAAGCTGAAACAAGTGATAGAAGATTGCTCACTCAAATGTAAAATAATGTAATATCAAACATTAAACAGCTTGTAAATCAAAACTGCTTAATGTTTCCAAATGAAATGAAGCGTAGGCCTAACCCATGAAGAGAAAACGACTGTGAAGCTTTGGGGGTGTTGGACTCGATCTACTCCACCTGTGTTTTGATCATCGTTCTGGATCTGATCAAGGCATAGTGTTTGACAAAAATTTGATTTTCTCAACTATTTTGTTTAAAATGTTGCCTTTATGAAACTTACTGACATTCAAGTGTTGATAAAAAAGGATGCATGAATCTAATAAAATGTTTTTAAAATTAAAGTAGAGTTAAAGGTATTTTTCAAGTATAAAAAAATACTTTTGAAAATACTACTAACATTTGAACATAGTAGTATAGGCCTACTGCAACTGCAAAAATTGTATATAAATAGTAAACTATAAGTATAATGTTAAGTTCACTTAAAGAAAACTTGTAGAATAAAACTACTAAACTGGTAGTTTACTGAGAGTACACTAAAAGAGTAAAAATAATATATAAATGGTAAACTATAAGTATAATGTTAAGTTCACTTAAAGAAAACTTGTAGAATAAAACTACTAAACGCTCTCGGTTACTAACGTAACCTCGGTTCTCTCTAGATGAGGGAACGAGTGTTGCGTAAGCTAGCTTACGCTACGGGAAAAACCCTTTTCTCGAGAATACTGAAGCCAAAAAATTATCCTTAATTTTTGCATTAGTTTAAAACGCATTGCTGCATAAGCAGACCTAGGCAGAGCGGCTCGCGCGCCTATTGGTTGCTCAGCAGCAACTGCTGCAACCTATCCAGGACCTGCTCGTGACGAAGCACCAATGAGGGCGCGGGCACCCGTGCGCGTCACGTCCCGCCAGAATGGGCGTGGCTACAGGCTATAAAAGCAGGCCCGTGAGGTTGTTCTCTGGTTTTTCAATCTGAAGCGAACCAGAAGTAGCACAAGCACGGCAGGGTTACGCAACACTCGTTCCCTCATCTAGAGAGAACCGAGGTTACGTTAGTAACCGAGAGCGTTCTCTTACGAGAGTACTCTCGTGTTGCGTAAGCTAGCTTACGCTACGGGAACCCAATGTAAAACGCCGTGCGTGCTAGAGAAGGTCCACATGCACGTTCCCAAGGGCATGTGCCCGGGGACAAACGTAAGTGGTAATATCTGGGCCGATGAGGGTTGGGCCCAGGGAGAGATAACCATTCCAGAGTGTGGGAATGGGTGCTTAATACAATAGAACAGCCAGGTACATCCGTGGGCTGAACTAAAAATGATAACACTGCCTGTCAGCCACCTGAACCCGAAGGACAGGTGAAAAACGATCACAGACAGGAAGACCTGGTCTGTCGATCTGGAGCCTGTGTATAACACAAACCACACACAGTCTGTGTCGATCTGCAGCGAGAGCGAACAGAGCTAGTATGTTAGACTGACAACAGTTTAGCCTGTAGGGCAGGCACCTCCAGGTTATAAAACCTGCTAAATGTAGACGGAGAGGCCCAGCCCGCCGACATACAAATATCATGGAGCGAGACTCCGCGAGACCACGCCCACGACGAGGCCATGCCTCTGGTGGAGTGCGCTCTGACGCCCAGAGGGCAATGAAGGTTCTTAGACCTATAAGCCATAGCGATAGCATCAACTATCCATCTGGACAGGCTCTGTTTCGATGTGGCTAAGCCCTTAGTGCGGCCACCGAACGAAACGAAGAGCTGCTCTGACTGCCTGAAAGCATCAGACCGTTCGACATATATTCTCAGCGCCCTGACGGGGCAGAGAAAATTCACATCGTCCTCACCCTCAGATCTCGGAAGAGCTGACAGTGAAATGATCTGTGATCTGAACGGAGTGGAAAGCACTTTGGGGACATAACCGTGCCTCGGTTTAAGGATGACTTTAGAGTCATTAGGCCCAAACTCCAAGCACAAAGCACTCACAGAGAGCGCGTGAAGGTCACCCACTCGCTTAACTGAAGCGAGAGCCATGAGAAAAGCGGTCTTCAGTGAAAGATACCGCAAATCCACGGACTGAAGGGGTTCAAAGGGTTCGCCCTTCATGGCTTCCAGGACCAAGGAGAGGTCCCAGGCTGGAACCAGAGGGGGCTGAGGAGGATTTAACCTCCTAGCTCCTCTTAGGAACCTAACAATGAGGTCGTCTCTACCCAGTGATCGGCCATGCAAAGGTTTTGTAAACGCCGCAATGGCCGCCACATACACTTTGAGCGTGGAGGGGGACCTGCCCTCGTCCAAAAGCTCTTGCAGAAAGGAGAGAACCTCTGCAACGCTACAGCGCTGTGGGTCTAAGTTTCGGGCCGAGCACCAGCCGGAAAACACTGACCATTTAGAGGCGTAGAGCCTTCTCGTAGAGGGTGCTCTAGCCTGAGTAATTGTGTTCAACACTGCTGCTGGGAGGTCAGCGGGTACCCGTTGATGGCCCATGCATGCAGGGCCCATAAGTCGGGGCGCGGGTGCCAGATCGCGCCCCTGGCCTGGGAGAGGAGATCTTTCCTCACCGGAATCGGCCACGGGGTCGTGCTCGTCAGTTGCATCAGCTCTGAGAACCACACTTGATTCCTCCAGAGCGGCGCCACGAGGAGCACAGAGCATTTGCTCTCCCTGATGCGCTTGATTACCTGTGGTAACATCGCGATCGGGGGAAACGCATAGAGCGGACGGCTGGGCCAGTCGTGGGCCAGCGCATCTCTCTGTTTCGTGAAGAATACTGGGCAGTGCGCGTTCTCCGTCGACGCAAAGAGGTCGACATCCGCTCTGCCGAAGATGTCCCATAGTAACTGGGCTATCTGAGGGTGCAGGGACCATTCCCCGGGGGGAACGTTGTCCCTGGACAGCATGTCTGGGCCCACATTTTGGGAGCCCGGGACATGTGATGCTCTCAGTGAGCGCAGGTTGTGATGGGCCCACAAGAGGAGGCGTTCCGCCAGCTTGTGAAGGCTCCGTGACCTGAGACCGCCCTGGCGGTTGATGTATGACACCACTGACATGTTGTCCGTGCGGACCAAAACGTTGTGGCCTTTGAGGAGGGGGAGAAAGTATCTCAAGGCATTTTCGACCGCTTTCATCTCCAGACAGTTTATGTGTAGGCGCCTTTCTGAGGCTGCCCACAGACCCCAACCTGAGTTGGATGCGTCTGTCGAGATTACTTTTCGTCTCGAAGCCATGCCCAGATCCACTCCTGACTGATACCAGTCTGCCGCCTTCCAGGGATTCAGTGCTGTGACACAGTTCTGAGTTACCCTGAGGCGAACGCGGCCAGCGGACCATGCTCGCAGCGGGACCCGCGTCTTCAGCCAGTGCTGCAGCGGGCGCATGAAAAGCAAGCCCAGCTGAAGCACTGCCGAGGCCGAAGCCATAAGACCCAGCATCCTCTGAAAACGTTTGAGAGGAAAAATGCTGCCGGTCCTGAAAGCTGCAGCTGAGCGCTGAATCTGCAGCGCGCGCTGTGACGTCAGCCGCGCTGTCATTGACACAGAGTCTAAGTCTGTTCCCAGAAAAGAGATTCTCTGGCTGGGAGACAGTAAACTCTTGGTCCAGTTGATTTGGAGACCCAAATCCCTTAAATGGTCGAGTAATAGAGCCCTGTGCGCTATTAACTCTGACTCTGACTGGGCTAGAATAAGCCAGTCGTCCAGATAGTTCAGTATTCGCATCCCCCGTTGTGTCAGGGGAGCGAGCGCTGCATCCATGCACTTCGTGAATGTACGGGGTGCTAAGGACAGACCGAACGGCAGGACGGTGTACTGATAGCTCAGCCCCTCGAAGGCGAATCGCAAGAAAGGCCTGTGATGGGGCGCTATTTGAATCTGAAAATATGCGTCTTTCAGATCCACAGAGATAAACCAGTCCCTCGGGCGAATTTGCGCGAGAATCTGACTGGTCGTGAGCATTTTGAACGATCTCTGCATAAGGGCTCTGTTCAGCCGTCTGAGATCTAGGATGGGTCTGAGACCGCCATCCTTCTTTGGAACGAGGAAATATCTGCTGTAAAAACCTGCCTCGCTCAGTGTGTAGGGACGGCTTCTACGGCTCGTTTCTCTAACAGTTTCGCAATCTCGGCGCGAAGTAGGTGTGCTACTTCGCTGTTCACCGTGGTTTCGACCCTGGCTTGAAAGCGAGGGGGTCTGCGAGCGAACTGTAGTGAATAGCCTCGTTCTACCGTGTTCAGTACCCATTCTGACACGCCCGGCAGCTCCCTCCATGCCTTTATGTGAAAAGCTAGAGGGAGAATAACGCGTGGGCTGTTGTCGCTGTGTGTGTGTGGCACATATCTCACAGCGCCTGAGAGAGAGCGCGCGCTCATGGAGGCGCGCGCGCTTCGCACACACATAACACAGCTCGTGTCTGGTAGAGGGTGATTTACACACGGGACACGTTTTGTGTTTATTGACGGGGGCTCTGAATGAGTGCTTATCACAGAGCAGCCCGTGTTTGTGTGTAGGGATGAGCGCTGTACAGCGGGCACCTTTCCCACATTCAAAACACACACGGCGTGAGCCGAGTTTATGTATATGGGCCGTGAATGAGTGTGAGTCACTGAGTCGGCCGTGTTTGTATGTAGGCGCGAACACTGTGGAGTGGGCACATGACCTACATTTATAACACCATCGGCGTGAGCCGGATAAACAGACAGAATGCTCTTTCTGTGATTTATTTGGGCGGCCGTAAAAACGGCCTTTGGGTACAGGCGAGCGTGTTGTGTAACGGGCTCGTTGGCTGTGAAATACACATCTCCAGTCACCTCTGCTGAGGGAACTGTGAGAGCGAGGCGCGCTGATTTTGATGGCGGTCCGGCCGCAGCGGGACTCGACCATCTTCGTCTTCCTAACGCGGTCAGGAAGACTTTGAGGGCTCTGCCTTCAGCACAATCTTGGACCGGGGTCCCCGAGGGGGAGGCGGTCTGTGGCGGCTGGAAGAGCGTGAGCGCTGGGAATCCCTCGGCTGACGGCGCTGTGAGGCTGACGGCGGGGGAGGCTGTGGCGCTGATTTCCGGTTGGGCGGCTGTTTAGAGCGACCCGTAGCAGAACTGGAGCTCTTCGGCAAGAAATGCCGCATAGCCTGGGAGGTTTTCTGAACCTCGGAGTACCGTTCCGAAAACCCCTTGACAGCCGGGCCGAAGAGACCGGATGGCGCCACGGGCGCGTCGAGGAAAGTGGCTCTGTCGGACTCCTTCATGTCGGACAGCGTTAACCACAAGTGTCTCTCGGTGACAGTGAGAGACGCCATATTCCTCCCGATGGCCTGAGCAGCGGACTTAGTGGCTCGTAGCGCTAAGTCTGTCGCGCTCCTGAGGTCATTAAAATTCTCAGGGTTCGGGCCCGCCTCGTCCATTTTACGGAGAAGGTCGGCCTGATACACCTGAAGCACGGCCATCGTGTGAAGTGCGGACGCGGCTTGACCGGCGGCGGTGTAGGCGCGACCGATCAAAGCCGAAGTAGTCCTGCAGGCTTTGGAAGGCAGTGAAGGATGAGACTGCCATCCGGCGGAAGGCGGGCAGAGGTGCGTGGCTACCGGTTCCTCGACCGGAGGAATGCAGAGGTAGCCCTTGTCTTTCACACCGTCTACTAGAGAGAGCGTCGAAGAGACAGTAGAATGCAGCCTGGCAGAAAATGGCGCCTTCCAGCTCTTAGTGAGCTCCTCGTGGAGCTCCGGAAGAAAGGGGGCAGGCCTCGTGTGAGGCGTCGAGCGGCGGCCTGGCAGAAAGCAACCGTCCAGCCTGCTGGGTGCAGGCTCGTCAGGAAGCGACCAATCGAGGCCGAGGTCCTCCACGGCCTTGGTAAGCAGGCGAAGAAGCTCGGCGTCGAACGTAGACCGCACACCGCTCGATTCCTGAAGAGAAGGGGCGGGGTCCGGAATGGAGCCCGACCAGCCTTCGCAGTCAGAAGCCAGGATAGAGCAGCTGTCCCCTTCTGCGTCATCTCCCCCCGACTCGATATCCACAGCGGGCGGCTGGCCGGCCGTGATAAAGGTGGGGGATGCAGAGAGCGATGCACACGGGGAGAGATCCGGCATGCAAGCGCTCGCGGCAGATGCCTCCGGTGTTCTCTGTGAACGGCGCTTTTTACGGCGCGGCCCAGAAGAGAGAAACGGAGGGGCGGGATCCACGCTGAAAGATGCTAGGCGAGCCCGCAGGGTCGCCATAGACATCACTTCACATTCCGGGCAGCCGCCCAGGGAAAGCGCGTGGTGTGTCTGTCCCAGGCAGGAAACGCACAGGATGTGGCGGTCCCCGTTGCTGAGATCGGCTCGGCAGGAGCCGCACTTTTTGAAAAGAGGCATTTGCAACAACGCCTCGCTCTTTTAGATGCAAGCGTGTGTAACGTAACACGCGGTAATGAAAAGGATATTCGGCGCCGGATAGCGCAGCAGGAACGGCAGAGGAAGCGGCGAGATGGCCGGCTTGAAGCTCGTCCCGCTGAAGGCTCTTCGACGGCGCAGCTTCTCCGGAGAACAGCGAGGTGAGTGTCCACTTCGCTGAAGAGTTGAAAAATCAGAGAACAACCTCACGGGCCTGCTTTTATAGCCTGTAGCCACGCCCATTCTGGCGGGACGTGACGCGCAGGGGCGCCCGCGCCCTCATTGGTGCTTCGTCACGAGCAGGTCCTGGATAGGTTGCAGCAGTTGCTGCTGAGCAACCAATAGGCGCGCGAGCCGCTCTGCCTATAGGTCTGCTTATGCAGCAATGCGTTTTAAACTAATGCAAAAATTAAGGATAATTTTTTGGCTTCAGTATTCTCGAGAAAAGGGTTTTTCCCGTAGCGTAAGCTAGCTCAAGCTAGTAGTTTACTGAGAGTACATTAAAAGAAAACTTGTAGAATAAAACTACTAAACTAGTAGTTTACTGAGAGTACACTAAAAGAGTAAAAATAATATATAAATGGTAAACTATAAGTATGATGTTAAGTTCACTTAAAGAAAACTTGTAGTATAAAACTACTAAACTAGTAGTTTACTGAGAGTACATTAAAATAAAACTTGTAGTATAAAACTACTAAACTAGTAGTTTACTGAGAGTATACTTCAAAGTTCAAAGTATTAAAATAGTAAACTACTAGTATACTCATAAGTTCACTTGCAGTACAAATGAGAAACATAATTATGAACTAGTTGTGCACTTAAAGTTTACTACTGTTACACTTATAGTACACTTAAACATATACTTTTATATACTTCAAGTGGGCCAATTTAGTCCCAAGTGGTATTAAAATAGTACACTTACAAGTTTACTACTAGTACATATTGACATTAGTATACTTACTACATAAAGTATACTTAAAAATATACTTGAACATTACTCAAGTATACTTCATAAAATGAACTTGAAGTATACTTTTTTTTTCGTTAGGGTGGGCTTAGTTTCATTGAAGTTTTCACAGTTTTTATTAGCACCAGTGCTCTAATTGTGTCAGATTCACAATTGAATATAATTTCATAAATGAACAAATATTTGTAAATTTACTGTTATAATATGAAGATGAGAATCCACAGTCCTACTGTGTAAACTCCTCACAAAAGCTAAGAAAATACTGAATGCCAAAGCGATAGTGTTAACTAAAATGCTAAGATCAATGAAGGACAAGAACATAACTGCTATGAGAATGAATTTGTTTATATCCACAAAATCCCATATAAAGGGCTCATTTATAGGTGGGGGTGGAATACAGTTGTTCAACTCTCTGGCTTTTGGCTGCTGTTGATAGGAGATGCTGGCAGAGTAAAGGCAAACATATGATTTCAGGAATAAAAAGATCAATAGCATCTTTACTAAATCTCCCCCTCAAGACACTCATTACAGTAATCCAAAGTCATCTTTCTCTGCCAAATCAGAAATTGTGGAGACAAAGACAATATTAGCTTTACTGGCTGTGGCCAGCACATGCGGCTATTTGGGATTTACTTAAAGGACGTTTCAGAAAGGTATGTTTTTTAAGACTGCAGATCGCTATATGACACTGTTACTTTTGTATATTTAGAACGATTGTAGCTAAATATCTGTCGCCAGAACTATTAATCCAATACGAACACTAAACATTGGCTTTACAACAGTAGCCAAATCAAACACAAAACCATGTTTAGCATGCCTGTAGATAAACAAGCATGTAGATAAACAATAGAGTTCGGGATCGTTGCGTCACGCCGTAATGCATTGTGGGAATCACAGTACGGAAGTAGATGTATTGTATAGTAGGCAGTAGGTAACGTTGATCATTTGGTCATTAATTTAGGTTATTTTTTGGAAAATGGTTCAGTATTGCTGTATTGTGAACTGCTGTAATCGGTCTCATGATCGACAGGGCAAACGCCTCATAAATCATATTAGTCACAGAATCTGACAAGTGTGTGTGTCACCACTGATGCTTGGTTAACGGTGCAGCGATTGTTTTCTCCGCGTTTACTTTGTAGATCTGCAGATCTTGCACTCATTCATTTGTGAAATGCAAGTGAGCCTCCAGTGACAAGTTTTTAAATTGATCGGAGCAGAGACTTCAAACAGAAAGCACAAAGCTTTTCTTTAAAGTGAATTTCGTTTTGCATTAATTTGTATTTTAATAAATATATCTATTTAGAAATGTCTACTTTTAAACAAACAATTCAAAACGAAAGAAAACAGACAGCTCTCTGCTTATGTACGTTAATCCGTATGCAATGTGCATCTCTCTCTGGCGCGTTCACTACAGCGAAGATCGCCAGTCGTCAACCTCATCTTTGCAGCCGACTGTGACAAAAAAAAACCTCACTTGTTTATTAATAAACAATTAAAATGTGTGTGTGTGAATGTTGTTGCCGAGGGCACATGAAATTGTTAATCTGGCCCTGGGTAGGAGAAAATATCAGGGAAACTGAGGCTTGGTAAACTTTCATATTACTCCAGGCTTTGTTCATAGGGATCGATTCCGCCTATAATAAAAAATTAGCTTTGTTTGGCTTCATTATGAAGTTTGTCCGTATATGGTATAGCCAACTTTTTTTTGTCACGGTCCATAACTCTTTCTGGATACTGGCCGGCTACGCTAATATCTTATAAACAGGCTTTTGCGGTGCCTCTAAAATGGCCGCCGTTACCCACAATGCACCATTCCATAACATCTACGCCCGAGCTCTATACATAAAAGCTATAATCAAAGAATAATTTACACTGATCACATAAACGACAACAACCACGAACATTCCAAGTTCGCTGCACTGGTGATATGTTTGTCGGATAAGTATGAATTAACGTTAGCATTTAACAAACTGGTTTGTGGAGCCAAACAGCGTTGTCCTTCATTTACTTCCTTGCTACAACGTACAATTAACAATACAAACTATTACAGGAAAACACAACGACGAAAAATAAATCATACTTACAGGTTGTGGCCCGTAAACAGTTTCTGTTTTTAAAGTTGGAACTGCTCCATCTTTCAGGACTAGCCGTTATGCGAATCCTTCATGGGAGGAGGGGTTTATGTAAATATTGGGCTTAGTGATGTCAGCAAGCCCGCAGGAATGTCGTGTAGTCCCTACTGGCCGTTTTTTGTAGTTCTTAGAAATTGATTTCTTTAAAAGCAAATATCTCCCTTTGCTTTAAACTTTGAAAGTTGTAACTTTGCAGATGTTGTTTATGCTCAAACAGCAACATTACACACTAACTAAAGTTAGAAAAGTGAAATCGTGTTTTACCACCCCTTTAATTATTATAAAATCTTTTTTTCTGACATAATTATTAATAACCGACATTTTACATAAATAGCGTTTACATAATGACGTTTAAGTGTTAAAATATTGGTAATTCTATCTTCACGCTCATAGTTTTGATTAGAATACACCACATCCGGTCGACCAGTCGCATACGGTCTAGCCGCAGATGTTCAGATATTTCAACGCATCCGAAGCTCAAATCGGATCCGAAATTATCTCATAAGCCGCCTTTCCACTGCCCACGTCAAATGACAGACGTCGGACCGGAAGTCATTAATTTCCAATGGACAGTAGTACGGGAGCTGCGTGGAGTTCCGATTATATGCGTATGCGTAAATTTCGGATCCGATTTGAGCTTCGGATGCGTTGAAATATCTGAACTTCTGCGGCTAGACCGTATGCGACCGGTCGACCGGATGTGATGTATTCTAATCAAAACTATGAGCGCGAAGCTAGAATTACCAATATTTTAACACTTTAACGCCATTCTGTAAATGCTATTTCTGCAAAATGGCGGTTATTAATAATTATGGCAGAAAAAAATATTTTAGAATTATTTATAATTACAATATTTATATTGATTAGCTCAATAAAAACTACTATGTTTTTATTTTAAATGTTTTGAGGGTAATTTATTGTGTGTGGATATATTCTTGCATGCATCAAATTCATTTAAATCATTAATTTGACCATTGTGAATAGCCGAGGGTAACGGTTGCTTCATGACCAGTTCAAAGTTCCGTGCGACTGACACTACGGGGTGAAACGCGACAATCGTATGCGAATGTCGTGTGCAGTGGAAAGGCGGCTATACGCATTTGATCGGAACTCCACGCAGCTCCCGTACGACTCTCCATTGGAAATGAATGACTTCCGGTCTTACGGCTGTCATTTTTCGTGTGCAATGGAAAGGCGGCTTCAGTCCTGCAGTTTGAATTCTCCTACGATGACCATCAAATTGTCTTAGTTTTTCAAGAAAAGCCATGACCAAATGTAACGTTAGAGATTTCTTTGTAGCCACTATTTTAATCCCGCGTGTAACGCAGCTCACTGTCACTGAACGTGTCATTGATTGATGATGTAAAACTCCGGATGAGTTTTCTTGCGTGCGTCCATTTTTAACGTGTCTTAACTGTCACACAGTCTGACATTAATGACAACTGAGATCTTACAGTGTGACTTGGCTTACAGCGAGGATCATGTTCGTACAGTCTGACAAGGAACAATCATAAATGACTATTATAAATCGCATAGTGTGCACCCGGCTTTAGATTCTACACATTCTCTTATATTATAGTGACAGGGACGAATGGAGTGCTGTTCATTTTCTGTACACTCATTCTCATTGTAGATGAGGTGCTTTTAATAATAATTTATGAGTTATGTGTTCCTCGAGGGATCTGCATGATGACACCTTCACTGTTTTTGGCTAACTTATCCAACTCACCTTATTTAGCTCATTTTAGGGGGAATTGACAAATACGGACACTTTTCTACACTTTTACACCTCATTAAGACCAATACAATGACATTTCCATTTATGTTGCTAGCGCTGCCAGCTGTTATGCCAGCTATTATATATCTTCATAGAACTAATGTAAGAAGGATCAAAGTATAGCTGCGTATGCACAGTTGTAATCAAAATTATTCAACCCCATTGCAAATCAGGTTTATTGACAAAATTTACAGATTTCAGCTGTTTGCAATAAACAAAAATTATTGAAATAGCTCAACACAACAAATGTTTCAAGTGGTTTCCCCAAGTTCAACTGAAAATGCAACTTTTAATGACTTCTGCAGTTTCAAAATTATTCAACCCCCTGAATATAATCACTCACAACAGCACAAATCTGCAAAACAGGTGTTTTGTCAGGGCCTTCATTAATTACACCAGGTGTGCTTGAACTACAACACATGAAATATCTGAACTGGGGTGCGTTTCCCAAAAGCATTGTTAGCCAACTATGTTCGCAAGTTCCATCATTATCAGCATAGTTCAACGAGTCAGTGTTTCCCGAAACTATCGTTCTAACTTCCTTTACTCTGTAAGAACGAGCCTATGATTGAATCTGGAAATAAAGCGAAATAACTGAGAAAAATGAGAAATAGTCCTCAGATGTCATGTCTGTAATTTATAGCAAAACATCTAGTGTTAATTCGATCTCAAACAGTTCCATTAAAAGAAGTTATTACTCTACCACGTGTGTGACGTCATTAACCAACGTGGTTGAACGACCACTTTGCGACACTTTGTTTCGGGAAACAGTTGTGACTAGCTAGTTAATTTCTTCAACGATGCATCGTACTATGGTAGTTAAGCAGCGAGTTACGTCGTTGTTCGGGAAACACACCCCTTACTAGGTTTGTTCACCATTTTCCATAGCTTGTGCTTTTGTATAATCAACCTGGTTGAACTTTTACTGTTCAGACAAGTCCAGATGGAGTGGGATGAAGTTAGACGAAGCAGATCAAGTCTTACTATGTGTAACCGTGACGTTTATGCCTAACTTAGTCCCGACTACGCCACCGAGGTTATATACCCACGGAAATAACAGCAACACAAGTTCAAATAGACAATACTTGATAGAAGAACGAGGACGTGACTTTCAAGCTCAAATAGTTTTATTGACAATGCAGCATAATTCTCTGAAACAAGCACTTTCAACTATTAATAATATAAAAAGAGGAATAAGAATTTAATATACATGGACATTAGGTCAATTATTAAATTTCACAGCCCGCCCGTCTTACAGTAGGAGAGACCAAGCCTGTGTGAAAAAGAGGAAAAGTCATTGGGCCACGGACCCGCCGCCCTAAGAGTACAAACCACACGTGCACGGTTCTCAATGAGATTAATAAAACCACTTCTAAGAAAAGTACAGTGAATAATACAAACCACTCTACACTCCCAAACCAATACACATGCAGTGCAGGAAATCTCACGCCACATGCAGTGAAGGGAAAGGCCCAGACGACCCCAGAGAAAGACACTCCCACACAGGCTGGCTCCTAAGACAAAAAGGAATATAGGTTAAAACTCCCATTTACGCATCACATACACCACAGCGGTTGGCCTAAACCAAACTCAAATGATAAACAAACAATTTACAAAAATAAATCATAAACAAAACAGCAGGGCCTAGACGTCAGAGGTCCACATGTATAGGACTCCAAACAGAAAGATCTGCCAAGTAAAAACAAAAAAACATAAATACCAAACAAACAATATTAATATTGGGAATACAAATCCAAATAAACCTCCTATGATGTCGTTCCTATAAATCATCAACCATTCAAACTACATAATTGGTAGGTTAGGCTCATTGCTGACACACATACACACACATACCTCTGATGTACTCCAAAAGTGACTTATAAACTGGGTAATACAGCTCGTTGCTATGGGTTAAACACGGCATCCAGCGCTCGACACTAACCCCATTCAAACGCCCACGCGCTCACTCTTGCATCAAGGACTTCCTCCCTGCGTGTAACAGAATCAACAATGTAAACAAGCTAAACGTCCTATACATATATATATATTACAACACAATACCACACTCACACATACCTCTGATGTACTCCAAAAGTGACTTATAAACTGGGTAATACAGCTCGTTGCTATGGGTTAAACACGGCATCCAGCGCTCGACACTAACCCCATTCAAACGCCCACGCGCTCACTCTTGCATCAAGGACTTTCTACCTACATTTAACACAAATTAAATAATATAGATAAACTAAACATCTTTATGTAGTACAACAAAATACCACACTCACACCTCGCTATGGCGCGTCGGAGTCACAACACCGGAAGGAGACGGAAAAGATCAGAACGTCAGGAGGGTGTGCCGTCTACTGATTGTTGCGCTATTTATAGTGAAATAAACACACGCCCACCCCGTACAGAGTCCTTATTCACTCGGTCACATATGCATAAAAACAGATGCAACTAAAATTATTCATTGAATACTCTTCCTTTTACCATCACTTTGTCTCCTGCTTTCTGGATGTAACAGTAGCTAACATAAGCTGATGTGCACAATAACTAAAAACCATAAACTGCCAACCCAAGGTTTCACTATGCAACTGCACAGACAAATTTATTCAAACATTACAATACAGACTTTACAATATGATACTCCAGATGCATAGCAAATAGCTTGTTTTCTTTTGCAGTGCTAAACTACAGTAGCTGACGTAAGCTTTTGGTTTAATTAAACTTCAAAAAGAAATGAAAAGAACATTGTCTTGTTATTTTATTTTTGCTGCAAGAGTTTGCCTATAGGTATTAAACCGGTCTGAGAGCAGAAAAACTTAATTTCTAATCATTTCATGCCCCCAGGTCACACTACATAGAGCAGAGCGGAGCAGCAGACGCTTTATGAGAGAACACTCAACCTGGGATACGTGAGAAAGATACCAAAGCCACAGCTACAGCCCGGCGGATGCAATATTTTGAAATCTCTTCATTCGTGTCAGTTTATTTCAACAGCTGTGCACCGACCCGACTGCAAGGCTTAACGTTGGAGAATTCAAAGGACGTGTTGGACTGACGTCGCCTTCATCAATAGGACCATAAGCTAGAGGCATTGGCCAATTTTTACATCTTTTACCAATTAAAGTCCATAAAAATAAAAAAATAAAACATTTATCTACTCCATAGTTTTTGGACCCAAACTAAGATATGCACATTCCATTCCTCCTGTGTCCCTTTTTGCCAATTACTGAACTGTATTTTAAGTCCTTTTAGAAAGTAATTTAATCAACTCATTAACTGTTTTCATGTCCTTATGATGCATTCAGTAGTTCTTTATTAGCATTTCTTTCTATAGCATTCGTATTACAAACATAACAAAATAGTATTTTACTGGGAAAAATATAATAGGAAGAAGATTCTATTATCTGTAGAAGAAGCAGAGAAAAAGCAGGAAGAAGCAGAAGAACAATTGTATTTGCAATGCTTTACACAAAAATTATTTAACATAAACAGTGTGTTGATCAATTTGATTGTCCTGGAATTTACAGATCCTAATTAGCTGATACTACTTTTTCCCCCATCAAGGTTTCGTTTTTTGCTGAAAATTTTTTGGAAATAAGACAAAATTGCACACCATCTCAAATAATGCGACCAATTGATTGAATGAGTATTTACAATCGCATTAACAATATTTTCACATAAACACCTGTGTGTTATGGAATAGAGTCTCAAAACAATATATAAAATTACACAGGCCTAATAGACACAGCCAATAATACAGCACACTCTAATGGCAACTCATAATAATACATAAAAAATCATAACATGTGAAAAGGTCATTTTACAATCATGTTTAGGGTTTGAGTAAGAGGTAGGAATTTAAAGTTAGGTTAAGGTCAACAGGTAACCATTGTAGTATTTGAGGGCGAAGCAAACACAAATGAATCTTCCAGGTGATTTGTTTAAACATAATTCCACACAGAACTCAACATTCCAGACCCCAAATCACTAGTCCAGGGCCATAAAATCAGGCTCCAGCCAGTCTCCGCTAACCAACGAAAACCCCCAGCTAAGAACTTTATGGCCATGCAAGCTTCAAAGAGATGAGCCCAACTAAAGGAAGAACATTGTCAGTGTCTGATAGTTTGGAAAGACTGATTGGTTCAGAGATGGCACAGCTTGATGCTCGATCAAGATAACAGCAGAAGTTGCTAGACCCCCTTCTTCTTAAGGACCTCTGAATGACCCAGGGTGTAAAATCTCCTCAAGCCACAGAACTGAGATTTTACCTATAACAATACATAAAATCATCCCAGAACAATTTTCGATGGACTTATAATCAAACATCATGCAACTACATAATTCTATGTTGTTTCTACAATATATGTGTGTGTGTCTAATATGCTTAGATGCCATATAATTAATGTAATTGTTATAACTATTAGGTGTGTGAATGAAAGTGTGTCGTGCTTCCTGTCAGCATGATCTAGTATGTTCTTAAATCAAAAGATGGCCTGATTGAAATCTGTGTAAAATGTTTCGTATTCTTATAATAGTAATAATGTCTAAACTGTGGCCTCTTTCCTCTCTGCTAGAGCTTAGAGAGTAAGGAGAGCACAGATAAGCTTGATTTATGATAAGAAGTGAAGAGAACGCCACGTCGCCACCTCCTAAATAAGCCAGTGTCTAATTGGTCAGAACTGACCCAGGAGGTTGGACAAACATTTTGAGTTTAAAATCTTAGACCAGAACAAAGCTTTGAGCAGAAGAGAAAATGAAAAAGCAGATTCGAAAACCATCATGGAGAAGCCATGACGGAGTGACTAGACAGACAAGTAACCATGTAGACGCACAGAGACGAAAGAACCCAAATCAAGATCAGAAGAACGGGTTCAACAGCTTCATTCAAAACATCATCTACTCTCGTCTCAATTTCCTTTCTTTTCTTAGTTTCCTTTCTTTTCCGTTGTGAGTCTCGGTTCTAAGTTAAGTTTTGCGGCAATATTTCGGTCCACTTTTCTTCTGCAAAGCCAGCTTCAACAAAGACTTTCCATCCATCCGCCAGCACACCACGTGATTGGCCGCCCCAGACCCAGGCACAAGGAGATCAGCCAACGGGAAACCCCTTTTACGCAGACAAAGGGAATCCCAAAAGCAAAGACACGCAAGTAAACTCCAGACTCTTAAACTGAACTGGTGTATTTGATAGATTTAATAACCCACCTAAGAAACGAAGGGTTAAATTAATGCTTGATGGTTCGTTCAGGTTATGTCTTATAAGTGCATATAGAAACTTGGGATTTCATCATCTCACTCTTAAAACTCATTCTTTCCTCACTCTCTCTTTTTTTCTGCAACTCGTATGAATGTGTGTGCGTGTGTTTGTGTTAGATATTAGTTTTATGTGTTAGAATAATCAATAAAGTCTAGTTTGTATTTTAAAGAGAAGTGTTACTTGTGTTATGGGCTTACAAATTTAATGTCTTAAACTGCTGATCTAAGTTACCTTGCTAACAAATAGTATTTAACTATAGTTTGGATATTTATATCCGATGCAGAGCTGATAGCTACAGCCGATTCAAATGGACGAGTCATTTGCTCGGTTGTAATAAGTGATTCTTTCGAATTCCCTATAAATTAATTAATAATTCCTTTTGAGCTAAATTGACCTGTCAGAATCACTAAAATAATCTTACACCATCATCACCTGCTCTAGTTTCACTTTAGCTTTCTTTGCTGCTGCAAATGTGTTTGAAAAACACACTGTCACAGCAGCCAAAAAAGACTAAAGATATAATAAGAGTTAAGAGCCCAACTAATGGAAAGACTAATCACTGTTATGGTGAGTTAAAGAGTTAAACCCCTGTTAATTCTCAATAAAACCTTGTGTAGACATCTGACAGAAATAAAGTCAGTCTGGTTAGTAATAAGTGAAGCTGGTCATGCTGTTTATGGAGTTGTTTAATCCTCCACTACTTAGATCTTGAGAGATTTAATGTCTTCTTTTTTCTCTTCGGTTGATTTAATCTAAGGCTGAGGCTGGAAGTCAGTTGTAGTTCTTGTGTTTCTGCTCGTCTCTTTTTCTGTTCTCTTTCCTTCAGTGATTCTGCTTGTTAACAGGCTTATTAAGGCTGAGATGACTCAATATTTAATATACACAGATTTTGTGGCTCAGATAAGGTCCAGTTCTGGTTTATTTATTTGCTCTTGACTGACATGTGACATTGCTATGGCCTGCTTGCGCCCCAGATCAGGCAAACAGGAGTGAGCCACCCAAGGGCCGTCATTCCACGCTGCATGTGGGCCAGATCATCTTTCCACGCGTGCCAGATGTGTGCCGGATCGTCAAAATGTTGCTATGTGGGAGAAGAAGAAGATAAAATTAGTCACACACTTTAGTTCCTCTGAAATCATACTGTGTAGTAAGTACTACCCTTATAGCATACTTGCATCACGGAGATGTACAGAGTATATACAGAGTATGTCATGTCTAGTTTTGAGATTTGTTTCATGTCCTTTATTTCCATGTCCTTTAAGTTTTCCAATTGTCATTTTCCTGGTTTTGTCATGTGCTCCCCTGCATGTGTCCCATGTCGTCATTGGTTCATTGTTTAATCCTGTTCACAGGTGTGTCTTGTCTTTAGTCTTTGTGTATTTATTGACCTCATGTGTCTTGTATGGTTCCCTGTTACCACTGTTTGTGAGCTTCATGTTCATGGTTGTGTTAATCGTCAAGTTTAGTTATCGTGTTTTGTTCACATTCTGGATTTAGTTCAATAAAGCTGCACAGGTTCTCACTTCAACTCGCCTCAGTGGATCAATATAACTGTCTGGCACCCCAGCATAAATTTTATTTAAAAAGGAAAGTGTTACACTGTGACCTACCAGGATCAGTTGTGTGACTTCACTGCTATTCTCAACTGTTTTCCTGTGGATTGTAAAGTGTCTATTGAATGCATCTCCAGAATCTTACAGGTACTTTTCAGCTGTTTTTCTAATACCATAGTAGTCTATACATACTACTTTTTTCATGTCAGGGTTCTGTCACTTCGGTTTGCATATTCTTGGTTTGGTGACAGAGCTCTGACACTCCTCTTGTCTTGTCTTGGTGAGCGTGCGTTTCCGAGTTCGCTCGGCCCGTACACTCTTCTGTCCACATGAGTTGTTTTGTGTGTGGTGTTTGGATCCCGGCACTTCTGTCTATTTTGGTTTTGGTTCTTTGTTGGGGTTCGAACATTCATGCTTTGTGTATTTGTCTTTTGCTGTGAATGCACAGGATGAGCATTCACTCATTCTCACAGAGAGTCTGTCTTGTGTGAGCGTGTGGTTTTCGAGTTCACTCAGCCCATATGCTCTTCTGTCCCTCCAAATCCTTGGTCTGCCGTTTGCTGCCCAGTCCTGCCTGCCAGTGTTTTTCCCTATGGGGTAGTTTTTGATTGTTTTTGTTTAATTTTATTATTAAAATAAAAAGCCCATTGTTTCTGCATCTTGTGTCCTCGCCTCATCCCTTCACGCACCCCTGACATTACGGCATACTGTTTTTCGCATGCTATGAAGTAGGCATATTAGTAAGTGGGGAAGATGGCATAAGGCATATTCGGACGCAAAGGTGGTGTTCTATTCTAAAACAGAAAAGGCTACAGGTAGATAGATTTCTTATTAAAATCTCCATTTTGTGAATCTAATTTAAAATCTAAATGTAAATCTCCACTAAATGAAATGTTTTTGGAATCAGAACAGGAAAATTCCTTCATTTCTATCAGTGGATAATACATACCATGAACCACATTTATCCTTGTTTCAAGTGAAAGTGTATTTAATGTATTCTAGATTTTTTCCTCTTTTACATTGCATAGTCTTGTTCATGATTTTCGAGGGCACGTCACCTAACCTGTCCATGTTTGTGTTAAGCATTTTTCCCCTGCTGTTAGTGATCCAATTAGAACAGACCTGTGACTCATTTTTGGGACACAACCCACCAGTTAAGAGCCACTGTTCAAAACTATCATGGAAATGTATCTGATGCAGCAGTAAGATGTGGTTTGGATGGAGTAAAGCGTGTCCTCTGCATAAGTTGAGTGTGTGGATGTGTGCCATAGTACTGGAGTGGCACAAGATCAAGCAGGGAGCTGTTGACCCCAAAGGCAGGTGAGAAGCAAAGAGGCAGACAGAACACACTTGATTCGCGACACATCAGCGTGGAGGCATTGGTTCCCACGTGTGCATCTCATCACGGATGGTAGGAGAGACAGAAAGGGAGAGAGAACTCCATGAATACCAAAACATCCTGCAGCGCTACATTCTAATCAATAATAAACTCATAACATTTTTGCTGCCCCTCTTTACAGGCAAAACACCACTGTATAGAATTGGTTTTAGTCTTTTCAGTCTCAATGGGCAAAATGTGTACGTTGATTCATCCTAATGAACCCAATCTTTTGAATTCGATCATGAAAAAGATTTGTTTACCTATTGATTCTGATATGTTCTGTAAGTTGCATTATTATTTCATGAGATCATGACATGTGCTTTATTTTGGAGGTTCACTGAATAGTCTTAGAAATGTTTTGTATCGTAAACCTTAACTGGCAAGATGGCTACATTTGGAATTAGGCTACATGAAAGTGAAGACAGGGTGCTTTGCATGCATAAGCAAACCACATACTGATTTGTTTAAAACACCCCGAATATGTGCTAGAAATTTGATATGATTGATATTATAGAGCATGTATAATTAATTTGGTTATTTAGGATTGTGGCTAATTTATAATAATGACCTTGCAAACAAATCTAGCACAAGTGTGGCATTTATGAATGGGTTATATTTAGGACAGGTCCCTAATGCCACGTTCCCCCATACATCTTAATGTGGTCAGCCGTCAAAACCAGCTCCCAGAGTGCTTTGAGGCAGCAGCAATGTTTGATTGGCTGCTAATGTGCCTTGGGATTGGCTTGATGATTGATGGACAACCCCACACAGTGAGATCAACAAAGATGATGTTCTTTTAGGAGAAAATTATTTTGAAGGAACATCATGACGACAGTTAAACATTTCTTCACAACACAAAATTAATTAATATTTAAAAGAACCACGTCATCTCATACAGTTTCCTACCTTATGCTCTCTAAAAATGCAGCATTAAAGGGTTAACAATGGGTTCAAGAGAAATAAACCATAATTTCTTGCAGGGACCCTGCTGTGTCTGTCCAATGCAAAGTGCTGCTACAGCTTTTAGTGGCGTGACAGCAATTAGATTAGAAACTTCATTGCAGTATTGATTCTTTGATAAATTACTTCAAACACATCTGTTTGGCTCTAATAAGCAGATGAAAATGAACAGCTTGGCTCTAAATTAGGACATCAGTGTGATATTGGGAAAACATTGTGTTGAAGTGGTTGTGGTGTCCCATTTTAAAATATTGGTGGAATCTTTTAAAAAGGTCATATTGCCCTTTCTTTTAATAGATTTTTTTTTTTTTTTAAATCTTCCATGTTTTGGTGCAACCCTGAGACCAGTGGCCAATAACATGTTATTATCAATTATGTGATCCTGTATATCTTTGTAATACAGTCTCTTCACCTTATTCTTAAGAGCAAGCACAGTCAATATAACTTGATTGTGTCGAGGCTTCCGGTCTTATCTGCTTCCAGTTATTTTAGTTATTTTGCAAAACTGATATTTGTTGTCATTATTTTAATGTTTTATCAAAATCATAAACACACTGGTTTGTAGCACAAATTATTTGACCATTTACTTGCATTTTGTTATTCTTCCAGTTATTTACTATAGCGGGGAATCTGGAATCTGGAAACTAAGGAATCTGAAGTGCCCACACAATCACAGAAAATAGCTTACTTCTGCGTTGCTACACAAGGTAAATAATATTATATTTTTTTTAATTAAAAAAAGAAAGAAAGAAAAAAAGCCACACCAGAATGGGTAGCAGGATTTTACTTAACAGGGCTGTAAATTTAGAACAAATTAAGTAGGAGTCACTTAGTAGGAGCTAGCTTGAAACCAAATGTTGTTTTGTTTCAACTTTTATTTCTGATATATAAAATAAAAAATAAGTGTTTGAAATTATTTTCTGCCAATAAGTTGGTAATGGTAACAGAGTTAAATGACTGCGTTTGATGAATGCAGTCAACATTACTTGTAGTTCAGTTTCAAATAATTTCTTTCAGACTAAGAGGTTGATGATCTCATAGAATATTCTGAGTTTTTAGTGAAGAGCTAAAGGATAGGACCAGATCTGAAAAGGAATCCTAAAATGTTTGTAATTTCTCCACCTCTAGAGGCACCAAAAACAAAATACCATTTTGTTTTACAAAGGGTGGTCCAGCCCGAAACTGACGCCATTGGTTGAGCAAGATATTGACATAAAGCCACTCAAACAAGCAGAACACTGTTTTGAATGCGCCACAGCGTTTACATTCTTCAGAAATCAACCTTCAAATGACTTGCTGTAATTGTTTCTGACCATTTAGCTGATACAGGAGAATGTGTTTTACACACACAACAAAAACATACACAGAGCGCTATTCGCAATGAACATTTTTATTGCAGAGCTCTGTTACAATGAGGTACATTATTGCTAGCTCAGTGTGTTATAAAACCAGATGGATGAGTAGCATCAGCAATCAAACACTGTTGTCAACACTGGCACACGCAAATGCAGTGTAGGCTTTTTGCCTCTTTGTGTGATTGAAATTATAGAGCACAGGTTGTTGACAGTGGTCTGGCCACATAGGGCATCAAATTAAATTGGGTCCTTAAAGATCAATCATATCAAAGCTTGAGGGTCATCAAGGGAGCATAGCAGTTTCCCTATGATATAATGGGGTCATTCTCTCTATAATGAGCCCACGGATAGTCAGCAGGGGATGATATCTGAATTCACTATAGTATTGGTGAGGCCAGAAATCTCCAAGTGAACACTGTAGAAATAGGGTGGACTGCTATTCTGTGTCTACTATTCAATTTCAATGTGAATATATATAAGTGTATGTGTACCCGTTTAGGATTTACTCATTTTACACAATGGGTCTCTGGTTCCCAGCGTGCAACATGACATGAATCTACTTTACTGTCATTAATTTGTTTTACTGTTGCACTGCTGTTGTGTTTTTCTCCCTTTAAGTTCTGACATGTGGTGTTCCCTTAAAGGAACACTCCACCATTTTTTGAAATAGGGCTTATTCACCTTCTTTCCTACATTTAGATAGGTGGGCAAATGCATTTTTGTCTCAGTGCATGCATTGTTTTAGTATGACGGTCGGCGCAAGCTTAGTTTAGCTTAATGAATGGAATCCTTTGTTGCCAGCTAGCATGTCCTGAGTAAAAGTGATAATTAAAAAATAAAAAAAACACCTAATTACTTCTTGTAACGAGTACAAATAGCGATGCAGATTACAGTTTTTTTCGATTGCTAAACGACAGTGGGCACAACTGGAGTCACATGTGCAAAACTCTAACTACAGTCTGCACAGCAGCAGTTCATGTGGACCAAACTCTAGTTCGTTTTTCATTGCTTGAACACAGTTTTCAAAACTCTACACACTTATCCCATGACTTTAACCACAACCTGCACAACACTGTGGATTTACAGCACTTTGTTCAAATGTTAACTGTCAAAACTGTGAACCACACATTCAAAACAGAATAGATTTCAGCCTTGTGCCTGATGCTAGAGAGAGGCAGGATTAGCCCCTCAATTATTTGTTTGAATTACAGTACTTTTAGTTTCTACCTTTTTTTCCTCATTACTGTAATTCCGTAAATTACTACAGACTATTGAAGCAAACTGCTAATTTTCATTTACCTTAAAGAATTGTTATGTTCTAAAAATTTTAATAAATCATGTGAAAGAATGTCACTCTTTTCTTTGAAGAAAATATTACTTTGTATGAAGTCACTGAAATTGTTCAAACTGTAAAGATGAAAAGTTTGTATTTTCTGTATTGGTGTTTGATGCTAGTGTTTTTACTCTCAGTGTGTTCTGAGTGACAGTGTGTGTTATCTCAGTGAGGGTTGTGCATAGTGTTTGGCTGCACTGAGCCTGTTTTGAGCCATGTGTTAAGAGTTGTGTTGCTTGGAATGAGATTTGCAGGTGATGTGAACTGTTTAGCTCAGGTGACTGTTGGTAGTGCAGACTGTAGTTAGAGTTTTGCACATGTGACTCCAGTTGTGCCCACTGTCGTTTAGCAATCGAAAAAAAACTGTAACATTAGGCGATTCCCTAGGCAGATATTGACTTGGGACTATATTAGGGGGAAGCACTGCTACTTGGGCGTAGAGATATCGCGCTACACATGAAATCCTCACGTCCTCAGGCTGTTGAGCAATCGCAACCTCCTCCTCCTGTCATTCTATTTCCAAAGCACGCAGCTCATCTTCTGAAACTCTGGTTCATAGAGGTATGGTTTGGATCTTGACTGTCTGAGAAGTCACCCTCTTCGTCTCTCACAAAATCAGCCATGTTCATCGCCATTCATGTACTGTAGGAAAAATAGCCAGCTACTATTCACGCCGGTATGTTGACGGAAGTCGTGGGATTTCATGTGTTGCGTGATATCTCTGCGCCCAAGTAGCAGTGCTTCGCCTGTGCTTCACCCTAATATAGTCCCAAGTCAATATCTGCCTAGGAAATATCCTAGTGTTAATGTGCATCGCTATTTGTACTCGTTGTGAATACGCAGGCCACAAGAAGTAATTAGATGGGTTTTTTTTATATTTTTTTTATCACTTTTACTCAGGACATGCTAGCTGGCAACAAAGGATTCCATTCATTAAGCTAAGCTCGCGCCAACCCTGTCAAACTAAAACAATGCATGCACTGAGACAAAAATGCATTTGCCCACCTATCTAAATGTAGGAAAGAAGGTGAATAAGCCCTATTTCAAAAAACGGTGGAGTGTTCCTTTAAAGCACATGACCATAAATATGTGACCTACTAGAAATAACAATCACCAATATATATAGATTCCACATTTCTCAAACTGCATCAAAACTGCAAAAATATATGTAGGCCTATACACCACTAGAGACACTGTGTGTGTGTGTGTGTGTGTGTGTGTGTGCGTGCGTGCGTGCGTGCGTGCGTGCGTGCGTGTGTGTGTGTGTGTGTGTTTGAGTGATGAACAAGTGTGCATGAGCATGAGTGTGTGTGAGAGACACCTTCACCTCTAATCAGCTTTCAAGATTCCAATCAGTTTTTTATAAATCACAATACAGAATGAACCTGCCACAATGTCAGTAGAAACATAATGTGAGGGTTCAAACTGTACATTGAACTTACAGTTATACAGTAATTGGAGTACAGGAGAAGCAGCATTTTCTGTGAACTGAGCAGCTTTGATACACTGAATCACTGCATTAAAGCTCCATATGTAGCCTACATATTTAAAGGGGTCCTTTTATACTTTTTCAACTTTAGTTAGTGTTGCTGTTTGAGCATTAAATAGATCTGCAAGGTTACAAAGCTCAAAGTCCACCCCAAAGGGAGATATTTTATTTAACAGAATCCACTTTCCAAGAACTACAACGAACGGCTCATTTGAACTACAACACGATTTTTCCGGGCTTTATGAAGTCATAATGTTCCTCATTTGAATAATCCCCGTATACGGAATACGCAGAAAAGCGGACAAGGCCTGGTTGAGCTGCATTAGAGAAGACAGTGCTGCTGCTATGTCAAAGAGACGCTGTTTTTTCCACAGCTCATTTGTTTGACCTTCTTAAGGCTGACAATAAGGCTTAAGGCTTAGAATGGGTGAAATTTATTTTAAACACTGTTCTTGAACATTACAATCCCGATGTTTATCTGTGCGCTGCACATTTTATGGAGAACAGCTTGCAGAATCACGATGCAGGCTATACGCACACAAAAGCTTCTCCTGAAATGGAGCAGTTTCCACTTTGTTGGAACAATCTGTTGTTTGTGGATGACAACTTGTAAGTATGTCTTATTATTTGTAGTTGCGTTTTCTATTAACAGTTCTAATTATAAGTTTTATGTTGTTGCTACGCTCACCTGCTAGCCAACATTAGTGTTGATATAGAGTTGTTTACTATTTTGTAAGCTCTCGCTTTTGTAAGGCTGTTCACCGTCCCTTAGGTAAATTAACCATGTTTTTCCGACAAATATCATGATTAAATGGTGGATACAGAGCAGGCCCGAGGCATAAGCGAACTAACCCAATCGAATTTTTTTTTACATATTAACTAACTTAAACAAGTGACATACTGTAAATGAATTAATTAATGAAATTCAAGAACAGAAAATTCTGATTTCATGATCAATATACCTGCCAACAACTGCTGCAACAAATGCGCATAACCTCGCGTGCATAGACAATTTGTGCGCAAAGTCCAAGGGGGTAATCTTTCAGCCGGAAACTGAAGCTTCCCCGGGGGCCGCCATTGATTAGCAGACCATCACCTGTTGTTAGCATTCCATTGACTACCATTCATTTTGGCGTCACTTTGACAGCGAATAACTTTACATCTGAGGCGTTTAAAGACTCCATTTGTCCAATATTTATTTCTAAAGAAACACGAAAATGTATAAAAGTCTCCATTACCTTGTATCTTATGTTATGGCCCCGTAGAAGCAGTTTTTGTAAAAATAGGCTAACGATTGCGTCATAACCACGCGACTCTCTGTCGCACAGTAGAGAAATTACCGTATGGACAGGAGGAGAAGCTCGCGGGCAATCGGGGGGACGTGGAGGCAAAATGACAAAATAATTAATCAGAATACTTAGCAAAAGTGCTCCTGCTCCTAGCTCATGGACACCTCCTACTCACGCTCTCCGTCTCTGCAAGATTAAGATTTCTCTTGGCACAGCTACTAGAAGACAGACAGGTTGCTCACGTTACATCTACGTCGTCAAGCTCAGTTTGAGTCTGCGCAGTACGCTCAGCCATCAGGAAGTGAGAGCTTCTAATTGACTTCACTTTTCTCCATTGAATCCAGTGGGGTCGCTGTGTCCATTTCTTTTACGGTCTATGGCAAATTCACGGTAATGTTGTTTGTGGATTTGTACCATGTCACAAAAATTTGATTTGATCAATGATTGATGATTGACATTTTAAATCAATGATTTATCCTTTCAATTTAATAATATTCAGCACAGAACAAGAATTAAAAAAATAACTATAAACAAGCCAAAACGAAATAATTTAAAGTGAAAGTGAAAGTAAGTGGCGTTGGGCTCACGTATCTCTCTCATTAGAATCAAAATGTTTCAACATTTGCGATGTATTTGGATGGTAAACTATTCTTTATTATAGGCTTTGTACTTCACTCACGTTCCAATATCGACGGAAAAAAATCATCCTCTTCACACGCGCAAAAATGTGCTTGGAAACATCACAGTGGAGCGGTGCTTAGGCTGAATGGTACAAATTGTATTACTGACTATTTAAACAGAGCAGTGTAATTTTTATGTTAGGTTGACTATTTTATTATTATATTTTATTACGGCTATAATGAACAGGCTGCGATGTCAATATTACAATGCTGGAATATGTGTGTGTGTGTGTGTGTGTGTGTGTGTGTGTGTGTGTGTGTGTGTGTGTGTGTGTGTGTGTGTGTGTGTGTGTGTGTGTGTGTGAGGCGCAGGCGCATAAAAACATACTACGTCATGTTCATTCAAGACATCATTCAAACTGCAAAGTGTTGCAAAACGTTGAAGGATATTTTGCAAATAATTTATTTAATATGTTTTGTGACAGTTTGTTTTCAGAAGTTTCAAAGAGTTAGTAAAAGAGTAAAGAAAAAGTTAAAACTTTTTATTTAAGTATCTATTTTTTATTAAGAATTTATTTTGTATTAATACATAACCTCATTGTATTAATTTATAGTGTAACATTATAGTGTGACATTTGTGTCAATAATCGTCAAACAGGTGACTCCGCGTGGTGGGAGGGGGCCCCCAAATCAAATTCTGCTTAGGGCCCCCAAAAGTCTCGGGCCGGCACTGGGTGGATAACATAGTACCAATAATGTACTAGAAAAACATACCACTCTGAAACTTCCTGTGAAATCCATGCTTGAAAAGTCTGTGTTTGAAATCCGTTCTGGATGATGCTCTTGTTTGTTAACATTGTCAGGATCTGAATCGGGTTTGAAATTGCCGCCATCCTTTATATTTACACTAGAGCAGAACTCACGGTTATGGGGGGGCGGGACATTTCACTGAGCGCTGCCAATCACAACACACTGGGCCAGCTAACCAATCACAGCACATTCCGTATTTCAGAAGGAGGGGCTTAATCGAAACCGGAACTAAACAACACCTTCGAGACTGACTGGGGAGAGAGGAGCTGTAATAACATAAAATATGTGAAAAATAATGTTTTTTTGAACAATCAAGTATGAAAGCATATTCTCTAGTACACCCAAAAAAAATCAAGACTTTATAAAAAGGCATAAAAGGACCCCTTTAATTAAAGCACAGCCTTTGATTTGATAATTGCACTAAGCTATATCACGATTTCTATTTTATTCTGATTAACTCTGCAGCCCACTTTTATTCATTTAAATTTTTACATTCAATTTAATTAGCTATTAGAGTTCCCTTGGGAGCACAGATTTTGAAATATTTTGTGTGTGACAAAATCTTCTTTGCAATTTCCAGTTCATTAGAATATTAAGACATCATTCATTAAGTGGATCAGCAGGAGGCCCACTGTCCTGCAGAGTTTAGATCAATTATTAAGGATGGAGGTAAACTCTGCAGGACAGTAGGCCTCTAGGACCGGAATTGCCCATCCCTGGTCAGGTGGACCAGTGCCACCCTGTGCCTGTCCCACTACGTGGAAATATCCATAAACTGTCTTTAACATGGAATGGCATAAAGAGAGATTTAGTTTGACCACTGAGGAAAAAAGAGTCAAGAACAATGCTGTGCTTGACCTCCTCAAGGACACGTCAGTGGACACACAGCTAGCTGCAGGAAAGCACTTTAGGAAAAGAGAGCCACTGGTGCGGTTAATACAAAAAAAGGAAAAGGAGAAAAAAGATGAAAGCACTCTAAAAGCCGATGATGATGACTTCTATAAATAGCATAAATGAAAGCGTGACATGTGGTGGGCTAAGCTAGGCTGCTTGAAGAAGAAGGATTGTGCTTTGGAGGTAGCGTTTATTTGGTTAAATCACAGTGATTATGGCTGTTGACAAGAACATCAGTTAATGTTCTAGTCAGCTAACAGCTAATTCTGAAGCCTATTGACTAGCCATCATTCTTCTGAGAAAATCGTGTTATTTCAGGCATACCTACTTGAAATGCATGAAGGGAGGTGTATTCTCTGTATTTTCTGTTAACTTTGGGATTGGTTTGGGACATTTTATAGGGTTTTCTTTTTTTGCCATTAGCCTTTGGTTTTATCACAGTTGGTATTAGGGGAGAGACATTCTCATCTTAGACAGTATTTGTTTTTGGCAAAAATCTGTGAAGTGCAAAATAAGTCACCACCTTTAATTATATAGTGCTTTATACAACACAGATTGTTTCAAAGCAGCTTTACAGTGATGACAGGAAATCACAACAACATCTTTATTTCTTTACAACATCTCATTTCGGCTGTACAGCAGCTCTAAAAGAAAAGTGTTATTGTTCAGCTGGAGTCAGTTCAGAGTTGTAAAGATCATCAATTATTAAATTAGTTCATTTCATCTATTAAGCAGTTTTGCAGAAAAAGTTATGTCGTCGTCCAGTTCAGTTCTCATCCAATAGTGTCAGTGCAGTCAAATCAATAATATTGTTGAATATTAAGTGTCCCCCAACTAAGAGGTGACAGTGACAAGGAACCCAAACTCCATCAGGTGACAGAATGGAGAAAAAAACATCACAAGTCAGAAATCAGATTGTGGATCGGTAGCATTCAAATATTTCATCCAGTTCCTTTTGCTTGAAGATTGGATTCATCACTGTATGGGGATGAAGCTAGTCATACTGTAGGTCTGTGCAGAGGACTTGTCTGGATCTTGTGGTCTTTGCTAAGGATCAGTGCTGATGGCTGTCATGTCGATGAGGCCTTCACAGGGGAAAGTCTAGTTGACAGGATTTCTGCTGACATTCAGGGATGCGTTGTGGTCGTATCTAGGCGCAGGTCCTCCATCTAATCTGGATACGGCCCAGATCAGGCTGAATACGTTAACTTAAGGATAAACAGAGAGACTAATGTTAGCGTAGATGCCATTCTTTTAACAATGTAACAAGTTCATTGTTTGATATGGGAAGTGTTTCCGGTTCCGCATGGTCTAATTTATGCAGCCTAACAATCCTTAAACGGATGTGAATTATAGAAATGTGATCAAATCTTATGTGTATGCCAGTTAACCAGTCACAGAGATGTGTTTTTAGTCTAGATTTAAACTGTAAATTAAATAAATTGTGTCTCGGAAGATAATGAGGGCCACGGTCTGAGACGATGTCTTTGGGAATTCCAAAGTGTTGAAAGAGTTGCTGGAAGAGAGTTTCAGCCGTCTCGAAGGCAGTGGGTAGTCCCTGCAGCGGGATTCATTTACAGGCTTTGGAGAAGCGATCCACTATGACGAGGATGCAGGTGTGAGAATTAGAAGATGGGAGGTTGGTGATTAAGTCCACTCCAATATGCGACCAGGGTCGGTTAGGAATGGGGAGAGGGACTAGTTTGCCTTCCGGAAGGCGACGGGGAACTTTGGATATGGCGCAGACTGAGCATATCTGAACATATCGGGAGACTTCCTGGGTCATATTGGGCCACCAGTGGCAATTGCTGATGAGCGAGAGGGTTTGCTGGCTGCCTGGGTGTCCAGAGCACGGTAATATGTGGACTGAGTCCATGAGGGACAGACGGAGACTAGTGGGCACATAGGTCCATCCCTCAGGATCACCCGGCGGATCAGGCTCTGACTGTGTGACTTCGGCGATTTGGTTGTCGAGGGACCACTGGATCGAGCAAACGATGATGGCTGGAGGGAGAATGGGTTCAGGAGGTGCGGTGATGGATTCAAGATGATATAACCGGGTGCATCTGCTCTCTGGTTCTTGTTACCATGTCGGTACGTCACGGTGAAGTTAAATCTGGTGAAGAATAGGGACCAGCGTGCCTGGTGGGTGTTCAATCTTTTGGCATCGCGAAGGTATTCAAGATTGCGGTGGTCAGTGATGACTTCGAAGGGGTGTTGAGCTCCCTCCAGCCAATGTCGCCACTCTTCCAAGAGCCAGTTTGATCGCCAGTAGCTCCCGGTTACAAATATTATAGTTTTGCTCTGCCAGGGACAGTTTTTTAGAATAGAAGGCGCATGGATGGAGTTTGGGAGGCTCACCCTGCTGTTGAGATAGCACAGCTCCTACCCCATTGGTGGAGGCGTCCACCTCGACGATGAAGGGGAGATACGGATTAGGAAGAACGAGGGTAGGAGCTGTACTGAAGGCTTTCTTAAGTTGGTTGAAGGCGGTGTTAGCTTCGGAGTTCCAGGACAGAGACTTGGCCCCATTGCTCAGTAAGGAGGTGAATGATGAGCTGAGTTTACTGAAGCCATTGATGAATCGACGGTATAAGTTGGCGAACCCCAGGAAGCGTTGGAGTTCCTTGATGGAAGTGGGTTGTGGCCAGTTCTCCACCGTCTCTACTAGGGTTGGGTATCGTTTTTTTTTTTTTTTTGATACCGGTGCCAAAACGATACTTTTAAAACAGTACCGGTGCCTGAACCAATATTTTAAAAAAAAGAGAGCCTCAAAACGATGGTGAATGGCGTCTATAAGTAGTCTAAATACAAAACACAACAAATTTACATAACAAATTCACAATAAAACCTAAGCCACCTAACCCAAATACAATAGCTAAACACTAAATAACACTACAGTACTAATAACAGCAAAGTAGTCTGTCTTGGTATGTTACAAACCAGCTTTAAATTTCAGCGATCCTTTTCACATTTTTTGCCTTCTCTGGCCAAATGCGACACCTCTCCTGACTTATTGCATGTCCTGCACAAGGAGAGCGTTATTTTAGAACGCATCACCTTAAATGACGTGACGCGAAACCCCTCGTGGAAGAAGAACACTGTCATGTTTACAACTGTGGCAATGAGCGCTCATCAGGATCAACTTGTGGTAGGAAAGCCCTTTACCTTCCCTTATGTGGATATTATATGTGGATCGTAAGCCAATTGGCTGTCACCATGGGGATATAAAGTGCGATAGACCTGTGCTTGAGGTCAACGTCATTTGTCGACGTCACTGACGCGCCGCAAACAGTACTGTGGCTGTTTCCGGCATCAGGTGTGGACATTAGAGAGTAAGCTCTTGATTGCTTGATTGCCATTTCCTCTCGTAAAGTGCGAGTCAGCTGTTCCGTTTCCTCGTGCGGGTCTCGCACTATTGCTGTGACTGCCGTTGTTGGGTGTGTGCGCTCCTGAGTATGCACGCATCAGATTCGTCATTGGTGCTCTCCCTAAAACGTTGGAGAGCGTAAGCTGATTGCTTGATCGCCATTCCCTCTCGTATGGTTCAAATCAACGGATTTGTTTCTCATGCAGATCTCGCACTGCTGGTGCGACTGCTAGTTGGGCGCGTTTCACGTCCTGCCCACGGATAACGTTGCTGTTTTGTTTTGTGTTGATTTTGCTTTACATTTTCTATTTTCTTTTGTTTTGTTTAAGTCGTCTTTATTTATATTTGAATAGCAGTGATACTCTCTGCTCTTTGCCTTTGCATATTCTAATATAGTTTTTTTTTTATTATTTGGTTTTCTATTTTGCAAAGAGCTTTATCTTTTTTTTGGCTTTGTTTTGCAGTGCATTTATTTTGTGTGGCTTATTTGGTTTATCCTATTAAATGCAACTTTATTATTTTTCTTTTGATTTTTCTAGTTTGTATTTTGTTTTGCTGTTTAGTTAATTATTGTAAACTGATTGAGATCGGTTTGGTTTATTTTTCTGTAAACTGTTAAAACCAGTTTAGTGTATTTTTCTGCAAACTGTTGAGATCAGTTTGGTTTATTTTTCTGTAAACTAAAATCCATTGTCTTGCTTTTGCATTTCTTTAACTCTTTATTTTTATTTTTATTTGTTTAATTTATGATTTGTAATTTGAGGGCAAATAGGCCTTGTACATTTCTTTTCCAGCTTTGTTAATTCTTATTTTGTTTTTTTTTGTTTAATTTAAATCGACATAGGGCAATTCAGTGCTTTAATTATTCTGTGTGCATTTTTAGTGACTCTTATTAAGATTGCTCTGTTCTTGTGTCGCAGGATCTGGGTGCCAAAGGCAGGGAGGCCGGCTCTATTCCCTTCTAAGTGGTGGTGGTGTGTTGTTCACAGTGTGCCGTGTCCATCCGTGGAGTATGGTGTGAGTGTGTGTGTTTGCGTGCACCGGTGAAAGGAATGATTTCTCTGCTATAGGCAGCCTAATCTCTGATAGCCTGACCCTGCTGGTAAGCCCCAGTTAGTCGGTGTTCCTGTGACCTTCTTAGAGCCAAACCCTTATGATGAGCTGTGCTTGGCTGAGGCCTGATATATTTTAATGATTGTTTTAAAGTGATTGTGTAACTTAATAAAGTCAACCGTTTTGTATTGTTACCCATGTCTCTGAGCGATTATTGGTGAACGAACTTGCGTGTCCTTTTAGAAACACTAAATTCTCTGGGTGTAACTCCCTGAGTGGCGTAGTTGGCTAATTATCCTTCAAATCCACCTCCGTGTTGCCACATTCTGGCGTATAGTCGGCAGGATGCATCTTAAATATTTTGGCAGAGACATGGGTACATTTTGAGGTTTGATTTTGGTTAAATTGTTTTTCTTTTTTTTCAGTTGTTTGTGACTTTTTGCGTTTGAACAGGGCAGCAGTGTTTCCGTGGGTGGGTTATCCTCCTTTGTAATATTCCTGTGAGATAGCACTCGTCTTTGGTAAGTTCGTTTTATCTCTTTTGATAAGATGGAGGCTGAATTGCAGGAATTGAGAGAACTGGTGGCTCAATTGAAAGCTGATAATGTGAGGTTGCAGCAGGCTCAGGTGGCAGTTGAGCTGCCTGATCCTGATGCTGCTGCTGCTGCTAGCACTGCTGCAGTACCACCAGTAATCCCTCAGTTATCTGTTGCCAGCACCTCTGCACCCGAAAGGTTTGTTTTTGTACCCCGAGACCGTAGATGTCCGAAGTTTAACGGTAAAACCGGTATGGGTATTGACGAGTGGGTAGAGGAGGCAAAGGCCTGTATGAGGATACGCCATTTGTCTAATGCAGATCAAGCATTTTTCCTATTTGACCATCTAGAGGGAGAGGCTCGTGAGGAAGTTCGTTATCGTCCTGAGATTGAGCGTGGGGACCCTGATAAAATTATTTTAGCCTTGCGTGAACTATATGGCTGCTCTCAGTCTTACGTGGCCTTACAGGAAGCCTTTTTCTCCAGAAGGCAACTCAAAGGGGAAACCCTATTAGAGTTTTCCCTTGCTTTGATGGACCTTCTGGAGAGGGTCAAAAGTCGCTCCCCTAATGTAATTTCCAATGGTGAGATTTTGTTGCGAGACCAGTTTGTGGAATATGTTACTGATAGTTCATTGCGGCGTGAACTTAAACAACTGGTCCGTCGTCAACCCACCGCTACATTGCTTGAAGTTAGAGGTGAGGCGATTAGGTGGGAACGAGAAGGAATGCCTGGCGGGGCGAGAGGGCGTAGTCATTCTATGCCATTAGCTTATGGCGTTCAGTATGGTGTGCGGGGTGGGCCTGCTGCGGGGGCTGAGAGTTCACCACAGCAGTCAGAGCTGGGTGAACTGCGGGATTTATTCAAACAACAGCAGCGGCAGTTAGATCAGCTTACCCAAAGTTTCGCCCGTCTTCAAACTCCTCATGTTCGGGGTCGATCTCCTCGTTCCGGCACTGTGATTTGTAGACGTTGTCAACGACCCGGGCATTTTGCAAGGGAGTGTGATGGGGAAAGGCTTTCCCCACGCCCTATGCCACCGTTAACTGGCGCTAATACGACTGGAAATGGGCAGTCTCGTAATCTACAGTTTTCGGGAAACTAGTCCCCGCCGGGCTGTCGAGTCACAACCCGGTTGGGGAAGTAATTGGCTCAAGTAATTTAGCTATTCCCCGCTCATTGTCTCATCTAATGTCATCTTGTCCACATCTTGTTGTTTGTATGGGAGGAGTATCAGTACCGTGTTTGGTGGATAACGGGTCCATGGTATCCACAATTACAGAAAGTTGCTTTTTGCAGCATTTCGAACCTTGGGGTCAAGATCGCCTTAAATCTTGTCAATGGTTACAACTTAGGGCAGCCAATGGGCTTACGATCCCATATGTTGGCTACCTGGAGCTCGATGTCAAACTTTGCGAGAGGGTAGTTTCAGGATGTGGTGTGTTGGTTGTCCGAGACCCTCCAGGTATGTGTAAAGATGTTCCTGGTGTCCTGGGGATGAACATACTAGGCCGTTGCTATCAGGATCTGTTTGGACAGCATGGCACTGCCCTTTTTGAATTGCCTGTTGTTGCACAGTCTCCGAGTGTTTTGCAAGCCTTACAGCATTGTCAACAAGTGAGTACTAAGAGTTGTTCAGACCTTGCAGGGAATGTACGTGTACGGGGACACCGGGCGTGTCGAATCCCCGGGGGCACCATGAAGTTAGTTACTGCCACCTGCTCTTCCCAGTATTCTGGCTCTACAGTCCTGTTTGAGCCCCCTGAGTCAGGTTTGCCGGCTGGGCTCTTAGCATCCCCTGCACTAGTCAGAGTGACCCATGGTACAGTTTGGGTTCCTATTGTAAATGTGGGCACTGTGGATGTGGTATTGTATCCAACAACTGTGATTGGTAGTTTGAGGGAGGCTTATGTCATCAGTTTACCTACAGGAGTTGTGGAAGTTGACCCGGTCGTTGCTACAGTTCAGTCTCTTTCTTTGGAGACAGCCTCTCCGTTGGCTCAGCAGATTGAGTCTGTTGATTGGTCTGTTTTGTCAAAAGAGGAGCAAGTGCAGGTAAGGACGCTGCTTCAGAAATATCAAGTGGTGTTTTCAGCTCACGAGAGAGATTTAGGCTGCACCCGTCTTATTTCTCATGATATCCCCTTACTGGATGATACCCCTGTCAGGCAGCGGTACCGACGGATACCACCGTCAGATTATGAAGTGGTTAAGACCCACATTAATCAGCTCCTGGAGAGACAGGTCATAAGAGAGAGTAGTAGCCCTTATGCATCCCCCATAGTGTTGGTTAAGAAGAAGGATGGTAGTCTACGCATGTGCGTAGACTACCGTCACCTGAACGCAAAGACCAGGAAGGATGCATTCCCATTGCCGCGTATAGAGGAGTCTTTGGATTCGTTGACAGGGGCTCGGTGGTTTTCAACATTAGATCTTGCCAGTGGGTATAATCAAGTCCCTGTCACGGAACAAGACAAGTCTAAAACTGCTTTCTGTTCTCCATTTGGTTTATTTGAATGGAACAGGATGCCCTTTGGTCTTTGCAATGCGCCCAGCACGTTTCAGAGACTCATGGAGAGGATGTTTGGCGACCAACAGCGACAATCCTTGCTACTTTATCTCGATGACATAATTGTGTACTCTTCTTCAATAGCTCAACACTTGGAGCGATTGGAGGTGGTTCTGGACCGTTTGAGACAGGAAGGCCTTAAGGCAAGACTTGAAAAGTGTGTGTTCTTCAGACAAGAAGTAAGATACTTGGGGCATGTCATCTCAGCCGAAGGGGTGGCAACTGACCCAAGTAAAATTGAGGCTGTGGCACAGTGGCGGTGCCCTACCAGTGTGTCTGAATTACGGACGTTTTTGGGTTTTGCCAGTTACTACAGGCGCTTCGTGGAGGGGTTTGCCAAATTGGCTTCCCCCCTGCATAAGTTGGTAGCTGAGGTGACTGGTGGTAAGAAGGAAGGGACAGAGTCTGGCTCAAGTGTGGACTGATCAGTGTCAAGAAGCATTTGAGGGTTTGAAGAGCAAGTTAACCATGGCTCCAGTACTGGCTTATGCTGATTTTTCTCGCCCTTTTATACTGGAAGTGGATGCCAGTTACGGAGGTTTGGGAGCGGTGCTCTCTCAAGAACATCAAGGTAAAGTGCGTCCTATAGCATACGCTAGCCGCAGCCTAAGGCCCACTGAGCGCAATATGTCCAATTATAGCTCCATGAAGTTGGAGTTTCTTGCGCTCAAGTGGGCCATGGCTGAGAAATTTAGAGAGTACCTTCTTGGCCACAAGTGTCTGGTGTACACGGACAACAATCCCCTCAGTCATTTGGCTACTGCCAAGCTAGGGGCCACAGAACAACGGTGGGCAGCTGAATTGGCAGCATTTGATTTTGAGGTAAGGTACAGGTCAGGAAAGAGCAATCGTAATGCGGATGCTCTTTCCAGACAGGATCCGACTGCTGGGGGCATTCCAGAAGGTTTAGTAGGTGGTAATGCTGTTCCAGCGTCATTGCATCAGGCCATTAGTATGGGGCGGGTAGCACAGGCAGTGGTGTCAACAATGAGTGTTTTGCCTGGCTATTCTGTGCTAGATATATGTTCCCTGCAGGAAGCTGACCCAGTTATTGGGGTTGTGGGGCAGTTTTGGGAACAAGGAAAGCGTCCAGGGCCTGAGGAGCGTAAAAAGTTGACTAAGCCAGTCTTGACCTTGCTCCAGCAATGGGATCGCTTGGTACTGAAAGAGGGAGTACTATATCGCAGGATTTCTCGTCCTGATGGAGGTGAGGATGTTTTTCAGATGGTTTTACCGGATGTGCTCAGACGGGAGGTTCTGACGCAGTTGCACCAACAGCATGGACATCAGGGGATCGAGCGAACTGGTGAACTAATACGGCAGAGATGCTATTGGCCGGGAATGTCGGCTGACATTACTCGTTGGTGCCAAGAGTGTGACCGTTGTGAACTTGCGAAGGACATTCGACCAGCAGCTCGTGGCTTTATGGGCCACTTGCTGAGTTCTAGACCCAACGAAATCCTTGCTGTTGATTTTACGGTGCTAGAACCTTCCTCTTCGGGACAGGAAAACGTCTTGGTAATGACCGACGTATTTAGCAAGTTTACAATGGCTGTGCCAACGCGTGATCAGCGAGCTGAGACTGTTGCCCGGGTGTTGGTTGATGAGTGGTTTTATAAGTTTGGAGTTCCGGGACGCATTCACTCTGACCAAGGCCGTAATTTTGAGTCGGCTCTTATTCGCCAGTTGTGCGAGTTTTACCAGGTGAAGAAGTTGCGTACAACCCCCTATCACCCTGCCGGTAACGGTCAGTGTGAAAGATTTAATCGAACCTTGCATAACTTGTTGCGGACATTGCCGAGCTCTAGAAAGAGGGAGTGGACCGCTTGCCTGTCGCAAGTGACCTTTTGTTATAATACCACTCCTCACCAGGCAACTGGAGAATCCCCTTATTTTTTAATGTTTGGCCAAGAGCCTCGGCTGCCCGTGGACTTCTTGCTCGGTAGGGTAACAGAGCCCTGTGCGGGTAGTGTGCACAACTGGATCGTGGAACACCAGATGCGACTACAGGTCGCTTTCGAGGGAGCGCGTGAACGTCTGAAAGCTGCTGCAGATTATCGCAAGTCACAACATGACCAGCATGTCCGTGACTTACCCCTAAAAGAGGGTCAGTTGGTCTACCGCCGTGATCACAGTGTGAGAGGCCGCCACAAGATCCAGGACTTGTGGAGTCCCATCGTTTATCAGGTAGTGAGGGCGCCAAAGGAGGGAGGCGTTGTTTACACTATTGCACCAGTTGAGGATTTGGATAAGGTACGATGTGTTCACCGTTCACTTTTGAAGAACCGTATTCGGAGAGAATCCATGCAAGTGGATCAGCTTACTGGTCCAGTGAGTGGACCAGGGGTTCCACCTCCAGGTTGCCACAAACTGAATGCTGGATTTCAAAAGTATGTGAGGTTTGCGGCTCTATTGTTGCAGTAAACTTGCATAATGTTCTTGAATGAATAATTTATTAGATGTACGCCGGTCTGAACGGACATCGACTTTACATTTTCACACTAAACATGACGCGGAACAAATAACGAACTGTGATTGGTTGTCTTATGTCAGTCAGTCCTTGGCTGATATTTTTATTCTTAAGGCGAGACACGGCAGGCAAAAACATAGATTTTTCATGCAGTGGTCAGTTTTGAGATTTTGGGCTAGTTTACTCCTTCAATATGTGTTCTTTCAAGCTGCTATAAAGAAAACGTTGAAAATATACATTAACCCCCTGAGGTCTACGGTATCGCCGGCGATACCAGCTCGCTTTTTTTTTATTAGTGTAAAAGAAACTCATAAATACTCTGTTGACTTTGATTTTCCATAGGAGTTTCATACATCAATCGATTCTGTTAAATGTGTATTATTTTTGTGTATACTCACAATAAAAACAAAGTGTTGTGCTTTTTGCCAAATAAAGAAAAATAAACACGAAGCGAGTTCTGCCTTCTCTCTGCCAGTGTAGTCCATTCTGAAACGCGTCCGAAAATGAACAATAACTCAGCGAATACTCAGTCAAACAGGCATACAGACACACAGGCATGAAGCTTGAATTCTCTTCTTTTAAATGAAGTAATTTATATAAAAAACAAATATTCTCATCTTGTGAAATCTGTATTAAAAGAGAGCGATTCCAGTCA
Source organism: Leuciscus idus (assembly GCA_021554675.1). Classification (NCBI taxonomy): domain Eukaryota; kingdom Metazoa; phylum Chordata; class Actinopteri; order Cypriniformes; family Leuciscidae; genus Leuciscus; species Leuciscus idus. Next base: position 20,656,684 of record CM038638.1, on the reverse strand, counting down.
ACCTCATTACAGCTGATTCAGATGTAATGTGACTCCGCCCACGGAGAGCGCGCGCTATTCAAACGCAAATGGCTGAGGCAATCCTGTGAACGCCCCCATCAGCTCGAGAAAACACACAAGTTTATTTAGATCATTACTTGTTTACACCGTCTTGCAGTGCTGTGAGGAATAATACTAATGGAAAATGTCCCTCAGAAGTGCGGGTATATCGAGGAGCGAGCTGAGGAATACTAGTAAGTTTTTTCCTTCTCACGTGAATTTCTTCACGTGGGTTTCTGTTTATGAATGAATAAACGGCAGAGATGCGCGCTGTTTACCACAGCTGACAAAGACAGTTTAAATTTAAATCGCGTGTGTGAATGAATGATGATGTTTTAGCAAACTGCATTGCTATACTGAGATAAGTAAACATCGACTGAATGTTGACATCAAATAAGCTTTTGTTTAGCAATTTCTATATATAAAATACTATTTTTGTCAAAAATAAAGTCATCAACTAAGATGTTAGCTGTTCCAATGTTGGTTATATTCAAACTAATGAATACATAGATAAAATGTAGGCCTATAATCATTTTTTTTACAAAGAAAGAGTACACTTGAAATATTATTGAAATTGTAATTATTGTTGTAATTGTAACCGTTTTAATAAAATAGCAAAACATATTTACAAGATAGATGTAAGCAAAATCTTAAATGGTCAATATAAGTCTTCTTCTAAATATATCTTTTGTCCTTGCATTGTGGCTCAGTCAGTGTCACACCTGAATGAATGGCTAATTATGCAGAGTGGGTGTATTCTAAGGTGTAAACCACTCCTCGTTCACGCCCCCTCGCATATTGGCTTTCCAAGCAAAACCTGTTTTACATCAATTTAAATCAATGTATGGTTTTATGTGAACGATAAAGCAAGACTATTTTCACATAATTTTGAAGAAAAAACTATAGGCGACGACATCCATTAGTCAAAAGTCTTATTGCCACATATTTAGTATGTGTTTTGTGGCCTTATTTCAAAAACTTTAATTTTTAGTTTTTTCGATAACCACGCATAAACATTATTCTCTCAAAAATGAAAACATGTACATACATGTGGCTCACATATTATTGTAGTCCTGTTTGTGCTATATAGAGTGAATTTACACCTTTGCCATTAATATGTTTATAAGCAACTGAAAAAAGCACAAATGTCAGAGCATGTCAGAACACCCCCAGGGCCCAAAAAAACGCTCAGACTCCAGAGGGTTAAGATGTTTATTTTATCACATTTTGTTTACTTGCGGCAGTAAGTTTCTCCCGAATTTACCAAGAAGTTAGCATTCCAACGCGACATGCCGAGTTCTGTCTGTTTACTGAAGTCTGTCATGACCGGTATCGATGTAAAGCTCTGAGTCTCCTGCACAACGCTATGTAACCCAAATATGGGCATTTCCTTTCTATCAGTAACCAATCGTGAATGTCCAAAGGGGGATTTAAAGCTAACGAGAAAATCTCATTTAGAGCTATTTAAATCTTTAACTGCCGTTTTCTCAAAATTAGTTTTTTGTCATTCTCCAGTACAAACATCTCAGACTATGTAGCACCTATGTACACCAAACTTTCCAGTTATACACTTAGCAGTATTCCGAAGACATTTTTCAGAGGGATTTGTTAATAAATCATTACTGGCCTGATTTATGTGACATTTAAATAAAAAAAAAGGCAAAAATCGATTTTTTTAAGGCTATGGACAGTGTATTTTGATTTCCTAGGTAATGAAAGAATATATCCTGAAATCCCACTGAATTTTTTTTATTTTTTTTTATTTTTTTTATCTTGTGTGTAAACAAAATGAAAAAAGAATTTTGTACCTGGCTTTATCATATGTTCAGATCTATCTACCGAAAATATATGCAAAATCGTGCATATTTAAGAAGATAATGCCTAATTTGCATAATTAAACATACAAATTTCTAAAACTTGTAATACATTTTTATGTATATACTTGTGTGAGTAATCAACTGAGGAAGTTTCATGGTAATATCTATTATTGTAAAATTTTACCCTATTCACCTGTAGTGTCTCACCTTAAATAGGGGAGAGCGGGGTAAGATGTTGCACGGGTAAGTTGTCACACTGTTCATAACTCCAACACTAGAGGCTCTATCTCAAAAATCAAATAGCCACTTTATGTGACTTCTTCTTCTATAGTCAACTTCCTGTTCACATGTGGTCAAGATCACTGTAATCTGAGGTTAGCACAATTTTCTTATTTTTCTGCTTAAAAAGTAAAAAAATTGCACTTTACATTTTATGCAATACAACTTTGTTAGGTATGAATTTTTTAAATGATTATTTTGCACAAAATAGAGGAGACAGTAACGTGTCTTTTGATACTTTAGCTAAAGTGATATGTTGAGCTAAACTTGGTGATTTAGCCAATATTAGCACATATGTCAGTATGGGGCAAGTTGTCTCAATGACTTTGGGGCAAGTCGTCACATGCGACAACTTGCCCCTGTACAAATAAACACATAGAACATGCTCAAAAAACATGATAAATTGTGATATTGTAATTTATTTCTAATTGCAATAAGGTGTTTGAAGGAAGTAAAGTCAGGAATTAAGGAAGGAAAGAAAGGAAGGAAGGAAGATGGTTCGAAATTACATTCCTGGGATTGTGGCAATTGCCTATCCTCTGGCTGCAACCCCCTTAAACATTCAGGCTGGCTTTAGGGTGGCTGGGGTTCAACCTTACAACAGAGATGTATTTATGGAAACCGAGTTTGCACCATCCTATGTCACAGATCGCCCCATTCAGAACCCTGCACTGCCAGGCTCCAGCACCAACTCTGATTTGCCAGGCCCCAGCCCCAACCCTGCCCTGCCAGGCCCCAGCCCCAAGCCCCAAGCCCCAACCCCCAACCCCCAACCCCCAACCCTGCCCTGCCAGGCCCCAGCCCCAACCCTGCCCTGCCAGAATTGTGACTCTGGAGATGAGTCCGATTAGTCAAATACAGGGCATCTGTTTTGTTCAGAGGTTAAACATGTTAAGTTAAGCAACTGATCTGCAGCATTCCATTCAGTTATCAGGATCTATGTGCAAGCCATAGAACGTTTGAGTTTAAAGTTCAAAGTAAAGTGGTCTTGCCACTTAATTGAAATGTGCATTATTTGGATAGAATCTTGGTTTTTCCAGATTCTCCAGGCACGGATGTTTATATTTCCAGTTCTGGTTTGAGTTTAAAAATTAAAATCAATATTCACAATTAAGTAGTTGTGTTCTTATTTTTAGATAATCTAGTGTGACAACTTACCCACCCTAGTGTGACAACTTACCCGCCGATGGGGCAAATTGTCACAAGTGCACACTCGCTATTCAACAGTCTACAACTCCGTAATGAGATAAGATATGAAGATGTTATGAATACAAAATATGTGCCCAAGACTTCCTTCTTTCATTTGGTATGAGATTTATACCATTTTGATGTATAGTGCTCAGTAAATGTTAGACAGTGTGAAAAGTGTGACAACATACCCCGCTCTCCCCTACACGTAAGTGAATGTGTTTATTTTTTATTTTTTCATTTAAGAAACCTTTATAATGATCATGATTCATGATAGTTAATCTATAACGCACAATGGGCGCCATGTTAGTATGCACCGCAGTTCAGGGAATTGTATCTGTCAGGCTACAACACGTCAATTCATCCACTTCTCCCGAAATACCCTACATTAAAGTAAGTGGCTGGTGAAGTGGGAGAAGAATAGATTAAATTGACCTTTTTTTAAAGTTACCTACAAAATGTGTATCTAAACACGTCATCAATTTATAATTGAAATGATTGTTATTGCCGCTTCCATAGACATCAGTGTGTATTTTACAAACTATAAATGTTGTTTTTCTAGTACTTATGTGTATTTAAATGTCTGAAACCTAAAATAAAGCTTGTGTGGTTGAAAACACTGAATAGTTGTGATTTAATATGACAGCACTGAGAGAGTCTGTCTCTGGCTCAGCGCCAGCCAACGCGCGAATGCAAATTTGATTTTAGAAGTTGATGATCACGTGATCTGAACATTAAGCACACCAGTGTGAACGATAGTACGCGTCAAAGGGTTAACTAGTGATCACATGCGGTGATGATGCTTCTTACGTCCGTTTTAGGGAACCAGAGGGCTGAAAATCAATCACTCAATTAGGCATTTAAGTGGCACCGAAATGAAGCACCGAAATCTGCGTTTTGATTCGGTCCGGTTACACACCGGTTACTTAGGTACCGGTTCCATATCGGTGCCCGGTTTCGGTACAGAACCCTAGTCTCTACCTTCCTCTGGTCCATTTTTATGCCGTGTTGACCGATGACGTACCCGAGGAAGTGGACTGTGTCACGGTGGAACTCACATTTTTCGAGTTTCAAGAAGAGGTGGAACTTTCGAAGCTTCTGTAGGACCCGCGTTACGTGGTGGCGGTGGTCGGTCAGGTTCCGGGAACAGATGAGAATATTGTGTATATACACGATGACAAAGTGGTGAAGGAATTCCCGAAACACCTCGTTCATGAACCCTTGGAAGGCAGAAGGTGCGTTGGAAAGCCCATACAGCATAACCCTATACTCGTAGTGCCCTAATGGAATGACGAATGCAGTCTTCCACTCGTCACCTTTGCGGATTCGAACAAGGTTATATGCGCTCCGCAGGTCCAACTTTGTGAAAATACAAGCACCACATAACTGCTCTGGGGCAGCTGGAACCAGAGGAAGAGGGTAGCGAAATTTGACGGTTTGAGAGTTGAGAACACGATAATCGATGCAGGGGCGCAAGCCTCCGTCCTTTTTACCCACAAAGAAGAAACTCGAAGCGGCAGGGGAAGTAGATGGACGGATGAACTCCTGCTGAAGAGCCTCCTCGATGTTCTCTCCATAGCCTTCTGTTCTGGGATGGATGGACAGATAGATCTTACCTCATGGTAGGGTGAGGTAGGGCGATCGCACAGTCCCATGGCCGATGAGGTGGTAGTGTGGTCGCCAACTGCTTGCTGAAGACATCCTGGAACGCCCGGTATGCAAGGGGGATTCCGTGCTGTGTTATGGTGGTCGGACTCTTGATGGAAGTGGAACAAAGATTCACTTTGGGTGAAGATGAAGGTTGATGGCAGGTAGAGCGCTGGTATGTGACTTTCTTAATTGATTGCAAACATCCAACTGTTGTTTTCACCCGACTGTTGGATCTCACCAGTGGTCCAGCTGACGAGAGGTGAATATTGTTGTAACCACGGGCGTCCCAGGATGATGTCAGCTGTTGAGCCCTCCAGCACCAAAAACAATAACTTCTCCGAATGGAGACATCCGATGTGCAGAGTCAGTGATGGGGTACAGTGCTGAATGTGCCCACGGCCCAGCGGTTTTCCCAGGATCAAATGCACATGAAGATCTTGAGAAAAGGGTTTCTGATGGAGATGAAGTTTTTGAAGGAAGCGAATGAAGTTACCAGCAGCACCTGAGTCTATGAGGGCTTTCGCTGAAAGAGATCGTTGATGGGAGATTAACATAACATCAGTACTTTTTAGCGAAGATATGTGAGGTGGTAATTGGAGGGCACTCACCGCTGGACGTGGAGGTCGCACTGGTCAGATGGGCAGAATATGTCCTTCCGCTCCACAGTATAAGCAGAGACGATTTACAATGCGACGTTGACGCTCAGCATTAGACAGGTGAGTGGAGTTAAGTTGCATGGGCTCTGGTGCTGGAGGGGTCACAGATGTTGAAGTGGGCAGAGGATGCAGCACGGGTTGATCCAAGGCACAGGCTGTGAGCTGTTGGAATATCCTGATGGCACGTTGAATGAAGTTCTCTAGGCCTATGACGTTATCATAGATAGCCATCTGTTGATGGATGTTACTGTTGAGTGGACTGATGACTGGTGAGTGAAGGGCACGTCGAAGTGCTTGAACGAGATCGGAAAAGGGATCCGGTGGAGGAGTGCTTGCATCGCTGGGATCGGTAGTACTTTGCATGTTGGTCTAGTCTTCTGTCATGAAACAGAAGGATTCACACAGGTAAAGTAATCAACCGGTTTATTTGCAGAAGTATGTGGTCACGCTGTATGTGTTACTCACCAGTAAATTTTAATGTTATTTGGATCCTACATCATTCGTCTTCCTTCCACGGCAAGTTTGTGACAACGGATCTTTACATGGTGGCAGTAAAAAGGAAAGCCTCTGTTATTGTGACAGATTCTTCTCATCCCCTGCATTGCGCATTTCAGTTACTTCCTTCTGGCAGACGGTATAAAGTACCTTTGGTAAAAAAAAGGCAAAATATAAGAAGACTTTTATTCCAACTGCTATTGGTATTTTAAATGGGATCTTAAGACGAATCTTATGTTCTTTATAAGAATTGTGTAGGTTTGGTAGTTGGTATTGAAAATGTATGTTATGTGTTGTTGTATTGTTTATTGAGCCTTTGTCTAAAGACAATTTTCTACCCCTGTGGGGATAGACAATAAAGTTTTGATTTGAATTTAATTTAAGTTAATACTTCCTGGTTCTAGTAAGAACTCTAGCTGCTGCGTTTTGGACCAACTGGAGTTCGTTTATTTTTTTATTTTTTTTAAGTAGAGTAGAGCCAGTAGAGAATTACAATAATAGCCTTGAGGTCATGAACACATGAACTAACTTTTCTGCATTTGTCATTGATAGCATATGTTGTCATTTAGATATATTTTTAATATGGAAAAGGGTGATTTTTACAGATGCTAGAAATGTGACTTTCAAATGAGTCGTGGTCCTTTCTCCCAAAAGACAACGACTGTAGGTTTTAAATCCATAGGTTTGCTAAAGTGTTTTATCTTTAAAATAAAAAAGAGCCATCAGCCAGTCAGCAATGTCATGACATCATTTTTCAGATGCTTCAGATTAGTTCAGATTAAATGCCATGTCAGATTAAATTTTTCTTTTTCAGTTTAGTCGTGTGGTGCTTTTGAAAATACATATTGATCTAATCCAGCTTTACAGAGACTAGTGAATAACAAATCCCCCAGTGAGCAAGCCAAATGTGTCTGTGCCAAATAAATCTTGTGGATATGAAGATAAGACTCAGCTGGTGAATCCCTCCAAAAAGTGGATACTGGTAAAATATGTTATATTATATAAATATTTGTAATTGATATGTTGTTTGAAAAAAACAAAAAGTATTTTGTCAGAATACACAGATACTTTTGAAAGAGTATTTTGAATACTTTGTCAATGGGGAAATAAGCTTTTTACCTATATTTACACCATCTACCAGCAGAGGAAGACTGCCAAAACAAAACAGCCAAACTTTGGTCCCACAATACAATTTATCTCACTGAAAGGGTTAGTTCACCCAAAAATGAAAATTCTGTCAGTAATTACTCACCCTCATGTTGTTCCAACCCCGTAAGACCTTCGTTCATCTTCGGAACACAAATTAAGATATTTTTGATTAAATCTGAGAGCTGGCTCACTCATCCATAGGCTTCTAAGACACTATAACTTGCTGGCCCAGAAAATGTATTAAAGACATCGTTAATATAGTCCAAGTGACTCCAGTGGCTCAATCTTAAGTTTATAAAGCGACGAGAATACTTTTTGTGGTTAAAAATAAACAAAAATAACGACTTTATTCCACTTTTCATTTCCTTCTCTCTGGGCCTCGAGTCTTTTCACGTAGTGTTTAAGCGTAACGCGTCTGTGTTGCATGTCACCACGCAGGCTTACTATTGGGCAACGCTGGTCATGTGTGTGATACGTGGTGACGTGCAACACAGACGCTTAAGATTGAGCCACTGGAGTCACTTGGACTATATTAACGATGTCTTTAATACATTTTCTGGGCCAGCAAGTTATAGTGTCTTAGAAGCCTATGGAGGAGTGATCCAGCACTCAGATTTAATAAAAAATATCTTAATTTGTGTTCCGAAGATGAACGAAGGTCTTACGGGGTTGGAACAACATGAGGGTGAGTAATTACTGACAGAATTTTAATTTTTGGGTGAACTAACCCTTGAATATCCTGTCATTCAGAAATATGTCCGATAAGGGACCGTTCGGTATTTATGGAAGGGGCCACCGGAGGAAAATAGGGGAGGGTCATGTCTTTTTATTCTTTGTTGAGGGGAGGGTCATTCAACTTTTTTTAGTCTAGGGGGAGGGTCACCCAACTTTTATATACATGAAAACAGCAACATTTCAAAGTGGCTTGTTTGGTGATATTTTTTTCCATTTAGCTCCATGTTGATCTCGCGTTATCAGCCCCCCTTCGATATCAGATGGGTCTGACCCAACAAAAATCCAGTTTGGCGCTGTTTGACAGTGCGCGCGCACTTCAGTTCGCGCTTAGAAAAAATGCATCATGTCAGAACAGAATGCCAATTAAATGTTTACCCGGCAAAGCTTTAAAGCACGAGCAAATAATGAACTTTTTTGATTGCGAATAAGTGCACAGTGTCCTGTGAGTGTAACTCTACCACTGCATTAACATGTGATGTGAACGTCGAGTTTTACAGTATTGCGACTGAGGCGCCAGAACTGCTGCTGATAGAATGTGCGCTGTAGCACGATACTACCATATTTTAGTTCCATTCTTATTTTGTTTCCACGATGTGTAAGATGTAGGGCTACCACATCTTTAAATTACTATTAGTATTATTTAAGTTAACATAATAAAATACGTAGACCTACTGTACACCACAAAAACTAGTTGAGGATAAATTCGTTAAAATTGGGCGATTCCAGTGTTATAGACGTAACATTTGCATTTAATACCAATATTTTGGAGTCAAGACATTAGAAAAATAAAGGAGTCAAGACTTTAGAAAAATATCAGTCTACACATTAAATTTTATATTTAATATGAGGGAAATACACATGTGACGTGACACAAAAAAATCTTTAACTTTTAGGTGGCAAAATATGTTTTAGTAATTCTTCTATAAATTACACTGTGCAAACCAAAAGATATATACCCACCGGATGAATAAAGATCGGCCTCCACAGAACATAAAATATTATTTTTATTTTATTTTTCGTGTTCGCATTTATGTAAAAAAAAAAAAAAAACAATGTTACGGGCGTGACAGTTCTCCATTACGGACATGACTGCTCTGAAAGCGACTTTAAAAATTTCACAGAGACCTCAAACAGAAAGCACAAAGCCTTTCTTTAAAGTGAATTTCGTTTTTTTATTAATTGTATCTTAATTTTAATCAATGTTTCATCTGGATTTAATAAATAAGAAGTAAATATAGTAGAAAATAGATAATCACGGAGGCGCGGGCGAGTGAACTGGACTCTTGTCTCATAAATGAACCGAAACTCAGCGTAAGGTATGCTACTTGCCTCACAGACCTGAGAAATATATAGAAAGCTTGAAATGTCTACTTTTAAACAGAACAATTCAAAACGAAGGAAAACAGACTGCTTTCTGCTTATGAAATGTGCATTTCTCTCTGGCGCGTTCTGAGAAGATCGCGACGCATCGTCAACTTCATCTTTGCAGTCGACACAGAAAACACTTGTTTATTAATAAACAATTAAAATGTTTCCTTGCTATATTTGACATATTAATAATCATTACTTTTGCTGGTTCTTTGTGACAGCTTTTAGATGCTTTATTGGCAGCCCCACCCACATGTTGAACGAGTCACAAACATCAGCACCGAAAACATGATTTTTTTCAAATCTAAAATCAAAAATCGTGATACGAACCGAATCGTAGGTTTGGTCTATCGTTACAGCCCTAGTAAGATGAGAAAGCAAGAGTTTATGGTTTAAAAAAAAAAACAAAAAAAACAATGGCTATCTGAACATCTTTGCCAAGCGCAAACCAGTACAGAAGTAGGCTAATCAATAAATTATCGGGGAGGGTCATGCCTTTTTTCACAAACATTTTGGAGGGTCATAGAAAAATGTATTGCTGGCGAAGGGAGGGTCATGTCTTTTTTGACAACAGATCTCAAAACTCCTCCGGTGGCCCCTTAAATAAAAAACGAACAGTCCCTAACAGAAGAAAATGTAGTTGTGAAAAGTGTTTATTTTGATTTTAATCAGTAGGAATTAGCTAACAGATCGTTATCACTTCAGCATAATAACATGCTAAACAGAACTCCATCACACACCAGTGGAAATAGAGAGTTCAAAGTCACATGAAGATATCCTTTCTTCTAAAGCGAGCTGAGAATAAATCTCACCATCCTACGCCTCCTCCTCAAAGAAGTCACTAAATGTTGCCAGAGACAAAAGGGCTCCCCTCTAGGCAAGCTGCCAAAGAACAGAGGCTCAGAAAAAGTACTTCCCACGACTAATAGTCAGCCAGGGCGATCAGACTGAAATCACATGTTCTCACATGTGGTGGGATTCATTTCTGAGACATTTAAGAGGGAAGCCTATTTCAAAGAACGGTACGCTGAATGTTGCCACTCATCCCGCTGAGAGCAGTGCTGTGTAAATATATTGCACTTACCTAAAGATGAAGAAAGATGGCTCAATTATGCTCTCTGAAATATTTTTACTGAAGTCATATGTACGCAAAGGGCAATACTGAGGCTCTTTGAGAGACTGCACAGACTGATTCAGCACACTGTAGTTGACGCAAGCAAGTTTTCATGGGAAATAATAGCGCTTTTTAATGCAGTCACGACGCTAATCATTGAATTAGTTCGACAGAGTGTGTTGAAGAGGGGGTAACCTTGTCAGACATGACAGTGTGACATACAGCTGAATTATGAGTAATATGCTTTGATCATGTGTGTCCACACAGAACTGTTGGTAATCATATGCTACATGAATCTGTGCATAATTAGTTCCACCTGTCAGTAAAACAAATAAATAAAATAAACATGGTGAAATGACTGCACCCATAATCTGGTTGATTTGGAGAGGTGTATTGATGTATGGTCAGTATAATTTTGCCAAGACATGTTCCTGGATCAACATATTTTGTCCGAAAACGTAGTCCTAACCCTGTCCCTACCCCTAAACCTAACACCATAACTTATCCCTAAAATCAGAGGGAAATGATAGGTGAATAACACTGATGTAGAAGCACTAAACCATTGCTGTAAGCCTAAACTTGACATAAACTCTAAACTTGTCCCTCAAATCTGATTGGTTGATTGAAATGTTAAAAAATGTTGATCCAGGAACATGCTGCACTTGTGAAATCATGTTCACCATGGTATGGTAGCCCCCTTTGTATATAAAAACACCATCAGTATATAGCAACATGCTCACATTATAAGCAAATATCAATTTGCAATTAAAATTGAAGAAAAGTATTCCCTTTATTCCTGTTCCTGTAATTAAAATGAGTTGCTCTGTGTCATGGATGTTATGGTGTAGATTGTATTTTTTCATTCACATAATGCATTTTATATATTAGTCTGTAGAAAAGCTAACTCTTTTGAAACCAACACAAAATGGACAGTGAGGATGTAAAACAGCACCTCACATCTGCTCCTCAATCAGCAGTGTTTAAAAATCAGCTGTTGTTGCCCATTAAAAGCTCACTTATTTAATTCTGAGAAGAAAAACAAATATTAACTTGGACAAAAGGTTAAATGCAACAGTCTTCTGAAAGGCTAAACTGAAATGAAACAAGGTCAGAGTGAAATGTTGGCAATGAAAGTAAATTAATTGCGTTGAAAAAGAACAGTTAAATTGAAAGTTGATCAGAGAGACCTCAAGGAAAGAACAGCCTTGATTTAAAATGTAATTAATTTGGCATTAATCTTTTATTTTTAGTCCCTGATTTCTTTTTATATGGTTGGCTTTTTCTGTGTTTTATAGATTATATTTAATTATTTAAATATTTAAATAATATTTTTTAGGGGCCGTTTACACAACACCGTTTTTCGAGGGTTGAAAATTCCAGAGTTGTGTATGAAATGAAATGAAAACGCACTAGTGTAAACGGGGCCTAATACTACAAAAACGTGAATTTGTGAAAACAGTGACGTGTATTAAATGTTCAGTCTTTAGGCGAGTATTGTTTCTTTACAAAGTGACATCGCCATCTACTGGCCTGGCATGAATAATACAGCATTTTTTGTCATTTTTGCAAATGAACGGGGATCATTTTGAAAACATTGTGGTCTGTACGTGAAACTTTTCAAAAACGCAAAAAAGTACATCACTGTCGTGTTAAAGTACCCTTCCTGTTTCCCACTGCTAGTTTGTTTCCTTGGTTACTCATTATGATCATGTATGTGTTTTTTTTTTCTTCCTCGTTTACCTGTGTATTTATGCCCTCAGTTTAGAAACTGGTATTGTCTTTGCGTAATCTATCAAGTTGTCACATTGTGTTTTGTGGTGTTGTGTTAAATAAAGTGATAAGCTGCAGATAGATCTTTATCTCCTCTATCTTGCTTGACCCCACCGTGCCATATTTTTGTGTAAAAAAAAATAAATAAATATGAATAGCTGATACCTACTTTTAGATCTACATTTTTACATTATTTTCCTGTTGATCACTGTAAAGCTGCTTTGAAACAATCTGTATTGTATAAAGCACTATATAAATAAAGGTGAATTGATTTAAAACTTTCTCTGGTAACTATTTAATTTGATGTTTTATTTATATTTTTATTAAACTTTATGAAACATTAGAAAACGTTATGTTAATCAAGTAACTGATTAAAAGTGAACAATTAAATGTTTTGAGATATTTTCCGCAACATCTTCTAGACCACATGGCAACACATTCCACAAATCATTCCACATGACAAAAAAAAAAAAAAAAGAAACTTGAAAAGAAAACGCAACTTGATCCTACAGAATTAGTCAATTACAGGCCGATCTTGAATCTGCCTTTTCTGTCAAAGATATTAGAAAAAGCAGTATCCTCACAACTGTGTTCCTTTCTTGAAAGAAATTATATCTGCGAGGATTTTCAGTCCGGATTTAGACCGTACCATAGTACCGAGACAGCTCTCGTTAGAGTCACAAATGATTTGCTCTTATCATCCGATCGTGGTTGTATCTCGCTATTAGTGTTACTTGATCTTAGTGCTGCATTTGACACCATTGACCACAACATTCTTTTAAATAGACTAAAAAACCATGTTGGCATTAGTGGAATTGCACTAGCATGGTTTAAATCATACTTATCTGACCGTTATCAGTTTGTAGCAGTAAATGAAGAGATGTCTTATCGATCACAAGTTCAGTATGGCGTACCACAAGGCTCAGTACTAGGACCACTGCTGTTCACTCTGTACATGCTACCATTAGGAGATATCATTAGAAAGCATGGCATTAGTTTTCACTGTTATGCTGACGATACTCAGCTGTATTTTTCTTCAAAACCTAACGAAACTTACCAATTCACAAAATTAACGGAATGCATAGCTGATATAAAAAATTGGATGACTAGTAATTTCCTACTTCTAAATTCTGAAAAAACAGAGATTCTAATTATTGGACAAAAAACGTCCTCACGTAGAATACTGTCTAACACTTGATGACTGCTCTGTTAAGTCTTCGTCGTCGGTTAGGAACCTGGGTGTGCTCTTTGATACCAGTCCTTCATTTGAAAGTCACGTGTCTAGTATCTGTAAAACCGCATTTTTCCATCTTAAAAATATATCTAAATTACACCATATGCTCTCATTGACAAATGCGGAACAATTAGTTCATGCGTTCATGACCTCAAGGCTAGATTATTGTAATGCTATTATGGGTGGTTGCCCTGCACGCTTAATAAACAAACTACAGCTGGTTCAAAACGCAGCAGCTCGAGTTCTTACCAGAACCAGGAAGTATGACCATATTAGCCCGGTTCTGTCAACACTGCATTGGCTGCCTATTAAACATCGCATACATTTTAAAATATTGCTGTACTCCGCAGTACTTGAGCGAGCTCTTAACGCATTATAGTCCGTCACGTCTATTGCGATCTCAAAATTCCGGCCAGTTAATAATACCTAGAATATCAAAATCGACTGCTGGCGGTAGATCCTTTTCCTTTTTAGCACCAAAACTTTGGAACAGTCTTCCTACCATTGTCCGGGAAGCAGACACACTCTGTCAGTTCAAAGCTAGATTAAAGACACATCTCTTTGACCTAGCATACACATAATACATTATAAACTTCTATAATTCAATGTTAGGCTGCATAGATTAGGTCAGCCGGAACTGGGAACACTTCCCATAAATCCTGATGTACTCGTTACATCATAAGAAGAATGGCATCTACGCTAATTTTAGTGTCTTTGTTTATCCCGAGGTTTTTCCGCAGCCTGCCATATCCAGGCCGTATCCAGATCTGACGAAGGACCTTCGCCTGGACCCGATGACAACGCAGTGCTGAAGTGCCAACTAGTCTCTCCCTATGGAGGATCCCTTTACCACCCTACAGATAAAACGTTGTCGAGAAAATTCGTTTCGCATACCTACCCCGAAGTGAAAAAATAAAATAAAATTCTGTATCAAAATTTATAAGGAAAGACCAGTACTTTGTTTAGGCTTGGTTTGTAGGGAATTACAAACCTGCGCACATATATTCAAACGCACATAACTATAGAACCAATTCTTAATGCGCATGTGAACGCCATCAGCGTTTGGTTCGCGTTTAAAGTCTGTGTAGAGAGAATGGTGTCGTCTTAGCGGCCCCTAATTTAATAACAAATGATCGTTGCGACGGAAGCGAATCAATCAAAACTAACTTTAGCTGGAAAATAAATTTATTAAAGAACCGCTATAAAGCAAAAACAATCTCTGTTACCTTAAATTATACGTTTATCTCTGTAAAGCTGCTTTGAAACAATCTACATTGTTAAAAGTGGTATATAAATGAAGATGACTTGACTTGACTTGACATTCAGATGTCTTCACATGCTAAGCTTCCATGCTTAATGAAACTTGTAGACTGTCACTGCACACATCTCCTTGTGAAAAGAAAGAGAGGCTGGTGCCAAGACAGGGGCAGAAGACGAGCATGTGACTTAGTACACACTCACATGTGCCAGATGCAGATACTCCACATCCGCACTCCAGGACTAGCACATAGTAGTAAGACAGAATTCTATTGAAATAAAAATTTAAAAAAAGGAAAAAGGAAAAGGATATAATTGAGATTCCTTTTTTTTTTCTTGATTGTTCATTTGATGATCTACCTTTAGATCAGAAAATGAGGTGATTATCTGATTCATTCTTTTTCATGGTGTAATATTAATAATTTGACACCTTTAATGTGATGCAGTTTAATCATCTGATGATGTGAAAATAACATGAATATGAGGAAAGAAACTATTACAATTAACAGAGCCTGAATCTGAAATGTGCAGATAATTATAGGTTCATTCTAGGCAACTGCCATTTCATGACTAGGTAATGCAAGAAGTAAAAACATTTATATTGTTAAATATTTGTTTATTGTTGCAATATAGTAATTTGGGTTATGTCGTTTTACCTACATTTCCTTTTTTTAATTAAATTGTGCATTCACTTTACTAAAACGCTAAATGTATTTTCTGAGAAAATGCAGTATTTGCACTTCATGTAGTTTCTTGTTCAACCCCATTACACTTTGACATATTTAATTCAAACGATTCAAGATTTTTGGCACAGTGCACAAAACTACTGACTGTGAATAATGTGGCGTCATAAGATGATATTTGCTAAGGTCATGTAATATTGTCACTATCGCTAGCGGAGAAATGGGTGGATCCAAACACAGCAACATGGTAATCAGGGCAATCCAACTCGTCGTCATCCATGCAAAGGTCAAAATCAAAGTAATTAGAATCGTAGTCATCCATGCCAGGGTCGAAATCCATTTAATCAGTCCAATAACCAATAACACAAAACAAGCAAGAACAACAACGAGAACAGACCTTAGCGTTGACAAGTGACATACAATAATGACTCCGTGACAAGGACTAAAACAGACAGCGTATTTATACACAGAACTAAACAATGTAATGGGAAACAGCTGCGTGCAATGATGAGTGAAAAGGGACAGCTGAGTGCAATGATGAGACAAGGATCGTGGGGAATGTAGTTCAAGAATGTGACAGACACCGTGGGGAAGGAGGACATCTAGTGGTGACCCAGGGAACACAAACCAGACACTGTGACATAACCCCCCCTCTACGGAGCGGCTACCAGACGCTCCAAGACGTGATAACCAAAACAAGAGTCCAGGCGGGAGGTGGACTGGTGGAGGATCAGGGGGAGGGATGGGGGGCCAGGTCCATGGAGGGAAATGGGGACAGGGAGTGACAGTGCATCAGGCAGCCAGAACGGAGACGACAGTTCATCGGGCGGCCAGGGCGGAGACTCTCCCTCAGGCGGCCAGGGCGGAGCGGCCAGTTCATCGGGCGGCCAGGGTGGAGACTTTCCCTCGAGCGACCAGGGCAGAGCGAACAGTCCATCTGGCGGCCAGGGTGGAGACTTTCCCCCAGGCGGCCAGGGCAGAGCGAACAGTCCATCTGGCGGCCAGGGCGGAGACTTTCCCTCGGGCGGCCACGGCACTGGAACAGACACCGGCTCAGGCACTGGAACAGACACCGGCTCAGGCACTGGAACCGACACCACCGGCTCAGGAACTGGAACCACCGGCTCAGGAACTGGAACCGACACCACCGGCTCAGGAACTGGAACCGACACCACCGGCTCAGGAACTGGAACAGACACCACCGGCTCAGGAACTGGAACAGACACCACCGGCTCAGGAACTGGAACAGACACCACCGGCTCAGGAACTGGAACAGACACCACCGGCTCAGGAACAGAAACAGACACCACCGGCTCCGGCTCAGGAACAGACACCACCGGCTCCGGCTCAGGAACAGACCCCACCGGCTCCGGCTCAGGAACAGACCCCACCGGCTCCGGCTCAGGAACAGACCCCACCGGCTCAGGAACAGACACCACCGGCTCAGGCTCAGGAACAGACACCACCGGCTCAGGCTCAGGAACAGACACCACCGGCTCAGGCTCAGGAACAGACACCACCGGCTCAGGCTCAGGAACAGACACCACCGGCTCGGCGGCGGCCATCTTGTCCGAAGACACCGGCTCGGCAGACGTGACGTGAACACTCTCGGCGGCGGCCATCTTGTCCGAAGACACTGGCTCGGCAGGCGTGACGTGAACAGGCTCGGCAGCGACCATCTTGTCCGAAGACACTGGCTCGGCAGGCGTGACGTGAACAGGCTCGGCAGCAACCATCTTGTCGGAAGACACAGGCTCGGCAGACGTGACGTGAACACTCTCGGCAGCGGCCATCTTGTCGGAAGACACAGGCTCGGCAGACGTGACATGAACACTCTCGGCAGCGGCCATCTTGTCCGAAGACACAGGCTCAGGAACAGTCTCTGGATCGGCAGACGTCCTGTGCTTCCTCCACGCCTGCAGTACTGCCACTGCATAAAAAAGGAAGACCACTCTCCTGGCCGTGGCAGGACTGATGGTGGGCGGCTCCGAGACGATCTCAGGGATGACAGCGGGCTGCTCGGAGGGGACGGCCTCCGGAACGACAGCGGGCTGCTCGGAGGGGACGGCCTCCGGGACAACAGCGGGCTGCTCAGAGGGGACGGCCTCCGGGCCATTGGGGAGGCAGGAAGTCTTCCTCCTCCTCCGCCTCCGGACCACCGGACTCGAGACCACCGGAACTGGGATCACCGGAACTAGGACCACCGGACTCGGGACCACCGGAACTGGGACCACCTGACTCGGGACCACCTGACTCGGGACCACCGGAACTGGGACCACCGGAACTGGGACCACCGGAACTGGGACCACCTGACTCGGGGCCACCGGAACTGGGACCACCGGAACTGGGACCACCGGACTCGGGGCCACCGGAACTGGGTTCACCGGAACAGTTACAGAGGGAGCCTTTCTCCTCCTCCTGTGTTTAGGAGCCACCGAACTCTGGACTACCGGCACTGGGACCACCGGCACAGTCACGGAGGAGGTCTTCCTTCTCCTCCTCTGTCTCCGATGGCAATGTGCAGGTTCTGAGCTGGGCGGAATCAGTGGTGAAGGGTGCTTAGGGGAATTCAGCGCCATGGCCTCCTCAGTCTGGCGGGCCCAAAAAGCCAGGCCCTGAAAAATGTTCATGCTGCTGGATCCTTTGTGTGACGGAGTCATTCTGTCACGATCGCTAGAGGAGAAATGGGTGGATCCAAACGCAGCAACATGGTAATCAGGGCAATCCAACTCGTCGTCATCCATGCAAAGGTCAAAATCAAAGTAATTAGAATCGTAGTCATCCATGCCAGGGTCAAAATCCATTTAATCAGTCCAATAACCAATAACACAAAACAAGCAAGAACAACAACGAGAACAGACTTGAGAACAGACCTTAGCGTTGACAAGTGACATACAATAATGACTCCGTGACAAGGACTAAAACAGACAGGGTATTTATACACAGAACTAAACAATGTAATGGGAAACAGCTGCGTGCAATGATGAGTGAAAAGGGACAGCTGAGTGCAATGATGAGACAAGGATCGTGGGGAATGTAGTTCAAGAATGTGACAGACACCGTGGGGAAGGAGGACATCTAGTGGTGACCCAGGGAACACAAACCAGACACTGTGACAAATAAATGATGTAATCAGTTATTACATCAGTTTTCACAATGACAACTCAGAAACCTTTTTAATGTAACAGGGCTGACAGGTGCAAAATAAAGCTTGGGTTGCAATATAAATATGAGATGGGTTAGGTTTATAAATGCAGCAGTCTAATTTTTTTATTAACAGAACCCAAAATACTCCGAAAATTAGAAACAGAACAACCACTTAAACACGACGGAGAACAGACAACTGAACAAAGGGAACTGATAAAGGGTTAGTTCACCCAGAAATGAACATTACCCTATAATTTACTCACCCTCAAGCTATCCCAGATAAATATGACTTTCTTCTTTCAGCCAAACACAATCTGAGTTATATTAAAAAATGTCCTGGCTCTTCAAAGCTTTATAATGGGAGTGAATGGTACCATAGAGCTTAAAGCCCAAAAAAGCGCATCCATACAAAGTGATCCATACGTCTCCAAGGCCTTCTGAAGTGAAGTGATGTGTTTTTGTAAGAAAAATATCCATAATCATAACTTTACAAACTATAATCACTGGCTTCCGGTAACGGCTGTATGTGAGTCTAGTTCCAGTGGAAGAGTGACCTCTGACCCGACGCATGACGTATGATGTAGGAGTATTGTAAGCTTTGGTGACACACAGGGATTCAAGACACTCTCACGGTTCAAACAAATAGAGCTGGGCAACAAACTCAAGCTCCTCTTCTCTTGTATTGAAATCCCCCAACATTTCTCTTTAAAAATTCTCATTTTAGACTTCTAATTCATGAGTGGAATTTTGTTTCGCTCTATCCTCTGCACTTCTGCGTTCATCAATACAGGAACTTGACTTTTGTACGGCCATTACTGGAAGCCAGTGATTATAGTGATTATAATTGCAGGGTATTTATTTTATGTACATAAATATGTAAATCTATTTGTAGTATACTTAGTCAAGTCACCTTTATTTATATAGCGCTTTTTACAATACAGATTGCATCAAAGCAGCTTCACAGTGATAACATGATGTTTCTAGAAGAAAATTGCGTCATCATCCACATTAAGTATGGCAGATCAATAATATTGTTGAATATTAAATGTCCCCAACTAAGCAAGCCAAAAGCCAAGGCAACAGTGGCAAGGAACCCAAACTCCATCAGGTGACAGAATGGAGAAAAAAAAAACATATACTTAGAATAAAATAAATGTATTTCAAGTACATTTTAGTATATTTATTTTTCACTAGTGTAGGCTTATTATTACAACCAATAAACGGATACTGTTACGAACAGTAACTATTATGCACAATAACTAACTATATAAATATTGGTACTTTACAAGCCTGTAACTGCATATTTAGGACTGGGGGGAATAGTGAATGATCACTTGAAAAGACTAATGGCCCTATGGCGGTTCCCTGTGTGTCTGCATGGTTTTTACAACTGTAGTACTGAGGTGGGAAAATATAATTTCTTCAGAGTTTATCCGTAACTTATTCAAATGATTAAAATAATAAAAGCACACATGGCATTGCCAAAGAACAGGACACTTATTTATGTGCTAAAGAATTTAAATGAAGAAAAGCATATATTTATTAGAAGTGGCAATTGCACCAACTTTTGGGAATTTACAGAATCAACCCCCAATTTACTCAAAATCGGGCTTAATGAATGTCTGTTTATTTTGGATGGTTCCTGTGTACAGCATTATAGTGATGCCGCAAGGTCAGACTAGAAAACAATGAAACTGACTCCTTTCAGCTTAACAGCCCAGGAAACATTCGAGGACATGAATATCTCTTCAAGCAATAAAAGCACTCAAGCTGCTTTACAGCTGGTATCAGCATGCAGCAATACACAGTACATAAACTGCCATCACACATAACATCAGTTTAGTTTTTGATCATTAAGAATGCCAGACCTTATCATTGTAGAACATAGGCTATCTGGGTGCCCTGGTGAAAAAACCTATACTAAAATGTATGTAAAATACATTTATTTCATACTAAGTATACTACAAATCCATTGTCAAGTCAAGTCAAGTCATCTTCATTTATAGTGCTTTTAACAATGTAGATTGTTCCAAAGCGGCTTTACAGAGATACAAGGATAGTTTAAATTAACAAGTACAGATTGTTTTGGCTTTATAGCAGTTCTTGAATAAAGTTATTTTCCAGCTAAAGTTAATGTGATTGATTCACTTAGGTCGCAACGAGCATTAGTTATTAACTTAGGGGCCGCTAACACGACACCGTTTTAACAGGAAACTCTACACAGACTTTAAAAGTGAAACCTGTGAGAACGCTGATGGCGTGCACATGCGTATTACGAGTTCAGTCTATTGGTATGTGCGTTTGAATATATGTGCGCAGGTTTGTAATTCCCTACAAACTAAGCCTTAAAAAACTACTTGTCTGGCCTTAACATTTTGATACAGAATTGTATCACTTAGGTTAGATACGCGAACCAAATTTTCCCGACAACGCTTTATCTGTAGAGTGGTAAAGGGATCCTCCATAAGGAGAAACTAGTTGGCACTTTAGCACCCCGCTATGACATCGGGTCCAGGCGCAGGTCCTTCATCAGATCTGGATACAGCCTGGATCCGGCAGGCTGCGGTAAAACCTCGGGATAAACAAAAACACTCAAATTAGCGTAGATGCCATTCTTCTTATGATGTAACGAGTACATCAGGATTTATGGGAAGTGTTCCCGGTTCCGGCTGACCTAATCTATGCAGCCTAACATTGAATTATAGAAGTCTTATAATGAGTTATGTGTGTGCTAGGTCAAAGAGATGTGTTTTTAGTCTAGCTTTGAACTGACAGAGTGTGTCTGCTTCCCGGACAATGGTAGGAAGACTGTTCCAAAGTTTTGGTGCTAAATAGGAGAAGGATCGACCGCCAGCAGTTGATTTTGATATCCTCGGTATTATCAACTGGCCGGAATTTTGAGATCGTAATAGACATGAAGGACTATAATGTGTTAAGAGCTCGCTCAAGTACTGCGGAGCTAAACCATTTAGTGCTTTGTAA
This sequence comes from Leuciscus idus, assembly GCA_021554675.1. Classification (NCBI taxonomy): domain Eukaryota; kingdom Metazoa; phylum Chordata; class Actinopteri; order Cypriniformes; family Leuciscidae; genus Leuciscus; species Leuciscus idus. The sequence goes on along the minus strand of CM038638.1, from coordinate 20,635,121 downwards.
GCAATCAGCAGTATTTTAAAATGTATACGATGTTTAATAGGGAGCCAATGCAGTGTTGACAGAACAGGGCTAATATGATCATACTTCCTGGTTCTGGTAAGAACTCGAGCTGCTGCATTTTGGACCAGCTGTAGTTTGTTTATTAAGCGTGCAGGGCAACCACCCAGTAGAGCATTACAATAATCTAGCCTTGAGGTCATGAACGCATGAACTAATTGTTCCGCATTTTTCAATGAGAGCATATGGCATAATTTAGATATATTTTTAAGATGGAAAAATGCGGTTTTACAGATACTAGACACGTGACTTTCAAATGAAAGATTGGTATCAAAGAGCACACCCAGGTTGCTAACCGACAACGCAGTCATCAAGTATTAGACAGTATTCTAGGTTATTACGTGAGGAAGTTTTTTGTCCAATAATTAGAATCTCTGTTTTTTCTGAATTTAGTAGAAGGAAATTACTAGTCATCCAATTTTTTATATCAGCTATGCATTCCGTTAATTTTGTGAATTGGTAGTTTTCGTTAGGTTGTGAAGAAATATAGAGCTGAGTATCATCGGCATAACAGTGAAAGCTAAATCCATGCTTCCTAATGATATCTCCTAATGGTAGCATGTACAGAGTGAACAGCAGTGGTCCTAGTACTGAGCCTTGTGGTACGCCATACTGAACTTGTGATCGATAAGACATCTCTTAATTTACTGCTACAAACTGATAACGGTCAGGGCTGCGTTTCCCAAAAGCATCGTAAGCCTAAGTAGTTCGTAAAAACGATCGTACGACTGATCTTAATATTACGGTCTGTTTCCCAAAAGCATCGTAACTTAAGTAGCACTTAAAAATCATCGTAGATCTACGAGTGCTCTGGAGTAATCGTAAATCCCCAAGTGCATCGTAAGAAGACAGATTTAGTCTTTAGCAGGACAAACGGCAGATTACACTTTTATCTAGATTTAACAGATTACACTGCAAAGTGAGTACAAATATAAGGTTTTGATTGTACTTTTTTATTGTACACTTTATTGTACTTGTTTTTTGTTTAAATGAATGTATAAATTAAATAATAAAAAAGGGAAGAAAAAAATACACATAAATTAAATGAATGAACAAAAAAACAAAAAAAATCATAAAAGAACGAAGTAATGTGGGAAATATGATTCAAAGACTGGGCAAAATACCAGCCATGTATTGGGCATTTCTTGCAGACCACCTTCCCTGATCTTTGAACACCCCGGGTTGCAGTTAGTTTGCAATGTCTACCCAGATGTTTTGTTTTTCCTTATTTGTATGGTGCCCTTTAAATCTGTTAAAAATAACATCTTTGTTTCGCTCTATCTCCTCTAAAATTAGGCCTACATTAATTTAATCTTTTTTGAAAGGTATCTTTTCTTGTTTGTTTTTTTGTTCATACATTTTGTCAGTAGGCTATCTCCGCCTGAATGTAGACTTTAGACTTGTCTTGATTGCTAATCCACAGATGACGATTATTAGGTTAAATCTAATAATTAAGGCTAAATGTTCAGAATACGATTCCATATAAGGTTATATTTCAGCACTTCGCGAATGGACAGCGATTCTTAAGTAGCACGTAAAACTCGCTCTCGCGCGTTAATTTTAAGTGCATTTTTGGGAAACGCTCGTGGAATTGCTGCGAGCGTTCGTAACCTTGCACGTAGAGAGCGCTCTTAAGAGCTAAGATACATCGTTATCGGGAAATCTGGCCCTGTTAAGTATGATTTAAACCATGCTAATGCAATTCCACTAATGCCAACATAATTTTCAAGTCTATTTAAAAAAAATTTGTGGTCGATAGTGTCAAATGCAGCACTAAGATCGAGTAACACTAATAGAGAGATACAACCACGATCGGATGAAAAGAGCAAATCATTTGTGACTCTAATGAGAGCTGTCTCGCAGATATCATTTCTTTCTAAAAAGGAACATAGTTGTGAAGATACTGCCTTTTCTAGTATCTTTGACAGAAAGGGTAGATTCGAGATCGGCCTGTAATTGACTAATTCTGTAGGATCAAGTTGCGTTTTTTTAACAAGCGGTTTAATCATAGCCAGCTTAAAGGTTTTTGGTACGTATCCTAGAGACAAAGATGAACTGATGATAGTAAGAAGAGGATCTATGACCTCTGGAAGCATCTCTTTTAGTAGCTTAGTCGGTATAGGGTCTAACATACATGTTGTCGGTTTAGATGATTTAATGAGTTTAGCGAATTCTTCCTCTCCTATAGCAATAAATCAATCGAATTTTTCCTTAGGGAGACTACAATGCACTCCCTGATGCGATACTGTAGTAGACGGTTGCATAGTTATAATTTTGTCCCTGATATTATCAATCTTATAAGTGAAGAAGTTCATAAAGTCATTACTGCTGTGTTGCTTGGAAATTTCTGGGCTTGAAACTTTCTTTTTCGTTAGTTTAGCCACTGTTTCAAATAAATACCTAGGGTTTTGTTTATTTTCTTCTAATAGGGTTGAAAAATAAGCAGATCTAGCAGCTTTTAAGGCCTCTCTGTATGCAATCAAACTCTCTTTCCATGAAATGCGAAATACCTCTAGTTTTGTTTTCTTCCAGTTGCGCTCCATTTTTCTGGCTGCTCTCTTAAGTGCCTGAGTGAGCTCGTTGTACCACGCCGTTGGACTATTTTCTTTAATCTTCTTTAAGTGCAACAGAGCAACTGTGTCTAAAGTGCTGAAAAAGAGAGAGTTAAAAGTTTCTGTTGCAATATCGAGTTCTTCTAAGCTATCCGGGATGCTGAGATGATGAAACTGATTAGGAAGATTATTAATAAAGCAATCTTTAGTGGCAGAAGTGATAGGTCTCACATATTTGTAACACGGAGTCTGCTTTGCAGCCTTGGCTAAATGTAATTTACACGAGACTAGATAATGATCAGAGATGTCATCGCTCTGCTGCAGAATTTCAACGGCATCAACATTTATTCTGTTTGATAATATTAGATCTAGAGTATGATTACGACAATGAGTAGGTCCAGTAGCCAGCACAAATCTCAAACGTGATTTGTCATTTACACTATATATTTTTACATTAAGCACCAACACTTCAAAAGAAGTATATTTAAAACTAGATTTCTTAGTGATTTTGAAAATATTACTATAAATTACAGCAACACCTCCCCCTTTGCCTTTCAGACGAGGTTCATGTTTATAACGGTAATCTTGCGGGGTGGACTCATTTAAAGTAATGTAATCGTTTGGTTTTAGCCAGGTTTCTGTCAAACACAGCACATCTAGATTATAGTCAGTAATCATATCATTAACAATAAGTGCTTCTGTAGTAAGGGATTGAATATTCAGCAACCCAAGCTTTATCATTTGCTCATCTGTATTATAGCTGTTTTTTATTTGTTGAACATCAATTCAATTTTTAACCTTAGATGGGTTGAACATTTTTTGGGATTTCCAAATTCGGGGAACAGACACAGTCTCTATGTGATGATAGCTAGGTGAAAGAGGCTCTATGTGATGGGATTTATCTGACCTTGGTGACGTGAGACAGCTAGCAGACGGTCGGTTTAGCCAGTCTGTCTGCTTCCAGACGGTCGGTTTAGCAACACTGACATATTGCTTGACACTTACTAATATAAATATTATATGCTGCGTCCCAATTTGCCTAAGTTACACTACGACATAAAAGTATGTACTCTTTTTGTGAAGAAAAGGTATTTACTTTTGAATGTGTAGCAAAAAAGTAGGCAAGCTTTAGGACATACTACTTCGTCATCTTTATCGGACGGATCTGTCGCGTGCATCCTGTCACTTAAACTGCCCTGTCAATCATCGTGTCACAGTTAAAAAATCCTCTGTTAAATCTAATTTAATTTCCTACCGTTTTGGAGAGAAATGTAGTAGCACGTTCATCTGCCAGTGGGTCTTTTATGGAGACTGTCCTCATGTGTTTCTCAAATGCCTCTGGGCGCAATTGGATAGACCTAAAACCAATCAGAGCGATCGTCATTGTGTAAAGCCCGCCTCAACGTTTCTGATTGGTGCCGCGATTTCGACGGCATGGAAATGGGCTTGAATGAGCTCTTTGCCAGACTACTTCTCGAGCAAATCTGAATTTGCCGGAAGTTGTCTGGGTTTTCCCAGGCTAACTACAAGCCAGTCCCAGAATGAGCTTCCTTCAGACGGGCCGTTTCGGTGTCTGTAGCTTTAAATGCTAATGAGGAGGAGAAAGGCGGAGCAAGGTTGAGGGTGGGTGTGGCCCCGACCATCTTGCGGCAACAGTACCATGCATGTTTATGTTGGATATATTGCATGCAGTCCTTCAAGCATTTCAGTTTGACCCAGAATCTGATCCAGATGGAGAAGCAATGGATGAAGAAGTTGCAACTCAGTTTCCGAATGGTTAGTTTAAAATATTATGTCTGGATATGGTACTTTATTCGGATGGTTTACAGTTATTATCATGTAGCTAACGCTAACCTACTGTTGCCTTTTCATGTTGCTCTGATTTGCTATTGTTTTAAAGCTGTATCAGCATCGATATCAGTAATATTTCTAGTTTAAAGAAGACTGTAATGTGGCTTATTTTTTAATGACAAAGTTTGTCCATGTCCTCATGTATTGAAGTCCTGTTACACAACCAATGATTTACTCTCTATATATATTAGGGGTGTAACGTTCACAAAATTCACGGTTTGGTTCGATACGATACACTTAACGTTTTTGATACAGCAAAAAGAAAGAAATGCCAGAGAAATTTCCTTGATTTAATTTTTTTTATTCTTTTTTTTTTAATTAAAACTAACATCATAAAGTATGATATTTTTTTACTTTGAGCAATTCTAGAGCTATAATTGACTCTTCTTAGGAGCATATAAAACAAAACAGCTCCTTGGAAAAAATGAAATGTAATATTGTAGTAGTTATAAACAAAGGTTTATTTTAGTTCAGATTAACATTTGAGGGCAGTAATAGGGGTTATGCGGAACGCCCAACGTTCGAACCGGAAAACAGGTATAAGCATTTCCGGTTTGCACTACCGTACGCATCTGCAGCGGTAGGTGATCTCTGAGGTAACTTATTTTTCGCTTTTTTAGAATACAATTCTTATTTCTGTTTTAATTAAAAATGTCACGAATGCTTAAGTATCAGAATTTTTTTTTTTATGAAAAAATAAAATGCAGTCTTCATTTGATTGTTTTATATGGAAGTAAAATAATGTCAAATGTTTTTGAAATAAAAAGCCTGTTGAATTGCACTACTTGAAAAAATAGGCATTGCATTAACCATGCTTGCATTTTAATGCATTGTATTTTTAGGGCTTGCATTTTTATGGGCTGAAATTCAGCATGGTTGAATATTTAAGCTGTGAATATTTCAATTAAAAACATTTCAAACTGTTTAAAAATACAACCTATAATATTCAACAGGCAATTTTATTTCGCTTCCACAAATTCAGTGGTTCAAATTCGACAGTAAATTCAACATTGACGTCCAGGAACTGCAGGAAAAGCAGTAGATTGCCGAGCATACTCTCCATCTGCTGTTAGTCGACCGAACCGGAAAACAGGTATAAGCATTTCCGGTTTGCACTACCGTACGCATCTGCAGCGGTAGGTGATCTCTGAGGTAACTTATTTTTCGCTTTTTTAGAATACAATTCTTATTTCTGTTTTAATTAAAAATGTCACGAATGCTTAAGTATCAGAATTTTTTTTTTTATGAAAAAATAAAATGCAGTCTTCATTTGATTGTTTAATATGGAAGTAAAATAATGTCAAATGTTTTTGAAATAAAAAGCCTGTTGAATTGCACTACTTGAAAAAATAGGCATTGCATTAACCATGCTTGCATTTTAATGCATTGTATTTTTAGGGCTTGCATTTTTATGGGCTGAAATTCAGCATGGTTGAATATTTAAGCTGTGAATATTTCAATTAAAAACATTTCAAACTGTTTAAAAATACAACCTATAATATTCAACAGGCAATTTTATTTCGCTTCCACAAATTCAGTGGTTCAAATTCGACAGTAAATTCAACATTGACGTCCAGGAACTGCAGGAAAAGCAGTAGATTGCCGAGCATACTCTCCATCTGCTGTTAGTCGACCTCACCATCAGATGGTGCAAAAGCGCGTGTTGTAGACGAAGACCAGCAAAATTAGAGCAAGTCATTCATTCATAAAACTAATTTACAGCAATGTAAGTGTATTTGTGATTATTATGACGGCTGTTTTATGTTAAATTAGTGCCGTCACGGTTACTTTTCCTGTGTAGCCTACATGCATCTTTCTCTACCGTGAACAAGATTATAATGTTATTCCCCGATGCGGATATACAGATCCATGTTACATTTTTGAGGTTGACATATATTTCTCTTGGTTGTTTAGTTGCCTTAACTTTATATTGTGGCAATGTGCTGCATGCAGGCTATTAGGGTTTCCCTCAATACTTCAGGATTCCCCTGCTGGACATATACAACGCTTAACATAGCTTAATGGACTACAGTGATGTAAAAGACCAAACTCGCAGGCAAGCAGATGGACTCAGAATAACGCGCAAAGCTTAATGCTGAGCGTTTCCCAGTGATAGATTGGCATACAGATGGCTTGATGTTGGACATTCGCACATTTAGGGACCGTCTCTAAAGTGTATACGACTTTGGTATACACGTTTCTAACTCCGATAGCATTTGAATAGAACGACTTACAGTCATAAAACCAACTGTAAAGTGTTCATGTAGTGTCAGGCATAATGCGCACCCTTTGGATTTTTGATATTTATTCAAATAAATTTAAGTTTGCTATTGAAGTTGGAAACGTGTATCAGAGTCCTGCAACGGGTCGGGTATACCCGCATAAAAGTGGCTGAAACGGGTGGATTGTGACATTCCTAAAATTCACGGGCGGGGACGCGGGCGGATAATGAACTCCTTGCGGGCGGGTAGCGGATGAAAAATATGTGCAATATTTGTCTAAATTACCAGCATTACACATACGAAAATATGTGTTTTAGTCAGGCCATCCTTAAAAATAATCTTGTTTGCTGTAACCCGACCGACCCTGTCAATTTAGGACCGACCCAATTTAATTTTTTTCTCCCCTTTTAGTCCGACCAAGTTGCGACATTAAATGTCTCTGTACTGTAGGCTAATAGGCCTATGTGTTGTAGCCCAGTCATTAAAAAACGATTTAGTTTCATATTTATGTTTAAATAAAATAATATAATTTGTTTTATATATTTCATGTTGATTATATGAAAAGTGAAAAGCATGAATAAGATAAGATGATCCCGAATATCGTGAGACAAATGGAGTGGGCAGACATGATTTTGACCACTTCATTAAGTTTGTTCAGCCTTTCTTTAAAGTGAATTTCGTTTTGTATTAATTGTATCTTAATTTTAATCAATGTTTCATCTACCAAATTCCGGGATTTAATAAATAAGTAAATATAGCAGGCAGGCAATATAATCAGGACACGGCCGGAGGCGCCCGCGCGTGAACTGATGAACTTAAATGAACCGAAACTCAACGTATAAGCTACTTGCCTCACAGACCTGAGAAATAGAAAGCATGAAATGTGTACTTTTAAACAAAACAATTCAAAACGAAAGAAAACAGACTGTTCTCTGCTTATAATCCGTATGAAATGTGCATTTCTCTCTGGCGCGTTCACTACTGCGAAGATCGCGAGTCAGCATCGTCATCTTTGACACAGAAAACACTTGCTTATTAATAAACAATTGAAATATCTCATTGATATATTTGACATAGGCATATTAATAATCATTACTTTTCCAAGTTCTTTGTGACAGCTTTTAGGTGCGTTATTGGCAGCGCACCCTTATGTTACATGAACGCGTCACCTGTGTGGTTTATCGCGGGCACGGGTCGGGTAACGGGCCAAATATTAACGGGTCTGGGCGGGTGCGGATTTAATTTTGATATTATCACGGGTGACGGGTCGGATCTGGTGCTGAACTTTGCGGGTACGGGCGGGGGCGGGTCTCCAAAAATGGACCCGTGCGGGACTCTGACGTGTATGTCAATGTTATATGCAACTTTAGAGACGGTCCCTAAATGTGCGAATGTCCAATGTCAAGCCAATTTTACATTTAGTCATTTAGCAGAAGCTTTTATCCAAAGCGATTTACAGTAACTAACAATAGGACAACAATATGCAAGTGCTGTTTAACAGTTTAAGCTAATGCAATACACGTAGGCATATATATATATATATAGAGAGAGAGAGAGAGAGAGAGAGAGAGAGAGAGAGAGAGAGAAATAGAAGAGAAGAGAAGAGAAGAGAAGAGAAGAGAAGAGAAGAGAAGAGAAGAGAAGAGAAGAGAAGAGAAAGTGTTAGTATTAATTGATCAAGTGTTGATTTTATGCCAGTATATCACGAAACGCTCAGCATGAAACTTTGCGCATTAAGTTCATATTCTGAGTCCATCTTCTTCCCTGTAGCCTATATAGTAGCCTACATCCTACTTCCCTAATAAGGTGCAAGATTGGTCTTTCATATCACTGTATTAGTCCATTAAGCTACGTTAAGCGTTTGTCCTGACAGAAGGAGAATCCTTGAGTATGAGGTATTGAGGGAAACCGATTATAATCCTGTTCATGGTAGAGAAAGCTGATGACATGTAGGCTACACAGGGAAAGTAACAATGAAGTTATTGAATGAAACATAAACACAGCTTTTGTGTGTTTATCATCTTTTCCGCATATATACTGACACAGATGATCATTTCCATTTTATGAATGAATGTCTTCGTCAACAACAAGCGCTTTTGCACCATCTGATGGTGAGGTTGACTAACAGCAGATGGAGAGTATGCTCGGCAATCTTCTGCTTTTCCTGCAGTTCCTGGACGTCAATGTTGAATTTACTGTCGAATTTGAACCACTGAATTTGTGGAAGCGAATTTGCAAAGCGAAATAAAATGGACCGAAAATTGCCTGTTGAATATTATTGGTTGTATTTTTAAACAGTTTGAATATTTTGGAAGTGAAATATGAAAGGTGAATATGGATTATTGAATTTTTAATAATGAAAAGGTGTTGGAAATGTTTTTAATTGAAATATTCACAGCTTAAATATTCAACCATGTTGAATTTCAGCCCATAAAAATGCAAGCCCTAAAAATACAATGCATTAAAATGCAAGCATGGTTAATGCAATGCCTATGTTTTTTCAAGTAGTGCAATTCAACAGGCTTTTTATTTCAAAAACATTTGACATTATTTTACTTTCATAGTTTTAATCGTCTGCAAGCAAATATAAAAGGTTAAACTACTATGATGGCATACAAGTCTAAACTAACTTACTGATAGTTAGCTAACTCTACATCGGGTGCCATTAGCAAAAGCTACATATACTAACTTACATACCTTCATAATCATGAATAAATGAGGAGGCGTAAAAACTTAAATCCTTTATCTAACGGAGTACTCGGGGCTCTGGAAGTCCGTTTGGCAATACGATGTACATCTGAAATGGATAGAATGGGTAGCTCCTGTAAACACCTGCTATAAAAGGTCGCCATTCCTACGCTGTGTTTACCTCAGTAGCTGACGACCGGAAGTAGTTATATCTGTTTTGTAGAACCCGGAAGTATGTTGCGCATAACCCCTATTGTATTCATAATGTCAAAATAAAATCGACGTAATGTTACTTGAAGGCATTATAGCCTACTATTTCTGCCAAACTTCCATGGTTGCAGTTAGTGTTACTAACGTTACAGTAAATCCATGGTGAATGTTGCTGATCTGTGGACACTGGATAGTTCATTCATGGCACAATGTTTCTTCCAGGTTTCCACGTCAGCGCTGTTTGATCCGTTAATAACGGAGAAATGTGAATGTTTCTCACTAGATCTCGCAGCGATGTTTTTACTTCTGTGGCGAATTCAACTGCTTTCTTTACTGGATCTCTTATTAGCGCTGTGTAGTAACAGTGTCGCATGATCACAATCGGCTCGCGCTGCACTGGTCCAAATTGATAAATGGTCCTTCAACCACACAATAACGAGCAGTTTCGTTCCGCTTGCATTACGTTTGCCATTTGATGTTGGGCAATGTGGTGGTCGCGCTCTTACATTATGAGCGCGCTTGCATTATTAAGCTGCGTTCACACTACAAGCGACTTTGTCGCTGCATGTCGCCGGTGGCTGGCGATGAGGTCGCTAGTGGTCGTTCCCACTACTGGTTGCCTTGTAATGTTTATGAATAACATCCAAAGACAGCGAATCAGTTTTCTTGCCGCTAAAAACAAACATTCTGGAGGGAAAATATTAAATATTTAGACTCGTAAAGCATGTAAGTTAAATGAACGAGTACCTGGGTCTCACAACTCCGAAAATATCAGATCAAAATTGAAAATAGGCGCTATCTGTATAAACAAACCACATATTTGAGCTTTAAACAACTACATTTTCGACTGAAAAACTCTTATAACTACATTTCATGACACAATAACAGTAGTATTTTAGATTTTAAAAAATACTCCTCCATCTTTCTGTCGATGGGGCGAGGGGCTGAGCGGAGAAGGATGATGACGCGCGCTCCAGGCTCCACTCCTATTGGTTGTCGCTCGCGAAAGTCGCTCTTCATTTGCATAAAGTTAAACATTTCTCAACTTTGTCGTGTCGCCAGACACGCCCCATCCAGTCGCGACCGCGCGTGTCGCCGGAAGTCGCCCGCTCCCCATTGAAATGAATGGTATCGTGTCGCTTTGTCGCGTGTAGTGTGTACGGGGCTTTATGCTTCGCTCGCTCAAAAGCCATGATATCTCTCGTGGACAAACTAAAATCGCGCGCACGCGTTCCTACTTTCTAGCTCATTTTCTCATGGGCGGGAAATATTCTCTGGGTGGGCAAAGCAGAGAAAGGGGAGGTAACATTTCTCCTTATAACGTCATAAGGAGGAGATTCAAGATCAGTCCGTTTGAGCTTCCATTTTCTCAAAGACAGAGAAAGATAGCAAAAGCTCGATTTACACCGATTAAAAATTCTAGAAACTTGGGGACCATATATAGGCTAGGGGAACTCATATTAATGTTAAAAAACCTCAGAAAGTGAAAATTTCATGTCATGGGACCTTTAATATTAAGCCTAACATGTGTTTAATATCACTATTATTAAGGATAGTTCTAAATTCTAAAAAAATAAGTTCTGTATAATATTAGTCTTTAAATGCAAGATATGTAGAGTGTACCTAAACTATACTTGCAATAGTTCCACTTTAGAACAATCAAATATACTTAAGTATATCTTTAGTTGGACCTCGTCACTATTTCTGGATATCTAAAGTGCATTAAGTACAAAATTAGAAGATCCAGTTTAGCAGACTTTAAGTATATCAGTGTAATGGTCACCAGCTGGAGTGCCCTTGAGAGCCACCAGAGGGCACTCCACATAAGACTATTATCACTCACAAACTACATTTCCCATAACTCACTGCCCGGACTCATCATCACTGATCACATTCACCTGTACCTCATTCACTGATTGCATTCACCTGTATTTCATCCTGTTAGTCTCAGTCTATTTATACCATGTTCATTCATTCACTCACCGCGAAGTCTTGTATGTTATTCCACTGCATCTCTGAGCATTTCCTTTGTTGTCGTTGTTGTACCTGGTTTCTGATCTCTGCCCGTGTCCTGGTTTTCCTGTTTCTGCCTCACCCTCTGGATTTGTCTGTTTGTTGGATTGCCTGCCTGTGTATGACCCAGGGCTCGAGACTAACGGCGTCCTATCGTCCTGGGGACGATAGAAAATGTGTTTAGGACGAACAGAAATATTATCCAGGACGCCTACAGGACGAAAGACATTTTTGTATGTGTGTTCATTTATTATTAGCCTATTAATTACTTAGAAAATGCCAAAATTAACCGACCAAGCGCTGACTACAACGGAGCGCGTCTTCTCATGCTGTTACTATAGTTACTATTACTGGCCGGCTACTCACCCGGAGACTTGTTTCGCGGTACATCTCACATGGCTTATTTTCACAGACGAAAACTAAATAAAAACTAGTTTTGAATGACAAAAACTATGACGAAAATCTATTGACATTTTCGTCAACGAATAAAAACTAGACAAAAATGTTAGATAGTGACGATTTGGGAAGCGATCCAGTCAGAACTGATGTCCTGCGTTTGTGGTAGATGCGCACATTTGTACTGTGACGTGCTGATCTACCCAGCGGCACACGGGCTGACATGGGCTGCATGTCTCATAAAACGTTAAAAAATGTAAACGTCTGGGAGAATGAGTAGAGCAGACATATAGATCTGAATAAGAGAGACGACGCAAGAAAAGAGCTCTATTCGGTACGGTTTTCTGTGCGCACACACCCGACCCGAAGCGTGTAGCCATGCACATAGACACCTATACAGCGCGCGAGTACTACTGAATTGAGCTCTCTTTCGTGTCTGAATGGACAAATGCACACAACATTATGTCGAAATGTCTGTTTTGGAGAGTATTCACGTAAACTATGTTGGTTATGTCTTAAACAGTTTTGAGTGTATAGGATGTGCATCAGTGCAATTGGATCTGCATGTCATTGGACATGATCCGATGTCTTAAAGTGACAGTGGGTAATAAACCTAATGCGGTCTGTGTCCTTAATATTGATCAAGCAACAAAAGAAAAAGAGAAAAGCATTCACTGCTCGTTAATAGCTTTAATAAGGATTCATTATATTTAATTCATACAAATAAATATGTCTGCTGCTTGAAAGAATAAAGAATGATTATATTTTTGAGATATGTAGTCACCAGTATTTATTTGTTATTGTTTAATCCAACCAACTCAAAAACGTTTTGAACTGTATGTATTTTTCCCTTAATTTTCGAATGTAAAAAAATAAATAAAAAAATAAAAATAATTCTGCATTAACACAAAAAAGCATTTAACTCCTGTTATTTTTTATTAAATCGTTTTTTTACCTGTTTATAGATAACTACTTTGAATGGAGCTAAATAAATAATATATATCATAAACATTTTAATGGTGTTTTTATTATGTGACTAACAACTATAGATGATAATAACAAAGTGCAGAAACAACATGTTTATTTTGGGACGGTTGACATTCACTTTAGGACGGTTCAAATTGTTTTTCAGGACGGTTCCAGGACGGAGGTGAAAAAAGTTAGTCTGGAGCCCTGGTATGACCGTTGCCTGGATTTTGATTACGATTCTGTATAACCCTTTAAATAAAACTGCATTTGGATCCTCAACCTTTGTGTCTCGGAGCAGTTCATAACAATCAGTTTAGTATACCAAAAGTACAGTTGCAGAGTATCTATTTAAGTACATAAATATGTAAATGTATTTGCAGTATACTTAGCATAAAATAAACGTATTTCAAATAAATTTTTGTATATTTATTTTTCACTAGGGTGTAATGTTGTTATTTTCTGTGCCTTATGTATTTTTTTTTATTTTTTTTTTGGGCGCCCGCTTGATGTCGCATTTGACGGCCACATACGTCATTGGGACAGCCTCATTTCTGAAAAGAAAGAAATTGCAATATTTTATGTTTCAGAGGAAACAGCAGTCAATTTTATGATGGTTACTTTTCTGAAATTATACATCTTAAATTATGTATGTGGCCGACAAATGCGACCTTCCCTCCGAAGGGAATGCGCCACCTTTAAAATGAGATAGTTAGTTGCATGCATGTTCAGGGTGGTTGCTAGGGCATTGCTAGCCTTTTTCTGCCGTGCTTTGGGTGATAGTCAGTGTGTTGCTTGATGGTTGTTAGGGAGCTCTGGGTTGTTGCTAGAGCATTGCTAGGAAATTCTAAGTGGTTGCTAACTGGCCCAAGGCCAAGTTTCTCCTTCAGTTTAAAGGTGCTCTAAGTGATGTGACGCGTTTTTAGGCCCAAACATTTTTTGTCACATACAGCAAACATCTCCTCACTATCCACTAGCTGCCAGTCCCCCGAACACACTGTAAAAAAACGCGGTCTCTCTAGACACCACAGGCTCCACAAACGGCAACAAAAACAAACTGGGCTCACCTGCACCACGAAACATAACAAACAGTGCTCCAGCCAATGACCGACAAGAAGTATTTGAGGGTGGGGTTTGGGGGGTTAGTGCGCGTACACATGAAGGGGGTGTGGAGGAGAGAGAAGCATGAAGAGGGAAGTTTGAATTATGGTCGACACACGACCAAAGAGACGACGTTTCGATGAACAAATTGCAAAGAAGAGGGACAAGGATAAGGAACGCGTGAAGTCCCGAATTTACATCGGAAAAACCTTCGAAAGGTGGCGAGAACTCCGCCGGCAGAAGGGCTTCCAATCCGACATAGTTGCCCTGTTTTTGCAGAACAGGTAAATCCATTTTTCTTTCTAAACTGACGTTCATGTTCGCCAAACCAACACAAGGATGTAATTAGCTAGAACTATGCAGTCAGCGTTAACTTTGGTGAATACAACATGTATGTTTCTGTCACGGTGTGACAAAAACAATTAGAAAAGAGATTAAAAACCCTCGTGAATAGTGTTATTTGGAGACCTCCTGTGGATACCCGTCTCATCACACCGCAAATCTGTTGCTATGGCAGCGAGGCCAATTGCCGATTGACAGCAGGTGTGGAGAAATTAACAGAGAGCATTGGGAGAGGAACACAGATTCAGATGGGGCTTTAAAAAGAGAGAGGAAACAGACTGTCGTGTGGTTCTCCTCCCGTGAGATACTGTGTTTGTCGGCGGGTTGCTTGTATTTGAGGCTGGGCTGTGAAGCGGGCGAAGATTGAAGTTGAGAAGTGGAAAGAAGAAAGTGAAGTATTTGTCAACGGAAACCCAAGGGATTATCGTCAGCAGTGGGAAAGACGCAAAGTGATGAGTATTGGATTCGTTGTTATTGCACTAACACTGAAGTGGTGTGGAGAGAGTTTGGAAAGCGTGTGGCACGAGTGAACTAGTACACCGAGTGAATTATTGATCTGTCTCCAACTTTTGTCCTTCCTTCGCTGAATGTGATGATCGCTGCAACTGTCTTCTGCTGTCTCTGGAGAGAAGTTGAGCCCTTGTGAGAGACGAGAGTTGATCTGGTGGGAGGAAGACCGGTGGGTGAGTGCTGGCCCGAATGCACGGTGTGCGAGTGGAATGCAGTGCCTGAAGTGACGATTCACACGGTTTGTGTTATGGAGTGAGGTTTATCGGGTGGAGAGGTAATAGTAGTCTGCTGTGCACTCTCTCCTTACAGTCTTTCACCCGCTGTCTCCAAGGAAGGTTTTGATATATCGAACGCCCAACTTACCACTTTGAGACAGCCTGGCTCTATTAATGCTGAATGTTTTATATGCTGTTGAACTGCTAGATCCTGCTACATTGTTACAGTGTGCAACTGAAGTGGAGTGTCTCGCTTAAAGCATCCTCCCCGCCTGGTGGTCTCCACACGCCCCTCACGAAAGCCGCTGCCCTGTTTAGAATGAGAGAAGGTATTGCAGCTGAATGTTTCATCTACTGTCGAATGGTTAAATCCTGCTACATTGTTATAGTGTACAACTGAAGTGGAGTGTCTCGCTTAAAGCATCCTCCCCGCCTGGTGGTCTCCACACGCTCCTAACGAGAGCCGCTGTCCTGCTCAGAACGAGAGAAGGTATTGCAGCTGAATGTTCATCTACTGTTGAATGGTTAAACCCTGTTGCATTGTTACAGTGGACAGCTGAAGTGGAGTGTCTCGCTTAAAGCATCCTCTTTGTTTGGTGGTCTCCACACGCTCCTATTGAAAGCTGCTGTCCTGTCCAGAAAGAGAGAAGGTATTTAACTGAATGTTTCATATGCGGTTGAGCAGTTGAACCCTGTTACATTGATACAGTGTACCGCTGAAGTGGAGTGTCTCGTTCTAAGTGTCTTCCCCGTCTGGTGGTCTTCACACGCCCCCTCGAAAGCCCCTGCCCTGGTCAGGAAGAGAGAAGGTATTTTTAACTGAATGTTTATTGCGCTGTTGAATAGTTAGACCCTGCTACCTGGTTACAGTGCACAGCCGAAGTGGAGTGTCTCGCTCAAGTGTCCTCTCCGCCTGGTGGTCTCCACACGTCCCATTGAAGGCCTCCGCCCTGTTCAGAAGAGAGAAGGTATTACTGTTGAGCGCTTGTATACCGCTGAAACCATTGAACTCTGTTGTGTTGTTGCAGTACACAGCCGAAAGGGAGCGTCTCGCTCAAAGTGTTCTTCGGCCTGGTGGCCCTCCATGCCTATGTTGTAAGCCGCTGTCCCTGTTGAGAAGGAAGAGGATCAGCCGCGGCGCGTGCTCTGATTGAAGTGTCTTCCTGTGGTCTAAGGATCCCCTACGTCTTGGCTGGAGGCCCCGTTCTAACTGGTTTGGCACCAAGGACACTTATCGGGATACTCACCTGTTTCCCCTCCTGGCCCGGCCCGCTCGCCACCTGCGTCCCTGTGCTCCGTCCGAGTCTGAGGCCACCGCTCCCTGGATACTTACCTGTGGACAGCATCCGAGACTTGCTCCATCCCCGCCCGCGAGTACTTACCTGGTTCCAGTTTGAATGGGGTCCGGGTAGCCAAGATTTCCTTGTGAGCCCTGTAAAGAGTACTTACCCAGTGACCTACCTGGATGGTGTGTGTGTCCTCCTTTGATTTCTCTCCGACGAGCCGCAGGGTGTTCACGAACGTCCATCTCGCTCCGGTCCAGGGGGCCCATCGAATTGCTTATGGCGACAAGAAGGAAGATTTTAATTAGGACTTTTGAATTATCCGCTTTTAACTCAATAAAGAAATTGTTATTCCTTTATCCTCTGTCTGCTGTTTGGTTCCTTGACACGCTCCTCGAGGTGGTACCCGGTCTCCAGGGGTGGGTGCAGTCTGGCTTGGCCTACCCCGACCTGTGACATTTCTAGCAGCGATCAATCTCTATTGTAAATGATCAAGCAAATTCACAGTAGGGCGACAATTTGTGTGAATGACTGTTTTCACCCACTGTTTGTTATGAATTTGAATGTCCATTTATAGGCTATTGACAACTTTGACTAAATTTGTTTACGCCCCCGCCGTTGTTTATGCTCACTGGGAAACGCGAAGCTAACGTTATCTTGCTATTATTGCGTCCTTGTATGGGAGCTATAGTTATAACCTCAGGTGGCGAAACGATTAAGATAATGTTTCTCTTTTTCTGCATTCTGTTCTGCAATATATAAAAGCATTTATCAAACTTAACTTTGTTTGTAGTGACTATTTTGACTTTCCTTTATGCCGGAAGGGAGGGGAGGAGGGAGGAGACGGGAGGAGGAGGGAGGGTCTAGCTAGCCTCCGTTTTGTTTGACAACAATTCGAATGTCAACAAGAAGTTACGACTCCCGGGATCGCTTAGAGCACCTTTAAGGATATGGGATCTTTTCACTAGCTTTATCGACGACAGGCAAAAATCATAAAATAATTTAGTTTAAATCTCTTACCCCAGGTATGAGCAATAGTCAAGTATATACTGTAACACTTTTCACAGTAACAATTGTCTTCAAAGATTATTTATTCCCTTTCAAGGAAAGGTCATCAATCATAAGCCCCTTTCACACAGCGCGATGATCCCGGGAAATTGCCAGAACGCCTTCTGTGTGAACGCAAACACGACCCGGGATTGACGCCGGCATCGATGCCGGGTTGGGGACCTAGTAACATTACCGTGTTCAGTCCCGGAACGCGCGCTGTGTGAACAAAAGCCGTAATAATGCCGTGTCGTAGTGATGACGATGAAGCCGGGATCGTTCGCCAGCTGTGAAACGGTAGGCTACGTAATGCGCAAGTCTATCATCGAATCAGAGAAAAAAAATGCACAAGCGTGGTTTCTCAAGAGAGAAATCGCAGTTTATAACAGTCCCTCCAGAAGAGTGATTGTTGCGGGCAAAAATCCTTGATTATGCGGCACGTTTTCTTAAAAAATGCGATGGAATATGCGGGATATTTATGCAATTTTATGCAATGAAATTGCGGGAACTTGCAAAAATTGCGGGACCTTGCAAAAACTGCGGTTTGATGAAAAAAAAAAAGGGATTCCCCCAACACCCTATTCACTAGGCTACTACTTTAATGTAAAGAGTCATTTCTTATTACTTCCTATGATAAGCAAGCATACTACATCACATAAAGTGCTGGGAATATTTAAGTTCTCAACTTGTTTTATTTTAGACCTTAATAAACACATGGCTCAAACTTACAAATCATCATGGTTTCATCAGCATCGCGGGGTTTGCAGCTTTTCAATGTAATTACGTCACTTCATAACGCTCCCATGGCAACAGGGGAAATGGCTGCGCTTGTGTGAAGTAAACGCAACATTTTTCAACTTTCTGCTAAGATATATGACTTTTTGCAACGAAAATGCGGGGATTATGAAATCATGCAAGCCCGCATATTTTGCGCGCGGAAATCTGCAATTTATGCGGCGAAAGTGCGGCGTATTTGAAAAAATGCGTCCCCCGCATAAATATGCGGACTTTGGCTGATTATGCATTGAATCATGCGATCGCATAATCGCGTTTTTCTGGAGGGATTGTTATAAGCAAACTTAAGACGCTGCTGAGACATTACAAGTCACATCGATGTCACGTGTCTTAACAGGATTTTTACGGATTGTGTGTGAACGCACTCTCTGATTCCGGAATATCACTGGCAGTGTGAATGAACCAAAATCAAACGAACCCGGGTCAAATCTCGGGTCACTTTATCCATGTTTTTTCCGGAATCTCTGTGTGAAAGGGGCTATACAGTCATACAGAGTGGTTTCAGAGTTTGACAACGAGAAGAGGGCATCCTTCCTTCTTTATAGTCCTGGCTCCCCCAAGGTTATTTCTCGAGGCTAAATGAAGATATGTCTCAGCCATAACTAACACATTGTTAGACTTGTTTATCATATGCTACCCTTGGAGTGGAGGCCCTCTGTCTCGGTCATACATTAGTCACACATTACTTTTTGTCAAGTCACGTATACAAGGTCATACACATACATACATTCATAATGGTATGTATCAACACATCATTGATTCAAGGCAGTTTTACAGAAAGGCATGCTGTTATGTCTGTAATGTCTTAGTGATTTACCATAGAGCAGGATAATATGACAACATAAAATGACGATCCTCCAGACTTTAGATCAAGCTGTATTGTAATTATAGTGTTTCTTAGCACATAGGCTATATCAGTGCTGCAGTGACTCATCAGAGCATCCAAAGGCAATTAAGCAATTTAATATTGGACGGTGTTGTTGTGCTATTTAAATGTTGGTTCGTTTTGTTCAAAGTGAGAGTAAGCGATTATCAAAGTATTAATGAAAATATGATTGGATGTCATAATTGTAATAGTGACGCTTACCTTAGCAAACACCACTTATAATGATCAATAATAGAATAATGAGCTAAAATTAATCAGCTGTTAAAAAAGCGTTCTCTTAGCTATGATACTTCTTGTTCACTGAACACTGTGCTGTGTTCTCTCTGCCCAGTCGCTCTCTCTCTCTCTCTCTCTCTCTCTCTCTCTCTCTCTCTCTCTCTCTCTCTCCCCTTATTCTTTCTTCCTTTCTCACCGAAACCAATGAGGCATTGCACAACCATTTTCGGGCTCTATTCCTCTGTTAGAACCACCATCTGAAGGTGTCCCCTCTCCCTCCCCCTTCCCCTGAACCAAACCAGACCGGTCTGGATAATGAATTATGTAATGCCTGCTTTTGTAATCTTTGCCTCTCCTGCCTCCCGGCCCAGAGAAGAGAGAGAAAATTACAGGCGGTGAATGTGTTGCATTAGGGATAACAATCACAATAAGGACACCACAAAGCTGTTAAATAAAACGCATTAACCTCAGAGACATTGGATGGTTTTATTGGGATTCCTGCTAAAATGGTGTCACCTTGGAGTCTTTCTGTGTTTGTTAACATGTCAGTTCATCAGGGGGGAAAAACCTCAAGGTCGGGGAACTACTAAAGTACTAGTCAAAAGACGTGTCCTCATTATGAGTTATTATGCCCAAGAACCGGCCTTACAAACAGGAAAAGAAAGTCTGACAGACATGCTAAGTGACTAGTAACTGTTCATTCTATTGTTAATTTCAATTTCTCTCTCCATAATTAATAAGCATTATTTCACAGATATAACACAACTAAGCAGAATAATACAGTCCAGCTGATATATATATATAGTATTTATACTGAATATACTGTCTTCACTGTAAAAAAATGAACGTGCAGTTTTTGCTTTAAGGAGGCATTTCTACCTGATTCTACTTACATATTCTAATTTTGTTGTAGTAACCGACTTCAATCAGTTTTATGTAACATAAAACATGGGGATGCTGTTTCAACTTAACTGAGTTACATTGACCCAACAGCCTCCTTTGTGAGCCTCCTTGGCGCTGTTTAAGTGTGAACATGTGTCTTCTTGATAGCTGTCCTGAGTGTAGGACACAGTTAGGCCTCTTACTTCGGAGAGTCGTTATGCTGAGGTCTCCGTCCTCAGGGCTCGACTAGGCAGGAGTACTGAGTCATTATGCTCTCTCTGAGCCTCCTTGGTTACTGCCTTTACGTGGAGCGTTGCCAGGCGTCCTCTCGCTGCTATAGAGAGTCGAGTTATAGAGGCCTCCACTTCTCATAGCTCCACCGGGATATCGATATCAGGTAGTAGGCTCTGTGAGCCTCCTTGTAAGTTGTCATAAGTGTAGGACATAGTTAGGCCTCCTCTCACTTATGGGAGTCGTCATGCAGACCTTGAGAGACCTGAGAGTTCAGGCCTCCGTCCTCAGAACTCGACCAGGCACTAGGACTGAGTAGTTAGGCTCTCTCTGAGCCTCCTTGGTTACTGCCTTCATTAGGGAGTGTTGTCAGGCCTCATCTCGCTTATGGCGCTTTTCCACTACACAGTACCAGCTCGCCTCGGCTCGCCTCGACTCGGCTCTGTTTGGTTTTCCACTGTGTAAAAGTTGTACCTGTACCTGCTTCACCTCCGGCGAGGTTCTTAGCGAGCTGAGGCGATACTAAAATGTGACGTGAAAACACGGCAGACTGCTGATTGGTCAGAGAGAATCGTCGCTATTCACTGCGTCATCATTGCATGCGCCAGACGGAGTATCCTGAATAAAAAACAGCAAAAACAAAAACAAAAACATCCAAAAACAGCATACACTCGATTTCCTCCATTGTCCTGTGTGTGTGGGTAGCGGGTGTGTCTCGCGCGTCTCGAGTAAAAGATTAAGTCACGGCAGTTTCCTGCGGCGTCGCTATGACGACCAGGTACTATTGTGGAGGTACTATCTGCAATGGAAAACGGAGCGAAAAGCGAGCCGAGCCAAGTCGAGTCGAGTCGAGTCGAGTTGGTACTGGTAATGGAAAAGCGCCATTAGAGAGTGTCTTTACAGTAGGGCTGTACTGTCCCAGTCGATTAGTCGATTAATTGGTCAATACGTTCTGGTTCGACCAAAATTCTGATTGGTCGATTTTTTGCCGCGTTCATTTCATCAGTTTTGCCGCGCTGAGGCGCGCTCATTTCATCAGGTGGAAAGCACTAACTGCTAATGGGGGTGTTTTCAGAGTACCCTTGTTTCACTGTAACAGTCTGTCTTCAGAACACCCCCCTTGTTTTCACCTTTTTTGGATTAGCCCAACCCAAGAGAGAGCGATAACTATAGAAGGTTTGATGCTGAATATTATTTATTTAATTGTGAGAGCGTTTAATAGTCAGTCCTCTTCTAACATGTCAACAACAAAGAAATCGACAGTGTGGCAGCATTTTGTTAAAATTGATAACAGGAAAAAGGTCGAATGCAAAGTTTGCAAGCAACAGTTTTCCACAGCTCGACGACAAACATGACATATCTAAAAGTGGTAAGCTCACTTGTCTGCGTTAGCTTGCCCTGTCTGTTTTGAGTAGGCTATATGAACATATCAGAATTTGCATATTTCAGTGTTTTAGTGTGAAAACCTAACTTTTTTATGTTTTATTTGGAGCCTAATGCGCAATTGCGCTGTGCTGTTGGTTGTGTTAGTTTTGAGCCTAGGATGCTTTATTTTTCAGTTATGCACTTTCGTTTCTGCTCTTGATCTGGTTTGTTTAATAAATATTATTTTTTTATTAAAGTGGATGTGCCTTTTGTGTTTATTAAGAGTAAAAGCTTTAAGTCAATAGTCTATTCGTGTCTCAGCTGCGAAGCTGAGCTCATGTTCAGCCTCGCTCGGTGCGAGGACATGCACGGTGAAATTATAGTGTCTGACAGTTATAACTTATTATTATAATATATGACAAAAATAATTGTCTAAATTATGTTACATATTCCTCAACAGTTCTTGTGATGATATCACTAGTTGACAACATAGTACTATTTTCGGAAATCATAAGCTATGATATTGCGCAGGTGCACGTGATGCAACGCTGTCAGAGCCGACAGACTCGAGTGACTCATTTCAGTGCAAAATAATTAGGTCAAAAACGATTTAATATACTGCAAATAGCCTACTAGTTTTTTATGTTTATTTATAATTCATTTAGGCGGACAACAAGGCTACCAAGTACTGCGCACAGTGCGCATCTAATTAAACGTTTTTTTTTACCGTCATTTTTAGTCGATTTTAGTCGATTTTTAGTCGAAAATTTCAGGACTTCAGTCGACCAAGATTTTCTTTGGTTGAGTACAGCCCTACTTTACAGAGGCCTCCGTTCCTCAGAGTTCCTGGTGTAGGACGTAGTTAAACCTCCTCTCACTTCAGAGAGTCGTTATGCTGTGGCCTTCGTCCTCAGTGCCAGGCAGTAGAGCCTCCCTGGCTACTGCTTTTAGATGGAGCGTTGTCAGACTTCCTCTCGCTATAGAGAGTCGAGTTATAGAGGCCTCTGTTCCTCAGAGCTCCGCCTGGATAGCGATATCAAGTAGTTAGGATCTCTTTGACCCTCCTTGGTAGCTGTCCTGGGTGTAGGACATAGTTAGGCATCCTCTCGCTGAGAGAGTTATTTGGGGGGTCCAGAGTGTGTCCAGAGTGTGTCCAGAGTTTAGCTAGGAGACAGCTCTGGGAAAGAAGTTCTTTCTGAGCCTGTTGGTGTGTGCATAGATGAGTCTATAACACCTTCCAGAAGACATGTAGCTCCTGACAGTGCATGTTATTCAGGTCTTCAATGGCCAGTAGCTTGATGAAGTTGTGCAGTTTTGACTACCTTCTTTAGGGCTTTTCAGTCCAATGATGTGCAGCTGTCATACAAGACTGTAATGTAGTATGTAAGGATGCTCTTAACTGTGGACTTGCAGAAGTCGTCAAGCAGTCAACAGTCCACAAACGTCTTTCTGTTGAGGGTCAGGTTACTTTCAGCCTGTTCCAGCCCAACCACAGTTGTGTCATTTGCACATATGATGATGGAGTTATAGGCAAAAGACATGACTGAAGAGTAACTACGGGAAAGGGCTTAGAACAGAATCTTGTGGTACTCCAATATTTAGAATAAGAGTGGAGGAGCACTGGCTTCCTAGTCTAACAATCTGTTCATTGGTGAGGAAATGTATCTATTTGGAAAGACAAGAGCTCAATGATCATGAGATGAAAATAACTTCCAATTCCTCTACAAACAACAAGCCACTGTAGCCATTTGTGATGATTAAACCTAAATCTGAG
Source organism: Leuciscus idus (assembly GCA_021554675.1). Taxonomy (NCBI): domain Eukaryota; kingdom Metazoa; phylum Chordata; class Actinopteri; order Cypriniformes; family Leuciscidae; genus Leuciscus; species Leuciscus idus. The sequence continues at coordinate 20,611,519 of CM038638.1, read as the reverse complement.
GTGTTAAAAAAATTTCACTGCAGCTCTCAAACCAAATTACATGTTTGTCATGTAGTATGAAGGATGATGATTTATGACAGAATACCTTCCTAATTGTGTCCATTCTAATGAATTTCACTGAAGCACAATTTTGTTCTACAGGTTCTACAGAAAGGTTAATTGGTTCCATGAGTGATCACACAGATTGTATTTCAATCAAATGTTGGTCTGCTAATCAATGACTGTGTCTTTGTATAGCCTTTTATATTCATTCAAGAGCAATTTCACAGTGCATAAATCAATTCATAAATATGTGTTCGGCAACCTCTACATTGAAGCTTTAGATCAACTCATCATCAGCATTGCCAGACACGTCACTTTTGGCATTCCCGACAAGGACCTTAAGTCATCCAATTTACTTTGAAGAAAACAGCTTACAGGTATCAGGTGGAAACATCTTTAGAAACCTGTCAAAATAAGTCTTGTGGCATGTCACTTCAGAGATAGCACAATGCTAAAGTGAGAGAGAGAGAGAGAGAGAGAGAGAGAGAGAGAGAGAGAGAGAGAGAGAGAGAGAGAGAGAGAGAGAGAGAGAGAGAGAGAATGAGACGTATTGCTCTTCAGAAGTGTACAAGAGGTCAAAAGAAGATATGAATTTCTGGAATACTTTCTTCATACTTGTACATGTGATAGACTACTTTGCTGGAAAGGCCAACATTTTTCTTAAAATATTTAGCTGTATGACCTTTGTGATTTAAACCTGTGTGGATCTGATTTAAATCCTTTAAGGACTCACCAGTATCTTCCTACACCGAATGTCACTACATGGAGTACAATGCCAGATCTTCAGACAACAGAGGGGCACATCAATCATGGGAGCCCTCTGGACTCCAGGATGATATATAGAAGGTGGACAATATTATGGTGTGATGAGGATATCTACAGTGACAGTTAAACACACACAAAAAAATTCTAGAAACACATCCATTATTGATGACACTGGACTCCACACTCTAAAAAAAAATTTGTTAAAAATGACACATGTTGTGTCAGTTTTAACACATGTAGTGAGTGTGCTCAGGGACAACACATGTTGTGTCAAATTTAACACACTAAATGTGTAAGTCATTTTAACACACAAATTGTGTCAGGTAATTACATACTCAGATGTAATTTTAAAAATAAAGCAAAAGGGGCAGATGTAAAAATATTAACCATTTAATCAATAGTCGAGTACAGAATGCATGTGCACACTGCACACTAAGTACAAGACAATGTTTCAAGCTCAATGACTGGACAGACTCACTGTACTGTAGGGCTGTAATCAACCAAAGAAAATCTTGGTCGACTGAAATCCTGAAATTTTAGACTAAAAATCGACTAAAAATGACGTTAGGAAAAAAAAAACGTTAAATGAATTAGCTGCGCACTGTGCGCAGTATAGCCTTGTTGTCCGCCTAAATGAAATATAAATAAACATAAAAAAACAAGTAGGCTATTTGCAGTATATTAAATAGTTTTTGACCTAATTATTTTGCACTGAAATGAGTCTGACACACGAGTCTGTCAGCTCTGACAGCGTTGCATCACGTGCACCTGCACAATATCATAGCCTATGATTTCCGAAAATAGTACTGTTGTCAACTAGTGATATCATCACAATAACTTTTGAGGAATATACAGTACAACATAATTTAGACAATTGTTTTTGTCATATGTATTATAATAACTGACAGACACTATCATTTCAGCCGCTCTGTGCAGCTCGCATGTACATAGGAGCTCAGCTTCGTGGCTGAGACACGAATAGACTATTAACTTAAAGCTTTTCTCTTAAACACAAAAGGCACGTCCACTTTAATAAAAAAATCATATTTATTAAACAAACCAGATCAAGAACAGAAACGAAATAAAGTGCATAACTGAAAAATAAAGCATAGGCTCAAAACGAATACAAACAGCACAGCGCAAATTTGCATTCGACTTTTTTCCCGTTTTCTATTTTAAAAAAATGCTGCCACACTGTCGATGTCTTTGTTGACATGGTAGAAGAGGACTGACTATGAATCAAACGCTCTCACAATTAAATAAATAATATTCAGCAAACCTTCTAGTAGCCTACTTTCTTCAATCTGTCTCTCTTCTCCAGTCGGTTGGGCTAATCCAAAAGAAGTGAAAGCAAGGGGGTGTTCTGATGACAGACTGTTACCTGTGAAACAGGGGTGATCTGAAAACACCCCCATTAGCAAATAGTGCTTTCCACCTGATGAAAATGAAGGCGGCAAAACTGATGAAATGAACGCGGCAAAAAATCGACCAATCGACCAATTAATCGACTAATCGACTGGGAGATTACAGCCCTACTGTACTGCATATTATTCAATTATTCACGCTTCAACCCCCTTATTGATAATGCTGCTTTTGAGAAAAGTTCATGAAGAGATAACAGTTAACCAAGTTTGCACTTTGAATTAAATTAAAATATAGCAACTGACAAAATATTGTATATAAATAACTTTTATTTACACTGGCCTGTTTGTTTGAGAACATAGCAAACACTGCATACAATGCACATTGATGGTGAGTGTTGGGGCGCTCTTATAAAATGATGAGTTGAAAACACAACCTATAAAGAGATGTTCAGGGACAACACATGTTGTGTAGATTTTAACACATGTAGTGTGTGTGCTCAGGCACAACACATGTTGTGTAGATTTTAACACATGTAGTGTGTGTGCTCAGGGACAACACATGTTGTGTAGATTTTAACACATGTAGTGTGTGTGCTCAGGGACAACACATGTTGTGTAGATTTTAACACATAGTGTGTGTGCTCAGGGACAACACATGTTGTGTCAAATTTAACACACAACCTTAACACATCTCTGTGTTTATATAAGGACTACACATTTTGTGTTACCTTTAACACAACTACTGTGTTATTACTCTTACACAGAGGTGTGTTGAAACCTTTTACACACTGGTGTGTTATAGTTACACAACTTGTGTCAGATATATGCCAGAGTTACTTCCTGTGTTTTTACAACTGAGTGTTTGGATGAACACTGAAACGTATTGTTAACTTGTTTTGATGTAGTCCAGTGATGTTTAATAAAGAGTTTGTTTGAACATTTTATTACCTGGGTGTTTTAGACATAATGAATCTACATAGACAAGCTCTTATTGAGAATTAACAGAGGTTTGATGTTTCATTGAATGTTTTATTTGAAGTCATCAGAATCGTGATTAATGACACCTTTATTTGGGCTCTTGACCCTTTACTTTTCTTTTAGTTTTTCTCTGGCTGCTGTAACTGTAACTTTAATAAAATACATTTGTTATGGCGAGAGAAAATATGATCAGATGTGTCTTGATGATGTCAAAAGCAGCCATTTCTGATCAAGTTTTAGAGTATATGGATGGTGTGCATTTATTTTATTTATGTGCTGTTAGTTATATCGGTCTTGTGAAACTACATCATGCTATCCAGCAGTGCAGAATGAATTCTTTAAATAAATAAATAAATAATGTTTTCAGAAAGTTTTGAGCTGCAGCAGAAACTAGTCAAACACAGACATCAAGAATCAGCACATGAATCTCAACAATGGTGACAAACGAAAAGCTTCATGCCGCAATGCATGTTGGGAGTCATGGATGATTTTTGTACTATGGTGGCACCCAGCATGCATTGCGACATGAAGCTTTTCGTTTGTCACCATTGTTGAGATTCATGTGTTGATTCTTGAGTCTGTTTGATACCGTAGACTGTAAGATCCTGTATGCACTGTGTATTTAAAAAAAAATATTTAAGCTAATTGCAACATGCTAATCTTGCTAAACCTTTTTAAAAGACATCTTTCAGATATTAAACTCTTGTTGAGCTTAATAAAACTACATGATGATAATATTATCATCTGATCATATTTTTCTTATGGTTATTCCTTCTGTTTTAAAAGTGCAAAATAAATACACTACAGCAAACAGGGAAAAACTAATGTTAAAGAGTCAAGGGTCAAGAGCCCAACTAAAGCTGACACTAATCACGATTCTAGTGACTTCAAATGAAACATTCAATGAAACATCAACACCCAAACCTGTTAATTCTCAATAAGAGCTTCTGTAGCGTCTGACAGAAATAAAGTCAATCTGGTTAGTAATAACAAGTGAAGAGCGCGGTGAAAGCAGCATTTGAAAAAGACATTGAAAAAGATGCATGATGTGATTGGCTGCCAAAAAACACCCGTTAATCTTTGAGTTTTTATGAATTAAGATTTTATGTATTTATTTTAATGTATTGTTTTATTTATTTTAGAGCTTTTTATGGGATACCATACACAATATACCTATATTTTGCATATACCTATATACCTATAACTGTAACGGATGACAGACAGGATGTATATGCAACAACGCTCTTTATTGAAAACACTGGGTCAGAAACACAGCACAAAGATGATCGCCAACACAGCGGGACAGGTGGGCAGACACAAACGCTGATGGCGTGGTGACGCAGGGACCTCGGTGGGCAACAGGTGCTGGTGCGGTGATCCAGTGGTAATCCCTCGTGAGTGCAAGATGAATCCGTGAAGAGTGCAGGAATCCAGGAGAACACGACGAAGACAGGAAGATCCAAACAGCACGGGGAACACAGGAACAAGCACGGGAACACACCAGGAACAACCACAACGATCTGACAACATGAGACACCGGTTACTGAGCTTATAAAGGGACAGACAATTGAAACCAGCTGGCGCTACTGATCACTAATGATTAGTGACCACGCCCACAGACACACACACAAACACACAACAGCACGTTAGACGAGAGAGAGACAGCGAATTCATGAACCGTGACAGTACCCCCTCCCCTAGGAACGCCTCCTGGCGTTCCCCGACCGACTTACCTGTCGATTGTAATCATCGATAAGGGAGTGATCCAGAATGTCTCTAGCAGGAACCCAACTTCTCTCCTCCGGACCGTAACCTTCCCAGTCCACCAGGTACTGAAATCCGCGTCCCCTCCTTCTCGAGTCCAGAATACGGTTAACCGAATAAGTTGGTTCCCCATCTACGAGACGCGGCGGGGGGGGAACCGGGACTGGCGGATTAATGCGTGCCCAAAACACAGGTTTAATCTTTGACACATGAAAGGCGGGATGAATTCTCCTGTACGCAGGAGGAAGTTTGAGTCGGACTGCCACCGGACTAATGATCTTGGTGACAGGAAACGGGCCGATGAATTTAGGAGCAAGTTTATTAGAAACGGAGCGGAGAGGAATGTTCTTGGTTGAAAGCCACACTTTTTGACCAACGACGTATACGGGAGGCTTCGACCGGTGGCGATCGGCCTTAGCCTTGGTGCGCGCCCCCACTTGGAGAAGAGTCTCACGGGCTCTAGTCCAAGTGTGGCGACACCTCTGGACGAAGGCGTGAGCGGAGGGGACCGCGACTTCGGATTCCGTACTAGCAAAAACTGGTGGCTGGTACCCCAAACTACATTCAAACGGAGTAAGGCCCGTGGATGACACTGGTAATGAATTGTGGGCGTACTCCACCATAGAGAGTTGTTGGCTCCAGGAGGAAGGATTCTTGGAAACCAAACATCGCAACACTCTCTCCAGATCTTGGTTGGCTCTCTCCGTTTGACCATTGCTTTGGGGATGAAACCCCGAAGAGAGACTGACAGTCGCCCCCAGTAACTTACAAAATTCTTGCCAAAATTTGGACACAAATTGGGGTCCCCTGTCGGAAACCACGTCCGTCGGGAGGCCATGTAAGCGAAAGACGTGATCTACGACAGTTACCGCTGTCTCCTTGGCTGAGGGTAATTTGGGCAAGGGAATAAAATGAGCCGCCTTCGAGAACCGGTCCACGACGGTCAAAACGACCGTCTTGCCCTGCGAGGGCGGTAATAAAATCTAGCGCAATGTGGGACCAGGGTCTCGAAGGGACAGACAGCGGTTGGAGTAACCCATCCGGGGGTCGATTGGAGGTCTTACCAGTGGCACAAACCGAGCAAGCCAAAACAAAACTGCGGATATCGCGAGCCATTAATGGCCACCAGAATCGTTGCTTCACCAAAAAACTGGTGCGATTGACTCCTGGATGACAAGCTATGCTGGAACAATGACCCCACTGAATGACGTCGGACCGACACTCCTCTGGCACAAACAAACGATTCGGTGGGCAATCGGGCGGAGGCGTTACCTCTTCTAAGGCCTTCAAGACCTTCGATTCGACCTCCCATCTGAGAGTGGAGACCACTAATGTCTCGGGTAAAATACACTCGGGAGTAGACGGGCGTTCGGATTGGTCAAAAATACGAGATAAGGAATCGGGTTTGATGTTCTTGGAACCCGGGCGGTACGAAAGAGAAAAGTCAAAACGTCCGAAAAAAAGTGCCCACCGAGCCTGCCTAGAGTTGAGTCTTTTGGCGGTTCTAATATATTCTAGGTTCTTATGATCGGTCCATACGATAAAAGGTACCCCTGACCCTTCTAACCAGTGACGCCACTCCTCCAGCGCTAACTTGACTGCCAACAATTCTCTATTACCAATGTCATAGTTACGTTCAGCAGGTGATAAACGATGAGAAAAAAAACGCGCAAGGATGCATCTTGTCGTCTGTGGAAGAACGTTGGGAAAGAACTGCTCCTACCCCCACCTCTGACGCGTCGACCTCCACCACAAACTGACGGGATGGATCAGGGGCAACGAGGATGGGAGCCGAAACGAAGCGGCTCTTGAGTTTGGCGAATACAGCTTCCGCTGTATCGGACCACCTGAACGTCGTTCTGGGGGAGGTCAAGGCAGTCAGAGGCGCGGCTAGTTGGCTGAAGTTGCGAATAAAACGCCGATAAAAATTGGCAAACCCCAGAAACCTCTGTAGGGCCTTACGGGAATCTGGACTTGGCCAATCTATCACAGCCTTAACCTTGTCAGGATCCATACGCATTCCCTCAGACGAGACGATGTGCCCTAGAAAAGGAACAGACTGTGCATGGAAAACGCATTTCTCCGCCTTGACAAAAAGCCCATTCTCTAGCAACCTCTGAAGCACTCGTCTGACGTGCTGAACGTGTTCCTGGAGAGAAGATGAAAAAATCAATATGTCATCCAGGTAGACATATATGAACTGGTCAACCATATCTCTCAGCACGTCATTGACGAGTGCCTGGAAGACCGCTGGGGAGTTGGACAGCCCGAAGGGCATGACCAAGTATTCAAAGTGCCCCCTGGGGGTATTGAACGTGGTCTTCCATTCATCACCCTTCCTTATGCGAACCAAATGATAAGCGTTACGTAAATCCAATTTTGTGAAGATGGATGCTCCCTGTAACCGCTCGAAGGCTGAAGACATCAGCGGCAAAGGATAAGTATTCTTTACCGTGATGTTGTTCAACCCTCGGTAATCAATGCACGGTCGCAGAGATCCATCCTTCTTCCTCACAAAAAAGAACCCCGCCCCCGCTGGAGATGAGGAAGGTCTAATGAATTTGGATGCTAGAGAATCAGAAATATATTTCTCCATAGCCTCCCTTTCTGGAACAGAAAGTGAATATAACTTGCCTTTAGGCGGAGACTCACCTGGCACTAAGTCTATGGCACAGTCATAGGGACGATGAGGAGGGAGAGAAGCAGCACGAGACTTACTGAACACTTCTCTCAGGTCCTGGTACTCCCCGGGCACGTTAGACAAATTCACCGCCTCCTCCTGGAAAACAGACACAGGTACAGACGTACACGCAGACACAAGACATGACTCATGACATGTATTACTCCACATAGAAACAGAATTGTGACCCCAATCGACTCTGGGGTTATGTAATGTGAGCCAGGGATGTCCGAGTACGATGGGTGCGAGAGGTGAGTTCATGAGGTGGAAGGATATTGTCTCTGTGTGGTTACCAGAAGAGATGAGAGTGATAGGTTCGGTAATGTATGAAATGTCAGGAAGTGATTGTCCATTGAGAGCCTTGACAGAGATCTTGTACGGAAGGGAGGAAATCGGAATGCAAAGATGATGAGCCAGTTCTGAGTCCATAAAATTACCTTCTGCCCCCGAATCCAGTAAAGCCTTGGTGTCGTGTGTGTGGGTTGCCCACCTTAGTCTTACCGGAAGGAGAGTAGCTGATGATGGTGATGATGAGGTCTTCTTGGCGGAGATCCCACCCGATAGTAGCCTCGTTGTTACTACCGGGCTTGATCTTTTAACGGGCACGAGTGGATGAAGTGACCTGCCTTCCCGCAGTACAAACACAGTCCTTGGGACCTCCGCCGTTCTCTCTCCTCCCGGGAAAGCCGAGCTCTACCCACCTGCATGGGCTCGGGATCACATACGGGACTGACCGTGTCCAGGTTCTCAAGGCGCGGATTCTCCATACCGCGAAACGGGGGGTTCTGTTGGAAACGACCCATTCTGCTCAATCGAGCATCCACTCGCAACGCCAGCTCAATGAGTCCATTTAAACTGCGTGGAAGGTCCAGCATGTAGATTTCCCTCTGGACACGGTCAGCCAACCCATGCAGGAAATGATCCCACCGCGCCTCCTCGTTCCATCGGCACTCTGCAGCCAGGGTGCGGAACCGGATGGAATATTCCGACACCGAGCCGTTACCTTGGCGGAGATCGGCGAGTAGTCTGGCCGCCTCCCTACCCGCCACCGCACGATCGAAGACCCTCTTCATCTCCTCGGAGAGTGCCTGGAACGAGGCGCAGCATGGATCTTGATTCTCCCACACTGCCGTTCCCCAGAGAGCCGCCTTGCCGGACAACAGCGTCAGCACGAATGCCACCTTAGACCGTTCTTGACTGAACGTCAGTGGCTGTAAGGAAAAGTGCATAGAACATCGGGTCAAAAATGCTCTGCAAAACTCCGGTTCACCTGAATATCCCTCTGGCGTCGGTAATCTCGGTTCGCGCTGCTGGGACGGCTCTGGTGGATCGGGCTGAACGGGCAGTGTGGGCGGCGCAGTGGGAGCTCTTAGCTGTTGGAGTTGTTGGGTGAGCTCGGACACCTGCGTCACAAGCGCTTGGACCGCCCGACCTGTGTTGGCAATGCTCTCCTCCTGGGTGTCCATCTTCGCGATGCTTCGAGTCGCAAACTCGTCCCAACTCGTGGCGCCTGCTACATCCATGGTGGGTCAGATCGTTCTGTAACGGATGACAGACAGGATGTATATGCAACAACGCTCTTTATTGAAAACACTCAGTGGGTCAGAAACACAGCACAAAGACGATCGCCAACACAGCGGGACAGGTGGGCAGACACAAACGCTGATGGCGTGGTGACGCAGGGACCTCGGTGGGCAACAGGTGCTGGTGCGGTGATCCAGTGGTAATCCCTCGTGAGTGCAAGATGAATCCGTGAAGAGTGCAGGAATCCAGGAGAACACGACGAAGACAGGAAGATCCAAACAGCACGGGGAACACAGGAACAAGCACGGGAACACACCAGGAACAACCACAACGATCTGACAACATGAGACACCGGTTACTGAGCTTATAAAGGGACAGACAATTGAAACCAGCTGGCGCTACTGATCACTAATGATTAGTGACCACGCCCACAGACACACACACAAACACACAACAGCACGTTAGACGAGAGAGAGACAGCGAATTCATGAACCGTGACAATAACGTGTCAAAATATGTACACATGCTGTGTGAGTAGTATATATACTATACCATGTGTCAAAATGATTGATGGCTTCCGGTTGTCATTGACCTTCCGGTTGACCTTTCCGGTTGCCCTTCCGGTCACTATTGTTATGGATTGACCTATTGACCCTTCCTATCCGTCGATCATGTGGTTTTGACAGTTAGTTTTGACCTATTGCCCCTTCCTATCCCTTCGATCATGTGTTTTGACAGGTTGACCTTCTGGTGTCTATCCGGCATATGTTGTTATGGTTTGCCCTATTGACCTAGCTATTCTTTGATCATGTGGCTCTGACAGAAGCTTTTGCCCTATTTGAACCTTTTTAGTCCTAGATCATGTGATTTTGACAGAAGCTTTTGCCATTTAACCTTTTTAACCCTAGATCATGTGTATGACAGAAAGTTTGAAGGCGCTGTTAGGATATGTGTCAGCATCTCCTCCGCATTCCAGGGCACATTGTGGGCCCCTGCGGAAAAGTGAGAAGAAAAATACTGTTTTTCCTGAATGCCTCACCAGCCAGAGTAGTGTGTGTGTGTGTGTGTGTGTGTGTGTGTGTTTGTTTGTGTTTGCGCGCGCGTCCTCTGACATGATCCCCTCCACATTCCTGAGGTAACAGTGAAAGTGAGAAAAAGAGAGTTGCCCTAATCATGTTTTATATTTCACACAAATAATATACAATAATATCTTACTAAAAATCTACTGAAACCATTTAATTCAGTTTTAGATAAAACAAAACAATAAAAATCATATTACATAAAACATCCCGTTCTTTATAAGTGTATAAAATAAAATGGTTATCTTGGTAATTTAACTAAAGTTGAAAACCATTCAGTTCTTTATAAAAGTATATAATGAAATGCTTATAAAATAAATATCTTATTGATCCAATTGTTTTAGATAAACAAAAGAATAAAAATCATATTACATAAAACATTCCGTTGCTAATTATATTGCTAATTTAACTAAAGTTGAAAAACATTCTGTTCTTTAAAAGTATATAAATAAATTGCTTATAATATAATATAAAATCACAGAGTGGTTCTCTCTCTCTCTCTCTCTCTCTCTCTCTCTCTCTCTCTCAGCTCCGTCTGTCGTTCTCTGACTCAGAGGGGCCTCTGTGCATCATGTCAGAGCGTATGTAATGTTAGTCTGCTAACGCATTTCCAGAGACAAAGTTTTGTTCATACTAAATTTATTTCACAGTAAATCTAGTCTGCGTTCCAGAGTACATCCATAGTTTTATACTAAATTAATTTAAAAGCATAACCTTATAAATTAGATATTTTAAAATTAAAAGACTGTTTAAATCAAATCTTTAAAGTTTTATTAAAATCATATCTTCTATTTATCTTCTTAGAAGACTTATGTATTTTTTTTTACTAAACAGCGTCTGTTCAAAAACTTTAGATTTAAATAAAAGCAAAAATTATGCTTAGATCTTATTTATACAAAAATATTTCAAACAGTATTTTTGTCCATACAACATGAAACATGTTGTCAAAGTTTGTCACAATGTTTTTGTTGTTGTTGTTGTTGTTATGTTGTTTTAAGAAATCCAAGGACTCCACGTTGCTCTTATTTAGACTTAGTTTGTATCATTTGGAAAATCACCGCACAATTTCAGAGACGCGATGTGTGATAAGTAAAGTTTGTCTTGAGCGAATATTTAATTTTACTCGTCTTGATTCAAAGCATGATCTTAGTGGTAGCTATGATCTATCACACGTATAAGATCATTTTTACTTGTATCTCCCGAACTATCCTTAATCAGTGTGGAAACACACAAGGTGAAACCCTTTACTGAGAATATACTATCGGTTATCTACTCAAAATATATGTAGAAGTTTAAATCCGGTGTTTAAAATCTGTCTGGTGGCCGCATGAACAGACTTTGGGTAGAGCTATAGCAGGAAGCATGCCCTTTGACCTCCTCAATTGTGGAGGGTTTTTTTTTTTTTTTTTTTTTTTAAAGACCCTACTACAAGTTAGTTCTCCCAAAATAATTTCTCCCATCTAGCGGTGAAATTGTATTCTGCATTTAAACAAATAGTGCTCTCTAGCGCCTCGCTTTTTGCAACTGCGTGTTGCAACTGCGGTAGCCGTTATGTGTCAAGAATCTATGACAACATGTCTTCCAATAGCACTTCATCGAGTTTAATTGTACATGTTCTACTGTTATGCTGCCAATATAATGATTTACACAAGCAAGCAATGAAAAAAGCTTGTAATTTAGACCGTAACTTTGACTCACCCGTCGAGAAGAAAGCAGACAACTTCCCTTTCAAAGTCTTTCTCCTTCATTAGCTCTTTCCACCTGCGAGAAGCTATCCCGATATTTATATACATCCCGATAAATTACATTTTTGCTTTTTGGCCACGAGGATTCCTTCTCCTGTGGCTCGGCATAAGTATGATCCAGCATTATATTGTACCGTGCAGTGCAGCCTTTTCAAATTTGCCGGGGGCAGTATCAATGCCTCTCATATGGTCTAGCGGTTAGGATTCCTGGTTTTCACCCAGGTGGCCCGGGTTCGACTCCCGGTATGGGAAGACAATTTTTTTTATATTGCCAACAAAATTCAAGTTATTCAAGTTCATCAATAATCATTTTTAGTCATTCATAGTCTTAGAGGCCTACACGAACTGCAGAAACAAGAAGAAGATATGTAAAAACTCATAAATGCTGTTTCAGTACTGAATCATTTTCACAAATACAATTATATTGAATTCAGAAAATTTCACTATGGAATATTTACTTTATCTATCATAATTTCAATTTAGTATGTCATCATTTTAATTTTTCATCTCATAATTATGGCGCATAGTCATAATTTAAATTTCAACTTTTCAAGTCATAATTTCGACTTTTTGTCATAATTATTACTTAATTCAGAATTACAATTTTTGTCAATTACGCCTTTTTAAAAAAAATGTTTTATGTAATACTTAAAACGTTTTTTTAAGTCATGTGCTGTTGACTGTAGTAGTGTTGCACCTGCATGTCCACTAACTCGCTTGTGAGAGTCAGAGTGTGTAAAGTAAACTCTCATTAGTGTTAGCAGAGTATTAGTGGACTGGTAGGGTTAGAATAAGTTGAGATATAGTTGAGTTACTTATAGTCAGTACTAGAATATCTGTTGGGGGGATCACAATAAAGAGTTAGCAGATATTGAGCACAGTCTATTTTTTCAGATATTTAAATGACAAAATACCATTTTTCAACCGATTGATTCTAGGCCTTCAGAAGTCATAACTTCAGGGGTCAACGGTTTAGGCCAGCTGGCGAAAACACTGCATGTGTAAAAATCAAATACTGTATTACACTTTTCAAAGGATAATCTAGTTAGAATAAAAAGTTAAGTGTCACAAAGTCTGACACAAGGCCATTAACTGGTTCTTTTTGTTTTATAAATGTATTTTGCTTATTTCTACAAACATCAACCTGATAAATATGGACTTACATGATTAAACAAGATAATCATGCTACCCAATACGTCTGACACAACATTTTTAAGAAAAAATTGTAAAATACAATCAAAAATACAAAATTAAAATATTTGTAAAAATTTGACAGTCCTACATAAATGCATGTTGATTACTAAGCTTCAGACGTAGCGCAACCACGCAATGTTAGATTTCTCTAACACTGCGATGTCTCACTCACAACGCACAACTTTGTAAATAAAATAAAATATTATGGAAGTCATTTCCAAACTGTAATTGTAAAATGTAATATTTACCGTAATACCATATTTTATTTATTAATATTATGTTGATTTAAAGTTTTTGTTTGTTTGTTATTAACTAATACCTTCATCTTTTAACTAACATCCAGCAGAAAATTAAAGAGATGTATGAGCTGAGGATGTTCTCTGACCCCAAATAAACAGATAATGGAATGTTCACAATATACAGGTAGATATCTCCTACTTAGTATCTTTGGGTGTATCTTTGGGTGTATTTTTAGACACCAGAGTGATGCAAAGTTCCACACCCTATGGACCAACTTTTTAAAAAAACAAAAAATACCCATACATAAATATATATAACATACACCAATCATTTCTTAACTAAGCAACTGTTTCTTAAATTATCAGACACTCACCGCACCGATGTTAACATCACCATATATTGTTTTTTCTACCATGATTGTAGCAACTATTGTCCCACCATTCTTCTGGTCAATTGTTAAGTTAAGCCGATTAGGGTTCTGAATTAATGGCCGTCCGAATGATGTAGAATTATTATTATTAGTATTATTATGCTGTCGTTGTGGAAGGTTGTTAGGCTGTTGATTTGTCATGTTTCCAGAATGTGTTTGAACGCTCAGCGTTTGAACGTCACCATCTGTTAAAAAAATTAACAATTAATTACACAACCAAAACCATGTAAACATTATAGTAAAGCTTATTGAAGATTGAGAAACATATTGACTACTAACAAAGTAAATTATAAATCTTTTCCTACGTTTGATATTCTTTTTTCTGATTTTTTTCACTATGGACTTGATCCTTTTTAATGCTGTTTTCTCTCCATATTTATTCTGTAGTTCCTCTACTGTGTCTTCCAACCTCCCTGTTGTTCTTCTCCAGCTGTGTTAACCAAAGACAAACAGTTAGAACAATAAAATGTATGTACAATAGCAAAAATAATTTTGGTCATTAGTTGTTAGGGTTAGATACACCTGCAGACACATTCATACACCAGTTCAAAGTCAATGAACCGGCTGATGCTGCAGGTGTTAGAGCACATGATGGACAGTGAACAGACGCACAGCAGGTTAAACCAGAGTTAAAACAATAATCTTTGTTAGGACAATAACAATAATAGTCTATGTTAGGACAATAGTATGTTCACAGGAGCCGCTGAGAGCGAGTTCCAGCTGATAACGGTCATAAAGTGCGAAATAATGTGCAAGTAGCTAAACTAAACATTTCATATTTGACAGCTGTTTTGAGAAATGTTAAACAATGACAAAAATAATCAGGCAAACTAATCAACTTTTTTTCTAATTTCACCATTTTGAACTTAAAATAGGCCTAGATAATACATGTGATTTAATGTGATAGGAGAAGAAACAAATAACAGCCATTTTCATCATATTAGGCATAAGATTAATAATGAATCTGTACATATTGTGAATTCATTTAGTAAACATATTTACCTAACATCCATAGCCTTCAGTAAATTAAGGCTAGACAAAGTTCCTTTTTAACTCTGCCCCCTGCTCTAGTTAGAACTTTGGAGCGCTTAAAAGTGTCAGGCTCAAAAATAACTGTCATTTGGAACTCTATATAGTTATTTTTTATCAAAAATATGTTGATCATGATTAAACACTTCAGTGCCCTTCGAAGGCACCATTTTAGATAGTTTGGCATGTATGAGATCTTTACACTTTCCCCCGGATATCTGTTTCCTACTGTTAGCTGTAATGTTAGTGAACTCTAGGTCTTCTCTTTGTTCATATACGACAGTATTCGCATGAATTGGCTTGATTTGATAAAATGATGGTTTAAACCATCATCTTCATGTGAGACATTTACATTATATTATTATACCGTCCTAGTTTTAAATAGCGCTAAAATGTATATTTTATATTTCAACCCTTTATGCGGATATAAGGTTCTCTGTTCTCTGGTTCTATGTTTTAAAAATACCGCAAAACAAAGACAAGGACACCTCTTTCTATAAGCGACCCTCAAAATCTGTGCATACAACAAAACACATGTATGTGTACGATGATTTATCCGAAAATTACTTTTGTTTGAAGAAAAACTTAAATCAGCTGGTGCTTGATAACTATTGAAGTTATTAAACACCCCTGAATTCGGTAATGATGCGTTTAATGCGATATTGATTTTAATTTTAACTCAATGCGCTTAAGGTCTATGAACTTTAACATCTTCATAGTCAAATGAACTTAAAGTCTACGCAAAATGAAATACTTTCTAAATGTTTGTTACAGAACTTATGGTGAACAATTCACCCATGTTTAATCAGATTTTGTCACTGGATTGAGTGAAAATAATAAACTTCTCTCTGGCGACATGTAGGACTTGTTGGTTATGCAGGAACTAGTTATTTATGGCTTTCCTGTACCCCCGTACATTCTACACAACAGTGGGGCGGGCTGAGCTGTTGTCCTGATAAATATTTCAGGACATCGCACGCTCTAGCTCTACTAGCCGCGGACTGCTGCGCTACTGCAACATCTCATTGATCAAAGCCCGGTTCAACATTCCTGTTTGCCTGAACCTGACGCAAACTACGCTTCTACAAGTCACGCTTCTGACCCAAAAACTTCCGAGCATTAACGCACAAACCCTGGACGACTGTGCCGCAAGGACTCACTCAGGAGATTCCAGGAACATTCCAGGAACGAAAAGCTGAAAACTTCTAAAATGGCGACGCAAAACCTGATGGAGAGCGGTGCCCCGTTGAGTTCTGACGATGCTGGGCACAGGTATCATCCGGCTTGTGAGTGCGCCACGGGCAAAGAGTGTCCTTTAAGAGCTACGCTAGACTCTATGTTTAAAGATCATTTTAGAGGCCAGATGGTTGGCTTGATGCACAGGATCATCGATGCTGCGTGTGATTTGAAAAACGATTGTGCACAGGATACC
The DNA here is from genome assembly GCA_021554675.1 of Leuciscus idus. Classification (NCBI taxonomy): domain Eukaryota; kingdom Metazoa; phylum Chordata; class Actinopteri; order Cypriniformes; family Leuciscidae; genus Leuciscus; species Leuciscus idus. The sequence continues at coordinate 20,595,253 of CM038638.1, read as the reverse complement.
AAACGTGTGACAAATCTCAAAAATGAAATGGATGTCGTAAGAGGCCTGACAAAGTCATGGCCTGATGTAACGCCCATGTTTTTTAACGGCAAAGAGCCGAACGGCGTAATCCTCAGAAAAGTTCTGGACGTGTTGCGCTCATGTTGTGACGAATTCGAAATTGACGAAATTCTCTGTATATGTACTTTTGTAACAGATCTCTGTGTGTCACTGGTGTCAAAAAATGCAAAAACTGACGTTGGTGAAATAGTTGAAAGTCTGGTCAACTACATCCTAGAGCAAGACATGATAGCCTGCAGAGATTTTCTATTCTGGTTAGATCATCTGTAAATGTCATTATTGTTTTACTTTATGTACGTAATGCCGGTCTATCATGTCTAAAGTATAATGTTGAAATAAAAATAAAAAATACAAAAATGACTATTGTGGTATTGTCTGAGTTCATAAAATAGTATTATAATATTTAGAATAATTAAAAATACTACATGATTTAAAAGATTAAATATTCCAATATTTGTTTTCTGCATTTTAATTACTGTATTCCCGAAGTGGCAACCATTTCCAAGATGAGAATACCTGTTGCAAGAAAAGCACTTCACGTCATCATTACGACCAACATAGTAAAAACCAGCCTTAGCCAATTGGTCTGGTCGAACAGTTATTCTTGAGGGCCAGTTGACAAATGTGAGCGACCTTTCTTCACACTGTTGCATTGCCGAGTTAGATACATTGGAAAGGCCGCCGCCAGATAAAGGTACATTATCTGCACGGTCACCTCGAACGAAGCGGCAGTTGGGGTAATGCCTCTGGTGCTCTGATACTGCCCGATCTCACAGTTCCCAGTTGCTAAGCTGGCCTCCACAACTGAAGCAAGCCACTCTGTCGCCCTGACCAAGGTAGTAGAAACCACTTTTGGCAAGCTCGGCTGGAGTTACTGTACCAAAAGTCCAATTCTGAAAGGTGTCAAGGCGTTCCTGTTCCCGACGCATGCCAGGATTGTGACAAGTCGGAGGTCGCTGGTGAGACATATCCTCAACTCCACGGGAGGAAATGGGACTGAAGGGGGCCAGGTTGCTGAATGCCATGTTTAAGTAAACTCCTCCATTTGGCCTGAAACGAATGCCGTGGTGGTCGATGTTACGGCTGTCGCAGGGGCGGAAAGCTGTAGGATGGCTACGTTGCGAAGCGGGGATAAGGCAGAGTAAGAGGACGACAGGAAGTTTGCGGTGGCGGGTAAACTCTGGATGAAGACATAAAAATGTGACCACTCAAACCCTTCTCTCTGCTGGACATCCCATGACTAGTGTCTAGTCGTCCATGACAGAACACATAATCTTATTAAAAAATTAAATGAACCTCCTGAACAGATAGAAGGTCGACGTAGGGGTATGTGCTTCTATGATGCAGGAACCGATGTTAAGAACAAAATAAAATTTTGTTCAACACCACAAAATGTCCTTTCTTCTGTTCTGTACACAGCGGGCAAATTAGTTGTATCATTTGAAAAATTACCACACAATTTCAGGTATTCTCATCTTGGAAATGGTTGCCACTTCGGGAATACAGTAATTAAAATGCAGAAAACAAATATTGGAATATTTAATCTTTTAAATCATGTAGTATTTTTAATTATTCTAAATATTATAATACTATTTTATGAACTCAGACAATACCACAATAGTCATTTTTGTATTTTTTATTTTTATTTCAACATTATACTTTAGACATGATAGACCGGCATTACGTACATAAAGTAAAACAATAATGACATTTACAGATGATCTAACCAGAATAGAAAATCTCTGCAGGCTATCATGTCTTGCTCTAGGATGTAGTTGACCAGACTTTCAACTATTTCACCAACGTCAGTTTTTGCATTTTTTGACACCAGTGACACACAGAGATCTGTTACAAAAGTACATATACAGAGAATTTCGTCAATTTCGAATTCGTCACAACATGAGCGCAACACGTCCAGAACTTTTCTGAGGATTACGCCGTTCGGCTCTTTGCCGTTAAAAAACATGGGCGTTACATCAGGCCATGACTTTGTCAGGCCTCTTACGACATCCATTTCATTTTTGAGATTTGTCACACGTTTGGTATCCTGTGCACAATCGTTTTTCAAATCACACGCAGCATCGATGATCCTGTGCATCAAGCCAACCATCTGGCCTCTAAAATGATCTTTAAACATAGAGTCTAGCGTAGCTCTTAAAGGACACTCTTTGCCCGTGGCGCACTCACAAGCCGGATGATACCTGTGCCCAGCATCGTCAGAACTCAACGGGGCACCGCTCTCCATCAGGTTTTGCGTCGCCATTTTAGAAGTTTTCAGCTTTTCGTTCCTGGAATGTTCCTGGAATCTCCTGAGTGAGTCCTTGCGGCACAGTCGTCCAGGGTTTGTGCGTTAATGCTCGGAAGTTTTTGGGTCAGAAGCGTGACTTGTAGAAGCGTAGTTTGCGTCAGGTTCAGGCAAACAGGAATGTTGAACCGGGCTTTGATCAATGAGATGTTGCAGTAGCGCAGCAGTCCGCGGCTAGTAGAGCTAGAGCGTGCGATGTCCTGAAATATTTATCAGGACAACAGCTCAGCCCGCCCCACTGTTGTGTAGAATGTACGGGGGTACAGGAAAGCCATAAATAACTAGTTCCTGCATAACCAACAAGTCCTACATGTCGCCAGAGAGAAGTTTATTATTTTCACTCAATCCAGTGACAAAATCTGATTAAACATGGGTGAATTGTTCACCATAAGTTCTGTAACAAACATTTAGAAAGTATTTCATTTTGCGTAGACTTTAAGTTCATTTGACTATGAAGATGTTAAAGTTCATAGACCTTAAGCGCATTGAGTTAAAATTAAAATCAATATCGCATTAAACGCATCATTACCGAATTCAGGGGTGTTTAATAACTTCAATAGTTATCAAGCACCAGCTGATTTAAGTTTTTCTTCAAACAAAAGTAATTTTCGGATAAATCATCGTACACATACATGTGTTTTGTTGTATGCACAGATTTTGAGGGTCGCTTATAGAAAGAGGTGTCCTTGTCTTTGTTTTGCGGTATTTTTAAAACATAGAACCAGAGAACAGAGAACCTTATATCCGCATAAAGGGTTGAAATATAAAATATACATTTTAGCTCTATTTAAAACTAGGACGGTATAATAATATAATGTAAATGTCTCACATGAAGATGATGGTTTAAACCATCATTTTATCAAATCAAGCCAATTCATGCGAATACTGTCGTATATGAACAAAGAGAAGACCTAGAGTTCACTAACATTACAGCTAACAGTAGGAAACAGATATCCGGGGGAAAGTGTAAAGATCTCATACATGCCAAACTATCTAAAATGGTGCCTTCGAAGGGCACTGAAGTGTTTAATCATGATCAACATATTTTTGATAAAAAATAACTATATAGAGTTCCAAATGACAGTTATTTTTGAGCCTGACACTTTTAAGCGCTCCAAAGTTCTAACTAGAGCAGGGGGCAGAGTTAAAAAGGAACTTTGTCTAGCCTTAATTTACTGAAGGCTATGGATGTTAGGTAAATATGTTTACTAAATGAATTCACAATATGTACAGATTCATTATTAATCTTATGCCTAATATGATGAAAATGGCTGTTATTTGTTTCTTCTCCTATCACATTAAATCACATGTATTATCTAGGCCTATTTTAAGTTCAAAATGGTGAAATTAGAAAAAAAGTTGATTAGTTTGCCTGATTATTTTTGTCATTGTTTAACATTTCTCAAAACAGCTGTCAAATATGAAATGTTTAGTTTAGCTACTTGCACATTATTTCGCACTTTATGACCGTTATCAGCTGGAACTCGCTCTCAGCGGCTCCTGTGAACATACTATTGTCCTAACATAGACTATTATTGTTATTGTCCTAACAAAGATTATTGTTTTAACTCTGGTTTAACCTGCTGTGCGTCTGTTCACTGTCCATCATGTGCTCTAACACCTGCAGCATCAGCCGGTTCATTGACTTTGAACTGGTGTATGAATGTGTCTGCAGGTGTATCTAACCCTAACAACTAATGACCAAAATTATTTTTGCTATTGTACATACATTTTATTCTTCTAACTGTTTGTCTTTGGTTAACACAGCTGGAGAAGAACAACAGGGAGGTTGGAAGACACAGTAGAGGAACTACAGAATAAATATGGAGAGAAAACAGCATTAAAAAGGATCAAGTCCATAGTGAAAAAAATCAGAAAAAAGAATATCAAACGTAGGAAAAGATTTATAATTTACTTTGTTAGTAGTCAATATGTTTCTCAATCTTCAATAAGCTTTACTATAATGTTTACATGGTTTTGGTTGTGTAATTAATTGTTAATTTTTTTAACAGATGGTGACGTTCAAACGCTGAGCGTTCAAACACATTCTGGAAACATGACAAATCAACAGCCTAACAACCTTCCACAACGACAGCATAATAATACTAATAATAATAATTCTACATCATTCGGACGGCCATTAATTCAGAACCCTAATCGGCTTAACTTAACAATTGACCAGAAGAATGGTGGGACAATAGTTGCTACAATCATGGTAGAAAAAACAATATATGGTGATGTTAACATCGGTGCGGTGAGTGTCTGATAATTTAAGAAACAGTTGCTTAGTTAAGAAATGATTGGTGTATGTTATATATATTTATGTATGGGTATTTTTTGTTTTTTTAAAAAGTTGGTCCATAGGGTGTGGAACTTTGCATCACTCTGGTGTCTAAAAATACACCCAAAGATACACCCAAAGATACTAAGTAGGAGATATCTACCTGTATATTGTGAACATTCCATTATCTGTTTATTTGGGGTCAGAGAACATCCTCAGCTCATACATCTCTTTAATTTTCTGCTGGATGTTAGTTAAAAGATGAAGGTATTAGTTAATAACAAACAAACAAAAACTTTAAATCAACATAATATTAATAAATAAAATATGGTATTACGGTAAATATTACATTTTACAATTACAGTTTGGAAATGACTTCCATAATATTTTATTTTATTTACAAAGTTGTGCGTTGTGAGTGAGACATCGCAGTGTTAGAGAAATCTAACATTGCGTGGTTGCGCTACGTCTGAAGCTTAGTAATCAACATGCATTTATGTAGGACTGTCAAATTTTTACAAATATTTTAATTTTGTATTTTTGATTGTATTTTACAATTTTTTCTTAAAAATGTTGTGTCAGACGTATTGGGTAGCATGATTATCTTGTTTAATCATGTAAGTCCATATTTATCAGGTTGATGTTTGTAGAAATAAGCAAAATACATTTATAAAACAAAAAGAACCAGTTAATGGCCTTGTGTCAGACTTTGTGACACTTAACTTTTTATTCTAACTAGATTATCCTTTGAAAAGTGTAATACAGTATTTGATTTTTACACATGCAGTGTTTTCGCCAGCTGGCCTAAACCGTTGACCCCTGAAGTTATGACTTCTGAAGGCCTAGAATCAATCGGTTGAAAAATGGTATTTTGTCATTTAAATATCTGAAAAAATAGACTGTGCTCAATATCTGCTAACTCTTTATTGTGATCCCCCCAACAGATATTCTAGTACTGACTATAAGTAACTCAACTATATCTCAACTTATTCTAACCCTACCAGTCCACTAATACTCTGCTAACACTAATGAGAGTTTACTTTACACACTCTGACTCTCACAAGCGAGTTAGTGGACATGCAGGTGCAACACTACTACAGTCAACAGCACATGACTTAAAAAAACGTTTTAAGTATTACATAAAACATTTTTTTTAAAAAGGCGTAATTGACAAAAATTGTAATTCTGAATTAAGTAATAATTATGACAAAAAGTCGAAATTATGACTTGAAAAGTTGAAATTTAAATTATGACTATGCGCCATAATTATGAGATGAAAAATTAAAATGATGACATACTAAATTGAAATTATGATAGATAAAGTAAATATTCCATAGTGAAATTTTCTGAATTCAATATAATTGTATTTGTGAAAATGATTCAGTACTGAAACAGCATTTATGAGTTTTTACATATCTTCTTCTTGTTTCTGCAGTTCGTGTAGGCCTCTAAGACTATGAATGACTAAAAATGATTATTGATGAACTTGAATAACTTGAATTTTGTTGGCAATATAAAAAAAATTGTCTTCCCATACCGGGAGTCGAACCCGGGCCACCTGGGTGAAAACCAGGAATCCTAACCGCTAGACCATATGAGAGGCATTGATACTGCCCCCGGCAAATTTGAAAAGGCTGCACTGCACGGTACAATATAATGCTGGATCATACTTATGCCGAGCCACAGGAGAAGGAATCCTCGTGGCCAAAAAGCAAAAATGTAATTTATCGGGATGTATATAAATATCGGGATAGCTTCTCGCAGGTGGAAAGAGCTAATGAAGGAGAAAGACTTTGAAAGGGAAGTTGTCTGCTTTCTTCTCGACGGGTGAGTCAAAGTTACGGTCTAAATTACAAGCTTTTTTCATTGCTTGCTTGTGTAAATCATTATATTGGCAGCATAACAGTAGAACATGTACAATTAAACTCGATGAAGTGCTATTGGAAGACATGTTGTCATAGATTCTTGACACATAACGGCTACCGCAGTTGCAACACGCAGTTGCAAAAAGCGAGGCGCTAGAGAGCACTATTTGTTTAAATGCAGAATACAATTTCACCGCTAGATGGGAGAAATTATTTTGGGAGAACTAACTTGTAGTAGGGTCTTTAAAAAAAAAAAAAAAAAAAAAAAACCCTCCACAATTGAGGAGGTCAAAGGGCATGCTTCCTGCTATAGCTCTACCCAAAGTCTGTTCATGCGGCCACCAGACAGATTTTAAACACCGGATTTAAACTTCTACATATATTTTGAGTAGATAACCGATAGTATATTCTCAGTAAAGGGTTTCACCTTGTGTGTTTCCACACTGATTAAGGATAGTTCGGGAGATACAAGTAAAAATGATCTTATACGTGTGATAGATCATAGCTACCACTAAGATCATGCTTTGAATCAAGACGAGTAAAATTAAATATTCGCTCAAGACAAACTTTACTTATAACACATCGCGTCTCTGAAATTGTGCGGTGATTTTCCAAATGATACAAACTAAGTCTAAATAAGAGCAACGTGGAGTCCTTGGATTTCTTAAAACAACATAACAACAACAACAACAACAAAAACATTGTGACAAACTTTGACAACATGTTTCATGTTGTATGGACAAAAATACTGTTTGAAATATTTTTGTATAAATAAGATCTAAGCATAATTTTTGCTTTTATTTAAATCTAAAGTTTTTGAACAGACGCTGTTTAGTAAAAAAAAATACATAAGTCTTCTAAGAAGATAAATAGAAGATATGATTTTAATAAAACTTTAAAGATTTGATTTAAACAGTCTTTTAATTTTAAAATATCTAATTTATAAGGTTATGCTTTTAAATTAATTTAGTATAAAACTATGGATGTACTCTGGAACGCAGACTAGATTTACTGTGAAATAAATTTAGTATGAACAAAACTTTGTCTCTGGAAATGCGTTAGCAGACTAACATTACATACGCTCTGACATGATGCACAGAGGCCCCTCTGAGTCAGAGAACGACAGACGGAGCTGAGAGAGAGAGAGAGAGAGAGAGAGAGAGAGAGAGAGAGAGAGAGAACCACTCTGTGATTTTATATTATATTATAAGCAATTTATTTATATACTTTTAAAGAACAGAATGTTTTTCAACTTTAGTTAAATTAGCAATATAATTAGCAACGGAATGTTTTATGTAATATGATTTTTATTCTTTTGTTTATCTAAAACAATTGGATCAATAAGATATTTATTTTATAAGCATTTCATTATATACTTTTATAAAGAACTGAATGGTTTTCAACTTTAGTTAAATTACCAAGATAACCATTTTATTTTATACACTTATAAAGAACGGGATGTTTTATGTAATATGATTTTTATTGTTTTGTTTTATCTAAAACTGAATTAAATGGTTTCAGTAGATTTTTAGTAAGATATTATTGTATATTATTTGTGTGAAATATAAAACATGATTAGGGCAACTCTCTTTTTCTCACTTTCACTGTTACCTCAGGAATGTGGAGGGGATCATGTCAGAGGACGCGCGCGCAAACACAAACAAACACACACACACACACACACACACACTACTCTGGCTGGTGAGGCATTCAGGAAAAACAGTATTTTTCTTCTCACTTTTCCGCAGGGGCCCACAATGTGCCCTGGAATGCGGAGGAGATGCTGACACATATCCTAACAGCGCCTTCAAACTTTCTGTCATACACATGATCTAGGGTTAAAAAGGTTAAATGGCAAAAGCTTCTGTCAAAATCACATGATCTAGGACTAAAAAGGTTCAAATAGGGCAAAAGCTTCTGTCAGAGCCACATGATCAAAGAATAGCTAGGTCAATAGGGCAAACCATAACAACATATGCCGGATAGACACCAGAAGGTCAACCTGTCAAAACACATGATCGAAGGGATAGGAAGGGGCAATAGGTCAAAACTAACTGTCAAAACCACATGATCGACGGATAGGAAGGGTCAATAGGTCAATCCATAACAATAGTGACCGGAAGGGCAACCGGAAAGGTCAACCGGAAGGTCAATGACAACCGGAAGCCATCAATCATTTTGACACATGGTATAGTATATATACTACTTGTGTGTTGTTGTTTTTTAACACATCTCTTTTTAGAGTACAGGATGATATATTGAAGGTGGACAAGCTTATGGTGTGATGAGGATATCTACAGTGACAGTTAAACACAAAAAAACAATCTAGATTGGAATTCTAGAAACACAAAACATTTGTCTCAGTAACAAAATCCATTATTGATTACACTAAAAAATTATATGATCACAACATGATTACATGATTACAACATATGTTTTTACATTGCTGTAACTCAATTATTATTTATTTATTTTCATGTCAATAACACTGTTGAAGATACAAAGTTAGTGCATGTCATTATCCAGCTCATAGCTTCCATGTAATTCCCAATCATTTTAGAGTAGAATGATTTACTCTAAAAGCACATGTGCTTCATGTGCTTACTTTGTTTACTAGAGTAAACAAACATCTCATATGAAACATTGAGCAATACAATGTGTCCCAATCATTTTTCTAAGTTATGAGTCCCTTTCTCTTTATACTGTATCTGGTTACTGGATGTAACCTTACCTTATTCGACTAGAATTATTTACCATATATTTATTATGATGTGAGCTCTTCAATAATGCTGGACTTTCTCTGAGTAACACATCACTTTCCCATTAAAAAAATAGAGTCACACTTTTGTTGAGGGTCCAGTTTTCCTTATTAATTAACTAATAACTACAACTTTTCCCTTAATAAGCTCATAATTACTGCTAACAAGGTAGTTGTTAAATTTAAGTATTGGGTAGGATTAAGGGATGTAGAAGATGGTCATGCAGAATAAAGCATTAATATGTGCTTTATAAGTACTAATATACAGCCAATATTTTAGTAATATGCATGCTAATAAGCAACTAGTTAATAGTGAAAATTGGACCCTAAACTAAAGTGTTACCAAAAATAGATTTACATTTACATTTAGCTGACGCTTTTATCCAAAGCGACTTACAATTGCTATATATGTCAGAGGTCGCATGCCTCTGGAGCAACTAGGGGTTAAGTGTCTTGCTCAGGGACACATTGGTGTCTCATAGTGGATTCGAACCCGGGTCTCTCACACCAATGGCATGTGTCTTATCCATTGCGCCACCACTTAGACAGATAGATATTAGACAACAGGTTTAACAGATTTATTTAGGAAACATCATCAACGTTTTAAAGAGGAGAGTTGTAATGTGTCATGAGTGAAAGATTTGTATGACAAGTAGTGGTAGTTATGAAATAAACTCATCAAAAAAAGAGAAACATCCCCTTTTCAAGATACTCTATTTTAAAGATAATTTGGTAAATTATAGTAAAAAAAAACTTTGTTTAGGGACAGATTATTCCATTTCTGTTCATCAAATGTCTGTGAAATTTGTTCAGTTTATGTCTCAGTTGTTAGATATTTTTATATTCATACAAATATATACACATTTATTAACACTTTTAAGAAAATTGCTATTTATGTATTCCATGAAAGATGGCTCTATCTCATGATCAGAATCCAGTAGTAGCAAATGGATATTAGTGCCACTGGCATAATAAGACAAATTAAATTGCTGTTAGTCTGGTATACACTAAATATAGAGAAAATGTGCAAATATGTACCTTTAGGGGTACAATATCGTGTAGCGTAGACCTTCAGACTGACGGCAGAAGGCCTGGACTCCATGGCAGCTTTCATTGTTCAAGGATCACCCAAGAGGACGTCTGACTGACATATGAAACAACCAGTCACATGTTTAGGGGTGTGAAAATGTAAAGCCAATGTTTCTACGATAACAGAGCGGCGCACATCTAATAACTTATTCATTCAAGAGTGTTGTGCAAGTTTACTGCAACAATGGCCAGTCGAACTGCACATACTTTTGAAAATACAGTGTTTTGTTGATCCTGATTGTTCATTGTTACAGCTGTAAACATGGTGCCTTTCTTCTTTCATAAACAGGTTTGGTGTCACAACGTCTTTTTTTCCAGGAAGAACGTTAAAGAATGTGACACACACGTCTCCTGGAAATCCTCGAGAACTCAACCAATCAGATGCCGACTTTGAAACTCCTAAAGTGCTTCCCATTTTGTGTGCCTTATGCATCAGACATTCAGCCAACGGTCCGTGGTCTGAGGCTGAGACTACTGGTACAATAGCTTGTCATTAAGGCATCTTTGTACTTTATTTACCCATAAAAGTTCAAAGTAGTACCTTATGGGTATATCACTACTCTAAGGTACTAAAATGCACCTTTTAGGGTTTGATAAGGTACAAAGTTGTACTTTTAAGGGTACTGCCCATTGACAAGCAGTTGTACCCTAACAGTTTGCTTTCTTTTTTTTTTTTTTGACAGTATAGTGCAAATGAAATGTTACATGATGATAAATAAATATAACCTTCATATGGAACATGCTTTTATGTAGTGCTTTGTTATTTTTTATACTCTGAAGAATTTTAAAGGAATTTTAGATCATTACAGATAATTTATAACACAAATTCCTGATGTTTCATTGGTTGTTTTAAAATGGAAATATTGCACATTTACATTGACTTCTGTGTTTGCATTTAGTAGGCCTATTTATTTTTATTGGAACAATTATGTGATTAATTATGATTCATTTAATCAATTGCCCTGGTAAATATTGTATTGTTCTTCTTTCAGTTGCACAAATCCATTGATTTACATGTATGTTATGGTTCTCTCTGTGGTTAAAAGTTATTGACCATGCATGAATACTGTTGAACAGTACCTTTGATTCGGTTGTTGGACAAATGTCCCCTGATTATGTTTGATTTGCTTGAAAGCTTTTACCAATAAAACAGAAAATCTCTGGCAACGAGAGTTTAAGATTTCTCCTCAGCAGAGGAGATCATGCTGTTCGCCTGAATGGGAAGCCAGCTGTGTTTTCAACATTGTGCTATTCAATAAATCGTCAATAAGCGAACTAGGCCTACAGCGTTTATTGATTCACTATTCATAGACAGAGTTTGCTCAAGAGTGATAGTCAATGAGCTCTTATCCCGGTTTTATAACCTCATTCTTAAATGAATGCACAATTGATCAATGCACTGCAGGCTCTGTCAGAAATCTTACGGACATCAGTGTGGCTTTTAAAAACCCTAAAGAATGCAAGCACCTGCAGAATAAAAGGGAATGTGTGACCTTCTAACACACCCAAAAATGAAAATTCATGTAATTCCAAACCGTAATACTTTTGTTCATCTTTGGAACACAAATGAAGATCTTTTTGATCTTCGATTCTCTTTGATTTGACCCTCCATTGACAGCTAAGCAACTACCAAATTGACGCTTCAAAAAGTTCATAAAGAGATTGTAAAACTAATCCATATGAATTGAGTGGTTATTCCAAATGTTGACTCAATCACTTTATATTGGGCCTGTTTACACAACGCTGTTTTCAACTAAAAAAGTTTTTTATGAACTTTTTATGAATTTTGGCCGTTCATTTACACGACAACAGCGTTTTGGGTGCTTGAAAACGCATACTTTTGAAAACGGGTTTCAAAGTGAAAGTTTTTGAAAACAGTCTCCGTGTAAACAACAAAACGCAAATCTCTGAAGACGATGATGTCATGCACATGCGTATTATGTGTTCAGTCTATAGTGTTTCATCGCCATCTAATGGCCTGGCAGCAGAATACAGGGTTTGTTTGGTCCAGCTGTGTGTGATTAATCTTGTTTGTATCTGTACGTAAGTTCCTATTATTCTCTGTTCATTGTTGGTTGTTGTTCGTGTATAGCACGCTGTCTCACATGTTGGCTTGACATTCTGAGTGTTCTGAGTGTTCTGAATGTTCTGTTATAATCATCTTTGTCTTCTGTGGAATTTAGTGTAACAGTGATGAGTTTCAGAAAACAAAAAATCTAGTAAATTAATTTATTCATCATCAATACTATGCTGATTGAGAACAAGTTTCAAAGCATTCTATGGAGGTGTCGACCGCTTCAATAATTTAATCATCAGTTAGGTTATGAATAGGAATTGCCACTGATTGTATTCACTACAGAATGACAGCAAAATGCTTTAGGTTAGTATAGGCCATTGAGTCATGCACAGAAATGAGGCCTTTGATGTGAGAAGTCAATCTCATTAGCGTGCGGTTAAATTGAACATCTACCATGTTTCCCCCTTTTATGATTTTGCTGATTAGCATCTGCAGCAAACCTCTCAGTTCTTCTATTGATTTTCCTATGGAAATCACAACAATTGAGACATTTTTCAATTTTCAAAGCTTTCTTTTGAACATCTGTCTGTGAAGGACTCAACAGCTCGCCAAGCAATAACATCAACCATCTGCTACACTGTTAAAAATTATTTCATTAAACATGTCTCATGACTCGTCCCTTTGACTGTTTTTTTTTTTTTTTTTTACATCTCTACTTAATTAATTTGAGTAATTACACCCTTTTTGGTAACACTTTATTTTGAAGCTCCCCAATAGACATTCTACTGATTATAAGTAACTTTGCAAGTACATGTCAACTTATTCTACTAACCATAACCCTACATAAACTTCTGCATGCTGATTTTACTTATGCTGATGTTTTTTTGTTTTTTTGTCATGTGGTGATTATTAAAAGCTCATTGTATTGTTGTTGACGTTAATGTGTGTCAAGTTGAATATTCTAATGCATTGTTTTCATCGTTTTGTTCAGATAATTTGAATGGATATATGTCGACTGTGAATAATCTTTCATAGGTTCTAATAATGAATAGAGCCACTTTGATTCTATTTATGTCTTTAATAAGTAAAGTTACAAGTTGAAGTGTGTTGAATTTTTTGGTTATTAATATGTATTAATATTAAATCAAGCCAGCATTGATCCGTAAGTTTTACACAATCTTGTCATCAGATATCTGCCAGATGGGAAAGTGCATACTCCAGTATTTGACTAAACTACTTGGCATAGGCCTACAGCATACAAATATACTGTCCAGTATATCTACGATAAAATTAAATGAGTAATGAAACACGCACGATTGTGTGAAATATCCTTCAGGCCACCGGTGAGGATTACCCTGAGAGTATGCGTGATATTTGGCTCGATTCATCACAGCTATAATGTGAGTCATTATCCATGCAGTTCCACTTCATCTTCCAGCACCAGCTCTCAGTTAGTCAGTCTTATCGGTAAGGACGTTTTTCCAGCATCGCCATCATCGCCCATCATTGCCGTCATTTATTTCCATGTGAATGGAGCACTATAGTTTATTCCACTAATATTTGAAAGGAGCATTTATCACACCGTGGCTTGATGAGGCGTCGCCATGACGAGCCTGAGTGATTAATCATTTATTTCCCGTCGTGTGCAGAGGTAGATAAGAGCGGAGGGTGTGCGGCAGTGACATTTGTGTCTTTGAGAGCACACTGAGTTATTAAAGCTGGTAAGAGTCAGGATTAAAAGAGCAAAAGCCTGTGTTTTTCAAAGCTAGGCTCTCCACTTACGGTCTATGGAGGAACCCTTCAGAGAGAAAGCGTTTTACCATCCTGGTCTGTTAATTACAGCCTTTAAGGGTCTAATGAATCTGTTGACTGTGAGGTTACAACAGATTTTAAAAGCCCCCAGGTCAGTGGTCTAAAGTTGAAGTGGGTAATTTCTGTACCACAAGTGGAACCAAAACTAATTTCAATCTGTTTGTTTGAGCACCAACATATCGACACTGGGTCAACCATGGCATGACAGTGGTGCAAGACTTACTTGTTTACCTTACCATTGGCAGAAGGTTGGTTTGAAACTTGTTCATTATTTTTGTATAATTCTGTTTGGTGATACTAGTGGCACACAAATTTTTCTCATACAACAGTGTAATAGTACTGACTGAGTAATACTAATTACTAATAACTGTTTAAAATGTACTAAAATGAAATGTACTTACTATAGGCCTATAAGGTTACTGTTACGTCCCTTTTTGATTTAGATAGGGGTAAGGGAGTATAACATTTAAATAAAGATGTGCGTATAACTTAATATGAAGGACCGGGCAATAAAAGGAAAAAGATCAACTCAAAAACTCAGCGCAAAAGTATTTATTTTTACAGTACCCAAAAGTGAAAGTAATATTTGTAATATTTACAATATTTGCAAACAATGAGGAGAACAACAAGACAAATAACAAAACTAAACAAAAACAAACAAAGGTGGGAAGGCGAGCTCGAGAGATGCCAAATAAAATAAATAAATAAAACAGAACAAACTAGCTATAAGATTAATTCAACTAAACTAACTTCCAAACGAAAAATGTAGAAAAGTCTTCAGCGTCAAGCCTAACCAAACTACACTAACTACAATATGACAAAAATTACAGGGTGTGGCGCTTTCCTAAACCTAGTGTGTCTAATACAATTCAAGATGTCCTTTGAGGTGTGCAATGTATGTCGCGCGACTTACTAACCTGCTCCCTCCTTCCCAGCCTCACATGCACCGTGATGACTGAACAAGGATGAACAGTATAACAAACAAAAACACTTTACAACCACTATACGACAATTGATTAATTCACACGATAGACACACAGAAATCAGCAACAGCGAGCCAAACAAAGACAAATGCCAAAGTGAGCAAAAATCTGGGGACGTGGAAGAGATACGGGTATTTGAGGAAGGTGGTGTAATGTGATTGGATGGGTGAACCGGGACGTCATCATCCTTCAGGAAAACTGACAGGCTGTAGATTGATCCAATGAACATCTGAAACACACACACACACACACACACACACACACACACAACAACAACAACAACAACAACAACAGCAACAAACTAACCACATATCCCTATTGCAACACTCTAAATACGTACACATACGTAACAGTTACACTTTATTTTAAGGTGTCATTGTTACAGTGTAATTATACATTTAAGTACAGAGTAATAATAATTAACTTCATGCACTTACTATTGGGATAGAGTTGGAAACAGTAGCACGGGAAGGGGGGTGCTGCGGGGGCTGCAGCCCCCTCGTCATAGCATCAGCACCCCCAAGTGGGGGGCTGTGGACTAACATAATATTGTACTTTAAAAACGTGAAATAAAAATAAATAAATGGACAGCGTTAACTAACTCTCTTATGCCTAATGTAGTGAGTGTTCAAGCTACGGAGAAAATTAAATAAAGTTTGAATTTGTCATGCTTTGTTCTGATCAGGGGTGCGTTTCCCGAAAGCATCGGTAGCCAACTATGGTTGCAAGTTCCGTCGTTATCAGCATAGTTCAACGATTTGGTGTTTCCCGAAACCATCGTTCCAACGAACGTTCGCAAACTGCATCGCAAACTTGTGTGGTTGGAACGACAGCTCTCGAGCTGTGGTTAGAAGCATAGTTTCTAGTTTACATGAGATGTAGACTGAATAAATCCTTATCTTTAGCAAAATAAGCAAGCAGACATTCAGTACAACACGTGTTATTTATTTAGAATACATACAAATGTAATTTACGTCTTTTAGTTTGTCAAGAGATTTAAAGCACCGTTTTTGAAGACTGCGCATGTGCGAACGTGCTCTACGTATGTAAAAACGAGCCAAATATTGAGTCTGGTAATAAAGCAAAATAACTGAGAAAATTTAGAAATGGTCTTCAGATGCCATGTCTGTAACTTATATGACAAAATCTAGCGTTAATTCGATCTCAAACAGATTAATTAAAATAAGTTATTAGTCCACCACGTGCAAGACGTCATAAACCAACGTGGTTGAACGATACTTTCACGACATACAGTTTCGGGAAACAGTCGTGACTAGCTAGTTGATTTCTCCAACGATGCATCGTACTATGGTAGTTAAGCAGCGAGCTATATAGTTGTATGGGAAACGCACCCCAGAGCATGTGAGCGGAGATCGAGCGCATTTCTGAATATTCCGCTCCCTCGCTCATTCCGCTCAGGGTCGCTCGCTCAACCCAGAATGGCCTGCTGGTTCGAAAATATGTGGAATAAGGGCTGCCTCCGACTAAAGTTTTTTTCTAGTCGACTAGTAGTTGTTCATTTAAGCCATTAGTGGACAAATCGCCCTTTTATATTAATTTTATTACTTAAATAGGCTATACAGGATAATGAGCGTGTACATAATATAGTCGCACTCAAGCGCACGCAAAAGTAATGATTATGAATTTGTCAAAAATAGCAAGGAGACACTTAATTGTTTATTAACTAGATGTACCGCATGGCGGTACAAAATATGACCGCCGCTCAGGCCTGCACTGGCTTTCCACAAAAATAAATGACGTGGAGCAATTTGGCTGTATTGCGTGTTTATGTATATACCTAAAAAAAGTAGTAGTATGTGCATGTCTGTCTGTGTGTGTGTGTATGTGTGTGTGTTTGTGTATGTGTGTGTCTGTGTGTGTGTGTGTGTCTGTGCGTGTATGTATGCGTGCGTACATGTGTGTGCGCGTGTGTGTTTGTGTGTGTGTGTCTGTGCATGTGGATTTGTATGTGTGTGTATGGGTGTGTGTCTGTGCGTGTGGATGTCAGTGTGTGTGCATGCTTGCGTTTGTTTGTATTCCTACATGTGTGTGTGTGACAGTATCATCCTAAACCAGCAACCCTTCGCTCAACACCACCATCTACAGGCCGATGAGTGTACAGTCACTAAATGTGCACATAAATGAATTTATTTTATACCCCCCCCCCATGGATGAAATTCTACGAAACTTAGCATACCCCCAGAGGATGTCAAGTTAATCATACACATGAAATATGGTGCAGTTCTGAACATCTCAACTGAAGATAGGGGCGATTAAAGCAGAATAATATTGCATTTTCATTTTTTATGGGAGGGGGGCAAATCACAAATGAGTGATTATGGGCTAGGTTGATGTGGGCCCTTAAGACCAACATACCATAAAAATGTCTTCATCCTCGGTGCCACAGTTCAGGTAGTTATTTAGGAAAAACTGAATTTTTTGGGTTTGGGGGGGCCCAGCGCGGGGGGGGAGTGGCCCCCGGGGACCAAACGAAATTTTTCCGTAAAAGTCTAGTGGGGCTACATGCCCACCAAATTTCATGTTCCCCGGTGTTTCGGTGTCCCTGGTATCGTTGACGAAAAATCCCTATACAATCCCTATATGACCGCTTTCGCTAGACGCTAGCGGCGGTCATAATAAACTGGTGTTTTCTGTGTCGCTACAAAGATGAAGTTGGCGATGCGGACTCTTCATGAACGCCAGAGAGAAATGCACATTTCATATGGATTACATAATCAGAGAGTAGCCTACCTGTATTTCTTTTCGTTTTGAATAGTTTCGTTTAAAATTAGACCTTTCAAGCTTTCTATAATAGCCTATATTTCTCAAATCTGTGATGCACAAGCTGAGTTTCGGCGCCCTCCAGTTCACGTGCAATGCAAGTGATTGTGCCAGTGCCTTATTACATTGTCTGCTATATATTTGCTTCTTATTTATTAAATACAGGCAATTGGTTGATAAAACATTGATCAAAATTAAGATACAATTTATACAAAACGAAAATCTTTTAAAAATAGTCTTTCTACAAAACAAAACTCAATGAAGTGGTCAAAATCATGTCTTACCCAGTCCATGTCTCCAGTCATATTGCGCATCTCATGATGCATCTTTATCTTTCTCATGCTGCATATGCTCACTTTCATAATCAACATTGATTAAATTAAAAAATAACATTAGCCTATAATATTTAAACATAAATATGAAACTAAATGTTTTCTTTAATGGCTACAACACATATACAATACAGAGAAATTTCATGTCTTGTCATCAGCCACAACATAATGATGTCACATATTTTCCAACTCAGCCCCCAGCCCCCCTCGCATGAAACAGCTTCCAGCGCGCCTGGTTGGAAATAGGGGTTTGGTTTAGGGTTAGTTGCATGTAATTAAGCATAATTTATAGTTATTATTACAGTAACTAGGTAACACTTTACAATAAGGTTCATTAGTTAACTACATTAGTTAACATTAACTAGTAATGAACTGCACTTATACAGCATTTGTTCATCTTTGTTAATGTTAATTTCAACATTTACTAATACTTTATTAAAATATTGTTAACATTAGTTAATGCACTGTGAACTAACATGAACAAACAATGAACAGCTTTATTTTTATTAACTAACTAACAAAGATGAACAAAAACAGTAATAAATGTATTGCTCATTGTTAGTTCATGTTAGTTAATACATTAACTAATGTTTAATAAAGGAACCTTATTGTAAAGTGTAACCCTTCACTCAATTTGGTTCAGACACAATGTCTGAGTATGGACCAGTCAGATCAGAAGACTAAATTCGCCTATAGAGAATAAGGATGTCACAACAATAATGAATCATTCACACAAGGTAGAATATTTAACTGATTGTATTAGCTTTGCGTTGAGAGGAAAAAAAACCTGAATAACTGGAATGTATAAGAGAAAAAAAAAAAAATAAATACAGGAAAGAAAAAAATATATACAATTTGTACTTCTCAAACAAAAATAAAAAAACTCTTTATAAACCTCTTTTTACCCTATACCCTAAATGACTCAAAAGGTAAGTATAATCACATGTCTTTTAAACACTGTTTATGTAAATTAATACATTAACCTTTTGTTGGTTCCCTTTTAGGTTTCACTCAAATTTGATTGTTTCTTTAAAGAATAAAAAAAAATTAAAAAAATAATAATAATCAAGTCAAAATTAGGCACCACCAGTAACGCTGAATTCACCTAATGGCTGAAAATCTGAACTTAGAATATAATCTATTAGAGTTAAATTCCTCGTTTGATACCTTGCTTCTAATTTACAAAAAAATATATAGAAAAATAAAATAAATAAAAGCAATCACAGTCGATCAAGCAACACAGTTAATACAAAAAAAAGAGAGAAAAAAACAAACAAATAAACCCCCCAAAAAAAATCACATTAAATTCCCTTCACAGGGATTTAACCTCTGTTTTCAAAACGAGTTTGTCTCACAGTCTTTCCAGTTATATTCACAACCTTGTGAATGTGAATTGTTATTCGACAATGGTATTGTTCGTTACTCGGTCTCTCCTCTGTGATCGAATCCTTCCAATTGAACGGTGAAAAAAAAATGTGAGTGCTGTTAGTTCAATTTCCTACCATCCATTATCCATCGGCAATGATAATTTCAGGTTCATGCAATCACGACTCGCTGTTAGGTCCGTGCGGCTCGCCAGTCCCGACTCCCTCCGCGAGCACAAGAGTCAGAACGAAATCCAGGAATCCAGGAACTCCAATCCAGAAGGCATCGCTTTCAATGTAGCATCGACTCAGGGATTCACAGTGAGCACTCCGACAGGATGGTGAAGAAATAAGATCAGGAAAAATAAAAGAGAAAAAAGAAAAAAGAAACGGAAAAAAAAAACCTGACCAAGACCCGATGAACTTGAACATATAATCCTTTTAGGTCTTAAGAACTCTTTTACAACTCGTTCCTTTGCTCAACTCTTCTTGTAAAAATAAATTCTGATTATAGATCTTTTTTGATCGTTACTGAGTTTCCTCAAACAACTATTTGATATGTGAGCGCGCAAAGCTGCTTCTCTGCAACTGCGTCACACATTATAAATCGACACGACAATCACTTCTTCTCTTTCAAATCAAACTTCACTTCTCCTCCTGCCACATCATCTCCGGATACATATAACTTCAATCTTAATCAATTTTTTCTAATTATATCAAACAAATACTTAATTCTTTCTGGAGAGATCCGAATCACGCCTGCTCTCCTCTGCGCTGCCGATTAGAGAGAGCGCAATCTCCAACCGCGTGCGAAATCCGGAAACTGAAAAAATGCGCTTTTCAACATTCTCAATTCTCATTGGTCAGTCTTCCAAACAAAATTATTTTATTTGGCTATTTTGATAATCATGAAATTAAGTGTACCACTATAAGTGAAAACATATAAGTGACAATAATTGTTCATTTAATATAATAAATAATAAATACTCAATATAATAAATGTTCACCTCATTTGATCACGTGTTAATGCTGTTGATAACCTGGGTTACACCCTCCCCCTTTGATCTTATGCACGTCCTCGGGCATGCATATGGCTGTGCTGTCAATACTGACAAAGGGTCGCCCGGTACCATGTCACCTTTATTCCAAAACAAATGTGAATTTTCTTCGGACTGAGCAAAAGCAGTACTTAGTCCTTGTAATAAGGACTGAACCACTGAAATTAAAGGATTCCCTAAATGAGGATAGTGAAATTTCTTTGGTGGTCGGGTCTGCCTTGCGGAACGTCTAAAACTATCAGAGTGTGGGTCTTCTTTCTCTGTCACCCCTTCGCTTAACATACTTTCTTTAGAGACCATCTCAGGTCTAGGACCATTACTCTCATCCTGAACAACCCTCAGTTCTTCAACTGGATTCAGCACTACATCCTCCAGGGACTCATTCACTAACTCAAAGTTACTACAATCCTCCTCCCCAGACACTAACACAGTGTCGTCTGCTCTACATTCTCCAGGATCAACTCCCATATTTTCAGATTCCACTCCATCACTCACAGGTAAGTTCTCATTCACTTCACACACTTGTTCGTTTACCTCACTAACCTCAAACTGTTTTTCTTCCAAGGGATCAACATTTGTCTGGCTGGTATTTGCTACATCAGCTTTAACTGTGTCTGTGATTGGGGGACTCCTCAAATGATAGGAAGAACTCTCAGGTGGGATGTAACGTGTAACGACTTCTACTAATTCTCTGGGTACAAAATAATCAGGTGACTCATTCTCAGAATTTTCCTCATCGTTTGAATTTCCTGCCTCACCAGCATTTTCCGTA
This sequence comes from Leuciscus idus, assembly GCA_021554675.1. Lineage (NCBI taxonomy): Eukaryota > Metazoa > Chordata > Actinopteri > Cypriniformes > Leuciscidae > Leuciscus > Leuciscus idus. The sequence goes on along the minus strand of CM038638.1, from coordinate 20,573,776 downwards.
CCCAGCTGAACCCTTGCTCGACATCTTTGACGCACTTTGGGTAAGATTGTCTCGTCTGCCTCAACACCAGGTAAGAACCCACAAGGTAAGAGCAGGTCTCGGTGCAGAGTACGGACAGGACCCTCTTTCCCTTCAGACAAACAGTATACACAGGAACATCTTGTGCTTTCTTTAACACAATGTATACATCTGATTCCCATTTGTCTGCCAATTTCTGCTTGCCTCTCAAACGGACATTCCTAACTAAAACCCTATCACCCACTTCCAAACTGGAAGCGACAACATTTCTGTCAAACCTCTTTTTATTCCGTTCAGCTAATTTCATGCTGTTTTCGGAAGCCAATTTGTAGCTTTCTTCTAGCCTACTCTTTAAAGAGGTTACATACTTTGAGTGAGATTGACCAGATTCTTCATTCAGGATGCCAAAAGCAATGTCCAGCGGCAAATGAGGCTGCCTTCCAAACATGAGCTCATAGGGGGAGTAGCCGGTAACATCGTTTCTGGTGCAATTGTACGCGTGCACTAACGGTTTGACATACTCTTTCCAGTGAGCTTTCTGTTTGTTCTGTAGAGTACCCAGCATCTGCAGCAAAGTTCTATTAAAACGCTCTACGGGGTTTCCCCTAGGATGGTATGGCGTCGTTCTTACTTTGCGAATGCCAGCGATCTTACACAATTCCCGGATGGTATGGGACTCAAAATCTGGCCCTTGGTCGCTATGTAGCCTCTCTGGGAAACCATAATGTACCAAAAAATGGTCCCAGAGGCACTTAGCAACCGTCTGAGCTTTCTGGTTTCGCGTAGGAATGGCGACCGCGTACTTCGTAAAGTGGTCAGTGATGACCAGAATGTCTTTAGTGTTGCTGCTGTCGGGTTCTACTGACAGGAAGTCCATACAGACCAACTCTAATGGTCTGCTGGTCTGTATGTTTACCAATGGAGCAGCCCTCTGCACAGGAGACTTTCTTCTGACACAACGCTCGCAAGTTCTGATTTTCCTTTCTACAGCATTGGCCATTCGGGGCCAATAAAACCGGGAACGAAGAAGATCAAGGGTCCTTTCCACGCCTAGGTGGCCCATATCATCGTGCAAACAGGTAAGTACCATCTCCCTGAGATCTTTAGGCAATGCTAGTTGTCTTTGTACTTTTTCTTGGTCCAGGCGCTTCCGATACAACAACCCATTTCTCATTTCAAACTTATTCCATTCCTTTAGCCACAAAACCATTTCCAATGGCTTCCCTTTCACTCTGGGTGGTTTTTCATTAGACTCTAGATATTCAATGACCTCCCTAATTTCAGGGTCCTCCCTTTGTCTACGCATCAAATCATCCTCAGACAATCTAGGAATGGCAGATAGGCCATGGTCACACTCATCCATAAATGCCTGTGGTAATACATCTGCAGTCACAGCTAAGGACTCAACCAAGGCTACAGGAGAAGGTTGGTAAATCTGATTTCACAGTAGTGACTGATAGTAATCCCTTAACATATGTCCTAACTTCAGCCAAACTCGATGCCACAAGCTACCGGTGGTTGTCCAGTCTGTCCACCTTCAACTTCAAAATCCAGTATCGAGCCGGTACACAGAATCAGGACGCAGACGGATTGTCTCGACGTCCAAATGGTCAGCTCAGGGATGATTTGGAGTCCCAGAAGGAATGGGAGCGCATAAAGCAGTTCACTTTAAACCATCTAGGTGAGGCTGAACATATAGCCCTCACCACCTCAGGAAACATAACCTGCTGTCCCTGTTCAGCCTCACCTAGATGGTTTAAAGTGAACTGCTTTATGCGCTCCCATTCCTTCTGGGACTCCAAATCATCCCTGAGCTGACCATTTGGACGTCGAGACAATCCGTCTGCGTCCTGATTCTGTGTACCGGCTCGATACTGGATTTTGAAGTTGAAGGTGGACAGACTGGACAACCACCGGTAGCTTGTGGCATCGAGTTTGGCTGAAGTTAGGACATATGTTAAGGGATTACTATCAGTCACTACTGTGAATTCGCTCCCATTCAAATAGTCACTAAACTTAACAGTAACCGCCCACTTAAGCGCTAAAAACTCCAGCTTATGAGCTGGATACTTCGCTTCACTACGAGTCAAACCCCGACTGGCATACGCGATGACCCTTAGCTGTCCCTCCTGCTCTTGATACAAAGCAGCACCAAGCCCGGTGGTGCTGGCATCAGTATGCAATAGATAAGGTAGCCTGGGATCGGCATAACCCAGAATTGGAGCAGTTGTCAATTTACTCACAGTGGTTTCAAACGCTTGTTGGCATTCAACGGTCCATCTATCCCCTATCGGCTCTTTTGGGTTGAAGTAGGGCCGATTTACTGGCTTACACTTTGTTCTCCTCCTAACTGGGGGATACCCGGCTGTGAGATCATTAAGGGGTCTAACAATTTTGGAAAAATCCTGTACGAATCTCCGGTAATACCCGGCAAATCCTAAAAAGGATTTCAACTCTCTAAGATTTTGTGGTCTTGGCCAGGTTTTTACGGCTTCTATTTTACTTGGGTCAGTACTCACACCATGTTGGGACACAACATGACCCAGATACCGTACAGATGTCTGAAAAAATTTGCACTTGTCGGGAGAAAGTTTTAAGCCATACTCTTTCAATCGGTTAAGGACTTGTAGTAGACGGCGTTCATGCTCCTCAAGGGTCTCTGAGAATACAATCAGGTCATCGATGAAGACCAGAACCTCACTCCGATTCAAGCTTCCCATGCAACGTTCCATGAGGCGCTGAAAAGTACTTGGGGCATTCGTTATACCCTGGGGCATCCGATTAAACTCCCAGAACCCCAAGGGACACACAAAGGCCGTCTTTTCCTTATCCTGCTCGTCCATCTCAATTTGATAATATCCAGATTTCAGGTCGAGAACGGAGAACCATTTGGAGCCCGTAAGCACAGAAAACGCCTCTTCAAGATTTGGAAGGGCATAGGCGTCCTTAATGGTCTGCGTGTTCAGCTTCCTGAAATCGATACAGAGCCGTACAGAGTTATCTTTTTTTCTTACCACTACAATGGGAGAGGCGAAAGGAGATTCAGACTCCCTAATCACTCCAGCATCTAACAACTCCTGTAAGTGTTTCCTGACTGCACTAACGTCGTGAGGATGAATCGGTCTGGGCCTGTGTTTGAAAGGGGTCTCATCACTGAGCCTAATGCGATGTTTCACCTTGTCGGTATGGCCATAATCCATATCATGCAAAGCGAAAACTTCAGGCATCGCACTCAGCAAGGCAGAGATTCGACTCTTCCATTCTGTCGGCAAAGGTGAGTCACCAAAATCAATGTGTATCTGCGTTTCTGGTGATTCTGCTGGGGCTTGTAAGTAATCAGTTTTCTGGGGAGCCTCTATCACTTGCTGAACAGAATACATTTCAGCTAACACTGTTTTAGAAGGAATCACAATGTCGGCATGGGTTTCATTTCTAACCAACACAGGCACATGAACGGAACGTTTGCTGGGCAGGGTGTGCAAACCACTGGCAATTACTAACCCACCTGGTAAGTTAGACAACTCGGAAGGCCCAATGACTGCTAAGTTCTCTGAAAGGCAACTATTCAGATAAACAACACCATCAAACACTGCACTACCACCCGCAGGCACCGTTTCAGCATTGTCTCCACCCAATGTTACATGCCCCAAGGTCTCTGCACATCTCTGCTTATGCCTGGCACTCAGAACCTTAAGCACAGCTCGATACCCATTGAAAGCTGGGTTGAGCTCAACATCTCCTCCTTGAGCATGCGTATCATACAAGGTATCCAAAGAGTTTGTTCCCACTAATATCTGTTGCACTCCCACCAAGTCAGGAACCACTAATGCTAGAGTATCAATTTCGGCCTCTAACCCCAAAAATTCTTTAGGAAAGGTTAAAGTTAGTTCTACATACCCTAAATAGGGCACAGACTGCCCGTTGGCCCCCTCTACCTCCAACAAGGCATCTAACGGCTTCACCGGATGATCTGCTAAATATGCCTTGTGGAATGAGGACGGAATCGTGGTCACTTGGGACCCAGTGTCCAATAAACAATTCACCTGTATTCCATCAATGCACAACTGGGCAGTGCACTTTGTCCCAACTAATCCTTTTGGCAACCTTCCTGACATTCTGCCTTTTGAACACGTGTCAAAGGATTTCCTGCTCTTTTTAGGGCATTGAAACTCAGTGCCGTTCTCTGCATGCCCTACTGCAGAAACGGCCTGGAGTTTACCTGCTGCGATTTTACTTGGTTCTGCAAGTCCCATTGGGCTTGCTTCTCTCTCAACAAACACCGTTTCCTGGCCACTTTGGAAGGGTCTGGGTCATTTTCACAGTTGGCAACCATGTGCCCATCTTCGCCACAGCGAAAACAATACCCTGGACGAGGTCGGGGCAATCCTGTCCCACTCTCATTTGACTCAACCTGTCTAGGCCACTTTTCAAAGTTTCCACGGGACCCTAACTGGTTAGGTGTTCGATTTGTCAGTGCTTCCATTGTAACCATTTGAGCTTTTAATGCAGCTACTTGTTTCCTCAGCTCTGCAAGTTCTGAAGTACTTGAGTCAGCGTACAATGGTTTTTTAGGCACAGCTAACTCCATAGCCTGGACTTGCGCTCTCAACTCTTTTACTTCTGCTCTTAATTTCGAGAACTCTACAGCTTCCTGGCAATCATCCTGCCCCTTCTTAGAACCTGAAATTTTCTGAGTTAACTGCGTTTGAATGCCCGACATTGGTCTTTTTACCTGTGCAAATGCTTCACCTCCTAACTCAGTAACATTAGGGGATAACTGATGCACGGTCGCTTTTGACTTAAAAGGTTGTGAGCCGAGTCTGTTCAACCCCAAATGGCTTTGCATGCGCTCCTCTTTGGAAGTTTGCTTGTCCTCCTCAGCCCTAACAGACACTACTAACTCAGCAAATGAAGGGGGGTTAAGCTTTCTTTCTTCAAGACGCAAATTTGCAAGCAACCGGTTATCCCAACACCCCCTACAAAACTGCTTTAATAAGCTGCGATCACGCTCGGCTTCTGGAATGCCTTCCCTCCGCACCGCCGCACTCAGCATGACTTGCAACCGATGCAGGTAGCTAGAGGGTTTCTCTCCTTGGTTTTGCAACAGTGTCATAAATTTGGCAAATAACTCATCGCCATCTTCAACTGACCCATAGACAGACTCTAACAGCTTTAAATATACCACTGGAGATGCTTGCGGCCCAACATGCAACATCATTTTCCTCACTTGACATGGGTGACGGTTCAATGAAAGCACTAGCAGCATTAAGCTTCCTTAGCTCCTCTTGAATTACGACCTGCAAGGGTTTTCCGCTAAGTCTCGCTATGTCTTGCAGTTCCTCCAGATAATTACTAGTGACATCACCCCCAGTCGGCTGCGAGTAAACACTGCTCAAGGCACAGACATTAAAGAAGGTGTCTGCATTAGAGGTACTGACGATTCGTAACGGCAACAAATGTCGCAGAGCATCCATAGCAGAGCTATGTTGGAACTCTATGAGCGCTTGCTGATGAAATTCAGAGGATGGACTATCAATGAGCAAAGTTCGCTTTATGCTACCGTAACGCATGAGCCATGACTCAAGATCTTGATCGGATTCAGATAGAGTTATACCGCTCACTAGAACGGCATCACGAACACTCACTTTCTCTCGTCTCACAATATCCATAGTTCGTAACTGCTCTGTATACCGTTTTCACACACTGAGAAATCACTATTGTTGTATGACACTCCAAATTCTCCTGGCTGGCTCTCGCCAACTTTGTAACCCTTCACTCAATTTGGTTCAGACACAATGTCTGAGTATGGACCAGTCAGATCAGAAGACTAAATTCGCCTATAGAGAATAAGGATGTCACAACAATAATGAGTCATTCACACAAGGTAGAATATTTAACTGATTGTATTAGCTTTGCGTTGAGAGGAAAAAAAACCCGAATAACTGGAATGTATAAGAGGAAAAAAAAAAAAAAAAAAATACAGGAAAGAAAAAAATATATACAATTTGTACTTCTCAAACAAAAATAAATAAACTCTTTATAAACCTCTTTTTACCCTATACCCTAAATGACTCAAAAGGTAAGTATAATCACATGTCTTTTAAACACTGTTTATGTAAATTAATACATTAACCTTTTGTTGGTTCCCTTTTAGGTTTCACTCAAATTTGATTGTTTCTTTAAAGAATAAAAAAAAATAAAAAAAAAATAATAATAATCAAGTCAAATTTAGGCACCACCAGTAACGCTGAATTCACCTAATGGCTGAAAATCTGAACTTAGAATATAATCTATTAGAGTTAAATTCCTCGTTTGATACCTTGCTTCTAATTTACAAAAAAAAAATATAGAAAAATAAAATAAATAAAAGCAATCACAGTCGATCAAGCAACACAGTTAATACAAAAAAAAGAGAGAAAAAAAAAAACAAATAAACCCCCCCAAAAAAATCACATTAAATTCCCTTCACAGGGATTTAACCTCTGTTTTCAAAACGAGTTTGTCTCACAGTCTTTCCAGTTATATTCACAACCTTGTGAATGTGAATTGTTATTCGACAATGGTATTGTTCGTTACTCGGTCTCTCCTCTGTGATCGAATCCTTCCAATTGAACGGTGAAAAAAAAATGTGAGTGCTGTTAGTTCAATTTCCTACCATCCATTATCCATCGGCAATGATAATTTCAGGTTCATGCAATCACGACTCGCTGTTAGGTCCGTGCGGCTCGCCAGTCCCGACTCCCTCCGCGAGCACAAGAGTCAGAACGAAATCCAGGAATCCAGGAACTCCAATCCAGAAGGCATCGCTTTCAATGTAGCATCGACTCAGGGATTCACAGTGAGCACTCCGACAGGATGGTGAAGAAATAAGATCAGGAAAAATAAAAGAGAAAAAAGAAAAAAGAAACGGAAAAAAAAAACCTGACCAAGACCCGATGAACTTGAACATATAATCCTTTTAGGTCTTAAGAACTCTTTTACAACTCGTTCCTTTGCTCAACTCTTCTTGTAAAAATAAATTCTGATTAAAGATCTTTTTTGATCGTTACTGAGTTTCCTCAAACAACTATTTGATATGTGAGCACGCAAAGCTGCTTCTCTGCAACTGCGTCACACATTATCGACACGACAATCACTTCTTCTTAGTCTTTCAAATCAAACTTCACTTCTCCTCCTGCCACATCATCTCCGGATACATATAACTTCAATCTTAATCAATTTTTTCTAATTATATCAAACAAATACTTAATTCTTTCTGGAGAGATCCGAATCACGCCTGCTCTCGTCTGCGCTGCCGATTAGAGAGAGCGCAATCTCCAACCGCGTGCGAAATCCGGAAACTGAAAAAATGCGCTTTTCAACATTCTCAATTCTCATTGGTCAGTCTTCCAAACAAAATTATTTTATTTGGCTATTTTGATAATCATGAAATTAAGTGTACCACTATAAGTGAAAACATATAAGTGACAATAATTGTTCATTTAATATAATAAATAATAAATACTCAATATAATAAATGTTCACCTCATTTGATCACGTGTTAATGCTGTTGATAACCTGGGTTACACCAAAGTGTTACCAGTAACTACATGTAACATGTAACAAGGACACATTAAAATAAAGTGTTACCCTATCTAATTATGTTTAGGGTTTGGCTTAAGTTTAGTTACTTGTAATTATGTGAAATTTACTCTCATTACTATAGTGAGTACTTGTTAAGATATGTAAGTACAACAAGATATGTAACATCTGACTACGGATGAAAATTCGAAAATTAGCCTTTGGCTTTGCCAGAAAACTTTTGCTTAAAGCCCATGTCGCAGGTTAGAGTACCCAGTAAGCCAATGTATAGAAAAATAATGTAGGAACTAGATTTAAATATAAACATATACTTATAAAACGCTATTTAGGCTTCTGGAGTCGTTTCTGTGAGAAAATTTTACTTCCGCATTTGAAAACCGCCGAACCGGAAGTGACGCAACATGAGGGAGAGCGGTCAAAGTAAACAATAGGAAAGCAATGGATCGCAATGACAGCTCGGAAAGCTGGGGGAATTGTAGCCTAAATGTTTACTCGTATGATATATATAATTCATATAATTGATATATATGATGATATCATATAATTATGAGCCTGATATGAAGCCAAGTGAGCAGGACAGGCCAGGGTTAGACAGAACAACGGTGAGTTGCGGTGTGAGGAGAACAGGGCAAGAGAACAGTGTTAGCTTATAGATGTATTCACGTTAGCCTGACGATATGTATAACACTATGCTCAGATCACAATACTGTACAGATTATTATCATCATGTATCAGGCAATAGCAAAGCTAGTATTTAGACCCTTACCTGCATGTGTTGTGTGTGTCAGCCATTAGGAGACAGTTTCCAGAGGAAGAGGGACTTTATAAAGGCTTTGAATTGACCCATTTGGTGACGATGAATACAAAAAATGATCACAATCACAACTGTCTTACTGTATAAAAACTTTATATGTAGAAACAGCCAACACAAACATTAAAGTCGGTTTGTACAGATTGAAAATGAATTATAGAACATAATATATTTATAATAATAATAATAATAAGTGTTGGCTGCAGACTAATAACAAACACATAAATGCATTACAAGTTTATGTAGGATATGTTAATGAATTAAATTAAGACAGGCACATTTTGTAAAACAGATGTACAATAAGTGATGTCTGACGGATCCGTGAGCGTCATGTTTCCCGCCGGCGGCCGAACCACATCCTGACGGCGTACCGTCACCGGGCAACCCGATGAAGGAGCCGGGACAGTGTCCACATATCGCCGGGATTATAATCATTCGGTCTATAGTGAACGCTACACGCTACCGCGTTATTCAAAGCAAAAGCAGAAGCAGAAGTGAAGTCCCGTCTCTTACCCTGCACAAAACGCACGGAAGATCGCACCGTCCTTTTTCTTATTCGGAAACCTGTGGACTCGATGCCCTGACAGGCCATAATTCACAATCATTTACCACGACGATGATTAATTGAAATACAATAAGCACCGAAAACACACTGAATCATGACCGCTCCAACTGAATACCAACCTACTCCACACTGAGCGAACGCAGAGCCGGCGAACGACTCCCTCGTGTGGCGTCATATGACGCGATGGTGAAAAAAAAAGCGTTTTTTCAACACAGTCAAGGAAACTGTCACGTTTTCTATTAAATTTGTGCCCTTATGTCTTGCAAAACAATTTTTAATCCTGCATTTACTTTTCATATGGTATTTTCATACAAGGTTATATTAATAAAAGAATTATAAAAAAAAACCTGCAACATGGGCTTTAAAGATCAGGCCGTGCCGACTATTCTGTTTCTGAACTCTACTCTACCCCCAGCAGAGTAACCCGCAGATGGGAGTTTTACTTACTCAAACATGTTCTGAGGGCAGAAAGGAAAATGATTGGTTTACCGCTTCAACCAATGAAACTGAAGCAAGGGCGGGGTTTAGACGTTTGATTTTGAGGTGCGTTGCGGCGGTGCGGAGGGATTCTTGAGGAATAGAGATCGGGATCGTTGCGTCACGCCGCAATGCATTGTGGGAATCACGGTACGGAAGTAGATGTACTGTATAGTAGGCAGTAGGTAACGTTGATCATTTGGTCATTAATTTAGGTTATTTTTTGGAAAATGGTTCAGTATTGCTGTATTGTGAACTGCTGTAATCGGTCTCATGATCGACAGGGCAAACGCCTCATAAATCATATTAGTTTTCCCTATTTTCGTCGGATTGCTTGGGTCGCCGCTAGTCGTCAATATACTAGCAGCTACCGGACGAAAACAGTGGATTATTGCACGTATGATAAATTACTCCTGAAGTGTAACAAACCCGCATAGACAAGCTTCGTAGCTCACAGAATCTGACAAGTGTGTGTGTCACCACTGATGCTTGGTTAACGGTGCGAACGATTGTTTTCTCCGCGTTTACTTTGTAGATCTGCAGATCTTGCACTCATTCATTTGTGAAATGCAAGTGAGCCTCCAGTGACAAGTTTTTAAATTGATCGGAGCAGAGACTTCAAACAGAAAGCACAAAGCCTTTCTTTAAAGTGAATTTCGTTTTGCATTAATTTGTATTTTAATAAATATATCTATATAGAAATGTCTACTTTTAAACAAACAATTCAAAACGAAAGAAAACAGACATCTCTCTGCTTATGTACGTTAATCCGTATGCAATGTGCATTTCTCTCTGGCGCGTTCACTACAGCGAAGATCGCCAGTCGTCAACCTCATCTTTGCAGCCGACTGTGACAAAAACCCCCCCCCACTTTTTTATTAATAAACAATTAAAATGTGTGTGTGTGAATGTTGTTGAGGGCACATGAAATTGTTAATCCGGCCCTGGATAGGAGAAAATATCAGGGAAACTGAGGCTTGGTAAGTTTTCATATTACTCCAGGCTTTGTTCATAGGGATCGATTCCGCCTGTAATCTAATTTTTTTTAAAGTAGCGTTGTTTGGCTTCATTATGAAGTTTGTCCGTATATGGTATAGACAACTTTTTTTTTGTCACGGTCCATAACTCTTTCTGGATACCGGCCGGCTACGCTAATATCTTATAAACAGGCTTTTGCGGTGCCTCTAAAATGACCGCCGTTACCTACAATGCACCATTCCATAACATCTACGCCCGAGCTCTATAGTCGGAATAAAAGACAGATGTTCGTGGGAGAACGCATTTATTGCAAGGTAAGTGAATTTACTACTATATTTTGTTACAATTCAACATCCTCTAACGTTTACTAAGATAATAAGTGAACATTTAAAAATGCACAGAACTAATAATCATCGTCTAAATATCGTACTGTATGCATTTTGATTTGACTGTTTCATCAGTCGACCAAAACAAAGCTGCTTATGGGGTAACTGGTGTAAAACATGCTTTTCCAATGCTACCTCGCTGTCTGTTAAATTGATATGCGAGAACAGAACTCGTTCAAATTTTCCGCGATATTTCAACGGTCAAAATGATACATCTCCCGCCTTAGCGCTGCTCTCAGGGCAGGAGTCAAGTCAAGTCAAGTCAAGTTTATTTGTATAGCGCTTTTCACAATACAGATTGCATCAAAGCAGCTTCACAGTATTAAATTAAAATAATACAACAAAGTTTGTTTCAAGAGGAATTTATTGATTGATAAAATTAAATTAAATATCCCCAAAATATCCCCAACTGAGCAAGCCAAAGGCAACAGTGGCAAGGAACCGAAAAACTCCATCAAGTGACCTAATGGTGTCCTAAAACTCCATCAGGTGCCTTAATGGAGAAAAAAAAACCTTGGGAGAACCCAGGCTCAGTCGGGGGCCAGTTCTCCTCTGGCATTGGATATAGGCCGGATTGTAGTTTGAACTGTAGGATTATATGAATGCCTGGCTGAAGAGATGCGACTTTAATCTAGTTTTAAACTGGGAGAGCGAGTCTGAGCAACGAACAGTATCAGGAAGACTATTCCAGAGTTTTGGAGCCAAATGTGAAAATGCTCTCCCTCCTTTGGTGGTTCTGGATATCCTAGGTATGACCAAAAGCCTTGAATTTAGTGATCTTAAAGAGCGCGATGGATTATAGGGCGATAGAAGATCCGTTAAATAGACTGGAGCTAAGCCGTTTAGGGCTTTATAAGTCAGTAGCAATACCTTGTAATTAATACGGAACTTTATAGGTAACCAATGCAGTGATGATAAAATCGGTGTTATATGATCATATTTTCTTGATCTCGTAAGAACTCTAGCGGCGGCATTTTGGACTAACTGTAGCTTGTTTATTGAGGATGCAGGACAACCAGCTAATAAAGCATTACAGTAATCTAGTCTCGAGGTCATGAATGCATGAACTAACTTTTCTGCATCAGAAACTGATAGCATATTACGTAGCTTAGCAATGTTTCTAAGGTGGAAAAAGGCTGTTTTTGTAACATATGAAATATGATTTTCAAAAGACAGGTTGCAATCGAGTATAACACCCAGGTCTTTTACTGTAGAGGATAAACAGGAGTACTCGATAGATTCAAATCGCTGTTATTTTTAGTGTATTACGCGCTGCTCTCAGGGCAGGAGTATTCGATAGATTCAAATCGCTGTTATTTTTTGTGTATTACGCGCTGCTCTCAGGGCAGGAGTACTCAATAGATTCAAATCACTTTTATTTTTAGTGTATTACGCGCTGCTCTCAGGGCAGGAGTACTCAATAGATTCAAATCACTTTTATTTTTAGTGTAATATGCGCTGCTCTCAGGGCAGGAGTACTCAATAGATTCAAATCGCTGTTATTTTTAGTGTATTACGCGCTGCTCTCAGGGCAGGAGTATAGATTCAAATCGCTTTTATTTTTAGTGTATTACGCGCTGCTCTCAGGGCAGGAGTACTCAATAGATTCAAATCGCTGTTATTTTAGTGTATTACGCGCTGCTCTCAGGGCAGGAGTATAGATTCAAATCGCTTTTATTTTTGTGTATTACGCGCTGCTCTCAGGGAAGGAGTACTCAATAGATTCAAATCACTTTTATTTTTAGTGTATTACGCGCTGCTCTCAGGGCAGGAGTACTCAATAGATTCAAATCGCTGTTATTTTAAGTGTATTACGCGCTGCTCTCAGGGCAGGAGTACTCAATAGATTCAAATCACTTTTATTTTTAGTGTATTACGAGCTGCTCTCAGGGCAGGAGTACTTAATAGATTAAAATCACTTTTATTTTTAGTGTATTACACGCTGCTCTCAGGGCAGGAGTACTGAATAGATTCAAATCACTTTTATTTTTAGTGTATTACGCGCTGCTCTCAAGACAGGAGTACTCAATAGATTCAAAACGCTTTTATTTTTGTGCATTACGCGCTGCTCTCAGGGCAGGAGTACTCAATAGATTCAAATTGCTTTTATTTTAGTGTATTACTCGCTGCTCTCAGGGCAGGAGTACTCAATAGATTCAAATCGCAGTTATTTTTAGTGTATTACGCGCTGCTCTCAGGGCAGGAGTACTCCATAGATTCAAATCGCTTTTATCTTTGTGCATTACGCGCTGCTCTCAGGGCAGGAGTACTCAATAGATTCAAATGGCTTTTATTTTAGTGTATTACGCGCTGCTCTCAGGGCAGGAGTACTCAATAGATTCAAATCGCTGTTATTTTAGTGTATTACGCGCTGCTCTCAGGGCAGGAGTATAGATTCAAATCGCTTTTATTTTTGTGTATTACGCGCTGCTCTCAGGGAAGGAGTACTCAATAGATTCAAATCACTTTTATTTTTAGTGTATTACGCGCTGCTCTCAGGGCAGGAGTACTCAATAGATTCAAATCGCTGTTATTTTAAGTGTATTACGCGCTGCTCTCAGGGCAGGAGTACTCAATAGATTCAAATCACTTTTATTTTTAGTGTATTACGAGCTGCTCTCAGGGCAGGAGTACTTAATAGATTCAAATCACTTTTATTTTTTGTGTATTACGCGCTGCTCTCAGGGCAGGAGTACTCAATAGATTCAAATCACTTTTATTTTTAGTGTATTACGCGCTGCTCTCAAGACAGGAGTACTCAATAGATTCAAATCGCTTTTATTTTTAGTGTATTACGCGCTGCTCTCAGGGCAGGAGTACTCCATAGATTCAAATCGCTTTTATTTTTGTGCATTACGCGCTGCTCTCAGGGCAGGAGTACTCAATAGATTCAAATTGATTTTATTTTAGTGTATTACGCGCTGCTCTCAGGGCAGGAGTACTCAATAGATTGAAATCGCAGTTATTTTTAGTGTATTACGCGCTGCTCTCAGGGCAGGAGTACTCCATAGATTCAAATCGCTTTCATCTTTGTGCATTACGCGCTGCTCTCAGGGCAGGAGTACTCAATAGATTCAAATGGCTTTTATTTTAGTGTATTACGCGCTGCTCTCAGGGCAGGAGTACTCAATAGATTCAAATCGCTGTTATTTTTAGTGTATTACACGCTGCTCTCAGGGCAGGAGTACTCAATAGATTCAAATCGCTTTTATTTTAGTGTATTACGCGCTGCTCTCAGGACAGGTGTACTCAATAGATTCAAATCGCTTTTATTTTAGTGTATTACGCGCTGCTCTCAGGGCAGGAGTACTCTAGATTCAAATCGCTTTTATTTTAGTGTATTACGCGCTGCTCTCAGGGCAGGAGTACTCAATAGATTCAAATCACTTTTATTTTTAGTGTAATACGCGCTGCTCTCAGGGCAGGAGTACTCAATAGATTCAAATCGCTTTTATTTTTAGTGTATTACGCTCTGCTCTCAGGGCAGGAGTACTCAATAGATTCAAATCACTTTTATTTTTAGTGTATTACGCGCTGCTCTCAAGACAGGAGTACTCAATAGATTCAAATCGCTTTTATTTTTAGTGTATTACGCGCTGCTCTCAGGGCAGGAGTACTCCATAGATTCAAATCGCTTTTATTTTTGTGCATTACGCGCTGCTCTCAGGGCAGGAGTACTCAATAGATTCAAATTGCTTTTATTTTAGTGTATTACGCGCTGCTCTCAGGGCAGGAGTACTCAATAGATTCAAATCGCAGTTATTTTTAGTGTATTACGCGCTGCTCTCAGGGCAGGAGTACTCCATAGATTCAAATCGCTTTTATTTTTGTGCATTACGCGCTGCTCTCAGGGCAGGAGTACTCAATAGATTCAAATTGCTTTTATTTTAGTGTATTACGCGCTGCTCTCAGGGCAGGAGTACTCAATAGATTCAAATCGCTGTTATTTTTAGTGTATTACACGCGGCTCTCAGGGCAGGAGTACTCAATAGATTCAAATCGCTTTTATTTTAGTGTATTACGCACTGCTCTCAGGACAGGTGTACTCAATAGATTCAAATCGCTTTTATTTTAGTGTATTACGCGCTGCTCTCAGGGCAGGAGTACTCTAGATTCAAATCGCTTTTATTTTAGTGTAATACGCGCTGCTCTCAGGGCAGGAGTACTCAATAGATTCAAATCGCTGTTATTTTTAGTGTATTACGCGCTGCTCTCAGGGCAGGAGTATAGATTCAAATCGCTTTTATTTTTAGTGTATTACGCGCTGCTCTCAGGGCAGGAGTACTCAATAGATTCAAATCGCTGTTATTTTAGTGTATTACGCGCTGCTCTCAGGGCAGGAGTATAGATTCAAATCGCTTTTATTTTTGTGTATTACGCGCTGCTCTCAGGGCAGGAGTACTCAATAGATTCAAATCACTTTTATTTTTTGTGTAATACGCGCTGCTCTCAGGGCAGGAGTACTCAATAGATTCAAATCGCTTTTATTTTTAGTGTATTACGCTCTGCTCTCAGGGCAGGAGTTCTCAATAGATTCAAATCACTTTTATTTTTAGTGTATTACGCGCTGCTCTCAAGACAGGAGTACTCTAGATTCAAATCGCTTTTATTTTTGTGCATTACGCGCTGCTCTCAGGGCAGGAGTACTCAATAGATTCAAATTGCTTTTATTTTAGTGTATTACGCGCTGCTCTCAGGGCAGGAGTACTCAATAGATTCAAATCGCAGTTATTTTTAGTGTATTACGCGCTGCTCTCAGGGCAGGAGTACTCCATAGATTCAAATCGCTTTTATTTTTGTGCATTACGCGCTGCTCTCAGGGCAGGAGTACTCAATAGATTCAAATTGCTTTTATTTTAGTGTATTACGCGCTGCTCTCAGGGCAGGAGTACTCAATAGATTCAAATCACTGTTATTTTTAGTGTATTACACGCGGCTCTCAGGGCAGGAGTACTCAATAGATTCAAATCGCTTTTATTTTAGTGTATTACGCACTGCTCTCAGGACAGGTGTACTCAATAGATTCAAATCGCTTTTATTTTAGTGTATTACGCGCTGCTCTCAGGGCAGGAGTACTCTAGATTCAAATCGCTTTTATTTTAGTGTATTACGCGCTGCTCTCAGGGCAGGAGTACTCAATAGATTCAAATCGCTGTTATTTTAGTGTATTACGCGCTGCTTTCAGGGCAGGAGTACTCAATAGATTCAAATCGCTTTTATTTTAGTGTATTACGTGCTGATCTTAGGGCAGGAGTACTCAATAGATTCAAATCGCAGTTATTTTTAGTGTATTACGCGCTGCTCTCAGGGCAGGAGTACTCAATAGATTCAAATCGCAGTTATTTTTAGTGTATTACGTGCTGCTCTCAGGGCATGAGTACTCAATAGATTCAAATTGCAGTTATTTTTAGTGTATTACGCGCTGCTCTCAGGGCAGGAGTGCTCAATAGATTCAAATCACTGTTATTTTTAGTGTATTACGCGCTGCTCTCAGGGCAGGAGTACTCAATAGATTCAAATCGCTTTTATTTTAGTGTATTACGCGCTGCTCTCAGGGCAGGAGTACTCTAGATTCAAATCGCTTTTATTTTAGTGTATTACGCGCTGCTCTCAGGTCAGGAGTACTCAATAGATGCAAATGGCTTTTATTTTAGTGTATTACGCGCTGTTCTCAGGGCAGGAGTACTCAATAGATTCAAATCGCTGTTATTTTAGTGTATTACGCGCTGCTTTCAGGGCAGGAGTACTCAATAGATTCAAATCGCAGTTATATTTAGTGTATTACGCGCTGCTCTCAGGGCAGGAGTACTCAATAGATTCAAATCGCTGTTATTTTTAGTGTATTACGCGCTGCTCTCAGGGCAGGAGTACTCTAGATTCAAATCGCTTTTATTTTAGTGTATTACGCGCTGCTCTCAGGGCAGGAGTACTCAATAGATTCAAATCGCTTTTATTTTAGTGTATTACGCGCTGCTCTCAGGACAGGTGTACTCAATAGATTCAAATCGCTTTTATTTTAGTATATTACACGCTGCTCTCAGGGCAGGAGTACTCTAGATTCAAATCGCTTTTATTTTAGTGTATTACGCGCTGCTCTCAGGGCAGGAGTACTCAATAGATTCAAATCGCTGTTATTTTAGTGTATTACGCGCTGCTTTCAGGGCAGGAGTACTCAATAGATTGAAATCGCAGTTATATTTAGTGTATTACGCGCTGCTCTCAGGGCAGGAGTACTCAATAGATTCAAATCGCTGTTATTTTTAGTGTATTACGCGCTGCTCTCAGGGCAGGAGTACTCTAGATTCAAATCGCTTTTATTTTAGTGTATTACGCGCTGCTCTCAGGGCAGGAGTACTCAATAGATTCAAATCGCTTTTATTTTAGTGTATTACGCGCTGCTCTCAGGACAGGTGTACTCAATAGATTCAAATCGCTTTTATTTTAGTATATTACACGCTGCTCTCAGGGCAGGAGTACTCTAGATTCAAATCGCTTTTATTTTAGTGTATTACGCGCTGCTCTCAGGTCAGGAGTACTCAATAGATTCAAATCGCTTTTATTTTAGTGTATTACGCGCTGCTCTCAGGGCAGGAGTACTAGATTCAAATTGCTTTTATTTTAGTGTATTAAGCGCTGCTCTCAGGGCAGGAGTACTCAATAGATTAAAATCGCTGTTATGTTAGTGTATTACGCGCTGCTATCAGGGCAGGAGTACTCAATAGATTCAAATCGCTTTTATTTTTGTGTACTACGCGCTGCTCTCAGGGCAGCATATCGCTTTCATTTTAGTGTATTACGCGCTGCTCTCAGGGCAGTAGTACTCCGATTCAAATTGACTTCAACATGCACTAACTGTGATAAGCATGTGACAATATAACTGTGTCCTTAGTGCTGTTTTGAGGGCATTATAAATGTATTTTAGCTTAAAGATCTTAAGATTTTTACAAGTAATTTTATTTGTTTACATTGGTACCACTTTACAATAAGGTTTCATTAATGTCCCTCGCACCAAGTTTACTCCACAAAAGAAATAGTCCAGGAAATATTTTAAAATGAGGATGTTCATTGTGCAATATCCAAAACTGAAGCTTTCAGGTGAAATATATTTTACTTTTTGTTTTTTTATGACTATCAGCTTACATTGAAACCAACATCTTTATGTAATTCTTTTGCAGGAAGACCTACACTCCTGGAGAATTTAAGGAGGAACTGACAGACATTTGACCAGGCGACCCGTAGCGTTGGGCCTGGTTTAACGGGAAGCCCATTCAAGTTCAATGACACCCGTCTAAAAGAAAAATAATAAAGCAATTAAAAACCTCTAAGAATAATGATATGAGCTAGTTAAAAGTACAACAGTTTAATGATAGGCTACATCTTTGCTATGCATTTTTTTGTGATATGTTTCTGTTTTATACATTTAATTCACTGGAAATGTTTTGTAATACTATAAAAAAGGAAAGTCATAATTATGCTTGAATTGATTATTTTGTTGCAAAATTGGACCAAAAGACAGTTCAATAAAAATATAATTAGTAAACTAGTTATTTACAATAAATTTTTGTTCAGTCATTAAATGAAATCAAAATTCCATACTTTTGTAAGGATGGATTTCCTACAGAGGTTCAGGCTGCAAGACTGCCGAATGACTAAAGAAACGTTGTTATTATTATCCATTTTAAAATTCCATACTTTTGTAAGGATGGGTTCAGGCTGCTAGACTGCCGAAAGAAACGTTATCAGTAAGATGGTGGAAAACTGTAGATTTCTTGTCTATTACCACCCACTGCTATCAACAACGGAAATAAGCGCAGTTACAAGTTGTAACAACAGCTAAATATGTGGCAGATTGCTGCTATAGAGTGACGATATTGTTTTGCAATAGGTAGCACTTCAAAGTCAATACCTAATCAAAAGTAGTTAGCACATTATATGTAATTGAAAGGGTTTAATGACACTATATTTGGTTACACTTAAAGTTACAAAATAGATGTGATGATAAAAACTTATCCCATCCCAAAATACCATTAATTGTACCCCCCATATATGTAAAGTGTTACCTGAGAGATATAAAGAGAGGGAGAGGGTGTAGAAAGAGACAAAGAAAGAGAGCCAGAGAATAAAAGGGACAGAGAAACTGTTATAATCTTTGATGCCTTCCTTGACCATGTGTCTGTAACCCAAATGTGAGACGTTCAAATCGACTCATCAGATAATTACAATTTCCCCCATTGTAAAAGGTGTGACAATTCGTAGACCCCCGAAGTACACACATTTTGACCTACAGGCCTTGAGCACTATCAGCACCTCTGCCTTTAGGAATTCCAAATGGTACCCTGGGGTAAGAAAGGGGAATTGAAACAGTAAAAGAAAATGTTTTTGTTCATTTTCAAATATCTTTAATTATTTTCAATCTTACACTTTTCCACACAGACTTAAAATTGCAATACTCTAGATTTTTCTAACCATATTAAACATTAATGATTCATAAAACATTATATTTTTGGCATACAGTACAATCAGTACAAAAGTTTTCTGGAAGTGATAAGCACTAACAGGATGAGAAGAAACCTAAAATGCTTTATAACCTGTGTGGTTTGATGTTGCATGACCACTAAGTTAAATGGTAGTCTGCTCCTTTATCTGTTGCTGGTAGAGGGGCAAATGCACATTAATTTAGTGATATTCAAAAGAGACTCGCTTATCATGAAGACAAACAATCTCTAAATGATCACTTAACTTTTGACATGAATTCAATCTGCTTTTGATAAATGTATTTTTAGAAAATCTTAAGTTTATATTTTAGAAAACAGAATGGTGGGAAAAGTATGGAAACTAAAATATTTTTTCCATACTTGGAAATTACTCTAATCAAATGCCAAACTTTTCCAAATTGCCTAGGAACCCTGAAATTAAAAGTCTTTGTTTCTCTGCAATACTCAGTGGAAAATTAAGTATTTGAACATAGATCCACATTTTGCAATCACATTTATGCATCACAAAGTCAACACTGAGATTGTGTGCTTGTATCAGGTGGAACCAAATGCTCTCCATCTTTGCATCCAGGCCTTAATCATAGACTGGGTAGCATCAGGCATCTTCAGTGTTGGCTCCTTTTATTCATCCAGTTTCTGCCAGCTCATTCAGGTAACTGAAGAATGAGATAAAATAACAAGTTAATAATAGACCAAAAAGAAATGGTCTACTTATGTAACAACAAAACGATTAAAAAGAATCAAATATAGCCTACCCTTAAAAATGTGTAGGGCTATAGATTTACTAGACTATAAAACCAGCAAAAACATAAACAGAAAAAAAGAGTATTTTGTACTGTATATTTTGGTACTGTGGGACAACTTTGCTTTAGTTTTACAAAAGTGATGCCCTGAAGAATGCCCTGGGAGCTGACAGCCATGTTTACTGAATGTTTTTATGAGTGATGTTTTTTTTTTTTAAGAATTAACAATGATTAGTTATAGAGAAAAATTAAATTATTCTAGAACTGAGCTTAGTGTATCGAAAATTATTGCAGCACATAGTATCAATACTACTGTATATTCCTGCAATACAGGAATATTACAGGACCTCATTTCTAGGTAAATGCAAAGCAATTAGAATCTCTTGAGTACTCCTTCCCTGACAGCATGGAGTATTGCGCTAAAAGAACAGCAATTTGAATCTATTGAGTACTCTTGCCCTGAGAGCAGCGCGTAATACACTAAACATAACAGCGATTTGAATCTATTAGAGCAGCGCGTAATACACTAAACATAACAGCGATTTGAATCTATTGAGTACTCCTGCCCTGAGAGCAGCGCGTATAAACATAACAGCGATTTGAATCTATTGAGTACTCCTGCCCTGAGAACAGCGTGTAATGCACAAAAATAAAAGCAATTTGAATCTATTGAGTACTCCTGCCCTGAGAGCAGCGCGTAATACACTAAACATAACAGCGATTTGAATCTATTAGAGCAGCACGTAATACACTAAACATAACAGCGATTTGAATCTATTGAGTACTCCTGCCCTGAGAGCAGCGCGTATAAACATAAAAGCGATTTGAATCTATTGAGTACTCCTGCCCTGAGAGCAGCGCGTAATACACTAAAATAAAAGCGATTTGAATCTAGAGTACTCCTGCCCAGAGAGCAGCTCGTAATACACTAAAAATAAAAGCGATTTGAATCTATTGAGTACTCCTGCCCTGAGAGCAGCGCGTAATACACTAAAATAAAAGCGCTTTGAATCTATTGAGTACTCCTGCCCTGAGAGCAGCGCGTAATACACAAAAAATAAAAGCGATTTGAATCTATTGAATAATCCTGCCCTGAGAGCAGCGCGTAATAAACTAAAAATAAAAGCGATTTGAATCTATTGAGTACACCTGTCCTGAGAGCAGCGCATAATACACTAAAATAACTGCGATTTGAATCTATTGAGTACTCCTGCCCTGAGAGCAGCGCGTAATACACTAAAAATAACAGCGATTTGAATCTATTGAGTACTCCTGCCCTGAGAGCAGCACGTAATACACTAAAAATTACTGCGATTTGAATCTACTGAGTAACTCCTGCCCTGAGAGCAGCGCGTAATACACTAAAAATAACTGCGATTTGAATCTATTGAGTACTCCTGCCCTGAGAGCAGCACGTAATACACTAAAAATAAAAGCGATTTGAATCTATTGAGTACTCCTGCCCTGAGAGCAGCGCGTAATACACTAAAAATAACAGCGATTTGAATCTATTGAGTACTCCTGCCCTGAGAGCAGCGCGTAATACACTAAAAATAAAAGCGATTTGAATCTATTGAGTACTCCTGCCCTGAGAGCAGCGCGTAATACACTAAAAATAAAAGCGATTTGAATCTATTGAGTACTCCTGCCCTGAGAGCAGCGCGTAATACACTAAAATAAAATCGCTTTGAATCTATTGAGTACTCCTGCCCTGAGAGCAGCGCGTAATACACTAAAAATAAAAGCGATTTGAATCTATTGAGTACTCCTGCCCTGAGAGCAGCGCGTAATACACTCAAAATAAAAGCGATTTGAATCCATTGAGTACACCTGTCCTGAGAGCAGCGCGTAATACACTAAAATAACTGCAATTTGAATCTATTGAGTACTCCTGCCCTGAGAGCAGCGCGTAATACACTAAAATAACTGCGATTTGAATCTATTGAGTACTCCTGCCCTGAGAGCAGCGCGTAATACACTCAAAATAACAGCGATTTGAATCTATTGAGTACTCCTGCCCTGAGAGCAGCGCGTAATACACTAAAATAACTGCGATTTGAATCTATTGAGTACTCCTGCCCTGAGAGCAGCGCGTAATACACAAAAAATAACAGCGATTTGAATCTATTGAGTACTCCTGCCCTGAGAGCAGCGCGTAATACACTAAAAATAAAAGCGATTTGAATCTATTGAGTACTCCTGCCCTGAGAGCAGCGCGTAATACACTAAAAATAAAAGTGATTTGAATCTAGAGTACTCCTGCCCTGAGAACAGCGCATAATACACTAAAAATAAAAGCGATTTGAATCTATTGAGTACTCCTGCCCTGAAGTAATACACTAAAAATAACAGCGATTTGAATCTATTGAACACTCCTGCCCTGAGAGCAGCGCGTAATACACTAAAAATAAAAGTGATTTGAATCTATTGAGTACTCCTGCCCTGAGAGCAGCGCGTAATACACTAAAAATAACAGCGATTTGAATCTATCGAGTACTCCTGCCCTGAGAGCAGTGCGTAATACACTAAAAATAACAGCGATTTGAATCTATCGAGTACTCCTAAGGCGGGAGATGTATCATTTTGACCGTTGAAATATCGCGGAAAATTTGAACGAGTTCTGTTCTCGCATATCAATTTAACAGACAGCGAGGTAGCATTGGAAAAGCATGTTTTACACCAGTTACCCCATAAGCAGCTTTGTTTTGGTCGACTGATGAAACAGTCAAATCAAAATGCACAATACGATATTTAGACGATGATTATTAGTTCTGTGCATTTTTAAATGTTCGCTTATTATCTTAGTAAACGTTAGAGGATGTTGAATTGTAACAACATATAGTAGTAAATTCACTTACCTTGCAATAAATGCGTTCTCCCACGAACATGTCTTTTATTCTGACTATTCCTCAAGAATCCCTCCGCACCGCAACGCACCTCAAAATCAAACGTCTAAACCCCGCCCTTGCTTCAGTTTCATTGGTTGAAGCTGTAAACCAATCATTTTCCTTTCTGCCCTCAGAACATGTTTGAGTAAGTAAAACTCCCATCTGCGAGTAACCCCCAGTAACTGGGACCCCCAGTAACAGTGAGTCGGGGGGACCGACTCACAACAGCCATGTGCTCATCCGGAGAGAGAGGACTCTCTCTCTCTCTCCACCACAACAGCATCAGGGTAAACCTCAGGAGTTCAACATCTTCATTCAATGCAGAAGAAGTCTATCACAACTCCCACCATTTGCTCTGCGTGTCCTCTCTGGCCCAGGGCCGGCAGGCCACAATCTGCACTTCAGCCATGAGAACAGTGTCGAACTAACCACGAAAGTCCAGCATATCTTCTCCATCCAGCGGAGAAGAAACGATTGCAACTTATACAGTGACATTTGACACTCACGGACCCATCAATGAACCCAATCTTCAACCACTTCAAGAATTGACCATGCAAGTATCAATTTAATGAGGTGCTCTGAAAATGATAAGCTTATGGTTCTTTTCAATGTTAAATAGATATTTTCCATAGTTCTATTTCCTGCTTCCGGTTCCACATCACTCACCCCTTTACCTATGCATGTATGTATGTATGTATGAATGTATGTATGTTTGTTTAGTGTTAGTTATGTTTGTGAGTTAGTTAATAAAACTTGTGCACAATATGGATGTGGTTTCTAAGTGTCTCTGCTTGCATACAAAGTCCCTTTTACGATCTTGATCTTGTTACATGCTCTAAGCACTGTACATGCTAAGGAATAATTATTTTTCAGTGACCATGAAAGATACACTTTTCTTAGAATAAATGAATAATCAAAGAGTTCGTTGGAACTGATTAATTGATTGTAATGCTAATTGGCTTACCTCAAAGTTAATCTAATTAACTGACCCAAATATTAATAATTAATCATAATTAGTAATTATGGATTATTATTAATATTTCCCCTTTGAGCTAATATCGTTACACTATAGTGTTATTTTACATTGAATTATTACATTTATTTACCTGAAATGAATTCTACAGTTAGACATTACTTTATTTGTAACTTTGTTATATTGCATTTATCTACAGTATGCTTCTAATTAATGTACTTGTTCTTATTTTTTACTGACTTTTCATTTACCTTTAATAATGTTTGAACTTTAGGCAAGTAGTTTTTGTTGTGGTATCAGAGTACTTAAAGTGTGCTTTAAGTAATAAATAGAAAGTTACCTCCACATCCCAAAAATATTTTTTTTCTTGCTGATCCGAAAAATTATCTGATCCGTGACTCATAAACCATAATATGATCTGTTGAACCATTATTAGCTGCCAAGAGTTTCTGTGGAGTTCAATTGCTCTCAAACGTTTTTTAATGGGATACTTCAGCATTTAGCATTAAGCTTTGTATCAGTAGAAACCCGGTTGTATTTTCAAATTACCGTGCTTCCCTCCCTCATATCCCCCTGAGACAAGAGATTTATGTATTTTTTGTCTGGAAAAAATCCTCAGATGACGCAAAAATCGTCATTTTGCGTCATCGGAGGATTTTTTGGCCAGAGGCTATACTACAGCCAGTAGTAGGAGCTAGTTCCCCATGTTTTCAACCCGCCCATAGGGGGTGGGATCTCACTCACAGAATGTACAAATAGTGTCAGCCATCTTTTTTTGGAAGCTAAGCTAACAGGCTCTTGTTCTGAGGAGAAAGCTGATTAGGGGTTACCATCCAGTTTCGGCCGTCGAGATCGTCCAAAATGTCCGGGATTCGGCTTTTGCTTTTTACAGTCGCCATTCATTGTTTACATGCACACCTTTTGCTTCAATCTATCTGAATTCATTCCGCTTGGTGAATCTAAATGTAGTGTTTACATGAACGCTAAACAAGTGATTGGTTGATTTGTGTTTTAGCATTGCTAAGAAAATTCCTGCTCCTCCGTGAGAGATAGCCTACAAGACTGGTGTCTCACAGGTATCGCTCATCAGTAATCACGCCACCGGCCTTGCACCGTTCTCCCGCGCCCCTCAGCCTCGTCCTGCTCGCAACAGTAAACATAATGAATGGCGACTGTAGAACCCAAAAGCCGAATCCCGGACATTTTGGGCGATTTCGAAATCCCGGGCAGACTCGTCACGGAGACTCATGATAAAACGGCGTCTTAAGTGTTACTTAAGTTTCGAGTCAACTAGTAGCCTAGCCTAGTTGTTTATCTGCGTTCTCTTACGTGGCGTGGCTTGGGAGTGGCCTCGTAGGGCAGCGAAGCAAGTGCATTCTGGGAGTTGTTGTCTTTCATCCACATGAGCCAAAAATACATTTTCTGGCTTTTCTCAGTCTAGAAGGCTCCAAATTCAAAAATAATTTCACATTTCTACTACAGTACATAAATTACCCATTTTAAATACACATTCATCTTTCCAGAGGTGAAGTATCCCTTTAATAATAATGATGGTCTGAAACCCAGGTAGTCTAATGTTTGTTTCACACAAAATGTGCATGAGCTGACTGAAATCACCAGCTCTAGTATAATTGCTTGACTGCTATGCAACTTCAGGTTCTTATTATTCCGCCAGGAAAAGTCATGTGTGGATGTGACCGGTGGTATTATTTTGAAAGATATTTAGTTTTGTTTGAGAAACATAGTAGCAAAAAGATATCCATGAGAACTTTATTGTAGGCTTTGTTTTCTGAGTTACATCTGTGAAATAATAATAATTTATTACTTTTGGAAAGACAGGATTACGAAGTCCACATGCATTTCCTAATTTCTTCAGTTTTAACAACCGTTCACAGAGGCTGTTATTTGATACTACTTTTTAATTATCCTGCTATCATCGTTTTCATAATGAACTGTGATTGCTCGCTTTACATGTCTGTCAGATGCATAAGTGAGTGGTTCTTGGCCAAAATAAACTGCAGAGTTGACCAGACGAAAATCTCTGCTAATCCAGCTTAGATATAATGGACAGATAACACATCTCGGACTAAAGACCAAACCTGAAAAATCAACCAGACAATGGAAAAGTTACCCTTCAGAAATTGACAGTCAAGTTAAGTTTTAGAAATGCTCATGCAAACCAGTGGAAGGAGAGAGAAGGTATGCCACCATCTGTCTTCATTAGTGTACAGTGCCATCCTAAGAGAATATGAGGGCATCATGCATTGTGGGTGCAGTCACAGCAATCCCCATATTCCCTCCCTTCAGGAATCACAACAACCTGGACTGACTTGCAAGCTGGCAAACCCAGGCATCAAAGACACGACTGCTACACTTGACTGCATTTCTGCAGTCACCTTGAGTTTGTGGAGAACGTTCAGTTAAAATTTCAAAACGGCCCCGATATGCCATGTTCACTCTAGAAGCATCAAAGCTAAAGTTGTTGGTTTTATACAGAACACCTTGCTCTGTGTTCTTCAAAGTGTATACCCTTAGTCAGAAATACAGAAGAAAAGAATGAGTGATCATTGCCAGAGGTCTGTTTGTGTTACGTGTACATAAAATTACACCCACTCTAATGTTCATCTCCTCAGATAACAGAAGTTTTACTCTATCCTTCGCTCTGCTCTTGGGGAAACTAGCACACTGATGGTGAATCATTTCATCACATGTACGCCTGGGCCCTGTTCACCTCAGAGCAATGTGAATGTTGAATCCCAATGAAGAGTAGGAGCTTGAAAGAGTCTTCATGGAATATGTGTTGAGTAACAGAACACAATCTGACTGGCAAATTGTACATATTGTAATGAAAAAAATTCCAGTCGCCCTCTTGGTAGGTATTGCTCCCTCACTGATATAAGACCGCTGTTGTGGTTTATATTTCAAGGTTTGGAGATGTTAATACAGTAACTTGAAATCTCTATTGCTGTCTGATAATGAAGCTTCTTCATAGCTGTAGATCTGTTGTAACATTATCACTATTTTATGTTAGGTATGCCTTTATGTAATAGTGTGAATGTTTAGCATGATATTTGTCATGACTGTTTATTTAAGTGGGAATGTGACTGGAAAATGACCCAGGCTGGACTCAAACCCAGAAACAATGCACCACCCTCGGTGCCAATGTAGACTTTATGACCAAGTAGAAACCTCTGCCAAGAAAGTCATATACATACATATATATACAGTTTAGCATGTAGAGAATGATGATCCATCATCCAATTTATTATTAGGGGAAATTATTGGAAAAAAATAGTTGCTCGACAGATACATGCTTATCTAATAGAGAATAACTTGTTTGAGCAATTTCAGTCTGCTTCGTTCATATTATATCACAGAGACTGCACTTATTAAAGTCACTAATGATTTGTTGATGGCTGCAGATTCTGGACTTTAATCAATACTCATTCTTCTTGATTTAAGTGCTGCTTTTGACACCATTTCACATATCATTTTATTGGAGAGTTAGATTTCAATTGGAATCCTCTTGATTGGTTTAGATCATATTTATTGGGTCGGACTCAGTTTGTTAAAATAAAAATCACGGACATCCCAGATTACTAGTGGCGTGCCTCAGGGCTCAGTTTTGGGCCCTATTCTGTTTATTATTTATCTATTGCCTTTAGGACAATTTTTCTGCAAATTCAGTATAAACTTTCAAAGTTATGCTGATGACAGCCAGCTCTATATCTTCAAAGCCTAATTCAATGTTACCACCTTCCTCTCTTTTAATTTGCTTATCTGAAATTAAATCATGGTTTACATGTAATTTTCTTTAGGTTAACAGTGACACAAAGTGTGAGTGAGTGCACAGGACACAGGTGTGTGTTCTCTAAAGCTGATTTACCAACCACACACATCTCCTGACTTTTCTGTTTTTTCCTATTCATTGCATTATTTGTGTAAAATAATGTCTTAGCATTTTTTGCTCTTTATGATCTTGAAACTGACAGTAAAAGAGAATAATTTGAAAACAGTTTGCTGCAATGACAGACAGGCCTATGCCTATAATCAACTTTATTGCTTCAGTGTTTTGTCGACCAAATCTACACTGGCACAGCAAAAAGCATTTTGCAGGGGGCTGCTGCTGCTCCTACATTTGTATAAAGGTTTACAAGGGACAAAGCAGGATAGCAGACTTGTTTGTTGACTGTTGTTTGGCACCGGAACAGAGCTGAGGTGTATGTGTGTCCCTTGTGATGTTGTTAAAGGATGTTCAGACTGATGCCAATACTCCATTAAATCAAGTCCTGCCTGATCATTATTCCTGTCAGACACCAGTGCGCCACTTCTGCAGAGGTTAATGACTGTTTGCCCCATTGTCTTTAGGGAAGATTTATCCTGATTAAAGGCCTGAGGAGGTCAAAAGGTCATAATGTGAAGGGATCCTGGGTGCTGTAGTTTTGAACAGGGGTGAAAGGCTAGAAAGTCTGTTTGAATATTAGCATCAAATATAAAATTTTCTTTGGTTTACTTATGAAATAATTACAGAAGTGTGTGTTCATGTGTGTGAATGGCAGAAAGAGATAGATTCAGTAGAATTTTAAGTTCCATCGTTACCAGCATAGTTCCATTGAAAATTTAAAAACAGCATTGCAAAGTTGTGTGGTTGGAACAACAGCTCTCAACCTATGGTTAAAAATAGTTTCTTGTTAGTGTGGACTTACATAGATCATGTTCTTGAGAAAAATAAGCAAGCAACATGCAGTACATTCTATATCTTTCATTCCAAATATATACAAATTCCATTCTACATCTTTTAGTTTGTGAAGAGCCTCAAAGCACAGTTCTCCAATGATGTGTCATATTATGTTGGTGGTTAAGCACCAAGTTATGTCATTGTACGAGCAACGTAGCGGTTCTGTTTAGTCACCAAAGAACAGTTCATTCATAACTAAGGCTGTAACCATGTCTTGAATACTGTGGGGGAGAAAACCAATTTGTTTGTTTGCTTTGTTTTGTTTTTAATGTAATGTCCTTTTTATTTAAAGGAATTAAATGATTAAAATATTTAAAGGGATGAGTAAAATGCATTAGTTAACCATAAATACACTAGTAATTAATGATTAACTTCTTTACAATTATGCATTAGTTAAGCACAAACACAGTTGTAATTAATGATTAACTTAACATATTATTAGAATATATTAGCCATTGAAGGATCCACATTCATGCGATAAATAAGAAAAAATAACCTAGTAATTAATGATTAAAGTGCCCATATTATGCTATTTTAAAGTCTCTTAATTTTGTTTTGGAGGTCTCCTACAACAGGTTTACATGTATCAAAGGTCAAAAAACACTTTCATTTTCTCATAATATACATTGCACATCACCACATTGTTCAATGATTGTCAAACGACTCGTTGAATCAGTCTCTCTAAATACCTCCTTTCCGTGAGCTTACACTGCTGATTGGCCAGATGGCCCAGTCTGTTGTAATTGATCTACCACTTACAGCGCGTGTCGGAAGCCATTATTTACAACTTAGCAAACTATATATTATTTTTGTGTAGTAATGTACTTAGTTATATTTCAGTGATTCACCATAGATTAAACTGAACAATATGAAGCTAGTAACTATGTTTAATCAGTGCTGGTTTAACAGTTATAAATTGCTAAAATAGTGTAATAAAGACAATTTGACACCCTGTTCTTAAGTGAAAGTTGATTATGGCACTTATTGAGTGTCGGTAAAAGATCCATTTGAACTATTTTCAAGTGGCACTAAAATATACACACATTCACTCTTTATCTTATGCCTTTATTTCAAGATGGCCACCTCAGTGAGGAGCTCCACAGTGGTTTTACTGTTTTTGTTTGTTTGTCCTGTCTTTAGTTATTCCTCTACAATCAGTTTCACCAGGTATGAACCAGTTTTTGATTATTCTGACGTTTTGCTGGAAATTGTAGTTGGAGAGGCAGCGCCGCTGCTCAAACACTCCAAGATTTGCAAATGTAAGAAGTGAGCTGGAAATCAGCGGGAAAATCGCGAGGCAAAGGGACATGTTTCGGTAACACTTTATAATAACTGCACACTATTAATCATTAGTTAAGCATTAGTAAACATTTAATTCGTAGTTTATAAAGCATTAATAGACATTAATAAGCAGTTTACAGTTATAAATGCTTTGTTCTTGATTTATAAGCATATCTATAATGTGTTTAATAATTGTATTTTCATACTTTATTAATGATCAATTTATCATTTCTAAATTAAGTAATGCATTATTTACAAACCGGTTATTTAGGTTTTGTCAGTGGTTCATAAGATCACTTAGAAAGTGTAAGTAAATGATTAATAAACTGTTTAATTACATATTATTATTCAGACATATAGTAATAGTTACTTAATGTGTTAATAAATGCTTTATTAACATGTATTTCTAATGTAATTCATGGTTAATTCAGGTAGTTATAAAGCATTTAGTAATGGTCAGTTAACTATTTTTGTGAGCTCATCTAAAGTGAGGACTATTCATGCCTTGTAAAACATTTACAAAGGAGATTTAAAGGCTGTTAAATATTTTTATGTTCTGTATCGCTGTGTTGTGTTTGTTTCGTTTTTTCTGTTTAGAAGATCAGTGAGCCTTTAAATCTCCTTTGTAAATGCTTTACAAAGCTTAAATACCGTATTTTCCGCACTATAAGGCGCACTTAAAAGCCTTTAATTTTTTCAAAAAACGACAGTGCGCCTTATAATCCGGAGCGCCTTATATATGGATCTGGCGCCTTATATTAATGTCTGTAAAACAACCGCTGACTTAAACCTTGTTTATACTTTCGCCTGGCACCGGAGCGCGAGCCTCCGCTGACTGCGCGCGCACCTCCCCAAACAGACGAGGCATTTATACTTGACGCAACTGTTTTGTTTCACCCCCAATTTCCACCGGCTGCGTTACGGCTCCGGCACGGCGGCGGAGTCAATAGGTTTCCATTAAAGTCAATGAGTGTATTTCCACTGAATGCGGTACAGCTGCGTTCCGACTCCGGCAATCCGCAGCCCTCCGTAGCAGATACGCAGAGCTTCTATTTTTGCCGGATGCCGGAGCGCTCCGCAGCACTACAGGGCAGAGTACGCAGGACAGGAAGTCGAGTGACAAAACAGAACAGCCAGAAACAAAATAAAAGATCCGTTTAATTTTCAAAATAAAATACACCGCGCTCATATTTCCCTACACTACACCTTGAAAACGTCATAATGGGCGGAGACAGGCTTGTTGAAGTTTTAACATCAAATCTGTGTGTGAATCAAAATCCACAGAAAAGAGAGATCGGTAGGTAATTCAGAAAAGAGTTCTATCCTATACTCCTCCGGATGGAAAACTGTTCCTGGTTTGGTAGTTCTGTTTATAGAAACTACATATCGCGCGATCAGACCAGAATTCGCGAGATTACATGGGGCCTCGTGACGTCAGCTGTCAGTCATGACCGCAGCCGTTGCGCAACAAATCCGGACCTGGTGGGTATTGACGGACGACGGAACACGGAGCTGTCGCGCAGCGGAGCCGTTCCGCAGCCGTTACGCATCTGGTGGAAATTAGGGGTTAGACTGAACACCAGACCATACAACTGATTTAGACGCGCAAACTGGGTGCCGGTGTGATGAGATGTACTAATATCCGTCTGCTCGGGCAGATTCGGCTCAAAGTCGTGCATCTTCGGATGCGGAGGCGCGCGCGCTGTCACAATGATGTCATTTTGCCGCGCGCGCGCCTCCGCATCCGAAGATGCACGACTTTGAGCCGAATCTGCCCGAGCAGACGGATATTAGTTTTTTATTACCTTCGCGCTCATGCGGACGCGTCGAGTATAAACAAGGTTTTACAGCTCAGCCACTTGTTTTTTCATATTTTTTTGCAAGTGGTAGATCTTGGTTTACATTTGGACTTTGGATGTGATCTTAGGCTTGAAAAGGTTGGTGACCACTGCATAACGCAAACCTAGTCAAACGTTTGACTGCAGTATCTTCTATTCTATGCGCCTTATAATCCGGTGCGCCCTATATATGAAAACAGTTCTAAAATAGGCCATTCATTGAAGGTGCGCCTTATAATCCGGTGCGCCTTATAGTGCGGAAAATACGGTAGTCCTCACTTTAGATGAGCTCACAAAATAGTTAACTGACCACTACTAAATGCTTTATAACTACCTGAATTTACCACATTTACTTACACTTTCTAAGGGATCTTGTTAATCAATGACAACACCTAGTTTGTAAATAATGGTAAATAATGTAACTGGTTTGTAAATAATGCTATACTTCATTTAGAAATGATAAATTGATCATTAATAAAGTATGAAAATACAATTATTAAACACATTATAGATGTTTATAAATCAAGAATAAAGCATTTATAGCTGTATTTATAAACTGCTTATTATTGTATTATTATTTGACGCCTGTGAAGAGACGACTCGACGCCCGTGAAGAGACGACTCGATGCCCGTGAAGAGACGACTCGACGCCCGTGAAGAGACGCCTCGACGCCCGTGAAGAGTCGACTCGACGCCCGTGAAGAGACGATTCGACGCTGGCGATATGTTATGCCCTAAATTAATACATGATTAACTAACTGTATTTTTCTATGTACATTTCTGAAATGCACTTTCTGTAAAGCTGCTTTGAAACAATATGTATTGTGAAAAGCGCTATACAAATAAATTTGAATTGAACTGAATTGAATTATTGTCTATTAATGCTTTATAAATGATGCATTAACTGTTTAGTAATGCTTAACTAATGATTAATAGCATGCAGTTATTATAAAGTGTTACCCATGTTTCTACATCGATGAAAGGTGGTGTACAGATGTAACAGCTTTGAAAAAGATGTGCTGTCCCGAGCTTAGGGGAACAGTCAGGGCCCTCTAAACTATGTACAAATA
Organism: Leuciscus idus; assembly: GCA_021554675.1. NCBI lineage: Eukaryota > Metazoa > Chordata > Actinopteri > Cypriniformes > Leuciscidae > Leuciscus > Leuciscus idus. The sequence goes on along the minus strand of CM038638.1, from coordinate 20,540,934 downwards.
ATATAATATTTACAAACTTTTAAATAATAGATTAAAATGTTCTAATGTTATTTTAGGAATAATAGGTGCTGATGTCATCCTATCACTGTTTTCCCTGCTGAAAAAATAAAAAAATCAGCACAAACCAGCATGAATTCCATGTTGGTCAGGCTGATTTATACTGGTTAGTGCTGGTATAGTACAAACCAGCATCCAGCATCTCATGCTGGTCCCAGCATGCAAAACATACCTTATGCATGCTTATGGCATACCTTCAGCAGGTTTGCACTTTTCTAACCTGTGTCTCAATCAGAGTTCTGAATCCAACTGTACTGTTTGAATTTGACCTGAATATGATCCTGACAATCACTGACCAAATATCTCATGCATAATGCTAATTAATTTGTAAGTCTTTTAATACAAAACTAGCTTGAGGGGTTTTGTGTGTGTGCGCGCTCATTTTGGCTGGCCAGCAACATCATCAACAACCTTCAAAGAAAAGCACAATATTATTTATGAAATTGTACCCCCGTGTTTATTAGGAGGAAAACACATACAAATGAATACATCAGCGAGTAACGACACAATGTGTGGGGGAAGATGAGCGGCGAGAGAGCTGCGGTTAATTTCACGCCCCTGTATTTTCCCGTCACGCCTGGCTAATTTCTGTCATGTTCTGCCGACGTGTTGAAATACTCCGTCTGCGAGCCTCTGGTGGTGTTTCTCAGAGAGTCTGGTCTGACTAGCACATCAGCAGGGAAGCTTCCATTTAAAACAGCCGGCATTTAAACACACGGCCACGAGGAAGAGAGGCCAGCTGGCCCCAAACGATTGGGTTGCTGTTGATTGACACTTCAATGTGAGTTTGATAGCACAGCCAAGCGTAAATGCATATATAAATGTACCAATCTGCACTTTTCTTGAATTAATTAACACCTTACTGGGCTTTTTTCCATTAACAGAATAAGAGATGAGGTTTGCGGCTTCGGTCAATACCTAGCACCCTGCCACCATCTGCATAACTTAAATGCATTCTGATTAGAAAATGCATATTTCATTAATAAAATCAAAGACTTGATTGACTGGACCTTGTTTTGTTTTTTTCATTACAAACAGCTGATCTCAAATAAATACATCCCTGAGAAATACCTTCTGACCTTCACAGTTAGTAAATGACAGCCACCTGATTTGATTTATTGATTTATTGGTTTATTTAAACCACGGGCACCTGCATCAGAAACAGTATTTTCCAGGCCGGTCCAGCTCGGTGACTGACGACTGTCTAAATGCCGGGACACACCAAGCCCACGGTCGGCCATCAACAAACATCTGTCTGATCATCTGTCGGGTTAGTTTTTGCGGTGTGTTCCACACTCCGGCTCTCGTTGGGCTTACATTGGGCTTACGTCGGGCCAGTTTGCCCGATTCAGCATGTTGAATCACAGTCGGGGCAGTCGTTGAGAGTGAGAACTCTCATTGGATGTTCAGTTTAGCAAACGAATCAGTGATGAAAGAGAGCAAGTCAAGACGGCACAGACTGAAGGCTCATCTAATGTTATGCTACCCAAGCAATCCAAAATGCAAATATTTTCATAACATGAACCACTTAAAATGAAGAAAGTTATCAACATAACTGATATTCAAAATAGTAAGCAAGCGCTGCTTTGTTTTACGTTTCGTAGATCTGCGTATATCTCGTATATTTCGGTTTCTTCTTTTGAATGGCAAATATAGTATTGGTACCTGCTGATATAGACAGTTAATTCCTTACACTCAGGCACAGACTAATTAGATATGCTAGTTTGCAGTTGGATCGAATGCAATAATTAGGCGAACATTTCATGGTACTACGCACAGACAAAACATATAAATACATTTAGACCACTTAACTTAGTGATTGCTATCAGGATGTGAAGAGACTTTCAAACAGCATAACAAAAAAATACAAATAATCTGGAACAAATAGTCTACCCTGCCTTTGAGTGTTAATGAACAAAGATGACAGCGTCCGTTCATCCTGCACCAGACATGCAACTTCCATTGAGATGAATGGGAATGCTAGTGGATATCTCTCGCTCTCTCTAGTATAACTGTAAGACGAAACAGATTGCAAGTTTGATTGGCTGGCCTACTGTTTGAACTCTACTCACTACTGTAAAGTACTGTTTTAACAAGCTATACGAGAAGAACACCACTGGTACTCCTCATCATCCTCGTCAAAAGCAGTTACAGGACATGCTACAACAGATCTGTCAGGCTGCTGTCAAGAGTTTGGCCATGTTTCAGGTTTGGCAGCAAAAACTGTATTGCAAGTACAGGCCAGCCTTAGGGTAGCATGTTTAGGCACCATGAGTACCTGTTTGCATAAGGTTAAGGGCAAAGTCTATTGAAATTACATAAAATAGCAAAGACAGCAGTATGATGCGATGACAGACTAGTCAACATCAATTTTGACGTAAAAAGATGGAGAAAAAAAACAAACGTTATTTTGTATTTCCCTACTGAACAAACATGCATTGTGTGTAAAAACATAATCCGTAGTGTATTCTGTTGAAAACAGTCAGCTCCAATTAGAGCCCAAATACTGTTTAAAAACGTGTTGAATTCACTGGAGTAGGAAATGGTAGTTAATGGCATTTGCTTGAGAGATCCTGTTTTCCTCTAAAACATTTTGGTTAGTTTGAGAACTGAACAAATTATTTTTTAGGATTTCACTGTGAGTGTAACAAAGTGTATCAAAATATTGTCAGTGAACTTTAATTATCCAATGCATAACTATATTAAATATTAGTTTAAAATATTCAGTGAACACCAGTTTCTGGTGCTGCTACAGTGCTGTAACTATGGAAACAGGCTCTTGCTTGCTAATGACTACATCCATTGTAGTTATGATTTCTGTAATTGTACTAAACTAATTGTGCTTTGAATGATTATTCATGCTCACACTGTAGCTTTTCAAAAGTTGTACAATGTATAGTTTCTTTGATCCGAAGAGCATGCTACTCCTTCATAAGTCCTTTTAAGCTACACTAGAATAACTTTGATGGAGTTCCAGGGTAGTGGGCTTCCAGGAACACAATGGGTATCTACTGAAGGGGGAAACCTTATGGGAATTCTGCAAAATGAGGGTGGGATGAAGGTTCCAGGCAATGCTTGATAAAGAGATAAAAGCATGAGTCACTTTTTGAAGATCATTAAAAGACAAGAAGCGCTTAGTTCTTAGCTTTGCTAAGTTGAAGAAAAAAAATTCCTCTAACAACCGCATTAACCTGCTAAAAAAACAGTTTCCTCTAAAAAAACATATTATTGTCTTGCAATGCAACTTTTATTTATTCATAAACAGTATGTCATAATGATGCATCTCATTTTAACAAGTAATTTTGCTGGATTCCTTTTTTAAGGAGAGAAAACGTGAAATGTATTTCTCCATTGTAATGAGACATCAGGGTCCAGGCACTCGGGAACTGCTGACTGCTTGCTTTGCCAACTGCTGCGTCTTTTCTAACCTATTCAACTCAATGCACTGAAAGAACATGAGCTGCAGATACTGTCATCTGGCATTCAGGTGGTTCGCCACTCACAAAATTTTGCTTTTTTCAAGATCCATTACTTGATCACATTTGCAGTGAGAGTGCTGTCTGCTTCCCTGGAGTATCGCATAGCAAGACATTTGACAAGTGTCTACACTGAAGCTAGTTCTGGACAAGAACTATAAACTTTTAAAGAGGAAGAAACCATCTGACTCTCATGTAAACCACGTCATAGTTTATTTTTCACATTACATATAGGGGTGGGTGGGTCCCAAATGATCCACTATACACTATGCACTTATACACATATGTAGTTATGCACTATGTACTCAATCGTGCAGGTAATTTTGTCATTCAACATCAGAGTCTGATAGCCCCTCCCCCTCCTCTATGTGATTAAAGGTGTGACAGTTTCGGTGAAATAAATGCATCATCAGATGTTTAAAGTGTAATTTTTTATTTGGAATTTTCAGTTAGAAAACATCTTAGGTTACGTATGTAACCATGGTTCCCTGAGAAGGGAACAAGATGCTGCATTGTATGACGACACTTTGGGGAACGCCTTCAGCGTGACAGTGCCTGAAGTATGTGTACAAGTCTAATCCTGATTGGTGCTGCGTCGCTCCGTGACATGTGACATCACAACGTGGAAGCTACAAAGGGAGCTGGCAACACAGTTTTTTTTTTTGCGCACAAAAAGTATTCTCGTCGCTTGATAAACTTAAGGTTGAGCCACTGTAGTCACTTGGACTATTTTACAGTGTCTTTACTAACTTTTCTGGGCCGGCAGATGAAATTACATAGCAGCCTATGAAGGATTGAGCCAGCTCTCAGATTTCATCAAAAATATTTTAATCTGTGTTCCGAAGATGAATGAAAGTCTTACAGGGTTGGAACAACATGAGGGTGAGTAATTACTGACAGATTTTTAATTTTTGGGTGAACTAACCCTTTATGCGTGGATTCCACTGAAGCCACTGGGCAGTTAACTGGGTCCAACAGACGTCACCTGCACCATAAAGTAAAGACTCTCCACTTCATGCTTAGGAGCTGATCTCCCTCTGGGGAAAGACCCACAGCTTCCATATCTTGGGCCGGGGGTGATATATCGTGCATACAGCCTGTGTGAGCAGGTCCCTTCTGCCCGGGATCTCCCACGGGAGATAGTCTAGGAGGCCTACCATGTCCGAAAACCATACTTGGGCTGGCCAGAATGGGAGTACAAGTAGAAGATGGACCTCGTCCTGGCAAACTCTTTCTAGAGCTCCCAGGAGCAGAGACCATGGGGCTTGATAGTGGAAAAGAGTATGTCTTTTTCCAGGATCTCCACACCTCCACTCCTCTGATTCCACCCGAGGCAGCCCAGTGGCTTCACAGATGGCGTGCAAACCTGACCACTCTTATCAAACAAAGCCAGGCGGGAGCAGAGCGTCCTCAAAGGAGGCTGTTCACAGTGCGCACAGTCAGTCCTCTCGAGAGCACCGCTCCCAAGCAGCTTTCACAAAACTTATGTGTATCCCCGCCCGTGATGTAACGTGGACAGGGAGGAACACACTTTTTAAACTGCTGCTACTCACTTGCCATTTTTTTTTATTTTGTATGGCCTATGGGACAAACAAACACCATAGGATATGGGGATATTTTGGGGATATTTAATTTAATTTTATCAATCAATAAATTCCTCTTGAAACAAACTTTGTTGTATTATTTTAATTTAATACTGTGAAGCTGCTTTGATACAATAGTATTGTGAAAAGCGCTATACAAATAAACTTGACTTGACTTGACTTGACCATAGGACTCACACACATAGAGTGCATGCTGAAATCAGAAAGCTGATGCTGTTGTCTCCCTTTGTAGCTTCCGTATTACACCGTCACACGGAGCGACGCAGCACCAATCAGGATTTGACCCTCAAAAGGGAACACTACCTGCGCTATTTATACTACAAAATAACATAGAGTAGTGCATAAGTATGCACATTGGGACTCACCTTAAGGTGTCCTCAAGGATGTCTAATTCAATTGCTAATTATCTTAAAAAAACAAAAAACAGACTCCTCATTTATAAAATGCGCATGCAATTGGATTCGATCCTATATTGCATGGAATTCCATTCATCCTACGGCAAAAATGAGGGTAAAATCTGGATTTTTAAAGGTAAAAATTGACATAAAAAATGTTCTTATGTTTATGTCAACTGAAGAACGTGCATACAAACTTTTTGTGCCCATACCAATTAAAATAATCCAACATTGTTTATTCAAATGTAAAGATAAACAGAGAATCATGTCCAGAATGAGATGATAATATTACATGTCCAAATGAGTAATGCAACTGCTTTGTGATATTTTATGTCACATTATGTTTATGAATTCCTGGAAAAAGTGTGTGTGTGTGTGTGTGTGTGTGTGTGTGTGTGTGTGTGTGTGTGTGTGTGTGCGTGCGTGCGTGCGTGCGTGCGTGTGCGTGTGTGTGTGTGTGTGTGTGTTTGTATTCAGGTATTCCCTACATTATGGGGACAAAATGTCCATGTTTGTTTTATAAATCGTTTATAGGAACATTTCGGAAACCATCGTACATTCACATTTAGATTCATTCAACACACATCTTTATAAATGATGCCGCAGATTTTTTAAAAACATTTGATGCCATGAAACCCTCTTCTTGGAGCGCTCAGTAGCAACTTGTAAAAACAAGTTTGTTCGGCTAAAAACCTGTACTGCCTGAAAATTGCCAGACATTCAGATTATTTATTGCTGTTTTGAGATATCAAAAGCCATTTTTGTGTGCAATATGCATCGGATGGTCTGTGGGCAATTCGTGACCATGAGGCGGAGATTAGCTTTAGCGGGTGCTTCGAGCACATTAAATGAGGGTCATGCAAGAACCCCCAAGGTCAAGATGCCCTTCTCAGCTCACAGCTCAGTTCTAATACAGAGACATGAACCAAATGGACTTTCATTGGCAGCAGCTGTACACTTGTTTATTTGTGTGTGATCTGCCTCCAAGTAATTGAAGGAAAAGCCTGTCGATGTTTGCTGAGAGCATTTTAATTAGCCGTCTCACTGCATCCAAATGAGCACTCGTGGAGTGATGAAGCAATTTTGAGTCAATTAGGAAATGAGTAATTTCTCCCTACAAGGGGTAAGCATTCGTCTCATTGGTAGCAGGTTCTTGGAGGGCTTGTTTTGTGAAGTGCTTGCTTTGTGTAGGAGTTTAGAGATTAGTGAAAAAAGGGAAATGGTCTCAGAGTAAAACACTTACAGCCGCCTGCATTATTTTTATTCCTCGCTGTCTCTACCACTCTGGCGCTCCTCCATCCTGCTGCCTGTAATTCCATTTTTGGCTTTGATAAGATTGGGATTCTTGGGCTTCCATCCTTTAAGAAATTGCTGTGTGATGAGATACCTACAAATTGCCTTCCAGATGTTTACTGCTGACAGAGAGACAATGGGAGGGAATGGAAGCTGTCATTTGACCCAAGTAGGGCATCAGACTTCAGTCAGTGCTGCCATCTGCTGGTGTGTAAACATTGTCATAAGATTGATGAAAACATTTGCTAGTCTATATGCTAATCATTGTTGCAAATGAATTTCTCCATAGCATAATAGGTGACTGGCAAATAAATATATTTATCATGTATTGTAAGCAATTATTCATATGCTGAGCACTTTAGTAAGTCAGGAATTGCTTCAAGCTTTTTAGTTGTTTTTACATTTTTTCAAGGTCATAGCACGTATAAAACATCTGGTAACACTTTATTTCCATAGTCCACTTTAGACATTCTACAATAACAACAAGTAACTTTAAAACTACATGTCAACTAGCAGTCATTAAAGTATTAGTAGACTGTCTGCTTAATATCTGCTAAATCTTTATCGTGATGCTCCCAAAAGACATTTTACTATACTAAATATATATATATATATATATATATATATCTTTTACTTTTTTGTTTTACAAAACAGAAATTATTTTGCATTTGTTTTGAAGGTTAAAATAATTAATGGAATCTCATGGTTTTATTTTTGTATTGAACACTTTAACACATTCAGTTTATTTCTAAGCAAATACATTTAAGATCATATAAGACAATTACAAAAAGGACATAAATAATACAGATGCATATATTACAAAGGAAATGCCAGTAAATTTACAAATCCAATCATTAATGTTTAGGGATAAAGATAACCAGCCCTGCTTCACAGTCCTACCAAAAATAGCTGATACAGAAGAACAGTATCTAACTAACTGTTAGCTCACTTCAACCCAATGCACTTTGGGCTATTTTAAGGACTACCTCCATCGCAAAATCCTACCAGTGCACTGAAATGTTCACTCTCTAAAAAGTCCCACAATGCACCATGAAATGCATTTCATTCAGTATTTCAAATGCAAATGTTCCCTACACATAATGACACTCAATATATTTTTGTCAAAAATTCAAACCATTATTTAATTATATTTCAGCATAAACATACATCACTAGACAGGTAATGAACATAATCTAGCTCTTATTTTAATTTTATTTTTTTACGGTTGAAATGTTGCACGTATATGTAACAAGCAAAGTACTTACCATAATGTACTTTAAATAACATTAAAAAATTATATAATAAAGATATTAGTTCTGTTGTTGTTCATAAATGCTTTAAATATGTTGCACAATGAGGACATTTTCATGTCGCCGGAAATAGAGTCATCATTGTTCCAATGTCTGAGCCTGGGTCCTCACTGTCCTTACCAGTTCCCGAATTAGTGTACGCGAAATAGAGTTTGATTCACATACTGATTCAAATACTGATTCACAACCTAGGAAGCTAAGGAGTTCATTGAGACGCACCCTTAATCTAGACAACCAAAAATGAAAACTAAAATCCTGAAACTTGTAATCGAGACTCTTAATACAAAAGAGACAAACAACAAGGACTGGCAAACACGGCCCTAATCATCTGTGTGTAACATTTTTTAGACCTATTCCTGCTGTGTTTCTCTGCATGGCTTTAAAGGCCAGCTCTGGCCAGTTTATATACCCTTGTAAGTGTGGCGGACAGTAGGTTTATTACAGAAAGAGATTTAAGGAAGAGTCGACTACGCCACCCTGGTCACTAAACCAGAGAAGTATCCTAATGAGGACACACAGGTTCGGTGTTTCCCTTACACAGAAAATTGGAGACGTGGGTATAAGAAAATACAAAAATATTCTTTATTGGACAAATGTAAAATATTAAAATATGCGGCAATTGGAATCAATCACTCCACACACACGCGCACACACACACACAGACACACAATAACAATACAGACTTATCAGGACTTGTGATTACCGGAAGCAGGATGAGCTAGCGCCAAACTTCTCCACATCAGCAATGGTCGAGAAGCACAAACACGTGCACCACACTGCACCCTCACATCAACCAAGATCAATCCCTATAGGTTATAGACCACACACACACACGGTGCATCAGGCCCCACCACCAAAATAGAGCAACTAGCTCTCCTGCTCCGGACTCACAGTGCCTGAAAGACAAGAAAAACGAATTACAACACAAGAAATAGTTTACAAGAATACTAATTTACAAGGCACAACCACAATACCCAATATCACAAAACAAAATATATGATCCACTCAAACCTGTAGTTGTGGGTTTCAGTAAGGTTTTCAGTGCATTGGTTTACAGTCACCAGCCTGTCCCAGCTTCACAGGCCGGCCAACACCCACAACCCTCTTTCCTCTAACAGGCTGAGGATCACTCACAAAATTATTAAGTAATGCAAATATTATTCACAAAAGAAATACAGGGCGAACCCATAAAAGATCAAAAACAAAAAAATAAATGAAGTTAAATTGTCCCAATAATAAAGCAAACTAACTCAAAAATATATTGAATGCTGGGCGTGCTCACATGAGAGCCACTACTGGCCAGCAGGTTATTGAAATAAAACAATAAACAAAAGAAAAAGATATTGGGAACAAAACAGCAGCAATGAAAGTCCCAATCCGAGCAGCAGTCTTCACGTACTTTTATAACGGCAGATTCATTCACCTGCAAAAGCCCGGATGTGAACTAAAATATGCACCGTACTGGCTCATCATTATAATACAGTGATCACACATGCGGCGATCGCGTCATTCGTCCGGCAGCAACAGAGTGAGAACCAAATAATACCAAGGCGAGCTGAAATACACAGATAACCCCATGACTAAAGATTACTCAAAATAAATACGACCACAAGAGCCAAAAAGACACTTACCAGAAAGCCAAACAGCAATACACCAGCGAGGATTATTGCAGTAGTATGACGTGCGTTTGTATACGGCAAACAGCGCGCGTTCACCAACCACTGTAAACACTCAGCTTGAACACGCGCTTCTCCACAAGCCGCACCGCACCTGACAAGAGTTACGTTGTTAACCGTTTAGCGTCCGGTAGGTTCGAGCAATAATAACCAGCTGCCATCGCACTCACCTCCAGCCAGAATGAAAACACAACGACTGCAAACACTCAGCACCACATGTGCTTATCCACAAACCGCACGGCAACTCCAGCCAGGATGAACGCAGAGAAATGACGTGCCAGCGAAACAGTCACACATCAACGCAATGTCCGGTGGCCAAACAGCCACCTTGATATACCCGTATGAATGAGACGCTAATTACCTGCGGGCCTCTAGGGCGGAGTCAACACATGCAAACGAGGTGCTACCCAACAGCAGCACTTCACTACATAAGCTTACAAGTCTCTCCTGACCTTGCTTTCCTCTCTTACGAGACTAGCAGTTATTTGGATAAGGTGGGTGTTCACAGGATTGACTGAATTGACCTCCTTCCTTTCAAGGTGGAAAACACACGGGCAGATCTTTAGTTGATTTTTTTTTTTTTTTTGCCTGGAGGTCCCTTCAAGAGCCAGGTACACTCTCACTGGCCAGGTTACAGTCTCCTTGTTTACTCCATTTATCAGCATTCTCAGCAGCGGCCATTTGAATAGTTTGAACTGATGCCAGATACAGTCTTAATCACAGAGCACAAATTAATGGTTTTCATTTAATTAGATTAATTTAAACAGATTAATTAAGAGGGTTAAATACAAAACAAAATCAATAATATAAATGCCACATTCAAAAATGCATTCAATCATTTGAACTGTTTCTCTGGGATGTAACAAGGAATTCAAAGTAGTAATAAGATTTAGCAAATATGCACATTTAAAATGCCTTCATCTAAGAAAACAGTTCTACCAGAAAGACTCAGAGGCAAAATAACGTATCATGGCATAAATTTATTAACAGCCCAGCAAGTACTGTATTATAAAGTTCTTTGGCGTAGGCCCCGTCCGTAGCTCGCAATCCAAGGGTAACGGAATCTGCATTTCCTGCCTGAAGACGAAGGCAGGGGCGCAGCCGACCCCCGGGGATGTATGGGAAGGGACCATCCTGGTGGTGGGGAGGATGGAGGTGAATGTTGGCATCAGCATCTGCAAACTCAGACGTGTGTAAGTACCGATCTTTTATACTACGAGTATTAGAACACGATTGGTTAGATGAGAAGGTAATAAATGACGTAACAATTGAGTCTTCCTGGCAGAACTTACGCTAAAGCTTTCATACTTAAAACACAGATGAATGATCTTGCACTCAGAGGTACTGTTATGCAGGTAAGAGAGGACCCAAAAGCGAATTAACAAAATAGAGTCTTTAATGAGAACACAAGGTGGCAAAAATGTTGAACAATTCTTCTTGAGAGATAATGGCAAAACAGGCAACCCGCAGAGAGGGCGATAAAAATGAAACAAAAATACTTCAGCAAAAAATACTTCAGATAACTTCAAAAGAGTCTTTAGGCAGCAGACAGAGAAGGCTGTGTTTACGGCGACAGGCTGCAGGTCTCTCAGAGAAGACAAGGCTCGAAAAAAGACTGCGGTTACCAGATCTCTCACAGCGTCAGGTGAACTGGGCAGAATACAAAGATAAAGATGATTAGCAGAGAATAGATCGCGTTCACCAGGCGGATGCCAACAGGACAGGACTAAGACAGAGACAAACAGGACTGTAGTTTGCTTCTAGCATGAGAAACTCAAGTGAGAATCCGACCAAGAAAGAAGCAGGAACAGAGAGAGAAATAGGGCGAGGGCGAAGAACGGGCTTAACACAAGAGACGTGGAAGACCGGGTGGATGCGGCGAAGGTAGCGAGGGAGAAGAAGTCGCACCGCGACAGGACTAATGATCTGAGAAATACGGAACGGACCAATGAAACGCGGGGTCAATTTACGAGAAGCAGATCTAAGGGGAAGGTTGAGAGTGGAGAGCCATACTTTCTGGCCGCGAAAATATCTAGGGCTCTTAGTTCTACGCTTGTTAGCAGCTCTCACAGTCTGATCCCTATAACGGCAAAGAGCAGACCTGACTCTCTTCCAGGTGCGCTTACAACGTTGGACAAAAGCTTGAGCGGAGGGAACGCAGGAATCGGCGAGCTGAGACGAGAACAGCGGTGGTTGGTACCCGAGGCTACTCTGAAAAGGGGACAGACCGGTCGCAGAAGAAGGAAGCGAGTTATGGGCGTATTCTGCCCAGGGAAGCTGCTCTGACCAAGACGCAGGGTTACGGAAAGAAAGGCTACGTAAAATGCGACCAACAGTCTGATTGGCCCGTTTGGCTTGCCCATTAGATTGAGGGTGGAAGCCGGATGAGAGACTGACGGAAGCCCCAATCAAACGAGAAAACTCCCTCCAAAATTGAGACGTGAACTGCGGACCTCTGTCCGAAACGATGTCCGATGGAAGGCCATGAATTCTGAAAATATTTTCGATGACAATTTGTGCCGTCTCTTTAGCAGAAGGAAGCTTTGCGAGGGGAATAAAATGAGCCGCCTTAGAGAACCGATCAATAACCGTGAGAATAACTGTCTTGCCCACCGACGGAGGAAGCCCGGTAATAAAATCTAAGGCGATGTGTGACCACGGTCGTGAAGGAATAGGAAGTGGTCTGAGAAGTCCGGCAGGGGGAGAGTTCCCTGACGCCGGGATGGCCTGCTAATTTGGAAGAGTGAGCCCACTGAAGAACGGCCAGACGAGTCGGAACAGGAACGAAAAGAAGGTTCTTCGGACAAGCGCGCGGCGAAGGAGTGTGAGCGAGCGCTCGTTTCACTTGCCTCTCAATTCCCCAGACAGTCAACCCGACGACACGCCCCTCAGGGACAATTTCCTCGGGGTCCAAAGAGACTTCTGACGAATTAAAGAGACGAGATAACGCATCAGGCTTGGTGTTTTTAGAGCCTGGACGATAGGAAATAATAAATTCAAAACGAGCGAAAAACAGTGCCCAACGAGCCTGACGCGCGTTTAGTCGTTTGGCAGAACGAATGTACTCTAGATTCCTATGGTCTGTCCAAACGACAAAAGGAATGGTCGCTCCCTCCAACCACTGTCGCCATTCGCCTAGGGCTAAGCGGATGGCGAGCAGTTCGCGATTTCCCACATCATAGTTACGTTCAGACGGCGACAGACGATGAGAGAAATACGTGCAAGGGTGGATCTTGTTGTCAGAGAGAGAGCGCTGAGAAAGAATAGCTCCCACGCCCACCTCTGACGCGTCAACCTCGACAATGAACTGTCTAGAAATGTCAGGTGTAACAAGGATGGGCGTGGACGTAAAGCGATTCTTGAGAAGATCAAAAGCCCCCTGGGCGGAATCGGACCATCTAAAGCGCGTTTTGACAGATGTAAGAGCTGTCAGAGGGGCAGCCACCTGACTGAAATTACGGATGAAGCGTCGATAAAAATTAGCGAAGCCGAGAAAACGCTGAAGCTCGACGCGTGACTTAGGAATGGGCCAATCTACGACGGCTTGGACCTTAGCGGGATCCATCTGAATACCTTCTGCAGAAATAACAGAGCCGAGAAACGTGACGGAAGAGGCATGAAAAGTGCACTTCTCAGCCTTTACGTAAAGACGGTTCTCTAAAAGGCGCTGGAGGACGCGTCGGACGTGCAGGACATGGATCTGGAGTGACGGCGAAAAAATCAGGATATCGTCAAGGTAAACGAAAACAAAGATGTTCAGCATGTCTCTCAGGACGTCATTTATCAGTGCCTGAAAGACAGCTGGAGCGTTTACGAGACCGAAAGGAAGGACCCGGTATTCAAAGTGCCCTAATGGAGTGTTAAACGCCGTCTTCCACTCGTCCCCCTCCCTGATGCGCACGAGATGGTAAGCGTTACGAAGGTCCAGTTTAGTAAAAAATTTGGCTCCCTGCAAGATCTCGAAGGCTGATGACATAAGAGGTAGCGGGTAACGATTCTTAACCGTTATGTCATTCAGCCCTCGATAATCGATGCAGGGACGTAAGGACCCGTCTTTCTTTTGAACAAAGAAAAACCCCGCTCCAGCGGGAGAGGAGGAGGGAACAATGGTACCGGCATCGAGAGCTACAGATAAATAATCTTCGAGAGCCTTACGTTCGGGAGCCGACAACGAGTATAGTCTTCCCCGGGGGGGAGTGGTTCCCGGCAGAAGATCTATACTACAATCATACGAACGGTGTGGAGGGAGAGAAGTGGCCCGGGACCTACTGAACACCGTCCGGAGATCGTGATACTCCTCCGGCACCCCCGTCAAATCACCAGGCTCCTCCTGAAAAATAGAGACAGAGGAAACGGGAGGAATGTCAGACGTTAAACACTCAACATGACAAGAGACGTTCCAAGAGAGGATAGTATTCTTAGACCAATTAATAGAGGGATTATGACGGACTAGCCAGGGATGGCCTAAAACAACAGGAGTGAAAGGTGACTGAAAAATTAAAAAAGAAATGGTCTCGCTATGATTACCAGAGACAGTGAGGGTTAAAGGCAGCGTCTCACGCTGAATCCTGGGGAGAGAACTACCGTCCAAAGCGAACAGGGCCGTGGGATCTTCTAATTCCTTAAGAGGAATATCATGTCCTCGAGCCCAGGTCTCATCCATAAAACAGCCCTCCCCCCCAGAGTCTATCAAAGCACTGCAGGTAGCCGACGAGCCGGTCCAGCGGAGATGGACCGAAAAAGTAGTGCAAGACCTTGAAGGAGAGACCAGAGTTGTAGCGCTCACCAGTAGCTCTCCTCTTACTGGTGAGCTCTGGCTTTTACAGGGCAGGAGGAAACAAAATGAGCAGCCGAACCGCAATACAGACAGAGGCGGTTGGTGATTCTCCGCTCCTTCTCCTTAGCCGAAATGCGGATGCCCCCCAGCTGCATGGGCTCAGGATCCGAGCTGGCGGAGGAAGATGGTAGAGATGCGGTGAGGGGAGAAACGGAGAACGCGGACTCCTTCCCACGAACTCGGCGACGAAGGTCGAACCGTCTCTCTATGCGAATAGCGAGTTCAATCAAGGAATCCACACTGGAAGGAACTTCTCGGGAGAGAATCTCATCCTTAACCTCCGCGCAGAGACCCTCCAGGAAACGGGCGAGTAAAGCCGGCTGGTTCCAGTCGCAAGAGGCAGCAAGAGTCCGAAACTCTATGGAGTAATCTGTAACGGATCGCTTACCCTGACATAGTGAAGACAAGACCCGGGAAGCCTCTTCACCGAAAATAGACCGGTCAAAAACCTGTATCATTTCCTCCTTAAAGTCCAGATAATGGTTAGTACATTCATCCTCCGCCTCCCAGATTGCTGTACCCCACTCTCGAGCCCGTCCGGTAAGGAGAGATATAACGTAAGCAATACGAGCTCTGCTCTTGGAGTAAGTGGTGGGCTGGAGAGAAAAAACAACATCACACTGAGTGAGGAACGAGCGGCATTCAGTGGGCTCACCAGCGTAGCACGGTGGGTTATTGATTCTGGGTTCGGGGGGTTCGGGAGCCCTGGAAACGGCCGGAGGATCGAGGCGCAGATGATGAATCTGTCTTGTGAGATCGGTGACTTGGGCAGCCAGGGTCTCAACGGCAAGTCGGGCAGCGGACAGCTCTTCCTCGTGTCTGCCTAACATCACTCCCTGGACCTCGACGGCTGACTGGATAGGATTCGGAGTCGCTGGGTCCATTTCTGGTCGGATTATTCTGTTATGCAGGTAAGAGAGGACCCAAAAGCAAATTAACAAAATAGAGTCTTTAATGAGAACACAAGGTGGCAAAAATGTTGAACACAATTCTTCTTGAGAGATAATGGCAAAACAGGCAACCCGCAGAGAGGGCGATAAAAATGAAACAAAAATACTTCAGCAAAAAATACTTCAGATAACTTCAAAAGAGTCTTTAGGCAGCAGACAGAGAAGGCTGTGTTTGCGGCGACAGGCTGCAGGTCTCTCAGAGAAGACAAGGCTCGAGAAAAGACTGCGGTTACCAGATCTCTCACAGCGTCAGGTGAACTGGGCAGAATACAAAGATAAAGATGATTAGCAGAGAATAGATCGCATTCACCAGGCGGATGCCAACAGGACAGGACTAAGACAGAGACAAACAGGACTGTAGTTTGCTTCTAGCATGAGAAACTCAAGTAAGAATCCGACCAAGAAAGAAGCAGGAACAGAGAGAGAAATAGGGACCTAATCAGAGGGGAGAGGGAACAGGTGGGATGAGAGTAAACGAGGTAGTCAGAGAAGATGAGGAACAGCTGGAGGAAAGGAAAAGGTAAAGAGAAAGTAACCAAAAGGACCAGCAGAGGGAGACAGAGTAGAGAGAAAGAACAGGAACAAGACATAACATGACAAGACATGACAGGTACATCCAAATTGCCAAATCCATTGATTTTGCATCCAAAAAAATAATTAATTCCAATCGAATCAATTCCAATCATAATAAGAGACATTGCAACAGTTTAACTTGATTAAAATGCACAAGCATGATTTTGAGGAACACAACCTAAGCACAACATGCTAACCAAAAAAAAAAAAAAACATATACCCGACTACTCACCTTCCTATGCCTACCTTTATCGTCCTCTTCCAGAGACTCGTTTCATCTGACCTGTTATCTTCATCGTGCTTGTCTTCAACCCTGCAAGTAGAAAGACTCGTCAGTTAAGTGTGACTGTCATTTGAACTGCTTATGCTATTTACTCACCTGTGTGAAGATCTTCCAGATCACCACCAAACCTTTAATAAAGATGTTTACCTCCGTGTCTTCTCTACTGTTGCATGACAGAAGACCAGACCACAACAAAAAACAACACTATGAGCCTTTTCCTCACTCTTAGCAATCCTGCGAATCAGTTCATATCCATTTTTCAGGATGGTCGTTCAATTGAAGATTACGTAAAATAATTTTTTGAGCTCTCTAGCCTGGTTCCATGGAATGATGGTACCATGAATATCAGGTTTTGGAGCTGATTAGACAACCATTTTTATCACCAGATACCGGCGTCAGCTACCACTTGTTCTCTTGAGAGTTATATTGAACATGTGCTGTGGCTAAGTGGTTCTTCCCTCACGGTGAGGTCGAAAAAGATGCCAGTTCCACTCAGTCGCATTCTCTCCAGTCCACTTCAACCATCCTGGCGCCAGAGGTTTTTTCCAATCGCGCCAATACACAACACAGAGCTCTCCCAAGTCCTTAGCCATCTTCACTCCTCACGCGAGCACGAGAGTCGAGAGTCCCTTCCTGCAATGAAGTCCGCATCAAAATGTCCTTTCCCAAGTCTAGGAAAGCTGTTTCAAACAGCACGGACCTGGCGACAAAGTTAGCGAACCCCTCCATCATTTCTGTTAGAGCAGCTCTTAGGAAGTTCTCCATTCCTCAGTCCTCACATCCAGAGTCCGCATCAGCCCCTGAGCACAGTCCAGAGTCTGTTCCTGTAAGATTTATCTCCGAGTCCAAACACATACAAGACTTTGCAAAGAGTGACTGGCAGGGACTGACAATGTAATGAGAAACAGTTGAGAACAATCAGGGATGATGTGACCGGGCAGTGAGTTCTGGGAAGTGTAGTCCATGTGGTGGCAATGGACTTGGTAGGAGTGCCCTCTGGTGGAGATCAAGGGCACTCCAGCTGATGGATGTGACATAACCAATGAATGAATGAATAATGAATGTATCTGCACGCAAAACAAATGACCAATATGTTTGAAAGAAAATATTTAGGCTTTCTAGGGCTATTCAACATAAATATTTATAAAACAATTATTTATTCATAAAATAATTATTTCAGACAATAATTCATAACCGCCAATTTTACAGAAATACTGTTTAAAGATTAACAAAAACTATTGGCAATTCTCACTAGAATACATCACATCCAGTCAGGCAGTCGCATACGTTCTAGTCTTAAGAGTTAGTGCTGGTGTTTGTGTGCTGGTGCTTGTGCAAATATTTCAATGCACCCATATGGTCGGTACTCCATGCAGCTTGCATACTATTCTCTATTGGAAATAAAATAGTTCTAGTCTGTCGATTGTCAGAGATACTGAAAAGTGCCTTTAGTAATACCACCTGCAACCAACTAGCAAGTAGCACATAGAAAACCATGATTTGCACCTCTGGCATAATTTTTTATTTAATTTTTTATCCCTTTAATATGTCCCACATCAACTTCTTGTTTCAACAGTCAAGCCATTTCATGGTGTCTTATATTTCATAGGCTAATCAGTTTTCTTGGATATTTCTAGTCTTTTTCATCAGCCTGAAGCTAAAACGGTAGAGGCTGTTAGCTTTGACTCAGTACCTTCTCCTCCTTCAGAAAAAAAGTTTTTTTCTCTTTTCTTATGGGACTTTACCTTAGCAGACCCACACCAAGCAGACATCTGACAGCTCTGATCCAGAATGAGAGCGAAACACCAAAGCTCCGCCCCTGGCTCAGGGAGAGAGTGTTTCTGCTGTATTACTGTGTGTATAGTTCTCCTCCTCATCTGTCCTTTAGATTTATGAAGTGCAAGGGCTGTGCTGTTAGCTCTCGGCAGACTCCCCGACGTGTGTTTAAACTAGATCATATCGGAGAAGCAGACACCACTAGAATACCAATGGATGTGGATGTAAAAGCAAAGACAAGGCATCAAAGGCACACTTGAATGTAGGCAGAGCTAAACATAAAACAGTACCAAAAAAAGAACACTTTTTAGTTTTGTGGACTATCATTCACTGACATCTAAAAAAACGGTCCGAGAATGTGCGAGACTTCTGACTCATTAGCTGCTATGCAGGGCCGTCCCAAGAATGGTTTGCTATAAAGCAGCATAACAACCTGTTTTTGTACAGTTAAAATAACTTGCACATTCAAGTTACAAATGGTTGTGGCCGCACTTACGTAAAATATAAAAAAAGTACACAAAAAGATAAATCAATATGAATCTAGATGTTTACATTTGTGAAGAAACCATGAGTAGTACTCGCAGCAATGGTGCTAGTGTGTTGTGGGTGGTTGTGAAGGCATTGCTATATAGGTTCTAAGGTGTTCCTGGGTGGTTGCTTACTTGTTAAAGTTAAAAGACCCCATTCTTTAGTCTTTATGATATTCTGGTCAGACCATATGGATTGGGTCCCTCCTTCAATGTAAGTATATAGAATTTTTAGCCTGTTTTATCCTCTGCCAGTTGAAAATCATCTAGTCTAAGTTGAATTACTTATGCATAATAGCACACCTCTCCTTAACAAGCCACATTACTTGATGTACAGTATCACTCATGTCCGTAGCCAATGTACCCAAAGCTGAATACCTTATACGGAAAGGCATGAATGTTGACTTTCAAATAAATAAATAAATAATGAATAAATAAGAAGAAAATAAGAAAAAATATTGGTTAGACCATTAGACAAGCACAAGGATAAAATTATATTTTAGTCAATGATCAAATTTACAGAGCAATGGTGAATCTGTGTGGACAATTTGAAGAAACTTCATTAATTGATGGTGTGATCTGAAGTTCAAATCCCAAGTTGTTTCATTTTCTTGTCCGCATCTTAGAAATCTTAAGATGTGTTAGAACAGCATTAAACTAATATACTCAGGGAGGGACAGAGGAGAGCAAGTGGATCAGGAAAATGAGGCGGAGCCAGAAAACTGGGTTGATCCAGGGAACCGGACAGAGTCAGTGGTGGAGGCAGAGTCAGGAAGCCGTTAGGAACTGGCGGAAGAGGCGGATTAAGGGAACTGGGTGGAACCAGTGGAGATGAAGGAGCTTGGAGGCTGGACAGAACCAGTGGAGGAAGAAGGGCAACAGGTGGAAACCAGCGAGTCCAATAATACCGGTGGGAAGTAATGCCGGGATGGGAAAGACATGGTGACAGGCTTGAACTCTAGGATGAATATGGCTGCCGGTTCTAGCTCCAGGATGAACATCTCCACTGCCAGCTCTGGCTCTTAGTCCGTGGTGGGCGAGTGGCAGTCAAAGTCCTTCTCCACCTCACCCATGGTAAAGAGGAACCACTCATAACGAGCACCAGCTCGACAAAATTAATAAATCTCCCACGAGGATCATCAACTGAAAACAGAATCTGACTCATTAAATGTTCATTCAGTCCTGTATAAAAAAAAAAGGTAAGACTTTATTTCGATTGTCCACTTTAGACATTCTACTAACTATACGTACCTTTACATGCCTACTACCAGTCAGAGTTAGTAGACTGTCTTCTTAATATCTGCTTACACTTTATTTTGATTCTCCCCAACAGACATTCTATAAACTAATTCTGTAATTCTGCAACTACATGTCAACAAACTCATTCTACTAAACCAAATCCTAACACCTAACATTATAGAAAGTCTACTAATACTCTTATGAGAGTTAGATGGCATGTACTGTAGTTGCAAAGTTAATTATAGTTAGTAGAATGTCTAAAGTGGACAATTGAAATAAAGTGTAACCAAAAATGTAATAATAATAATAATTTAACAAATAGTCTTGTGTCTGATGAGCGAGGTCCAAAAACTCACTGGTGTGGTCCTCAAGGGAGCGATCATCCTGGGTGAGGTGGAGACAGGCTGCTAGATCCATTTTTGGTCCAGTATTCTGTCGTGGCAGAGTCAGGCAAGGAAAGAGGAGATGCAGATCTAATTGCAGCTTAACTTTTGCTTACAAAAATAACAGTGATGGTAACAAAAAAGAAAAAAGGAACACAGGAGAATGCAACTGCTTTACATTCAAACATAAAGGCAATAGTGGACCCTGAACTGAGAGCAATAAATACACAAGATAATGAGGAACTAAACAAGACACAAGTGATAATGATGTGAAATCATGGTAACAAACTAGCAATGGGAACATAAGTAACAGGAAAACAAGAACATACCAACTAAGAGTACAAGGAACAGAAACTGAAACCAAAACCAAATGTGACTTATACAACATCATAGATGTTTTGTTGTTGTTGCTGTTGTTTTAAATTTTTTTAAATGTCTGTTACTGTTTTAAATCTTCTGAGCAATAGGATACCATGTTTCTGTGTCTCAAGCTCAGGCCCCCACTCCCCACCACTTGAATTAACATTTATTTTATATACATTAGCTTTATTTTACAAAGTGTTTAATAAAAAAGACATTGTAAGTTTGCTAAATGGTAACAACTATAATGTAAAAAGGGGCTTTTCATGTATTATTTAGTACAAAAATTTACAAAATTAATGTTAAAATTATAAGAAATAATATTTTTTTAAGAATTTTGCAAGGGTTATCTGTTAAATTGAAACCTTGAAGGGGAAAAAATGTTTTTTAAATAGGCTTTTCATGTGGTTTTGAAGTGAAGATGTTAGCTGTATAGGTTTATCATGTTGATAATGAGGCAACATTATTGGCTAAGGAGCCTTACCTGTTTCTTCAGTTTAAGTAGTCTTCCCATTGGGTGCAGCTTTGCTGGAAAACTCTGAGCACAGGACTGAGTAAAATTGTCCCTAGACAGCAGGTATGACCCACTTTTGTCCTAAGGCTTCGTTCTTCATTCATCTCTTTGCAATCTAAAGCCTGGGAGCATTTACCTGTGAATCAATGAGAAATTAATCAGAGCTGACATACAAGCAGCCTGTACAAAATGTGCTTACAAACTTTTAGACTAAAGGCAAAAAAAAAAAAAAAAAAAAAAAAAACCCCGGAAAGACACATGTGCACTGAAGTTGAGTTAAGGAACATCAGTAAAAATTTGAATTTACAAAAAAAAAAACCCAAAACATAGTATTTTTTCCTCTACTCATAAAGTAATTTTTTCCTTTACTCTACTTTGATTGCTATGAATAAAACACATAATGTTTTTTTTCTGACATAGGAACAGGAAAGCAATGAGTAGCCAAAAAATGTAAATTATATTATTCACTTTAGGACTTTCTAAATTCTGTGTCAGTTACGGTTGTAGATAAAAAAAAAATAAAAATCAGGATCTAATCGCAGAAGTTAGTTTTTACTAACAAGGAACTAAAAATAAAATAGCCTACTCAGACAGCTTATGATAGCCATATAATAGATATGTGATGAACAGACCAAAATTTGAAATTGTCATGAGCTGTGATTGGTCCATCCTTCAGAAAGAATGGTGTATTGGTGCTTCCATAATCACGCCTGGAGACATTCCCATAGTGAGATACCTGTTCTTAGAGAACCGGGGTTACGCAAGTAACCTGACGTTTGTGTGTTATTTCTTCGTCTCAGCTACCTCCAGGTATTATCTCCTTTCTCCAGTTCTTTCAGTGGTAATCTCCAAAGACCTGTAAAGGAAAGTGTAAGACTGTCATTTAAACTATTCAACGACATTCATCTCAAAGTGTGTGTGTGGTGCAACTTACCTAGACTGTTTGCAATATCCTCCTCTGCTCTGTTGCCTTTACCCACCATGTGCACGTTTGTTAATCAATAAACCACATTTCCTGACAAATAGTAGGTAGGCTTATATGTATGTAAAGTGTTTTCTAGAACCTCTTTACATATGAATTAGGGCTGTCAATATAAGGCGTTAATTCAATTATGGGGAAATAATGTGTTAAAATGATTTAACGCACTCGCCCCTCCTCAGACTTACGCAGGTCGTCTTACATTTCATAGTTAATTGGTGACGAACATAATGCAGGGCGACATCTCACTGCGCGATAGAGCCTAATAGAATGCAGTTAAATGACCCTAAATTTCAAGATATGAGGGCAAAAATGCACTTGTATGAGTTTGTCTCATATTTCAGGCTGAAACTAGCAAAAAACACTTGCGTCGCGCCTGGTGCCGCATTGCGCCAGGTGGTGTATGATAGGGCCCAATGACTTACTCAATTAGACATTTACTGCCACCTACTGGCAGTTTTAGTTTCTTATTTAGAGTATCATTTCATTAAAAAATAAATAAATAATAGGTCGGAAAGGTCCAAAGGTCAGATTTAACCAAGACATTTTTAGTAAATGTTCCTTACTTTATGTTCCTTAAAATGTCCCCGTTGCAAACTTGAATCACCCACATTGCTACTGTGCAGCATGTTGGATTACATTTACTACCAGCCCAGGTTCATCTTTAGACTTTTGCATTTTGTTTTGATCATGACATTTCATACATTCCATAAAGATTAAATTACCTAAATCCAATAAGCACCAGGTAGTCTTGTAAACTCTGAAAGACCATTCCCATTGAGGAGAAACTCTGTGAGTGTGGCCTTGCTGCTGAGGATGTGGTCTGGAGATGATTGGGTCTATTAAAAGTGTGCTTATCCCTGCCGAGGCTGTGTGATTGATCTCAGCTGACACGTCCTTTTACCCACTGTCACATTAATAACTTGGTGTCTCTCATGAGAATGACAGACTGCTCAGTCCTGGGAGAACACGCTGCAGGATGCTCAAGGTTAGAGCGCTCGCTCATCACAAATCAAGACCCCAAGTGTCGCTAAACACAGCAGAGCATGCAATTTTCCTTCCTCATTCAACAGAAACACTATGGTGGGTGATCTATTGAACACTGAGCACGAGCAGTAAGCATTCATATTTTATTCATGTTGTTGGCTAAACTGCACCAGATAACTTTAAATAGATGTGTTTTTACTCCTGTTGATTGGTTTAGGCTCATGTATAATGCTCCCTAAGGGTGGCGTTTCTGCTATAGGACACCCTGATAATTGATTTGTCCAGTTCTTGTCTTTGAGGACTATTTCACGCCACATACATAAGGACAACAAAAATGGTACATATTTATTTTGCACCCATTTTAACAGTTTTCAGTTTAACAGCATTCACACTGCATGCGTAAGTGTGGTTTCACAGAGCAGTAGCCTAGCACACACTGAAAATGTGCTGTAAACTGATTTATCAACACAGTCTATTGCAATAGGCTTTAATACAGAAACATAAAATAGTGAAGTGAGCTATTCACCCATTGTTTGAAAAGTGGGGCTTGATGCAAGTTCCACATGCAGTGACAGGCACATAGACAGCATTATCTATTTACTAGGTCTGAGTGAATCTCAACAATTAAGCAGTTGATGGGCACTGCATTCCATTTTCTAAATTAATCTACATTAATATACATTTAAATGTAAATGTGGTCCCCTCCTTGTGTACATTCGATTTCTTGACAATCAGATGTGTAATAGTTTTCAATGGCCCACTCCCGGTAAATCAATCCATCCATTTTTCAAACCGTATGTCCTATGTAGGGACCCTGGGGGATGCTGGAGCCTATACCTGCGTATTGGTCCTAGACATGGAAACACCCTGGACAGATAGCCAGTGCATCACAGGGATGCCATGGTAGCTTTTTCTCGCGTATCTACCCCGAATTGATCAAATAAAATAAATTCTGTATCAAAAATTATAAGGAAACACCAGTACTTTGTTTAGGCTTGGTTTGTAGGGAATTACAAACCTGCGTACATATATTCAAACGCACATAACTATAGAACCAATTCTAAATGCGCATGTGAACGCCATCAGCGTTTCTCACAGGTTTGCGTTTAAAGTCTATGTAGAGAGAATTGTGTCGTCTTAGCGGCCCCTAATTTAATAACAAATGATTGTTGCGACGGAAGCGAATCAATCATAACTAACCTTAGCTGGAAAATAACTTTACTAAAGAACCGATATAAAGCCAAAACAATCTCTGTTACCATAAATTATACGTTTATCTCTGTAAAGCTGCTTTGAAACAATCTACATTGTTAAAAGCGCTATATAAATGAAGATGACTTGACTTGACTTGACTTGAATTTTGTCCGTATGTCTTTCCTAAGCTGTCCTTTCTCGGTCAGGTCTGAAATATAGCAGGCTATAGAGGGAATCTTCTATATACAGCATCTATAATATCTGGGAAACCCAAAACTTTTCAGTTTGGTTTATTTAAAGCTGCAGTCTGTAACTTTTGGCGCTCTAGCGGTTAATAAACAGAACGGCACGCATCTTGCAGAAGAACATTGCAGTCAGAGCAACTTCTCTCTGTTTATGTCTTTGACGAGTCATGCAGGTATTGGGCTACTCCACAGCGGTACAACCCGTACCAGGCTAAAATTGTCAGAATTTAAACACTTATTACACGTGTATCGTGGTGATTCAGAATAAGACAAAAACACGGTTTGGAAAATGGATTCATGATGTACTCGCTTATCATATACATTTTGTTAATTGTGAGCACAAAAAAGTTATGGACTGCGTGCCGTTCTGTTTATTACAGCCAATCTGAAACCCCACATAAACCACCTAAAAAAACACAATAGTTGGCACTTAGTGTACACTACATCTACAGGATTGGCTTAATCCTTCCTCAGGAAGTAAAATATGGATCCCCCATTTTTATCAGTGAACTGCCCCTACCAGGAAGACAAAAACCCACAAGCCTACTTAGCAGAGTGAACATGGTGTTCTGGGCTTTTAGCAGGTTGATCTGTGTCTCATCCTACCTTATCAATGATCAATGTTTAGAAGAGATTCCAGAGTGAATGCAGTGTTGCTTCCTACACAAATTAATGCCTCTAATCAGACATAAAAATGGCAGCAGCTTTTGCTTTCATCATGCCTGGTTGCCACAAGATTCCCATCTCTGATCTTGAAATACTGAGATGGGAGATGACCTGATTGACAGAACTTCCTATTTCTAATGCAGAATTGTCCCAAGCAGTTATGTAGCTTGTCCAAAACTGATACTTGTTAAAAAAAAAAAAGAAGAAAAAAAAAAAAAAGAAAAAAGAAGATGTTTGATCATTGTCTCTGTGGCAAGAAGCATCAGGGTCTTTCTTCTCACCTTGAGGAACTTTTTGATGTCACCTACCTCCAGTCCACTTAGAAACAAAGTTATGTTTACAAAGCACTTTTGATGAAGAACTAATACTGGATCTTGATGAAGTGTACCAGGTTATTGACATCATATATTTATAGTAGCAAAGTAGCTTTTTGCTGTAAATGAAAGCATCTTACCTAAATGTTATGTGCTCCACAAACACCATTAAAGCAAAGAAAGGCAAAATTATCCACCTGAATTTTGGTATAAGAAGCCATTAAGGGCCGTTCACACCAAGGACGATAACTATAACAATAAAGATAAGGTTCTAAAAATCATTCTAAAATTAAAAGAATAGCAGGGTCCACACAATAACTGTCATTATGACGGCACAGAGAAAAAAAATAGCCTATCGTTGGAATCACTTTCAGATATTTCCAGCTGATGAACAATAAAACAATGACAGCCAACCAGAATCCACCAGACTTTAAAGAGCTCAAGTATTTAAATAGGCAGACGACACAACTACCATGTGCTTGTGATAAACAGGATATTATCATCCGCTGGTTTGGGCGCTAATATAGTTATCGATTTATAGTTATCTTATGTTCTTGATGTGAACAGGCCTTTATTCAGTCAGAAATTTTTGTCTCAGTGGCTGGTTCTTGGCCAGAATAAACTGCAAACTGGACCCACTATGTGGATAATCAAAAGCATACTGGACATGCACCATAACTCCTAACAGTGTTAGGACATGTGGAGTATGCAGGTCCCTCAAGATCTCTTACAATAGGTTTACATGCATTTCAAGGTAAAAAATAAATAACACTTTTATTTTCTCTTAATATACATTGCAACATCACCTCTTTTAATACAGAGTCTGAAACTGTTCTATCAATGATTCAGTCTCTCTAAACCTGCTCTGCACTGATTGGTCAGATGACCCAGTCTGTTGTAATTGGTCTACAGCATGTCCGAAACAAAACGGCCATTGCCATATCTGAACTTCAGTTCCGGATGCTTCCTCAGCACATGAACAGTAACAACGGCATCCTCATAATTTGGAAGTGCATGTAAAGTTGATTTCCTTTGCGGTTCAGAAAACAGCGTCTTCTCAGCATGTTGACAACACAAACCAAACTCTTCCAGGCCTCAGCTACAACAATTCGGTTGTTAAGTCGTGACGTAACCACTCTCCGATAATACTCTTTCCGGGTCCAAAGTCCAGGTCCTCTCTACCTACCTACCGCTTTCGCTAGTGTTTTGGTTATTATTGAGTGTTTTTACAATGCCGCAGTGCTGTGTCCCGTGCCCCGAGCTAACTCACTTCAACCTCGTAAATCTTCTTTTTCATTGATGCCTGGACTCTACCCTTAATTATGCCACCTGAGTGATGAGCTACACTAACCACTCTGTTGGTGTTAAAGGAATTTAAACCCTTTTTGACCGCCAAGGGTGCCTCACTAAGAAGGACGTGATCGTAAATAAATGTACAGGTTCCACCATTGTTATTTCTGGACAAGAGGAGCGCTTGGACCCGGAAAAGGCTAAACGTCACGCGTGACGTCAGACTTAGAGCCAATCTCATTTCTCTGTCTTACCCCTTCCCCTTCCCCTACCCCTTTGTCTGCGTCTTCCCCTTGCCCCTCGATACCGAGTGAAGGGGGGTAGGGGGAAGAACGTTTCTCTAAGAAATGAGACACCACTCGATTACCGTTTGCGTCATCTTCTCTTTCCGCTAGCGGGCTGAGCCTGCTACGTCAACAGAGGCGATACGCGTTGACATAAACAAACGAAGATGCCGTCGTCTCGGGTTGTGATATCAATTGCCTGGTCTCTCTTTATCTTTGCACGCTTGTGTACCATCAGTCAAAGACATTGTTTCATTGTATTTAACAGCGGCGCGGGCGACACCATAGCTAAGCAAAACATTAGCAAACGGCAAATAACGCGTAGCTGCTAGCTAGCGGTTATTCAAAACAAAAACATTACAATTAAAACCGCTTGAACATTTTATTAAAAGTATCATAAAACACGAGTGTCATTAAACTGCTGAAAATACTTACATTTGTGCGACTCACTTCTGAGAAATTCCTACCCCTCTCTTTCAAGTGTGGTCCTCCGCAAACTTCGTTTCAAGGGCTATGTAGCCCTACGCCTTGGCCCTAGCCCTTAATCAAAATGAGAATTGGGACACCACTTCCCCTCACATGAACGCGCAAAACCGAGGGGAAGGGGTAAGAGTAAGGGGTAAGACAGAGAAATGAGACGGCAGCCTTAACAATCGGATAGTGTTTGAGGATCAAAGTAGACATTGTTCGCTGGCAGCCAGTGAAGACCATAGGATGGCATTATACAAATTTGTTAACCTACTTAGGTTTGCGGATGAAGTTAGACTAGAATTACTGATGACACATTTCAGTTTAGTGGGTTCTGAAATAAGGGACAGGGTGAGAAGCATTAGCAATTAGTACATAAAAAAACCCCATCTTTACTCTCTCTCAATGACCATACTTATCAGGTTCAGGCTAGTTTCATTTTGTCTGCCCACCTGTCAGGCTTTACTGGATCTACGTATATCCATGGAACTGGGACAATGCTGAATGATGAACAGAGGGATTGAATTTATAATATTTATCTTTACTATATTCTGTTAAGTACAGTTGCGGTCTGTTCCAATACACTGTCTATGGTATGCAATAAAGGCAACATTTTCAAATGAGGCAAATTGTTGGAAGAAGGAAGCTATCTGTCTAACTGAAGAACAGGGCTTTGTACTGAGGGCAGAATATGTGGATAGTTTTAAATGGAAACTGACATTTGGCATGGCTGGAGGAGTCCCTTGTGGCCATTTTGCTGAGATAATGGTAACTGTCTTCTTTGGTTAAACTGCCCCATTGCTCAATGCTAACGCAGGGTGTAGGAGTCCAACACATCAGTATGCTAAGGCTTCACACAGCTCGGCAGCCCTGTGAATTAACGCTCAATCTGTCATCTGCAACCAGTGGAATATCCGGGAAGACTAATGCAGATGGATGGGAAAGAGATATTAGCTGAGGAAGTGATGTATTACCACAACACTGCTTATGTCTCTAAACTGCTTTATATTCGTAGCTTTTCCTATAGGTGAAACAAAATACAACCTTTCATGAACCATAAATGCATTTAGCAATAACATGCTGCCATGCTGTCGCCAAGACCAGATTTTAGTATAATGTAGGGTGGCGGTAGACAGCATTTTAAGTGCTGGTCAGACACAGACAACCTGTTAGAGAGACATGGTAGGGACTTTTAGCAAGACACTTTTAGCTTTTCACCCCATTTTCCTCAAACTGAGCTATCCTGCAATTAGCATACTATATGCTCCTTTGGATAAAACCTCTTCTAAACAAACCAGTTATCAGTAGGCCTACCCTTATGAAAAAGAAGTATACTTCAAGTTAATTTTATGAAGTATACTTAAGTAATGTTCAAGTATATGTTTAAGTAGGCTATACATTATGTAGTAAGTATACTAATGTCAATATGTACTAGTAGTAAACTTGTAAGTGTACTATTTTAATACCACTTGGGACTAAATTGGCCCACTTTTAGTATATAAAAGTATATGTTTAAGTGTACTATAAGTGTAACAGTAGTAAACTTTAAGTGCACAACTAGTTCATAATTACTTTTCTCATTTGTACTGCTAGTGAACTTATGGGTATACTAGTAGTTTACTATTTTAATACTTGTAGCAACTTTGAAGTATACTCTCAGTAAACTACTAGGTTAGTAGTTTTATACTACAAGTTTTCTTCAAGTGAACTTAACATTATACTTATAGTTTACTATTTAATTTTTACACTTGCAGTAGGCCTATACTACTATGTTCAAATGTTATTTTTTATACTTGAAAAATACCTTTAACTGTACTTTAATTTTAAAAACATTTTATTAGCTTCATGCATCCTTTTTTATCAACACTTGAATGTTTGTAAGTTTCATAAAGAAAGGCAACATTTTAAACAAAAAAAGATGAGAAAATCTAATTTTTGTCAAAGACTTCCGTCTTGATCAGATTCAGAACGATGATCAAAACACAGATGGAAGAGATCGAGTCCAACACCCCCACAGCTTCACAGTCGTCTTCTCTTCATGGGTTACGCTTCATTTCATTTGGAAACATTAAGCAGTTTTGATTTACAAGCTGTTTAATGTTTGATGATCACATTATTTTACATTTGAGTGAGCAATCTTCTATCACTTGTTTCAGCTTCTTCTCTCCGCAGATTCTGTACTAGAAGATGTGTCATAGCGCCCCCTAATGTATAACAGTCAAAACATGGATAGCTGGAAAATTCAGTCAATGGTGGGGAAAGAGTAAAGTAGAATTAAAGTAAATTTCTATGTGCACTACCAGTGGACTAGCCAACCCAAAAATTCAGATACACAGATTTAGAAACATATCTGTTTTATATCAATATTTGAATAAATATTTTCAAACAATGTAAGTTTCATAAGACTGTAGGCCTACATGAAAAACTATGTAAAAAAAGTATATTTAATAGGCTACTCGAACAAAAGAGTTAACACAATTACAAGCCAAGTATACTTTGAATAGTTAATTGTACTTTTAAAGAAACACTATGGAACTTTTCCTCTGCGGTCCCCCTACAGTTTGGAAGCGGAATTGTCCATTACCGCTGTCGTAAATCATTTAGCCTACCGCAGCCTACCGTCGCACACATGCTCGCTGTTTATCCAGCACCGGCTTTGGAATGAACGATGCCCACAGACAAGGTAAAGTATGATGCATGATTTCATGAAAGTATGATGTATTGCGACATCAGAAACAAAGAAAAACAAAATAATGACTATTGTAACGCTTGCCGTAAAGCAAGTCAAATTTGTAGTTTTCTTATGTCTCATTATAACTACAGAAACGCGACCCGATCTGGCAATCGTACATATGGCGCTTTTCCATTACCAGTACCAGCTCAACTCGACTCGCCTCGCCTCGTCTCGGCTCGGCTCGCTTTTCGCTCCGTTTTCCATTGCAGATAGTACCTCCACAATAGTACCTGGTCGTCATAGCGATGCCGCAGGAAACTGCCGTGACTTAATCTTCTACGCGACACACACCCGCTACCCACACACACAGGACAATGGAGGAAATCGAGTGTATGCTGTTTTTGGATGTTTTTGTTTTTGTTTTTGCTGTTTTTTATTCAGGATACTCCGTCTGGCGCGTGCAATGATGACACAGTGAATAGTGACGATTCTCTCTGACCAATCAGCAGTCTGCCGTGTTTTCACTCACATTTTAGTATCGCCTCAGCTCGCCTCAGCTCGCTCAGAACCTCGCCGGAGGTGGTACGAAAAAAAGTACCTGGAAGCAGGTACAGGTACAACTTTTACACAGTGGAAAACCAAACAAAGGCGAGTTGAGTCGAGTCGAGTCGAGCCTAAGCGAGCTGGTACTGTGTAGTGGAAAAGCGCCAATAGTGTGGTTATAGAAGATAAAGGACCGCAAAGCGGAGGCATAAGTGCCTTTCACCCTGTTACGACCATAGACTGTAAAAAATATGGACAAAGCGTCTGTGACGTCACCCATAGACTTTCTGAAGAACGGGTTTGAAGCCGTTTATGGGGGCTATGGGCGGCGCCATCTTGGAAAATCTCGGGAAATCCTAACCCCGCCCACCTTCTGGCCAATCCATATATGGGTAAAAGGGCGGGCTTTGTGTGAGACTGGAACGATGTCATTTTTGCGTGAAGAAAGCAACATAAACAACAATGGATGACATACAGCAGATCTTGTTCTTGCTTCCCGGCGTGTTTGTCACAAGAAGCCAAGCGCCGACATTAGGCGTTTCTCGATAGCAAGTACGCAAAGTTCGGACTTAATTACCAAGTCCGACTCAGGAGAATGACTCCCGAGGACGCGAGTCCAGTTATTCTGCGTCACTCAGCTCGCTCTGCTACTCCGGTTCTCTCTGTATGTATATTTTAGGCAACAATAAAATGAAATATGTTATAAAACACCACACTGCCTCTTTTCGTTTTAATTTAAAGAAATCTTAAACATTATAGCCACACAAATGTGGTTCAGGCAACGCGTATTGATTATATTCACTGCATTTAACGTTAGCCTATTTATAACAAAACGAAATATAAAACACAACCCTGCCTCTTTTCGTTTAAATATAATATAAAAATATTAAACATTTTAATATGGTCCAGGCAATATGTGCATTTGTACTAAACAACAGATGTTGCAGTAAACAACATTACAGATCATCTTCGTTGTATTCATTTAAAATGACAAAACTCAACCCAGTCTCTTTTTGTTAAATTTCAGTTTTATCAATATTAGCCATTATAAAAGTATAAGTGAAAGGTACAAGAAGCTATACAAATAAAGCAAACAATTCAGTCAAACATACAAAGTCAGCGCTCTAGTCTAACCATACAACGGTAAAGTTAAATAGCTTATAAAGTTATGAAACTTCCCCTCAGCCAAAACGATTGGCCAGGGAACAAATTATAGATTCACGAGACCAAAAATCGCCCGTTAGATATACACAAGACCAATTATATCTCATGTTTAACCACTACAGAGACGCCAGAGTCAGCGGCAAACGTCAGAACGACTAGCCGAGGAAAGGCTGTTCCAGGCGGGGTACATGAGCGCCGAGCGCCCGGTGATCGTCTGGATCTCACAACCTGGATACAATTTTCATAAATCTTTATAAATAAACCACAGATTTGAGCTTTAAACAACTACATTCTCGCCTGAAAAACTCTTAAAACTACATTTCATGATACAAAAACAGTAGTATTATATTTCAACTGTAAATTAAAAAATGGCGCTTCTTATGTTGTCATTCTCCTCGGCGCAGCCTATGCTCGTTATCAGCTGTCAATCAAGCTGTCAATCAAAGTTAACCACGCCCTTATTTGTCATACATTTTATATCTAAATACGATCTAAACTAACGAGTTAGAAAAAAATTCACCCCCCTCACAGTTGTCAGGCACTCGGAACCTATCGAAAAATACAATAAAAGTCCATGGGACCAACCTGTAAAAACATGAATTTATGCTGTGAAAACGGACATTTTAACATGGGGTCTATGGACATTTGCTCCCTTTTGGGACCTTCCCCTAGCGGATTTTCAATGTATTGCAGTTTTTCGCACTTCCGGGTAGGCTTCATTTTTCAGATTAGAATGTTGCCCCTTGGTTACGACTTGATGAACCACTGAAACGATTTTGGAAACATTATTTTAAGGTAAAAAATGTTACATAGTGTTGCTTTAAGTATATCTCGATCAAAAGATTGAGTACAAGTATAGGCCAAATATACTTGGACTTTTCTCTCAGTATAAGTCAAGTACACTTAAGTGTAATTAAGTATATTTCTGAGAAGTACATAAAGTATATTTTTGAGAAGTATATGACTGAAATTATGCTTTCTTCTTTTTAGTTGAAAAGAAGTATACTAATAGAACACTTGAATAAACTTGTTTTTTGTAAGGGAATTATTATCGCTGTGCACAAGATCAGGTTCAGTTCCATGCTTATTTTATGTACTCTATAAGCTATTCCACCCGAAAGCTTGTTACTATATAAACTTGAACATGTTAGTTTATAAGACAGTGTATAATATTATGTTTAAAAAAAAAAGTACAAGCCAAGAATACTTAGAATACTTAATTATACTTTTAAGTATATCACGATCAACAAGTATAGGGCAAATATACTTAGACTTTTCTGTCAGTATAAGTCAAGTATACTTAAGTGGAATTTGAAGTATATTTCTGTGAAGTACATAAAGTATATTTCTGAGAAGTACATAAAAAGTAGACTGAAAGTATACTTTCTTATTTTAGTTTAAAATAAGTATACTAATAGCACACTTGAATAAATTTATTTTTCGTAAGGGTACCCAGATTTTAAACTGAGAAAAACACAACAATGTGTTCAGTACAATATCAGTTATACATACAAGGCATATTTGTTAAATGAAAACTATGGAGGGAACAGAATTACATTTAAAATGGGCTTCTCGTGTAATCTGATAGACTTCTGGTTTACGCACTGTCCATTTCCAGTTTCATCCGAATACAGAAACAAATAATTTTGAGATTGCTACAGATACAAATATTGGCTCTGCTGCACAACCCTACTCTATGGTATTTTGAATCTATCCAATATTGGCGGTTACTAGCATAAGCAGTTTGCATCAAATGCCTTCATCAAAAACTATGAACAAAATTATGGAAGGTAAAAGACTTACACATGCAAGGCAGGTTCACATGCAACAAGGATAAACATGGATTAGAGTTTGATTCAATGCAGAAGTGTCCTATCAGGCCATGTGCCCCTTGGGTTTTTTTGTTGTTTTTTTGCCAAGTGTTTTTTCAATGCAACTTCTGGTATAATATAAATATCAAGATCATTTCTGAACACTTTTATATCTAATTTGGTCTATTCTAGTCACATGGATAATTTTCTTCAAACTAAAAATAATTTACCCACCCTCACTTGAATGACTTTTACCTGTGTGGAATATAAGAGGGGTTATATCAAAATGTCATGAATACACCTTTGACATCAGTTTAAAAAAAAATATGGGAGAGTTTTCTCCTTCCTTTTAAAATGGATAAATCAATATATTTAGCTATTCATATGGGGAGAGTTTTCTCCTTCCTTTTAAAATGGATAAATCAATATATTTAGCTATTCATGATAACAGAGTTAAATTTTATTTTCACATGTACGCCGTAACCCACCAGCTGAGAACCATTACATTCAGTTAGAAGTAACAAATGAGAAATACACGCTGATGCTGTTTTAAATGGAAAGTAATCACTGCCCTGAGCTTAAGCAAATTGTTTAGACTGGATTGATCAATAGTCTTTAAATTCTTTGCCTGAATAATTGGATCACCTTGGTCTTCTTACTTCTTGACTTTTTTTTTCATGAATTCTCAATGACAGTGTCCCCATAATAAGATATCACAATGATTTCACAGGCAGAAAGGGATGACAGGGAAGACGAACATGATGTGACAGATGTGATTGTTGAAGTTGATGGTGTGCTGATGTTATGAAAATCTGTTCTCTCAGTTGTATCTTATATCATACTCTTTGTTAGAAGATAATGTAATTTAGGAGAAAGTTGGGGTGGTGTAAAGGGCTGTACTGAGCAAAGTTGTTTGGTATAATAAATGGCTATTATCTTCTTATGCTTAAGAACAATAGCATAACGATATGCTTAAAAAAGAGACGTTTTTCCGTGTACAGACGACACCATTGTCATAACGATCCCCATTCACACGGATCCGCAAAAAACGACTAATTCTGCAGCCAGGCCATTAGATGGCGATGAAACACTAGACTGAACACGTAATACGCATGTGCATGAGGTCATCTTCTTCAGAGATCCGCGTTTTAGTTGTTTACACGGAGACCGGTTTCAAAAACTTGCACTTTGAAACCCGTTTTCAAAAGTTTGCATTTTTAGGCACCCAAAACGCCGTTGTAGTGTAAATGAACGGCCGAAACGCATAAAAAGTTTTACGTTTTACATTTAACAGCCCCTTAAGAATTGCCTTAAAGGCCAACTGAAGTGCCTTGAAACGCACAGCATTATTCAATGTGTTGACGTAATTTCCACTGAAACAGGAAGACAAGGCAGGACATATCGAACAGCTCCTCCCCTTTTAAAAATAGCCAATAGCATTTTGTTTATATCACAGCTCGGCCAGAGCCGTTGAGCTCGGTAAAGCTGCAGTTTCTCCTAATATCTAACCATTTCTCCTCCATATTGCTTTAAAATAGAATTCAAATGTGTAGAATTCAAATGGGTCCAATATGTTTTCTGGTATGCGCCGACTAGCACATATGATCCGCTCTGTGCTCTCGTGTCTCTGGACCGGAGCAGACTGTGTGGCTGTGGTGGTTCACGTGACACTAACGAAAACCAGACTTCATTCGCCCTAATGAAAAGCATTTTCACTATCTGAATTGTTCCCTATCCCCTATATAGTGCGATAGAAATCGTACTCGGTTACTAACGTAACCTCGGTTCTCTCTAGAGAGGAAACGAGTACTGCGTAAATCTTACGCTAGGGGAAAATCTCTTTTCCGCGAGATACTGAAGCCAAAAAATTATCCTTAATTTTGAAATAATGTAAAACGCGTTGCGGCAGCATGCAGACACAGGCGAGACGGCTTGTGCGCCTATTGGCTGCCCTGCGGCAACTGCAGCAGCCTATCGATAAGGCCCACTCGTGACGTCAGCTCCAATGGGGGCGCTTCGCGCCCAATACGTCACGTCCCGCCAGAATGGGCGTGGTCTAGGGCTATAAACATAGCTTCGAGAGGCTAGCTCACTGGTTTTTCATCGCCGAAGCGAACCAGAGCGTGTGCAGGCACGGCAAGATACGCAGTACTCGTTTCCTCTCTAGAGAGAACCGAGGTTACGTTAGTAACCGAGTACGTTCTCTTACGAGAGGTACTCTCGTACTGCGTAAATCTTACGCTAGGGGAAACAGTGTAAAACGCCGTGCATGCTAAGATCCAGCACCAAAGTCCCAAGGGCAAGTGCCCGGGCTCATATAGTACATGATCATAAGGGACTCACAGAGAGCCCAGGAAAGAGTGGCTAGAATAGCATCATTCCTGTAATAATATAACATCTTATAAGGAGCAGTTATACTGATGATGTGTCGTACAGTCAGGGCGACCCCCGGCCTGGACTGACGAATATAGTGGGTCTTACACACTGCCCATAGAGCTGCGCGATCCAACAGCGAGCATTTGCTCAAGCAGTTTCAGTATTCTGGCCCGAACACATCAGGGCAGACAGTACCGATTTTAGACCGAAAGCAGCTTAGCCTGCAAGGCGGGAACCTCTAGGTTATAAAACCTTATAAATGTAGACGGGGAGGCCCAGCCTGCCGCCATACAGATATCTTGCAAGGCAATCCCACTAGACCAAGCCCACGACGAGGCCACGCCTCTCGTGGAGTGTGCTCTGACTCCAAATGGGCACTGTAAGCCCTTAGAGGTATAAGCCAGCGCTATAGCATCAACTATCCAACTGGATAGGCTCTGTTTCGACACGGCAAGTCCCTTAGAACGTCCGTAGAGTGAAAACAAAGAGCTGCTCTGTCTGTCTGAAAACAGACGTGCGAGACACATAAGCTCTTAATGTTCTGACTGGGCAAAGGAAGCTTGCGTCTCCTTCCTCGTCAGAGACCGGTAAGGCTGACAGGGAATGACCTGCGCCCTAAACGGTGTGTTGAGGGATTTTGGAACATAACCGTGCTTAGGTTTGAGTATAACTCTTGAGTCATTAGGCTCAAACTCCATACACGTCGCGCTTACTGAGAGCGCGTGTAAGTCTCCTGTGCGCTTCACTGAAGCGAGAGCCAGAAGAAACACTGTCTTGAAAGACAGGTGTTTAAGATCAATCGTCTGTAAAGGCTCGAATGGGTCACCTTTCATGGCTTCCAGCACTGTAGAAAGGTTCCATACAGGGACTGAGGGAGGTCTGGGAGGATTCAGTCTCTTAGCTCCTCTAAGGAAGACGATGACTAAATCGTTCCTTCCTACTGACTGACCCAGCGTTGTTTTTGAGAACGCTGCTATGGCCGCCACATACACTTTGAGCGTGGAAGGGGTCCTGCCCTTGTCCAACAGCTCTTGTAGGAAGGAGAGAACCTCCGTCACCCCACAGTCTAGGGGCGACACGCCACGAGCTGTGCACCAGCTGGAGAACACTGACCATTTCGAGGAATAGAGACGTCGCATAGACGGAGCTCTAGCCTGCGTGATCGTGTTTAACACTCCGCTTGGGGAGGTCAGCGGGTACCCGTTGATGGCCCAAACATGAAGGGACCACAGCTCTGGGCGCGGATGCCAAAACGAGCCCTTGGCCTGAGAGAGGAGGTCCCTCCTCACTGGCACTGGCCATGGGGCAGTGCTTGCTAGCTGCATCAGAACTGGGAACCAGGGTTGGTTTTTCCAGAACGGCGCTACGAGTAGCACTGAGCATCCTTCTCTGATCCGTTCTATCACCT
This sequence comes from Leuciscus idus, assembly GCA_021554675.1. Classification (NCBI taxonomy): domain Eukaryota; kingdom Metazoa; phylum Chordata; class Actinopteri; order Cypriniformes; family Leuciscidae; genus Leuciscus; species Leuciscus idus. The sequence continues at coordinate 20,503,278 of CM038638.1, read as the reverse complement.
GAGGCAGGAGAAAGACGGGAGGAAAGGCATAGAGCGGGCGGCGGGGCCATACGTGAGCCAGCGCATCCCTGCTCTTGGAGAAAAATTCCAGACAGTGAGCGTTTTCTTGAGACGCGAACAGGTCTACTTCCGCTCTGCCGAATTTCTTCCACAGCAGCTGGACTGTCTGTGGGTGTAGAGGCCATTCGCCTGTCGGAACATTGTTTCTGGACAGTCTGTCCGGTCCTACGTTCAGGAGCCCTGGCACATGCGCTGCTCTCGGCGAGAGCAGGTTGCGCTGAGCCCACACCAGGAGGCGTTCTGTCAGCCTGTGCAGGTTTCGGGACCTGAGGCCGCCCTGGCGATTTATGTAGGACACCACTGACATGTTGTCCGAGCGGACCAGGACGTGGTGTCCTCGTATTTAGGGACAAAAACGCGTCAGTGCGTTGTCTACTGCCAACATTTCGAGGCAGTTTATGTGTAGAAGCTTCTCCCGTTCTGACCATTGGCCGAAGAACGGTCTGCCCTTGAGCAGTGCTCCCCATCCCAAGGTGGAGGCGTCCGTAGACACTACCTTCACACTCGAGGAAGTCCCCAGGCTAACACCTGATTGGTACAAGTCGTTTGCTTTCCCAGGTTTCAGAGCTGCGATGCATTTCTGATTGACCTTGAGACGAAGCAGACCGGAAGCCCACGCTCGGCACGGTACTCGCGCTTTCAGCCAGAACTGTAGCGGGCACATGCGAAGCAAGCCCAACTGAAGTACTGATGATGCTGAGGCCATGAGACCTAGCATCCTCTGAAATTTCTTGAGCGGGACAGATGCGCCGCAGCGGAAAGAGCTCGCTGCGCGCTGAATGTCTAGTACGCGCTCTGGTGACAGTCGCGCTATCATAGACAGCGAGTCCAGTTCTGTGCCCAGAAAAGATATTATCTGTCTGGGAGACAGAGAACTCTTCGCCCAATTGACCCAGATTCTCGAGGTGATCGAGTAAAATGGTCCTGTGCTCTATGAGCACCGAGTGAGATTGAGCTAGAATCAGCCAATCGTCCAAGTAGTTCAATACTCGCATGCCCTGTAGTCTGAGGGGTGCGAGCGGCTAGAGACAAGCCGAACGGTAGGACTGAGCACTGATATGCCTGGCCCTCGAAGGCGAATCTCAAACGTCGCCTGTGACGTGACGCTATTTGTATTTGAAAATATGCGTCTTTCAGATCTATTGACACAAACCAATCTCCTCGGCGAATGTGCGTGAGGGTTTTTCTGGTCGTGAGCATTCCGAACTGTTGCTTCGCAAGCACTCTGTTCAGTTGCCTTAGATCTAGTATGGGTCTGAGACCCCCGTCTTTTTTCAGTACCAGGAAGTATCTGCTGTATAGCCCTCCTTCACTCTGAGCTTGAGATAAAGGCTCTATGGCCCCTTTGCTCAACAGTTTCAAAATTTCGGCTCGAAGTAGGTGGTGCTACTTCTGTTTTTACCGTAGCTTCGACGCGCGTCACATAGCGGCGAGGGCGTCGGCGAAACTGTAGCGAATAGCCTCTTTCTATAATGTCTAGCACCCACTTCAAAACCCCCGGGTAGCCTTGCCCATGCATCTGCACGAATGGCTAGGGGCTGAATGCGGAGCGCGCTCTGGTCGCTCAGCGACAGAGGGGCTTCGGTGTGCTGTAACATAAGCGTCGCGCTTCGAGGCAGGGGGCGCGCTGATAACAGCGGGCAGATTGCCCGCGCTCGACTCCTTTGCGGTGGTCAACCGAGAGGGGAGGGCTGGGCGAGTCCCGTAGGACCTGTCATGTCTATGTGTGAATGTGGGCGCGGGATAGCGGGCACATTTACAACACTGAGAGCATTGTCCGCCTGAGCAGAGCGAATGCACGTTGGTTTTGTTTTTACAGAAACCTTGAGATATGCGGAACGTAGTGTTTGTGGGCACTGGGCACATTTACCACGTTTAATGCGCAATCGACCTGGGTCGATTTCATGTGCGCGAGCCCTGTGTGACGGGCTGTGTTTGTGTGTAGGAATTTCGTCTACATTCGTAACACCATCGGCCGTGGCCGGGACACCAGAAAATACACTCTTATGGGATTTATCTGGGTAGCCGTAAAAGCGGCGTTTGTGTGCAGGCAAGCGGGCTGTTTCGCCGACTTGTTTACTGCAGAATACACTGGAACAGTCGCATTTACTGGAACTGAACGAGCGAGAAGTTGCCATAGAAACAGAAAGCGTCAACATGCTGGCGTTTGTTTGCAGGCGTGCGTGTATTACAGCAGGCTTGTTCACTGCAATATTGACATTTCCAGTCGTCTGAACTTCAGAGGCGGAAACCATAGAAACAGAGTTTGGGTGCAGGCGAACGGGTTGTACCACGCGCTCGTTGGCTGCAAAATACACATCTGCAGTCGCCTTTTCAGGGAACTGCCAGAGCGAGAATTGACGGCAAAAAGTGTGTTTTGCCGGTAGACCCGGGATTCGATCGCGGGTCTCTCGCGTGAAAATCTGACGATCTACCACTGGACCACAGAGGAAGACACATAGACATTCAGTAGCGCGAGTATTATCAAAGAGCGTCAACATATGCTGGCGTTTGTTTGCAGGCGTGCGTGCAAAACAACAGGCTCGCTCACTGCAATATTGACATTTCCAGTCACCTGAACTTAAGAGGGGAATGAGAAATGTGTCAGGAGTGGAGGTCGGCCCGGCCGCAGCGGGGCTAAAACACCCTTTTCTCCTTTCGCCAGTGACGCACGGGAACCATAGAAACGGTGTTTGGGTGCAGGCGAGCGGGTTGTACAGCGCGCTCGTTGGCTGCAAAATGCACATCTGCAGTCGCCTTTCAGGGAACTGACAGAGCGAAGCATTGGCGGCATAATATATCTGCCGTTAGACCGGGATTCGAACCCCGTTCTCTCGTGCGAAAAACCTAAGATTCCGCCACTGAGCCACAGGGGGGGAACACAAAGGTGTATAGATGCATGAGCATATAACAGAGCGTCAACATGTTTTCTTCGGCGTTTGCTTGCAAGCGTGCGTGTTACAACAGGCTCGTTTGCTGCAATATTGATATTTCCAGTCGCCTAATCAGGGAACTGAGTTGTCTTTTCGCCGGTGAGTGACGCGTGAATGGGGCGCAAGGGCAGGGTAGCTTTCTTGTAACGTAAAGAAAAACTAACCCCGATCGTCCGCTTCCAGCCTCCCTTGTGAACGGCGCAGTTTGCGCGGCTCGAACAGAGGGAGAGAGAAAGCTAGCCCCGTGACCGTCCGCTCCTGACATCCCCTGTGAACGGCGCGGTTTGCGCGGCTCGAACAGAGGGAGAGCAGGTATCATCCCCCAAGCAGGCAAGGCAAGCGGGCGCACCGGCGAGCTTTGCGGGTTGGGGGGGGCGGAGGAGCAGTCTCGGAGAAGGATGCCAGGTGAGTCCTCAGAGTCACCAGGCAGTAACTGGCTCGCAGTGAGGGCGGTCGCCGTCAGCGAGCGCGAGCGCGAGCGCGAGAGCTGCGTGATCCTCAGGAAAGGGGCGTCTTGAAAAAGACGCCCGGCTCTTTTAGTGCAATGAGAGTGTGTGTCGCGGCGGCGAGCACACACACATACACAAAACACAGTAGCAGAGAAAGGATATAACGCCGGATAGCGCAGCAGGAAGGCGACTGAAGGCGGCGCGGCCAGCGGCTTCAGAGTGTCGACTCTTCCCGCTGAAAGGCTTTTTCAGACGGCGCGGCTTCTCTCCGGATCCAGCGATGCGAGAGCTTCGCTGAAGAGATGAAAAATCAGTGAGCTAGCCTCTCGAAGCTATGTTTATAGCCCTAGACCACGCCCATTCTGGCGGGACGTGACGTATTGGGCGCGAAGCGCCCCCATTGGAGCTGACGTCACGAGTGGGCCTTATCGATAGGCTGCTGCAGTTGCCGCAGGGCAGCCAATAGGCGCACAAGCCGTCTCGCCTGTGTCTGCATGCTGCCGCAACGCGTTTTACATTATTTCAAAATTAAGGATAATTTTTTGGCTTCAGTATCTCGCGGAAAAGAGATTTTCCCCTAGCGTAAGATTTACGCAGTACGAGAGTACCTCTCGTAAGAGAACAAATATAGTTAATGTGCGAACAAATTACCGGTTAGCCGCGGTTACAGCGTGTAGAGTGATGTCATCAAAATCATTGATCCATATTGTCGGAAGTAAGAGAATGTAAGTTTTGAATGTTTATATCTTCTAAATGCGAATTTTGTCATTGTTTTGGAGCACACTAGCTTATAGATAACAGTAAGGCTAACATATTCATACTAAAAGCCAAAAAACTTCCATTTTGATTTCATGGGGACTTTAATGTAGTATTTATTGCCTCTGAATGTTGTTTTAGAATGTTAGAAAGTTGTTGAGAAATTCCGGTGAGGAAAAGAAACTCATTTCTGTTCTCAGAATAAACATAAAACAAACACAAGAGAACTAGGCTATAAGGCTATTCACATTAGCACAGTCATTTAAACTTAAGGATTTATACTTTCATTAATTTGATATGCTACTCCAGAGAAAAAACATGCCAACTAGTTACTGACCTGATGCAGACACAAAACTGAAGCGGACTGATATCGTCTTGGTCTGGAGCGAGGTTTACGTGAGGTAAAACTGTGAGTAAAACCGTGGGGCACTGTAGAGCTGGGGAGTAACATGCCTCTCGAAGCCATGCTTTAAATTTTAAAATACCCTGCTCACTTTACGACTTAAAGTAGTCTAGAAAATACGAAAAATATTATTTGCAGAATGCTAAACACATTTACAATTTATTATTGATTCAGTTAATATAGTCTATATTATTATTATTTTTATTTTATTTTTTTATTATTATTTTGTTATGGGGCCTTTCAGGCGAACCGTGGCCGGCTGTCCTCTGCACTTCAACAACTGTCTGGTTTGACTCAGCTACAAAATCAAACATCAGAAGAATACAGAGGACAGTTTGGACTGCTGAGAGGATCACTGCTTTCCTGCCCAACCTCCAGGAACTGTATCCATACAGAGAAGAATAAAAATCACCCTCACATCCAAGCCCACTTCTCTTTGAACTTTTGCTGTCTGGCCGGCGCTACAGAGCACAGAGCACCAGAAAAACCAGGCACAAGAAAAGTTTCTTCCCCCAGGCAATCTCCCTCTTGAACAGTTAAATGTTCTCCACTGTGCAAGGATAACTATGTGCAATATAACTTATATTTATTTAACAATACCATACCTCTTCCTATTCCATTCCCTGTTAATTCTATTCAATTCTATTTATATATCACACATGTACATACAAATGTGTCTATTTTTTATTTATATATACACATAGGCCTATGTGTGTCTTATTCACATTTATCTTTATTTTTTTATTTGACTACATGTGTACTGTTGTTGTCTCTGTACTGGAAGCTTCTGTCACCAAAAATTCCTTGTGTGAGCAAACATACCTGGTAATAAAGCTCTTTCTGATTCTGATATCATATTTGTGAGATTTAGTTAGATTAAACCGTTTTGAGGTTAATTTATCTAATATTTATTGTAAATCATGTTATTAATATTCAATAATTCTATGAGTTCAACATCTTTGCTATTAATTAAAAAGCTAATTTAATCAAATAATTCCATTTGAATTTATCGTGTTGCTATTACAATGTATCTTCAATTAAAATATGGGCAATTAAATAATATTATATATTCACATAGGCCTATATGAGTAAATATCTTTCAGATTAATCTCTTTTACTGGAAATTCGCCTTGACTGTCATCGTTATTCAATTATTAACTTATAAACTATTATTTAGTATTTTATAGCCTAATAATGATACTTTAAATATATATAATAAGAATAATTATAGGTCTATCTATTATAACAGTCATTTATAATTCTGTAAATGTTTACCAGGGGGGCTTCTTGCCCTCTTAAGATGGCCTCCTAATACATATGTTAACATATATCTAAATATGTTACAATGACGTTAAGGATGCTACTCTTTAAATACAGTTTTTCAATGAAGTAGCAGCCTACCCTTCTCTTTCGTCTCCAAACATCGCGAGACGTTATCTCAGTGGCGTGACGTCAGAACGTGAGCACAGAAGCGGACAAGATGTCGCTGGCAAGGTAAGTAGCACTGGAGCTGTTTTTAAGGGTTTTTGTTTCCACTTTTACATGAAAACTCGAGTTAAAGAGGTCTACGTGTTTTTTTATGTGCCCACGTGTGATGTTTGTTCATAATTTGCGTTCTTTATTAACTGAATTGTGTTATTTGATGTGCTGAGGCCTGCGGTGTTGTACTCTTTGTATCACAGTGAGTGCTAAGAAGCTAATGCTACGACCACAAAGGCTCTAAATGCATTCGTCACATCTCCATTTTTTAAGTTATAATTACCTCTTGTACTTTGTGCTGTTGAACTTTAATTTGTAGTTTAATTTGACATACAATTTGTCTATGTTAAGGAAACATATGTTGTCGCCTTTTAAATCCAATTTATCTCTGTTTGACTTAGTGTTCACAGTTTCTACATCATACACCCACATACTATTACATCACCAGGTGATTCCTGTTAATAAGATGTAAACTTGCATCCATATACAGCTGTAATTGACATCCTATTAATAGGGATCACCTGGTGATTTAATAGTCTGTCAACCTCACGTGACATTTTTTTTCTCCATCCTGTAGTTTTCTCCCTGCACCCACCCAACTGTCCCAGGACCAGTTGGAGGCGGAGGAGAGGTCTCGTGTTCAGAGGTCACAATCCACTGCTTTGGTCTCCACTCGCAGAGAACCTCCTCCCTACGGATGCAGGAAATCATGGGTGCCCCGAGTACTAGAGGTACTGCAATAAAAGATTATTTATGATTTTTTATATATATATAAAATTTATATGGGTGGGGGTTCTAAATTAAGTGGTAATTTTCATATCGGTACATCCCTAGTTTTTACAGTTTTATTTACACATTTTGATTTCCAATACTTTGCACTTTAAAATCGACTTCTAAATGTCTGTTCAGTGGTCCCTATGCAACGCACTTCCTGTCACCTAGACACTCAAGTTAGCAAGACCGTGAGTGTGGATATTGGCATAGGCCCTATAATTATATAATACATTTTAAGTATTTAAACTTGCTGCTTTGCTATTACCAGAGAGATGCTGCACGTTGCATGTTATTCACTCTAACCTCACTAGATTATGCTAGATCTAATGAGCCAAAATAACTGTCTTTGCTTTGGGTGTTAGTTTCCTACACTGATTAAATCATACTGTAAATTGCTTTGGTAATCTTATGATATTATATTACAGGATTTTGGAGATGGAGGAGCTTTTCCAGAGGTCCACGTGGCCCAGTATCCTCTGGAAATGGGTAGGAAGAAAAGGACGTCCAATGCTCTGGCAGTGCAGGTGGATGCAGAGGGCAAGATCAAATATGATGCCATTGCTAGGCAAGGTCAAAACAAAGACAAGGTGCCTCATCTTCTTGTGTTGTTGAATTGTTCATGTATATTCGGTGAATCACACCTGGAGAGGACGTTTTCATAATTTTATTTGCTTGTTTCAGGTCGTGTTCAGCAAATACACAGACATGCTTCCCAAGGAAGTACTAAACGAAGATCATCCTGAGCTGCAGAAACCCGATGAAGAGGCTGTGAAAGAGGTGAGATATAACAGCCTCGTTTGACTGAGAACAGGTTTAAATGTAGATATTTACTACAGGCTGAAATAGGGCTGTCAAAATGGCTGAAAAACTACGTTTGAATCTTTTACTTAAATATATTATCGAATTATATTTGAATTTTTAAAGGCATCTTTTCAATTAGAGGGAAAAGCTTTCGGCTTGTTTCCTGTGGCCACGAGGACTTAATGAGAAAAATTGTAATGCACCAAATTTTATTTTTCAAAGCAATCAAATAGCATGACTGTCTGAAAAATCAAATAGAATTTCCAAAACTGCATAAGAAATTATGAACAAAGCAGCATTATGCATTTATGCATAGTTGAAATAGAAAGATCCAAAGTACTTTTGCTTTTAAATCATGAGATTCAGTGGAACGGGGGAAAAAAGGTTTTTAAAAGTTGAAGTGCAAGACACGAGTGCAGTTGTCAAAGATGTCTGTCTAGCGCTCAATGGAAAAGCAGTGCAGAAAATGTGTTCTTGGTTGCGGTTTTGATGAGCAGCAATTCTCTGAATTGAGCTGTTCTATTTCTGCATTGTTTAGAATGACAATTTTTGAATGACCAATGTGGATTTTTTTAATTTCGACGAATATTCAAAATGGGGTTTTGACAATAACAGCATTTCAGTAGTTAATACCAATACCAGCTGAATTTTATAATCGTTAATATCAGTTTCACTATCCCAGCGAAAAAAGGAATTCTGATGATTGCTGTATGCATTCCTTTGTTTAAATTTCCATCTATCTCCATGTTGAACTGTGTTATGTGTTTACCCAATATATTTGCAGTACTAGTAACGTTAGATGCCTGATGAGGTGTGGATGTAGATGGTGCTACAGTCTTCTCATAGCTGAAAACAAGAAAGCCATTGTTACCATTCAGAATGCAATGAGTACATGTAAAGATAATATTGATTATTACATCAAAGTAATAACTAAAATAGGATTAAATCATGGCTGAACCAGGTCCAGACCCAGTAAAGTTAGCCTCTCAAGAAACGATGGTAGTAAAACATATTCTGGTTGTACATTTATCTAGCTTACGCTAAAGCATTACACATTTTACGCATCGTCATTTATTGTCAAATATATGCCGTATCAGACATTAGAGAATGGAATATATCTTACCGTTTTATCAAGAAAAAAGCCAACTGAGCATCCCGTTTGAGCCCTAGAGCAGACCGGAGATCTCTCCATTTATTGACAGCCTTCCCTATGTTTACTCTCGTCTTATTCTTAGTCCAATTTTGCCCTTTTGGTTGCACTAGAGACAAGTTTTCTTTTTTTTTATCTTGCGTGGAGTTTGCGTTGGTGTTTGAAATGAACTACAAGCAGGTCTCTTACAATCCATCTTCTACGGAGAATGCCGGCGAATACACAAACCTGCCAGACATAGCTATGTGAGCGTGCCGTGAACGCGCATGACGTCACGCCCAGTCTAAAATTCCGGCCCGAATCCCTCTTATTTATTTTACTTTACAGGATTATAGAGACAATCTCAGTGATCAGAGAAGGGCTCATTCAGCCCATCAGGCAATTGTTTAAGCATGTATGGGTTAGAAAACGGGTATTTTTAACATGAAAAGTTGCTTAATGCACCTTTAAGTAAACGGACGACAGAAGCAGGTTTATTAAGCTTCATTTACACAGCAATGTGTAATGCATAGATGCTGGTCCATAATCACTAACTTTGAGTGGGTTTTTGTTGACTGGTGTTAAAATGACATGAACAATGTTGGTACTGTTGTTGTTTTTAATCAAACAATAATCCTCATGACTTTGAATAATTATGAAGCCAAGCCAGCATGAATTAACGTTCCAGTTTCCTCCTCCTGTAGATTACAGAAAAGACCCGAGCAGCTCTGGATAAACAGGTCTCGCAGAAAATTGCAGCGGCCATGCCTGTACGTGCTGCAGACAAACAGGCCCCAGCACAGTATATTCGGTAAGACAAGTTCCACTGACAAATGCTCTTAAACCTAGAGTTTAAATAAATGTTCTGGGTTCGCTACAAGTTGAGCTATATCGACAGTAGGATGTTGAAGATGACCAGAAAATTATTTAAACTTGTGCCTTGATTAAAATCAAGTAAAGCAAGCCAGTGTTGAAAGGTGTAATGTGCAGCTTGAATTTTTGTTCTAGCACAAGCATGAATTATTCAGTAAAAACCTATATTGTTTAAGCATTAAAGCTGTCTAAATCATCCGTTATGAGGTGTGAGTAGTTGCCTCTTTGTGCTTCTATTTTAACTGCATTACTGGAACGATTTTTGCTTTAAAAACACTTCTTTTGTAATCGACGTTATGCCACAGATACTCTCGACAGAGTTTGGATTGAACCTGAAAAAATCCTTTAACGTCAGTCTGAGTGTTTCTGTGCGATTGTGTTTGCACTGCAAGATGTTGACAGCATTCTGTAATTGAGTTTGAGTTCAGAAAAGTTCCATAAATTGTTCATATATTTCTTAAAGGTACACACCCTCCCAGCAAGGACTCGCGTTTAACTCTGGAGCGAAACAGAGGGTCATCCGTATGGTGGAAATGCAGAAAGATCCAATGGAACCACCGCGATTCAAGTATGTGACCTTAATCTGAGATTTAAGTGAAATTGAGTGTGGTGTGTGGGAAAAGCACAAGAAACTCAATCTTTGTGTTTTCTTACAGAATCAATAAGAAAATTCCTCGTGGACCTCCATCCCCTCCTGCTCCAGTCATGCACTCTCCAAGCAGAAAGGTAGGAGTCTGGTTTCCGCCAACTATCGAGCCCAACATTGTTAGTCATCGGCTTTGTTTACACTCAGAATCCACAGAAACCTGTCTGGAGGAAACATTTCTGAGAACATCTCAACTAAACTCAAAGCATCTCTGTTTTTTCCTCTTTTTTTTGTAGATGACTGTGAAAGAACAGCAGGAGTGGAAGATTCCACCCTGTATTTCCAACTGGAAGAACGCAAAGGTAATGTAGAGCCTCTATCAATTATTCAGCTGTTTATTGTTTTAAAATATTGACTGGATACAACCGTGTTGCTTCTCAGGGTTACACCATTCCTCTGGACAAGCGTTTGGCTGCTGACGGACGAGGCCTGCAGACCGTCCACATCAATGAGAACTTTGCCAAGCTGGCTGAGGCTTTGTACATTGCAGACAGAAAGGTAGACTGCTTATTCCTGCATCCCTTAACACTCTGAATCCCACATTGCTAAGTTTTCTGACTTTTAAGAAGTAAAGAAACCTTCAGCACTATATCAACATTACAAGGCAGTTTCTCAGACCAAAATGATGTGTGAAGCACTATCTGGGAGTAACTATCTAATGATGACATCTGAAGGGAAAAAAAACCTTGGCTGCTCTGATCAATTTGGAGAGCATTTATAGATCTAGCTTTATTTTGGTTGGGAATGCTCGCTTTTTACAATGCAAACAAATCCCTATAAAATGAAGTTCTATCTAGGGCTGGTAAATATTTTGACTTCTTTTTATGCTGATGTTGTGTGATGTGTACAGGCCAGAGAGGCTGTGGAGATGAGAGCTCAAGTGGAAAAGAAGATGGCCCAGAAAGAAAAAGAAAAGAAAGAAGAGAAGCTGAGAGAGTTGGCTAAGATGGCCAGAGACAGGAGAGCTGGAATCAAAGCCCACGGTGACAAAGGTACAAAGAGACGGACACACCATCATTAATATAGTGTTTTTAAAAATATGGATTGTTTCAAAGCAGCTTTACAGTGAAACTAGGAAATTAAAGAAACAGAGATGGTTTTGGCTTTACAGCAGCTCTAGAATAAAGTTATTGTCCAGCTAAAGTTAGTTTTGATTGATTCACTTCCGTTGCAAAGATCATTAGTTATTAACTTAGGGGCCGCTAACACGACACCGTTCTAACAGAAAACCGATTTGGTCTCGGCCCTGGTTTCGGTCATCAGAGTGCTGTCGCTATTGGTGAGATCACCATCTATGTCTTTGGTTTTCTCTCAGGTGGTGAAGACACAGAAGTCAGGGAGCGTGAAGAGATCCGTCACGAGAGGAGGAAAGAAAGGCAGCACGACAGGAACATCTCCAGAGCCGCCCCTGATAAGAGGTACATGCATTTTTTACACACTTGCCCTGAATCATTCATGGGCCGGTAGAACTGATGCACACATCCCATTTTAATGTGCGTTTTGCGTTATTTTCTGTCCTCTGATCTCACACAAGTCCCACCGGTGTTTGTTTTTACATCAGACACCTTTTAGTGAAACAAACTTGACTCGTCCCATATTCAGACTGATTTTGTTGTACTTGTTAAAATGGATTTAATCTGTAGTTGTAATAGCTTGAATTATTCATGCTTTTTCCTCAAAAGATGTTCGTGTGAGAATTCCCTGAACTCCCAGTTTGAGACGCATGTAATGTAGCGTGATGACCCTGATGGCTCTTTGTATGAGGTGTTAATGTGGGTTTAGCTGATGTCAGTGTAATTTTGGTCTGTCCAGGTCGAAGCTACAAAGAGATCAGGACAGGGACATCAGTGAGCTCATTGCCCTGGGACAACCGAACCCCCGTACCTCCAGTGAGGCTCAGTATGACCAGAGACTCTTCAATCAGAGCAAGGTAATCAACCCTCAGGCTTTGCTGATCTCAAATTGGTCACCGTACTGATTTTAGTTCATCAGTGTGATGGTAAGTTGCGCAATTAAACACATGAAATCAAGCGTTTAAGACAGACAATCCATAATCCTTGAGCTCCTTTATCTGCCTCTGTGATTTTTCTGTTGATGAATCGTAGACCTTGTTTGGCAGGGAACATGTTAATATGTAAATATTATACATGTTAATAAGAAACGACTGAAGACTCATCGTTTTTGTCAACACTTGACCCATTAATACTAACACTTAGTATTCTATATATCTCTTTAAAAAAGAAATCCTTTCTACATGTACTGTGCTAGACTAACTGGGGGACTGGTCACAGCACTTGCTTATTGTTGGTTTGATTGCTTCTATTATTCTTTTTTTATTTTTATTATCATTTGTAAGTCGTTTTGGATAAGTGTCTGCTAAATAATTAAATCTAAATGTAATATCAAAGCCTGTTTTACATCATCCAATCTAATATTGTCTCTACATCATTCCACACCAAGTATTATTTTTTGGTTTCGCACAGAAATACAGCTTCATGCAAACGAATGCTCTCAATGGTCAAAAAGGGGAATTCAATTCAAATCGTGGTCATTGGTAATCAAATCGTGATTTTTCAGAACGTGGGAAATTACTGGCAATCTCTAGTGCATAATTTTTTTTTTTTTTGTTTAATATATTATGACTATAAAATGTTTTTAAAATATCAATACAAATGACTGTAAGATGCACTTTTCGTAGCTGTGAGGTATAAATCTCACTGTTTGCTTGTGTTTTTCAGGGGATGGACAGTGGTTTTGCCGGTGGAGAAGATGAGATGTATAATGTGTATGATCAGCCCTTCAGAAGTGGCAGAGACATGGCACAGAATATCTACAGGCCCGGTAAGAATGCGGATAAGGACGTGTATGGAGACGACCTGGACACACTCATGCAGAGCAGCAGGTATGGAGACACCTGGAAACTCAAACACATCTGATTTGTTTTTTTTATAAACTAAATTAAAATACAAAGGTGATCATTTCAACTTTATAATCAACTTTCTTTAGGCCCTGCTGAATATGGTTAGAATCACAACAGATGCGCATTGGTCTTTTTGACATGTTTGTTTATTGTATTATAGCCTCCTGGCTCATGCACTTGAATGATTCCCCTTCTCTCTCCAGGTTTGTTCCTGATCGGGAGTTCTCAGGTGCGGACCACGGCCCCCGCCGCGACGGGCCGGTACAGTTTGAGGAGGATCCTTTCGGTCTGGATAAGTTCTTGGAGGAAGCCAAGCAGCACGGAGGCTCCAAGAGGGCGTCCACTAGTGGCCGCTCAAAGGACTACGACCACGAGAAGAAACGCAGGAAGGAGTGAGACGCTTCCTCTGTCCACAGATGCGGGGTCAAATCCTCCCCTCCCTATTTTTACAGCTGTAAAGTGAATGATGAACTATTAGTAATATGGTGTTTCATCTTTTTTTTTTCTTTTTTTTTTTTCTATCATCTATATGTTTTCTCCAGTCATGTTTCTTGAGCTCAAAAGTGTGAACTTTAAAACTGTTGTACTGCAAAGCCATTCTAATAAATGTCTTGTAGAGGATTTCATTGAATGTGTAAGATTTTTTTTGTGAAATTTGTCTAAAGTAATCTCTGAACAGTGCTCCAACTACTTGGGTGCCAGATGAAATTAATTTTAAATGACTCTCTCCATTAGTCTTATAGATCCAGTGTATCTGCTGAAACAAACATGAGCTCTCCTTGAGTTTAAGGGGGAAGATTAGTATTGTTTAGTTAGTACGAGAGCTTTATAAAGAATGCATAGCTTACATTTTATGCAAAAGTAATCTGTAAATTGATCCTCTATTAATAATGGGTTGAATAATTCTTTAAATAATGGCATTTTCCCTAGGATTGTTTTAAATGGAGAAAATGCTTAATGTTTTAAAGGATATAATGCTTTTCCTGATTTTAAGGAAAGAGTAAATGTGTCAGACTTGGACTTGATATTTAAAAATAATGTCAGTATCAGTAGCATTTTACAGCAAATATTCATTGTTCCATTCTGTTACTTACCATCACGCATAACATTTAGGAAAAAAAGAGCAGATGGCTGAGTAATGACAGTGAATAAATGTCATGATGTTATAATTTTTAATAGGTTTACAAAATAATCATAGAGTAGCTTCATGTGATAGTGAGGTTAATCGACTCTTACAGTTAGAAAAACTCACATGATTGATGAAGTTTTTTCTTTTATTCTAAGACGTATTCATTTATAAATAATAAAGGAAGTAAATAATTTAAGGATTAAAAGGGATTTAAGGGAATAAGAGTGGTAAAAGAGGTTCTAGGTATAATTGTAGTTATGAAGTAATCAATTCAAACTATTTGCAAGTAATATTTAATTTTAAAATGTGCACACTTTCACTCTTATTCATTCGTATGTCTGATATGTTGAAAAAACGCAAATGTTTCTTGTCTCGTCACATTCATTTATGAATTACATGAATCATGATCACATATTTTCAATTCAAAACTGCAAAATTTCACAGCTTTGTTTATTCTATACTAAAATGACAAGATAAGACAAATAAAATTAGAAAATATAAAATATTTTTTAATTCATAGCTCAGACTCTGCCTATGCATGTGATAAGTGTTTTAACAAGAGTTTGAAGTAGTAAAAAGAGCCCCTATTACATCTGAAACTGCATTATTTAGATTTATGATACCGCATGATTTCCTTATAGGCTGTAATTATCTGCCATAAAGGTGATAAAATGCCAAGGTTGAAGAACTGATATAGCCAAGCTAACTCAAATGATGTCTTTCTAAAAAAAAATCATAATTTCTCTGGCCATATTGCTGTCCAATAGTTTGTAAAATGATTTAGGTTTCCTAATTGAAACATTCTACGCTTGAGTAATTTGGAGTTGTATGATGTATTTTGTTCCTACATTTTATTTCTTGAAAAATGCACCCAATTTACATAATGATTAAATGTCCTCAAAGGGCCAATAAATAACAACAAAATCTCTGCTCCAAAAAAAAACGGTTTAGGGATTTATGTGTTAGGCCTACTTAAAGCAATGTTATGGCGCTTTTCCACTACACAGTACCAGCTCGCCTCGGCTCGGCTCGACTCGACTCGGCTCTGTTTGGTTTTCCACTGTGTAAAAGTTGTACCTGTACCTGCTTCCAGGTACTTTTTTTCGTACCACCTCCGGCGCGGTTCTGAGCGAGCTGAGGCGAGCTGAGGCGATACTAAAATGTGACGTGAAAACACAGCAGACTGCTGATTGGTCAGAGAGAATCGTCACTATTCACTGCGTCATCATTGCACGCGCCAGACGGAGTATCCTGAATAAAAAACAGCAAAAACAAAAACAAAAACATCCAAAAACAGCATACACTCGATTTCCTCCATTGTCCTGTGTGTGTGGGTAGCGGGTGTATCTCGCGCGTCTCGCGTAAAAGATTAAGTCACGGCAGTTTCCTGCGGCGTCGCTATGACGACCAGGTACTATTGTGGAGGTACTATCTGCAATGGAAAACAGAGCGAAAAGCGAGCCGAGCTGAGTCGAGTCGAGTCGAGTCGAGTTGAGCTGGTACTGGTAATGGAAAAGCGCCATTAGTCCCATTTATCATCTTTGATTACTATCAATGTATCACTGGAAACTTAGCAGCCACCAGATCCACAGTTTAGCTAATTTACAGTTCTCTTACGAGAGGTCTCTCGTACTGCGTAAGTATCTTACGCTCGGGGAAAATCCCTTTTCCGCGAGATATTGAAGCCAAAAAATTATCCTTAATTTTGTATTATTGTAAAACGCGTTGCGGCAGCATACAGACATAGGCAAGACGGCTCGTGTGCCTATTGGCTGTTCTGCGGCAACTGCAGCAGCCTATCGAGCGAGGCCTAGCGTCAGACCCAATGAGGGTGCTTCGCGCCCACTGCGTCACGTCCCGCCAAAACGGGCGTGGCTTAGGCCTATAAATACAGCTCGCAGGCAGCTGATATCTGATTTTTCATCTCTTCAGCGAAGCACACGCATCGCTGGATCCGGAGAGAAGCCGCGGCGTCTGAGGAAGCACTTGCAGCGGGACGAGTCGTCACTGAAGTCGCTGGCCGCGCCGCCTTCAATCGCCTTCCTGCTGCGCTATCCGGCGCCTATATCCTTTACACTCTCTGTTGTGTGTGTGTTCGCCCTCTGTCCGCGCATCGTCAGGCAAAAGAGCTAGCATCGAGTCAGAGCTGATGCGCATACTCGCACAGGCCGCGGCGAGCCTCGGCCTCGAGTGGTCTACGCCTGAACAGCCTGCTCACAACCGGCTGGATGGATATTTTCTTCCCGGGGAGCGCGCTTCGCCTGCGTCCAGACCAGCGCCCTTTCTTCCTGAGTTACACGAAGAAGTCGCTAAGTCTTGGAACGCCCCCTTCTCAGCTAGAATGCGCTCTTCTGTTTCGCTAGCATTCTCCGCTGTTGACGATGCTAAAAACAGAGGTTACCATTCGCTGCCGCCAGTCGAAGAAGCGATAGCAGCCCACCTTTGCCCGCCCTCCGCTGGACGATGCGCTATGCTGGCTCTACCTTCAAAAGCTTGCCGCATGACGTCAACCCTGCTCGGTCGCGCTTTCTCGGCCGTACGAAACCGTCTGCTCAGAGCTCACAGCCTCAGCCTCCGCCCACCGCCGCCACTTCGCAGCGCCGACAGGCCCGAAGCGCGAGACCGCGCTCTCGCTCATTTGGCTGCCGCCCCGCCCCGCGTGGGCCGCGGCCCAGGATTGCGGTAAAGCCCGAGGCCCCGAAGTCGTCCTAGCACGCCTAGGGAAACGACGGTGTCCAAGTCCCGCTGCGGCCGGACTTCCACCAAAACTCATCGCTCGTTCAGTTCCAAGAAATGTGACTGTTCCAGTGTATTTTGCAGTCAACAAGCCGGTTCCACTGCCCGCTTGCCTGCACACAAATGCCGTTTTTACGGCTACCCAGATAAATCCCATAAAGAGTGTATTTTCTGGTGTCCTGGCCACGGCCGATAGTGTTATGAGTGTAGACAAAATGCCCACTGCCCAGTGCCCATTCCTACACACAAGCACAGCCCGTCACACAGGGCTCGCGCACATAAAATTGACCCAGTTCGATTGCTCATTAAACGTAGCAGATGTGCCCACTGCCCAGTGCCCACAATCACTACGTCCTGCATGTCTCGAGGTTTCTGTAAAAACGAAACCAACGTGCATTCGCTCTGCTCAGGCGGACAATGCTCTCGGTGTGGTAAATGTGCCCGCTA
This sequence comes from Leuciscus idus, assembly GCA_021554675.1. Classification (NCBI taxonomy): domain Eukaryota; kingdom Metazoa; phylum Chordata; class Actinopteri; order Cypriniformes; family Leuciscidae; genus Leuciscus; species Leuciscus idus. The sequence goes on along the minus strand of CM038638.1, from coordinate 20,485,743 downwards.
TCCCGCGCCCACATCCACACACAGACATGACAAGTCCTACGGGACTCGCCCAGCCCTCCCCCTCTTGGTTAACCACCGCAGAGGAGCCGAGCGCGGGCAATCTGCCCGCTGTTATCAGCGCGCCCTCTGCCTCGAATGTCATAAGCGCGACGCTTGTGTTACAGCACATCGAAGCCCCTCTGTCGCTGAGCGACCAGAGCGCGCTTCGCATTCAACCCCTAGCCATTCATGCAGATGCATGGGCGAGGCTACCCGGGGGTCCGAAGTGGGTGCTAGACATTATAAAAAGAGGCTATTCGCTACAGTTTCGCCGGCGCCCTCGTCGCTATGCGACGCGCGTCGAGACCATGGTAAAAACAGAAGTAGCACACCTACTTCGAGCCGAAATTTCGAAACTATTGAGCAAAGGGGCCATAGAGCCGTTATATCTAGCTCAGAGCGAAGGAGGGCTATACAGCAGATACTTCCTGGTACCGAAAAAAGACGGGGGTCTCAGACCCATACTAGATCTAAGGCAACTGATCAGAGTGCTTGCAAAGCGACAGTTCAGAATGCTCACGACCAGAAAAATCCTCGCGCAGATTCGCCGAGGAGATTGGTTTGTGTCAATAGATCTGAAAGACGCGTATTTTCAAATACAGATAGCGTCACGTCACAGGCGATATTTGAGATTCGCCTTCGAGGGCCAGGCATATCAGTACACAGTCCTACCGTTCGGCTTGTCCCTAGCACCCCGTACATTTATGATGTGCATGGACGCAGCGCTCGCACCCCTCAGGCTACAGGGCATGCGAGTATTGAACTACTTGGACGATTGGCTGATTCTAGCTCAATCTCACTCGATGCTCATAGAGCACAGGACCATTTTACTCGATCACCTCGAGAATCTGGGTCTCAGAGTCAATTGGGCGAAGAGTTCTCTGTCCCCCAGACAGATAATATCTTTTCTGGGCACAGAACTGAACTCGCTGTCTATGATAGCGCGACTGTCACCACAGCGCGTGCTAGACATTCAGCGTGCAGCGAGCTCTTTTCCGCTGCGGCGCATCTGTCCCGCTCAAGAAATTTCAGAGGATGCTGGGTCTCATGGCCTCAGCATCATCAGTTCTTCAGCTGGGCTTGCTTCGCATGCGCCCTCTACAGTTCTGGCTGAAAGCGCGAGTGCCGCGCCGAGCGTGGGCTTCCGGTCTGCTTCGTCTCAAGGTCAATCAGAAATGCATCGCAGCTCTGAAACCTTGGAAAGCAAACGACTGGTACCAATCAGGTGTAAGCCTGGGGACTTCCTCGAGTGTGAAGGTGGTGTCTACGGATGCATCCACCTCGGGATGGGGAGCGTTGCTCGAGGGCAGACCGTTCTTCGGCCAATGGTCAGAACGGGAGAAGCTTCTGCACATAAACTGCCTCGAAATGCTGGCAGTAGACATCGCGCTGACGAGTTTTTGTCCCCAAATACGAGGACACCACGTCCTGGTCCGTTCGGACAACATGTCAGTGGTGTCCTACATAAATCGCCAGGGCGGTCTCAGGTCCCGAAACCTGCACAGGCTGACAGAACGCCTCCTGGTGTGGGCTCAGCGCAACCTGCTCTCGCTGAGAGCAGCGCATGTGCCAGGGCTCCTGAACGTAGGACCGGACAGACTGTCCATGAACAATGTTCCGACAGGCGAGTGGTCTCTACACCCACAGACAGTCCAGCTGCTGTGGAAGAAATTCGGCAGAGCGGAAGTAGACCTGTTCGCGTCTCAAGAAAACGCTCACTGTCTGGAATTTTTCTCCAAGAGCAGGGACGCGCTAGCTCATGTATGGCCCCGCCGCCCTCTCTATGCCTTTCCTCCCGTCTCTCTCCTGCCTCAGGTGATAGAGCGGATCAGGGAAGAAGGATGCTCAGTGCTACTCGTAGCGCCGTTCTGGAAAAACCAACCCTGGTTCCCAGTTCTGATGCAGCTAGCGAGCACTGCCCCATGGCCAGTGCCAGTGAGGAGGGACCTCCTCTCTCAGGCCAAGGGCTCGATTTGGCATCCGCGCCCAGAGCTGTGGTCCCTTCATGTTTGGGCCATCAACGGGTACCCGCTGACCTCCCAAGCGGAGTGTTAAACACGATCACGCAGGCCAGAGCTCCATCTACGCGACGTCTCTATTCCTCGAAATGGTCAGTGTTCTCCAGATGGTGCACAGCTCGTGGCGTGTCGCCCCCAGACTGTGGGGTGACGGAGGTTCTCTCCTTCCTACAAGAGCTGTTGGACAAGGGCAGGTCCCCTTCCACGCTCAAAGTTTATGTGGCGGCCATAGCAGCATTCTCAAAAACAACGCTTGGTCAGTCAATAGGAAGGAACGATTTAGTCATCCGCTTCCTTAGAGGAGCTAAGAGACTGAATCCTCCCAGACCTCCCTCAGTCCCTGTATGGGACCTTTCTGTGGTACTGGAGGCCATGAAAGGTGACCCATTCGAGCCTTTACAGACGATTGATCTTAAACACCTGTCTTTCAAGACAGTGTTTCTTCTGGCTCTCGCTTCGGTGAAGCGCATAGGGGACTTACACACGCTCTCAGTCAGCGCGACGTGCATGGAGTTTGGGCCTAATGAAACCTAAGCACGGTTATGTTCCAAAATCCCTCAACACACCGTTTAGGGCGCAGGTCATTTCCCTGTCAGCCCTACCGGTCTCTGACGAGGAAGGAGACGCGAGCTTCCTTTGTCCAGTCAGGGCATTAAGAGCTTATGTGTCTCGCTCATCTGTCTTCAGACAGACGGAGCAGCTCTTCGTTTCGTTCAGCGGACGTTCCAAGGGACTAGCCGCGTCGAAACAGAGCCTATCCAGATGGATAGTTGACGCCATTGCGCTGGCGTACACTTCCAAGGGTATGCAGTGCCCGTTGGGTGTCAGAGCGCACTCCACGAGAAGCATGGCTTCATTGTGGGCCTGGTCAAGTGGGATTGCCTTGCAAGATATATGTATGGCGGCAGGCTGGGCCTCCCCGTCTACATTTATAAGGTTTTATAACCTAGAGGTTCCCGCCTTACAGGCCAGGCTGTTGTCGGTCTAAATATGCCAGTACTGTCTGTTCTGATGCTATCGGTTCAGAATACTGTGTCTGCTGAGCACTGCTCGATGAGCACTGCCCGCTAATCGACCGCAAAATGCTTATGGGCAAATAAATAAGACCCACAATTTCCCATCAGCTCAGGCCGTACTCCGCCCTGTCTGTATGATGTAATTTGCGTCTAAGGGACGCTGCTATATGTGGAAGAGCGCGGCTCCGTCCCTCCCTCTTCCCGGACTCCCTGTGAGTTCCCCTGGTGATTATGCACTATATGAACCCCGGGCTTTCGCCCTTGGGTCTTTGGTGTCAGATCCCAGCACGCACGGCGTTTTACATTGGGTCCCCTAGCGTAAGATACTTACGCAGTACGAGAGACCTCTCGTAAGAGAACGTACTCGGTTACTAACGTAACCTCGGTTCTCTCTAGAAGAGGGAACGAGTACTGCGTATCTTGCTGTGCATGCACACGCTCTGGTTAGCTTCGGCGATGAAAAACCAGATATCAGCTGCCTGCGAGCTGTATTTATAGGCCTAAGCCACGCCTGTTTCGGCGAGACGTGACGCAGTGGGCGCGAAGCACCCTCATTGGGTCTGACGTCACGCTAGGCCTCGCTCGATAGGCTGCTGCAGTTGCCGCAGAACAGCCAATAGGCACACGGGCCGTCTTGCCTATGTCTGTATGCTGCCGCAACGCGTTTTACAATAATACAAAATTAAGGATAATTTTTTGGCTTCAATATCTCGCGGAAAAGGGATTTTCCCCGAGCGTAAGATACTTACGCAGTACGAGAGACCTCTTCTACCGAGAACCGAGGTTACGTTAGTAACCGAGTACGTTTTATTGCATATAATTTTGAATGTCTATGGAAGTTGGGGTGGATGGAATGATCAGGCCCAAACATGTAAGAACACTTAAGCATGTGATGTATAAAGCATTATCAGTTATTGAGAGCTCAGTTTAACCCAGTTTAGCATTAAATATTTTACTTTGCTTAATTTTCCTTGTGTGTTTTATTTCTGCTGTAATTCTTTTTATTGCTCATTAGGATCCAGTGAAAAACAGATGCATGCTTTATGCATCAGTGTAGTATCTATACGTCTTTTTTAATATCCTTTCTCATTTTGTTTCTCATTTCGATTCCAGCATTGTCCAAGTGTTCAGGTGTATTTAATTCTTCAGGACAGGCAAATAATGAGTCCTCTCTTTTCTGTTGTTTGCATTTCTAAATGCATGGAGCAAGAAAAATGAGTTTCTCATTGATGACAGCCTAAGGAAATTGGTTCTTTTGCGAGCTTTTGTATGGTTTGAAGAACAAACAACCAGCACATTGTTTTGTGTCATAATGGAAACTTTGGCAAGCGAACAAAAGCTAAGATTGATAGGTTCTTATCTGCTGTCCACGGAGGAACAACCAGCAATATTCCAGGCTGGTTGTTTCAGTCGATTGGGGAAAAAGCTTTTTGTTCTTTTGGAGCAGAGACAAAAACAACTTTTAAATAGCGTTCAGCTGCTCGTCTGAAGCTCCAGAGCGCTTCAGAAAAGAAACTAATGGTTGTGTCAGTCAAACAGATGCCTCTTTTATATTGACCAGTAAATAGCCATGTACTATATGTTTATTAATAAGACTTTACTGACTGTTTATTGGTGATTCTATGTGCACTTTTGGCCCTGGAAAAACATTCAAATCCATCCAATAATTGGACCGTTAAAAGATGACCTTTCAAAATTTGAGAAATAATTTTACTGTAAAGCTACTTTGAAACAACGTCCATCCTGAAAAGCGCTTGAGCCCTTAAATCCCCAATCATTTTGTGGAAATACCTGCGGTGTAAATATCATTTGAGGCAAAATCTTACAATGGCTAATTTGAAACGTAGTATTTTATACAGTTAATGATAATCACACACTTTTTGCATAATTTGACAAAATTACAGCTTGATTTGAAATGACAATAAAAATATTCTGGGGGCTGTGGTGGAAATTACGTCACAACTCAGGGACTTTGATGTAAAGATTGATATAATTTTCATAATAAATATTAAATAAGAAAAAAATGCACTCTTTGTTTAGGTTATTATAATGTAATAATAATCATTTTATAACAATTATTTTATGGTTTTAGCACAAAGGTAAAACAAATACATAAAAAGACATCTGAAAAATAGCAAAAATAAATGATGAAGGCATGGTGAAAGTTTTAATGACCATTATATAAAGAAAACAAAATCTGTTTAATCACCTGATTGGAACATAAAAGTGCTCAAAGTAGATGTGACACCCTTGTATGCGAGCATTGTTTGTGACATTATATCGAATAAACAGCATAAATCTGCTACCAGCAATATTGTGGCAAATTCAGAATGAAGGACAGTGTAACATTTGTCACAATATTGTTTTAGTGGTTTTATTCAGTACCCTATCCCTCTCTCTCAGATAAAAACAAAACAAAACATGGACACTTGTAGAAATTAATGTACCACAAAGAATTATTGCAGTATATTTTATTTCAATCTTAGCTGTAAATCAGAGCCTGTTCTCGGTTTGTCTTGCAAAAACACTGGGAAAGATGGAACCATTAATCTTTGCATTGATAAAGAAGGAAATCCAGTCTGCAAATGGACTGATATGAACAAGATCAGTTGGCAGACCTGCTTTTATTGTTAGCTTATTGCATAATTTTTCATGCTGTTGTCTATCTGTGTGTGGGGTTTTCAGACATGATGAATGTAATGCTGTATGAAAACATGCTTTCACAGAAATTGATGTACACAGAGCTCTTTCCTCGAAAGTAGGATGTGGGTTGCCCAAATATTCTCATTAGGAACTCTTGCAAAAACAAGGAAACAATTACATATGCAACTTATTTAAAACCTCCTAACTAAGGGTGCTCCAATTAATCGGGCACCGATCGTTATCGGCCGATAATAGCTTTGAATAGTTTGATCGGTGGTCTCTATAAATGCCGATCAGATGACGCAAAACTTGCGAGACAATTTTTCTATGCACAGCTAAAATTGCTTCATTACATTCACAAATCTGGCAGTTCTACCAGGTGTCCGAAAAGGACAATAAATTTGCAACGTCTTTTCTCAAGTGAGCATAAACATTTGGGAAATAGTTGCATGTGTATCAATATATTGGATCCATGCAATCTGTCTTAAAGTGACAGCACCCTAATATTCCATCTGCCATTAATGTTAATCAAACAAGAAAAGACAAAGAGAAAACCACTCATTACTCTATAGTATACATTGAAGACTATGCAGTGTTGTTTTACATTTGATTACTTTCTGTTGATAAAGACTTCTGTTTTTTTGTTCTGTATTATAATTATTTCACAGGAATGCTATATCTGTTAAAATCTAAGCTGTTATCTCTAAGAGAGGAAATGGCATATGTTGCTTGTCAATAAATGAAGAGTTGTCAATTGATGATACTTTCTCATTGCTTAATTTGTTTAATACATTGTTGTTTAGAATAGTATTATTTATTTTGGTGATCGTATCGGCCAAAACTGCTTCCAGTGATCGTAATCAGCCCCAAAAATAATCAGCCCTGATCGGAGCACCCTTACTCCTAATTCAACACACAATATTTAGTCTACTATTTGTCAAAACTATTTTTCTGGAAATTGATGATATGGATAGAAGATAAATATTATATTAATTTATCACTCCATAAAATTCAATTTTCACATACACATTTTTAAAAATGTACATGGGGAATTGTGTAGATTAAAAACAGTAGCGGGCTTAAAATTAATCCCTGGGGAACACCCCAACTTAGAGGTCGATTTGAGGATTTGTGCCTTTGAAAATAAACAAACCCTTTATCCGTCTGTCATTCAGATCGAATGAGAGTTGATGAGAAGACATTACGGGCCCATGAATCTTTAAAAAAAGGAAATGCTATTCAAGTACAAACTATACAAAGGACTAAATGCAGACTTAAGGCTAATCTGTACTTGAAAGTACATATAACTGTAGCTAAGGGGCAATGTTATATATTAGAGTATAGGATGTAGATTTGTATATACAGTATATAGGGTTTTTTGATGATTGGGGTGTAGTAGTAGTTCTGTCAGAGCAGTGCTGAAGGCAAATATATCTGTTAATCAAGAGGGATATTAAATAACAGACATACAAAGGGGGTGGATGTGCAGTCTGGTTGACTAAGATGATTTAATATATTTTTAATTCAGCAAAACAGGATGGGCGGGTATAGCAAACATAAAAAGAGGAAGATCTAGATAATAGGATGAAGCTAACTGAATTTTATATTGAGAGTGAAAGTGAAGAAATTACATCTCATCACAGTTAGAAGAAAATTAGTTTAAAAAGGTGTGTTCGTCAGAAGGCAGGGAAGGGCATTTTTTATTTTTTATTTTTTATTTTTTTATGTCTCTATCAATTTTTGAGTTTGGATTATTAGCCAGGCTACACAGGAGGTTTAATTGGAGTTATTGAAAGAAATTGAACACCATCACACAAAAGTTTTAGACAAAATTAGATAATTACATCCTTAATGTTGACTTATTATGCCTGTGAAAAACCTGTGTACTAATAAAGACTATTAAAGTGAACCATACAATTTTTTTTATGTGAAAATACTTCCCCATCCTGCAGTAACAATGATCATAAGTCAGTAAGTCATTTAGGTTGATTTCTGTTAAATGTGTAAACAACAATGATTACATTACATAATAATAAAAATACTGTAAATGCTGAATAACTCAGAAGAACAGACAGAGCATGCTCAAGTTGCATGCAAGAGTCAAAAGTTGAGGTTTATTATAAGGATTAACTATTGTATATAGTACAAAAATGAAATAATTATAGGCCTACGTAATGAGACGTCAACGTCAAATTCTTCGTGATGAAAACCAACGCAGATGATACTTGTTTTCCTCGGCTCAAGTAAATACTAGCATGATGTTCCTCAGAGCATTTCCTTCTCTATAGCTTTTAAATTAGAACTTATAACGTTAAAGTGGTTAAAATGTTGAATTATATATCTTACTAAGATGTGATTTTATAGTTCATAATCTTTATTGCGTTTTAGTCTGGGACTATAGGCTTAAGCCTTGTCTGTGAAATTGGCTATCTAAACCAACATTTGGTGCCAAAAGCTAATCTGAGGAGATCTATAATACATGGAGAAAGCTGTTAGCTTTGCCATTCATCTTCAATGGCAGTGTGTGGCGTAAGTATGTGATTTGAAATCTGGCACTGAAGACTGTTTATAAGCCATGTTCTTATCTGAGGTGACTCATCAGTCTAGAGCCACGGGAAATTGTGTCATAGCAATGATGATTGGTTGATGGCATCATGAGAATGTGCAAAGTCTCAAGTCCTTCACCTTCAACTATGAGGTCTATTACTTTGCTTGAATTTTTTTTTTGGAAAAAAAAAACAAAAACACACACACAAAAAAAAACACAGAGACTGTAGTTATGGCCTCCACCAGTAGGGGCTAAAAGGGCAATGCAAACCAAGAGCTAGTTACAGCATGGCAATTTTTTTATATACATTCTTGTTTATGTTGTGCTGGCTATTATTGGCAGTCATCTTGGATTTATACTGATACCTTGTGTGGATGCAGAATCATGCAATTGTTTTCTCTTCTGCATGCCATTGTAGAAATGGCAAATTTGCAGTGAGCCATGATTAATACATTCTCTGAGCGAAAGTAATAATGGGATACCAAAATAAAGAGAGTAATATTCAGCTGGACATGTGATCTTTATATTGCAGCCCCCATGAGGAAAACCCACTGCATGTCAAATAAAATGTCAAATGTCATCTAATTGTATATTATATTAAGTACATAATGATGAAAATGAGTGCACTCTTGAATCTGCAAGCCTTTGACCTGAGATTGATTGATATTAAATTTGATTAATGTTTTTTTATTTTATTTCATATAATTATTATTTTATTATCTGTTTTGTTAAGGTTTGTTGAATATATAGCAAAGACAATCAGAATGCCTCAAATTGTGCTAACTGCTAAGGTTAAATAAAAGCACTCATTTTGAAAAAGAAAATAGACGTTATATTTTTTACCCCCACTGTAAACCCTGATAAATTGGCAAAACTCAAAAAAAATAATTAAGGCAATCAGTTTCATCAAAATTTCTAAGGTAAGAAAGTTTAAGTAAGCAGAACTGTTAGGTTTTTATTTTGTACTCATACACTTTAATTTCTCTTAACTTGAAATATTAGAGTAAACTAAGCTAACTCACACATTTCATTCACAAAACTTAAATATTTTAAATAGTGAAATAAGTTAGCTTTAACTAAATAATTCAGTAAATGCTAACTTGCTAAATGATACCACAATGCTTTGATATCATTAGCATACCATAGACATTTCTGAATGAGTTAACATAGCTTACCTGTTCTCAAACCAAGCTCATGCTCTTGTCACCATGGTGACACCCCCCCCCCCCCCCCCCCCCCCAAAAAAACCCCCAACAGAACAGAAACTCTTCTATTAGCTAAACATTAAACACTACTTAACTGCCCACTCCTTGCAAAAAAAAAAGTGACATTTTAAAATGTTCTCTCCCTTTGGAGTGTTATGCTGGGAAATAAAAATACCAGACCAGTTTTACTTAAATTTAAGTATCATAAAACTCAAAACAATAAAACAATTCTGATTACTTAAAATGTGTTTTGTGAACTCAAACGAAAAATAAAGTTCTATATACTCATAAAAGTTCATCTGATTGAACTAATTTGTTTAATTTAAGTTTACCCTACTCAGATCAATTAATTATTTTGAGCATTACGGTTTACAGTGCATCTTTCAAAACGTTATTTTGTACCTCATTTATGAAAAGGTGCTGAAACTCTTAAACTCTAACTCATTTTTTTTTTTTTTTTTTTAAGACATGAGCTTATTTTAATCATATACAAGAAATTGTAAGTTTCATGGTCTTTTTCACAAAACAGATCTCAATAATGCTTACACCCAGTTAGATATTTAACGTAACGTTAAGCCTATTATGTCAGAGTTTCCATTACGCTCTATAGAGCTTATCTCGTATCCAATAAAAAACGCGTAATGTTTGACGTAAGACAGGAGGTTGGTTGGTTCACGCCCCCAATGACTTTAGTCGGATAATAAATATTCATTAACAAACCACCACGCCCACAAAATGTCCCTCAACCCCATTGGCTGTGAGTGTGTGTGGAGGGCGAGGTCTTTCCAGTAATCTAGAAGTGGGCGTGTCTTTGTCATTCGACGGTTTGGAGGATACGGGAACTCCAGTAAGAGATTAAATAAGTGAAGCAGGAGACCACGCACACATCCCCGGCCTGCCATGACGCAAAACTCCGCTAGTAAGCTTCTAAATGGAGATACCGTTCACCGGACGAAACAAGACAAGAAAGCGAGCGGAAATGGGTTCGTGAAGAGCCATTGCGTGTTCCAGCAGCAGCAGAAGAGATACCGCCGCCCGGCGGAGAAGGTGAGGCCGCCTCCTGCCATACACACACCCGGAAATACGCTCCAGTGTACACACACAGCAGCTGCCACTGCTGTTTACTATGGTTACAGTAAATAAATACATTCTGTTTCATATAGAAATTATAGTGAGTTACGGGTTTTGTTATAGGAATGGAACGTTGATCCGATCACCCAAACACCCACACCCGCACCCGCACCCAAACGAAAATAAACACGATCAACTTGATCGTGTTTATTTTCGTTTGGGTGCGGGTGCGGGTGTGGGTGTTTGGGTGTGTGATCTCATTAAAGTCTATCATTGTTTCAGGAGTTTTCTTCAGTTTAAACAGTTAACCAGCCGAAATGGAAATAACTAGAATCTTCTTTACACGCCTATATATAATATATATGAAATATTTATATTTATATACACACACACACACACATATATATATATATATATATATATATATATATATATATCGTTTATGTGTGTGTATGTATATATATATATATATATATATATATATATATATATATATGTGTGTGTGTGTATATAAATATAAATATTTCATATATATTTCAATATATATATATATATATATATTTCATATCTAAAATTCCAAAATCATAATTTTATTAATATTTTTTATCATATTTTAGTAGCTATTAAGTTAGTACATTTTATTTTTAATAAATGCCTGGTCGGAAATTATAATTTTAATTAGCCTATAATTGTAATGCTTATAATTAACTGAAAGTAATAATAACATTTAATACGTTTAAAATACAGATTTCATGTGTGTATATGAATATATATGAATATACACACACATCTTCCACAATATATGCGTTTTAAATATTATTTAATGGCATCAGATTTTTGTTTGTTTTTTACTCAACAGCTATTGAAATATGGGTAACACTTTACAATAAGGTCCATTAGTTAACCTTAGTTTACATGAACTAAGAATGAACAATACTTCTTCGGCATTCATTAATCTTAGTTAATATTAATTTCAACATTTACTAATACATTATTAAAATCAAAGGTTGTATTTGTTAACATTGGTTATTGCACTGTGAACTAACATGAACAGCTGTATTTTTATTAACTACCACTAACAAAGGTTAAAAAATACTGTAACAAATGTATTGCTCATTGTTAGTTCATGTTAGTTAATACATTAACTAATGTTAACTAATGAACCTTGTTATAAAGTGTTACCAAAATATGATAATAAAAATATGAATATGATGACATTGCAATTTCAGTTCAGAGATCATGATTCACAAAAATATCATAATTTAAGATAGATATGTCTTGTTTGCAATCAATTTTGACTCAAGAATTATAGTTATTATAACATACCCTGAATTTGTGACAACATGCCCAGGTCTCATTAAAAAAAAAGTAATGTTTGAAAAGTTACTAAATTTTAGAGATGCACCGATACAAATTTCCCCCCCAAATCCCCAAATTAATGCTATAAACTATACAGGGATCCTTCTCATGTGGTACAACTATAATATTAGAGGTTACAATTAACAACAGAGCCCAAACTGTTACATTCTGCTATTCATTTTCTGATATAATAATTAAAAAAAAAATTAACTGTTTGCACACAACTCAGTTGTACATAAGGTAGTTTTCCTAAACGCTTGACTTCATGACAAATTTATTCAAACATACAGCTGTTTTATTGATGTCTTTCCGCAGTTGAACACTGATTGTGCGATTATATGAGACATGACACATTTCAGTAAGTTGTACTGTATCTTTTAACATGCCTTCTGATGTTCATTCATGCCATAACAACTTGTATTAAAGTGGAATAGATGTTACGTCACATTAAGAGCATCAAAACACCCTTTATTGTTTGACTTTTGTGATAAAATGGACAGAATTTGAAAGCTGAGACGTTTCTTATCACAAGTAACAAAGCACAAAGCTCCTTGTGATTATTGGATGGGAGGCGCAGCGCACTACAAATAATGTTTGGTGTAGGGAAAACCACAGATCTGGCAACCCTGGCTTGAACCACAAGTGAATCATAGGGTCAAATAGAGCCTGCTTTAACGTTGTTATTTATTAACTGTTAATGTGTTATTGTCACATAGACAGCCCTAAATTCAACATGAGACATTTTCTTCACACACACAGTATGAGTTTCAGTCTGACACTTTTTCCACCTCCTTTTAATTGACAGGATATAATCAGCCCTGATCATTGGCTGTCAGCTAATCAGCCAATGAGTGAAAATAATTGTTTTTATCTGCCAATACCGATCGTGCATCCTTTTGAAATTTACTCAGTATAGCAAATTTCTTATATAACCTAAAGTGCCTAATTGCTTTTTCTTAACAGCTAGGATACTAAATCATAAAAAATATTAATATTTGTAAGCAAAATGTTTAAGTGCCATTCTTCTGCTAGAATAAACTGTCCTTTCCCTGACCTGTAAACTGAGATTAGTGGTTGTTCTCTGTTGGTCTTGAGCACATAATATGTTAAACTGCTGTTTCTTGTCATAGCTGCTACTTTATTGTGAATTTTAACGCAGTCTGAGCTCCATATTAACCAGTCAGCATCCAGAACTGCCCGTTTTATAAATTAAATTGTTAGTTAATGTGCATTAAAGTAGTTGAACGTGTACTGAAACTTGGCTTTAATATATCTTCAAGTATTTCACATTTAAATATAGGCTACATGAACTAAATATTATATAAGGTTTGTTAATGACTTGGTTATTATGAAGTTATTATATACTGCCTACTTTTAATGCTCAGCATGAAAAGCCCATTAATGTTATTTTAAAGCCCATTAAAGCAACCCATTAAATTGTGATGAGTGGTTAAGAGATGGATAGATTGAGTTGTTTGGGGTTAGTGTTCACTAGCGTTTGCTTGTCTCTGTTTTGCATTGACACAAGCTTGGAAAATAACAGTGTAGTGTTTTGTCATGTAACTGGAGCGAGCAGCGCTTTGTTCTTTGCAACCTGAGGATGTTTGCCCAGAGTACATGGGATGGGAGCAACAATTTTTCCATGAAAATGAGCGTGTTGTCAAGCTAGTTTTTCTCTTGTTGGGTCATTGAAATGGACCTTTGAGTCAGGTGTGCTGTGAAGGAATGTTTTTTTTTTTTTTTTAAGCTAAACGCAAATGCACACGCACAAGTAGGTCTGGTAAGTATATTGATTATTAATATATATATATATAATATTTAATCAATTGAATTGAAAAATTTCAGTTCCAAAAATTATGTTAATGTTAGATTCCTTTCTGTGAATCAGTTGCATAAACATAGCCATTATGTTAAGACTGTGTCTTAAGTAGGCCTACTAGTATGACCAACTAGCAGTTAGTCAAGGCAGGGCTCGCAAAATCGCCTGCCCGACGTCCCGGGGCTATATTGTTTTCCATTCGGGCTACCAAAATGTATAACCGGCCTGCCCGACGGGCTATCTGAAATACTGTTCGCTTCTGTCTTGTTATAATCAGATTCAGCGCGTTCTTCATCTTCAATCCGCAGTGGCTCCGAGCAGAGCGCACGTCAGAAACAGAGGACAGGGTGTGTGTGTGTGTGTGTGTTCATCTGAGTCTCATTGGTCTGTCAATGTCAGAATATTTGAGATGACCAATCAAATCAAAGTAGGCGGGCTTTATATACACAGAAGCTTCTGAGCGCGAATTTGAGCAGAGCGACTCGCTTGAGTCGCTTCAGTTTACGGTCAAGTGCGAGATAAGATGTAAGTAGCTAAACTAAACATTTCATTAGGTCATAAATGTGAAACGAATGACAAAAATGATCAGACAAACGAATATACTTTTGTCGAATTTCGCCATTTTGAACTGAAAATAGGCCTATGTAACGTGACTAATAATTAGTTTGCTGTCATTGTGAGGGGCCATAACAGAGCATTAACAAAGCCATTTTCATGTTGGGCACAATATTAATAATGAATGTGTACATGTTGAGAATTAATATACAATTTGTAGCCTTCAGTAAATTAAAAAAAGTTCAGCTTTAGGAGGGGAAGAGACAGGGCAAGATGAGGAGACTGAGAGAAAAAGAAAGAGTGATGGATAAGAAGTGAGAGCAGAGGGATCTTCGCCGTGACGTCACGACGCGGTTACATGCGCTCTGGTTGGCAGAAGAAAAGTAATAGCCGCTTGCTGCGCAGCGCAAACACAGAACAAAAATTGTTGTATCGTGCTGTGTGATCGGCAAGATTGGTTACTGTACTGTGTGTATCATCTGTGTACATACCCTTATAAATTAAGGGCAAATTATTGTATTTTCATACATTTTTACGTATGTTAACCAATGTTATATACAGGGCCTGAAGTTAACTTTTTTGACTACCAGCCACTGTGACTTTTTACCAGACAGTTTTTTTTTTGGCCTCATAAAAGGTGAAAAAAAGGAATTGCACAAACATTTGTTCTTTAACTTGTAAGAATACACATTTAAGTGCTGTCAAGTTATTAACGAGATCCATACAAGTAATAATAACTCTTAGAATACAGATATAGACCTAGTGCAGCTCGTATGTAAACAAATTACACATGGCTGTGTTGATGGCTGGGCAGCTGTTAGATACAAGCAGAACTAAATTAATATTGTTATTACTGGTGAAGTTACCGGGTAGGCTACCAGACATTTTCTCACCGGTTCCCAACTCCCAACATCTGTGCAACTGTCATTGTACTGCCTATGTCAGCGTTGCATTATCTCATCTCATCTCACCAACAGTTTAATACTTAATTCACACATTCAAACGTAGTCAGAGAAGGGCCTCATCTTTCTCTCCGATCACATATACGTTCCGAAACACTCAAACTGCGCTGCTTTCACAGATGCTTTGTTTACTCCAGTAATGTGCCGCCAGATTTTTTAGCTGTAAATCCAACGAAATTGCTGACTTCGTTTAAATGTCAAAGAACAACAAAAAATTCTCACTCAGGTGATATGGATCAGGCAGAGAACATGAACCCTGGTTATATAAAAGCTTAATTATATCTCTTTTTAGCTTCTTCGGACAAATAATTAACATATGCTGACAAAACACAGGTAGACTGCTGTATATATGCGACATGTTTTGGTTCTTTCTGCCAACCAGTTCGCGCCCACGCCCATATCGTGACGTCACATTTGACTCCGGCGAACATCCCAAATAATCTACTGCCCACTGACGTTGTTTTAAAGCTATTTCTTATCCTTTTTTGGCCTTAAAATGTCTTGAAATGGACATATCAGAGAAATAAAAAAATTGAACCCCCTAATAACCTTAAATGCAGCACCTCTTTGATTATAAAGCCCTGTATTAGGAATAAGATCAATAATGAATGTGTACATACTGTGAATTAATTTAATAAACTTAGGCTACCTAGCTTTCCTAGTAGCTTTCAGTAAATTAATGCATCTGAGAAAATGATTCATAAATCAACCTATCAGATGACCCTATGTTTACTTCACTGACAGACAAAAATGAAAAGCCTATATCAGTCAAAGCTCAGCTTTAGGAGGGGAAGACAAAGAGAATAGGAGTGTGATGCTGATGAGGAGAGAAAAATAATCAGCTGCCCACTTACATGGTTTTAAAGCTATTGTTATCCATTTTTTTTGGGCCTTCAAAACATCTTAAAATGCACATATGTAGATCAGAGAAATCAAAATTTTCTCGAACCCCCCTGACTGAGTATGAGTGAGTATTAGACCCTAAACTAAAGTGTTACTTTTTATTTTTATTTTTTCATACCCTCATTGGGGGCTGAGCCACAGACATGACTGATTCATTTTACATACTTGTCACACACATTTAAGTTCAGTTAGAACCAGATGCATATTTGTTGATATTTTGTGTTTTGTAAAAAAATGTTATTCATTGTTTTGATTCCTAACCAATTTTCTACATTGAAAATTGTCTTTTTATCTGGACTAGTACAATTCATTTCGGGCTACCAAAATCTGAAGAGTGCCTGCCCGAAGGGCTACCAGCGATTTTGAAATTTTGTGAGCCCTGCAAGGGGCAGTCAGACTTACTTTTTAGTATCAAATTATACCAATCTAAGTTTTTATGTAACTGACTTAGGGACCCAAAAGTTCACCCAAAAATGAAAATACTGTAATTTATTACTCACCCTCATGTCGTCCCAAACCTGTAGCCTAAGAATTTTATTCATCTTATGAACACAAATGAAGATCTTTTTTATCAAATCTGAGAGATTTCTGTCACTCTATTGACATCTTTTACTAATCCATATGAATTGAGTGGTTTAGTCCAAATTTTCTGAAGAGACTCAGTCACTTTATATGATGAACAGGTTGAATTTAGGCTTTTATTCACACATTGATCAGTGAACATAAACAGAAGCTCAACCGAACCTCCTTGATGCGCGAGAACAAACCTCTTGCTGAAGGTCAAACGTACTGCGTAACATGAGAATGAACCTCATTGGTTCTTGCTGAAGCTCAAGCGTGCTGCGTAACACAAGAATGGACCTCATTGGTTCTTGCTGAAGCTCAAATGTGCTGCGTAACACGAGAATGGACCTCATTGGTTCTCGCAGAAGCTCAAATGTGCTGTGTAACACGAGAATGAACCTCATTGGTTCTCACACGTCAAGCGAACATGCTTGAGCTTCTGTTTACCTCAATTGATGTGTGCGTTGATAAATGATTTATGTGAATAAAAGCCTAAATTCAATCTGTTTATGATATAAAGCGATCGAGTGTCTTCAGAAATTTTGGACTAAACCACTCGATTCATATGGATTAGTTTTACAATCTCTTTATGAACTTTTTGAAGCGTCAAAGTGGTATTTGCTTAGCTGTCTATTGGAGGGACAGAAATCTCTCAGATTTCATCAAAAAGATTTTAATTTGTGTTATGAAGATGAACGAAAGTCTTATGGGTTTGGAACGACATGAGGGTGAGTAATTAATGACAGAATTTTAATTTGTGGGTGAACTATCCCATTAAAACAATTTTGAACAGTCTTAAAGAAAAAGAATGTGATGACTAACTTATAAGACCAGTCTTAGCAGTTTATGCAACCGGCTCTAGGCCAAACTGTCCGTTACAGTGAACTGATTAAAAAGCGATTCTGAACAATTTGTTTCATTGTTCAAAAATGTCATGACGGTCTCTATGTGGCATTTTTTCCATGTATTAAAATGTTTTAGTAAAACATAATATACAGTATATAGGTAAATATTGCTGTTAATTATCATATATTGTTGTATTGGTGTACAGAAATAAAAATTGTTAGCTAAATAATAATCTTTGTGTTCCATTTAGTAAAAATAGTGTTGTAAACATGCCTTTATTATTGATCATTTTTAATTCGATTTTAATTAATTTTATTCGAACTTCATTAGCGTTTAAATGGAAATTTAACAACTACTCAGGACATCCTATCTGTCTGTCAATCTGTCTGTTTTATGCTGTCAAAATATGAATATTTCGATATGTATTGATACTGAAATATCTTAAACGGTTCCAATACTCCTTTTCTGCAGTACAGATGCACTGATACCAGCTGCATTTTCTCACTCCCTCTTCTCTCCGACAGCACATTGACACACACCCGCCTCCTCTCACTCACTCGTCTCATTCGCTCCAGTTGAATAGTGCTTGTATTGCACATTATTTTAGTCATTCCCACAGGTTTCGCACTCACACCAAAAGCGCACACACCAGTGATCTATATACAACCCTCTACGCACACCTTGGCAATAGAATTGCCATTGGCTAGTCAATTTTTTTGTTTACTCGCCAGACTGATATACTCTTTACACACACACACATATATATATAAATATGAAGACTTCAGATGCAAAAGCCTTTTAGACTTCAAATGCAAAAGGTTTCTACCCAAGTACCGGCATTTCTGAATGGGCTGAGGCTGGGATTTAGTGAGTTTGAAGTGAAAGTATTTGATGAACGTATACTATGTGCGGAGAGCATTCACTCTCATTTTTGACAGAGGTGGCTTTTAGAGGCTTTTGCATCACAGGTCTACATATATATTAGGGGTGTACTGATACACGTATTCGTATTGAACCGTTAGGTACGAGGCTTTCGGTTCGGTACGCATTACGAACCGAACGATACAGTGGCTGAGAGGTGCAAAACAAATCACAATCATGAAAACGCAATAAACAAATCCAAAAACAAAACTACAAACTATAAACACAATGGCAAGTCTAAAAACAAATTAAGAAGTAGAATGATTCGTTGGACCATTTTTCCTGACGGTGCGACCATTTTTTTATTAGCAGTCGTGCTGGCGCGACCACAGCGTTGCCCAACATCACATTAAAAAAAAAATTTTAGCTAACCGCTGGAATCGTCCTCACACAATGGACAGACGAATATGCATAGTGTCTCTGTTGGACATTATATATCGATGGAACTCTTGTATGCATGGATCCAATGTCAAGACTGTGAATTTATGGCATGCTGCTTTTTATATTGTGTAAACTTTTTTAACATCTCTGTAATTTTTAAAAATATATTTTTAGTTTTTTGTTTTGTTTTTGTCTACATTGTGTTTTACATTTTATTTTTATATTCTTGAAGTCTACCAGGGGTGGGATGGGTTCCAGATTTGTATAGTTGCTTTTTGCTCTGTATTTTTGTGTTTCTTGACTTTAAAAAAGAAAAATCAATAAACAGTTGTTAAATTTTTTTTTTAAATCCATAAATATACGGATAAATGTAATAAATATCATAACATATATCGTCCAGCCCTACTATAAGTAGTTTCAGTAGTTTGAGGTAACATTACTTACCCATATTTAAAGAATGGCTTTGTCTGCCTTGTTTCAGGGAGGAACAGTTTTGATAACTGACTGACTGGCTGGGTAAATATAAGACTTCCCCATATTTAGCCATGTAGGTTTTCCCCACAAAGACTTTCATGCTCAGCGCTTCCACAAACTGTGTTGACCCTGTGACGTGCTTCAGCTTTACGCAAGAAGGCTGATTCAGGATCTGGAACATTGGGATCGAGCCATTCCTTACCGGAAGGACAGGTTTTAGAGTAGGGTGGCCGTGACTTGATCACATGCTGTGAGCAGTTTCAGTCCAAACTGGATTTCACATTTTCCATAGAGAATGTGAGTGAGTGATTCAACTGTTATTTAGTTATGCAATGGACTTCTTGCAACTACTTCTGCGTTCTACTTGTTACATCTCAGAGTTTCCGGTAACAGTGTTCAGCGCACCTACATACATGAGAACACAGATTACTACGTTTATTTATGACTGTCAATTTATTAAAACAATTAATCATGTTCACTGCGTTAACATGAATTATCTTGACTTGATCCTTCTGAAATGTTCCTATAAATATATATTTTTCTTTCAACTGTGCATTCTGAATAATAAATAAATATATTTCCCCACTAACCTGCAGCAGTCCAGTGCTCGTCTTCTCATTAACAGTGTTTTTCTCTTACTGATCATATTTCATACCTGTTGAGTTCACATTTTTAAATGTTTTTGCACACAGCGCTACTGCGGACAAGATTACAGCAGACAAAATAATCTTCTTTTTTATCAGATTAGCTGTACATTAATTTTTTTATGCTGTTGATTGTGTGCTTTGGTTTTAATTATGTGGAACACTTTGTAATTAGTTGTTGTATGTTTAGATATCCTTTTTTTTTTTCTCCCAACAGAACCATCATGCTTCATGCGCTTCACCGCTTTACAACAAGCCGTTTGCAGAGTCGTTTGAGGAGACGCCACTACTGGTGGCCGTCCTCACTTACGTGGGCTACGGCATCCTTACCATTTTTGGCTATCTGCGAGATTTCCTGAGGGACTGGAAGTTTGAGAAGTGTCATCTGGCCAGAGAGAGAGAACAGCAGAAGGTAGAGTTAAAAGATCATGATTTGTTTGTGGTGCTTTCCTTATTACCAAAAATGTATTTAGTTTTGCGCTTAATAAGCCATTTCACATAACAGATGTTAAATAAAGTCAAGACAAAATAACAACTGAAATTACACAAAATTCCCTGTTCAAAAGTTTACATGATTTTTGTCACCTGGATGTTCAACGACTGTTTTTATGTTTTGTGACAGCTGTTCATGAGTCCCTTGTTTGTCCAGATTAGTTAAACTGTCCACTGTTCTTCAGAAAAATCCTCCAGGTCCTGCACATTTGTCTGTTTTTCAGCACCAATTTCCAGCAGTGATTGAATTATTATGAGATCAGTCTTTTCACAGTGAGGACAATTGAGGGACTCTATTACAAAAGCTGTAAATATTGATGTTCAAGAAGGCATTTGTCTTTTGGGAAACATGCAGCTATCTTATGTAGCTTATGAAGAGCACTGCTAAACAAAAAATAAGAACTTGTGGTCAAAATAAGAACATTTACCTCAATCACCATGTTCAAATGTTTACAACCCTGGCTCTTGTTATATTTTTCTTTTGATGTTGTGTTCCCAGGATTTTGTTCCACTGTACCAGGACTTTGAGAACTTCTACACCAGGAATCTGTACATGAGGATCAGAGATAACTGGAACAGGCCCATATGCAGCGTCCCTGGAGCCAAGATGGACCTGGTGGAGCAGGTCACACCTGACTACAACTGGACCTTTGAGTGAGTGTTAAATTGTGCTTACGCCAGGAAGTGATCCAGTCTACCAGATCCCGTCAGAAGACATCTGTTTGGTTGAAATCTAAAACTTATCAACAGGGTTTTGTCTGATACCCTAAACCAGTTAAACACAAGTTTGTGATTTCCAAACTAGTCAGCACAAAGTGATGGTAAATATAAGCAGAATTTATTGAAGGATCTTAGTTGCGACCACTATAAATGTGACAAGGGTTATTTTAGCAAACCAAAGGCAATGGAAAATGACTGCTTCACAACATCATGCTGTGACGTTAAAACCTTGACAGGGCTCGACAATAAGGACTGCCCGATGGCCCGGGGCCAGCGTGAAAGACACACGGGCCAGTTGACGGAACTTGCCCGATCGGGCCAGTGCTGGATCTTCACAGAAGTTGATAATTTGCTCATTTTTAAGCTTTGCGCATTTAAATATTCAAGCGAACGTAGAAACGAAAGTACCCGCGTCTCTCAGTTTAGTTCTCGTAGGCTTGTCATAAGTTTTGTGTACACAGCAACACGCATCCAGAGCGCGCAAATACTCTTTCACATCTTTCTGAGCTTGCACGGACATATACACACAAAATTGTAAAATTGCCCGTCTTGTCGAGTATCATCGTAAACCTAGTCAATTATGTCTTAGGTGAACTTAAACATATGAGATAAGATGCATGTGTATCAACATATTGTATCCATGCAGCTCTTAAAGTGACAGCAGCCTAATATTCCTGCTGCTGACTGTTATTATATGTTAATCAAACAAAAGACAGAAAAAAAGCACTCACTGCTCTTGACTGAATAACTGTGATAAGGGTTTATCTATATTTATGCAGTGATATTTTATAGTTGATTACTATTTCTGTACCTGAAAATCTAGTTTAGACCTACATTAAAAACCTGAAAAGAACTGTTTATCTCATTTATATATGTTTGTTCTTTTATATTTATTTGTGCTATTGCTCATAATGTTCTTATTTTATTACTGACTGTCTTTAACAATATTTAACATTTTATATTTAAGCTAGTAGTTTTTGGTGTCATAACCTTATTTATTAAGATTACATGGATCAAAAACAACTAAAACAATAACTAGGCCTACTTTATTTAATTTAATTATTTATTACTTTTTTTTGTGATGGGGCCAATTTTGGCAGAGCAAGTAAATATTTGGGACACTTGAGATGGAGACCTTTCGCTTATTACTTTTAAAGGAACCACAGAGCACAACATAAGATTACTGGAACAGTAATAGAAAATTATATAAAATAATTCAAATGAGTATATATATGTGGAAAGTAATAAAGCTTAAAAGACAAAACAGCAGGAATGGATATGTTTGTCATCTTCGCTTTATTTTTCACAAAGCATTATTTTGCTTCGCTTCAGCTATGATTATTAGACATCCACATTTGGGGGCGGAGCAATGAAGGGAGGGGTGTGTTTGATTGGGTTGGTTTCAAATATCAACAGTGTTTCTCAGAAATTGTGGAAAGTATTCTGGTTTTTAATATGACATCATGGTATGGTAACCTGACTGTTGTGAATAAAGCTAGACTGTCCAAGATTGTGATTGAGGCAAGCAAAATAATTGGCAAGACACAGAGACACTTGAATGATCTTTATCGTGGAAAAAGTAAGGAAAAGGCTTTAAAGATAGTAGGGGATGTTTCTCATCCTCTACATAGCAAGTTTCAACTGCTTCCGTCTGGAAGACGTTATAGGCAACCACGAGTAATTAGGAAGGTTTACCAATTATCCTTTGTGCCAAATGCTGTCAAGATTTTAAATGGTAATGATTGATGTGTGCTTTGTTTATTACATTCCCCCCACCTTTTATTGTACTTAATGTGTTATGTGTTGTTGTACTGATGTATGTGAAGCCAGAGACAAATTTCCACTACGTGGACAATAAAGTAAAGTAAAGTAAAGTAAAGTAAATCGCTTACTGCTCCTTTAAAGGTGACGTCTGTCATTATTATTAGTATTAGAATTAATTAGTATTTTTCAGATGCTCAGATTATTCCATGTTCTTTCCTGCAGACACACAGGGAAGGTTCTGAAGGATGTTATTAATATGGGCTCGTATAACTACCTGGGCTTTGCTGAGAACTCCGGCACATGCGCTGACGCTGCCTCTGAGTGCACTGTGAAATATGGCGTGGGGGTGAGCAGCACCAGGCAGGAGATGGGTAATAAATCTCTCTCTATCTTTACAGCCGTTACTTCTCTGGTTTAATAGGGGACAAATAATGGTCTGACACTTTTGGGGTAGGTTTTAAATGACCATATACTTGGTCCTCTTATAATATTAATCAAGACTTTGTTCTAAATTTTATGTTGTCATGATAATTTTCTACCCTCTCACTGACCCTTAGAATACTTATTCATATATTCAGTTTCTGTTAGACACATTTATCCCACGGAATGAGGATATGCTTTTATGGTGAAATGGTGGATAAGAAATGTGCAGCACTATGAAAGACTCCTATTTCTTATCAGACCTTTATCATTGTGTCCTTGCAACATGTTTGGAGGTAGAGTGCTAAGAAGCTGATTTTCATTCCTTTTTTTAAACGTGTTGCTCAGTTGAGACTTAAAAAAACATTTAACAAATACTTAAAGGGATAGTTCACCCAAAAATGAAAATTCTGTTCATTTACGATCATTTACTCACCCTCAAGTTGTTCCAAACTTGTATGAGTTTCTTTCTTCTGCTGAACACAAAACAATATATTTTGAAGAATGACGGTAAACTAACAGTTGACTGTAGCCATTGACTTCCATAGTGTATTTTTCCCATACTATTGAAGTCCATGGAGCCCATAAACTGTTTGGTTCATTTTTGGGTGAACAATCTCTTTAACTGCACAATTACTCGAAATGCTCATTCGTAGTCAAAACTGTGCTAATTCATGAACAAGTTTATGAAACATCTATGAAAAGTTTTACATTTATCATATATGGCCTGTGAACTGGGGAGTTTTGAGTTGTAAATATTGGAGTATGATGCCTGCACAATGGATCTATAGTAGTTTATTTGTGTTGCATCATTGAGATATTTGTTATATCTTGTAGGAAATCTTGACAAGCACGAGGAGCTGGAGAAGCTGGTGGCCAGGTTTTTAGGGGTGGAGTCATCCATGGTGTTTGGAATGGGCTTTGCTACAAACTCCATGAATATTCCTGCGCTGACGGGAAAAGTAAGGGTATTACTATAAGCTCAAACATTAAATCAAATGGAATGCTACGAATTTCCTTTTCACTTCAAAACAAAGCAGGGTGGGAAGGAACATTGGGGTTTGGCCGTTCTGTTTTTGTTCTTTTATTGTAAGACTCCCAAAGGCCATATCTGTTCCTTGACAGATTTCTTTGGCTCACACTGGTATTTTGTCACGTAACATGTTCTTGAAAACCTTTATGCTTTAGAATGTATACACACATTCCTGGTTTCATTCACAAAAGATTTGATTAACATTCCAACTTGTCCTGCCAAATACAAAATTAAACAACATTTTTCCCCCACCTGGAAATCCTGTTAAATCAGGAAAAGAACTACTTCAGTGGGCTTCAAAAGTACTCATTGATTTTGAATGTAGGATACAAAATGTAGTATAAAGAAAAAAACAAAATCATTATGATGTTAAATAAATTCCCATTTGGACTAAATGTAAGGCAATATAAACAAGAGCTTGATGAACTTGAAAACATTGTTATTTTCAGAACTCAAAACTTCCATAAGGGACATTTATTGTAACTGAGTTGCAAAATTCTTTCTGAAAGTTTGCAATTTCTTGTTATAAACCTGAGTACATTGACACATGACTTTCCATGTCAATGACGCTTAATCTGTGTTCAGAAACTTGACTCATTTTGTCATTGTAAAGTAATGAGGAAGTACAGATACCATTATTCCTAAACACCAGAATACAATTAAAGGTACAACTTTTGGCCCTTTAGCTGTTAAAAAACAAAACTGCATGCATTTTGCGTAAGAACATTGTTTTGGTTGTGCTTTGGCTCTGCATGACTCTGCAGATGAATATGGTTCTTTCTCATAATTAAAAAAGAGAGAGATTATCCTACTGCTCATAAAACATTCACTACTAGGGTTAAGAGGTATAACCAGTTTGATGAAAAATATCTCAAGCTGACTTTACTGCAGCTATACCCATTTATAGACATATTACTTCCTTGAAAATAAATTCCAGCACAGCTTTACAACAACAATAATGAAATGACCCTTCACACTAGATATTGCTTAACTGTGAACTCTGTTAGAGAGTAACATATGACAATGTATCTGTTCAATAAAATACCTTGCTCACCTGTTGAGTAATAACGTTCACGGGCGAGTGACGCATGTACGCAATTTCCCAAGAAATCCATCCCTCCCAGTCTAAAATATAAACACTTTTAATAGGCGTACCATAGTGAATCAGGGTAATTTAAAAACACTTTTTGGAAGAAGGATTGATGATTATTGACTCGTTATTTAAATTTTGAACAAAAAAAGTTGCATAGTGCACCTTTAAGTTGTCAAACCTTGTGCTGTTGCTGGTTATGTGTAGCACCTGCAACTCTGCATAACCTTTCTGAAGAATCCCAGTTCACTGATCATTTGAGTAAAAAAAGGGTGAATTTTTTTTATTTATCTCCTCAACTCAGCACTGGGGACTTCAGCCAACCATTTTATTGTGATAAAATGTGCATTCTTGCTTTTCATTCAAATTAATGTGTGTGTGTGTGTGTGTGTGTGTGTGTGTGTGTGTGTGTGTGTGTGTTAGGGCTGTCTGGTCTTAAGTGATGAGCTCAATCATACGTCTCTGGTTCTGGGTGCCCGACTCTCTGGCTCTACCATCCGTGTATTCAAACACAACAGTAAGTTCATGCTAATTTTTTGCCCACACTGAAAGTTAAAGCAAAACAATCAGAGCCAAATTGGATTATATTTGATGTTATACAGGATTGTGGACCAATGTGAGTTCACAGTCGGCTGTGCTACTCCCTCATTACTGAACACTTCTGTTTGCGGAATAAATTAATCAAAGGTGATAAATGTACAGGTGAATAGGCATTTTGCCAGTGTAAATGAAAATAATGCAATAAAATTATGCCTTGCTTTGTTTTGTAAGCTGCTCGCTAAGAACAGCATCTGAAAGTTGTGAAGCCTGGTCATAAATAAAAAAATGTAACCATTATTTTCAGATATGCAAAGTCTGGAGAAGTTGCTTCGGGATGCTATCGTGCACGGCCAACCTCGAACCCACCGGCCCTGGAAGAAGATCCTCATCCTCGTTGAGGGAATTTATAGGTACAGTAGACATCTTTTCCACCCGTCTTTTCAGACTTGAGCAGTAACCTGATGTGATTTGTGCAAAAGCATATGCAAAGGAAGGCTGGTTTGCATACTTTTTCTGGTTTAGAGGAAGGCCATTTCATAATTTTTGTCTAGGAATTGCTAGAGGCAAGCAATAATAATAATGATATCATATTTACCACATGTACATTCATTGTAATGCCAGAGGAGGATAGGATGGAACAATGTTAAAATAAAGCTGAAATGTAAATTTAAGTTACTGTTTTATATAATCTTGTTGTTGAAAAATATTGTTTACTTCCTGGCTATCAAACAGTTCAAAAGCACAACATCATAAAGACTCTATTTTCACATATTGCAATATCTAGTCCTCTATGGGCATGCATTAATGTTACACCTGCGTTCCTCTTTTTTTTTTTAGCATGGAGGGCTCAATAGTACGACTTCCTGAGGTCATTGCCCTAAAGAAAAAGTACAAAGCTTACCTGTACCTGGATGAGGCGCACAGTATCGGGGCACTAGGACCAAGAGGCAGAGGTGTGGTGGACTACTTTGGCCTGGATCCATCTGACGTTGACATCATGATGGGCACTTTCACCAAGAGCTTTGGTGCTGCTGGAGGATACATTGGAGGAAAGAAGGTTTGTCGACAGTTTAGCTGTCAATCCAAATTCCAGAGTTTATAAATGGCGTAGTGAATAATTCTCTTTTTATTTGTTTGTTTATAGGAGCTGATCGATTACCTCCGGTTACACTCTCACAGTGCAGTTTATGCTACCTCAATGTCCCCACCAGTCACCCAGCAGATTATCACTTCTATGAAGTGCATTATGGGAGAGGATGGAGCCACATTAGGTGAGTTTAGAATTTTATTTAAGATCAGTTCTAATAAATATTAGTGGGTTTTATTCAAAATATTATTTGTAAGGTAATACCTAATATAGTAGTAATAGTGTAATTGTACATTTAAAGTCTGTAATGTCAAAAAGAGCCAGTAGATGGCAGCATTAACTCAGAATACTGTTGAAAAATTCAATCCAATTATGTAACCAAGGCCCAGTTCAAAAAGTTTAATTTGGATCAGAATAATCTAGATGTGGAAATCCCATGTTTTTCAAATCCATCTTACTTTTGTGCTGTTTTTTCAAAGCAAAATAGGACTAGATCACCACTTTTTCAGATTACCAAATCTGGATTTACCCGTGCTCTAAATATGGTTACATTACACAATGTAGGCTGCTAGCTATGTAAAGAACTATAAGTGTTTTATTTGAAGAGAAAGAAAACAACAGAAACCAACAAACATCTCCCTCCTTTTCAAATTTCTATGAACAGTCAGACCCCTACAGAGGCACTAAAGGGACATGGTGATGGGGAAAAATATATATTTTAATGCTTTTGCATTTTTTGGCAAAAAGTTTTGCATTCTTCCAAGAAACTTTGCACTCATTGGCAAAGAACAAACGTATTGAGAGTGAATGCAACATTTCTTGAGAGAGTACAAAAGCTTTAAAATGAATTTTTCCTCTCATCTCATATTTTTTTTCTCCCATTACCATGTCCCTTTAGCCCCTCATGTGACCCACAATTAAAAACAAAGATATACCTACTATCTTTATTGTCCATTGTTTAGGATCATAGAAGATGGTTTGTTTTGTAATATACACAAAAACACACAAGAAAGTACAGAGGTGAACAGCATTTGAGCCAAAGTACATCATGCAACAATGTTTGTTATAATAATAATACCTTTATTTATATAGTACTTTTAAGCGTACCTTCACCGCAAAAGCTCTATCACCTTTTGTTTTATATCTAGGTCTTGGAATAGCCAACAATCCATAATGTGAAGATCTGAGACACCTGACTGTTTCATGAGGTCTAAAAAGTTCTGCTAAATACTTAGGTGCCAAACCATGAAGCGCTTTATATGTCAATAATATTATCTTTTAAAACGATCCTAAAATGAATTGGCAGCCAATGTAGTGAAGTTAAAACTGGACTGATATGATTTAAAGATCTAGTTCGAGTCAGTAATCTGGCAGCACCATTTTGTCCCATTTGAAGCAGTGATAAAATACTTTGATTTAAAGAAGAAAACAGGGCGTTACAATAATCCAGCCGAGATTAAATAAAAGCATGACTAAGCATTTCTGTGTCTTTAAATTTTAAAATCTGTCTCAACTTGGAAATATTTCTTAACTAATAAAAACAAGATTGAACAATCGTATATGATATTCAAAATGTAAAATAGAGTCAGTGGCATCTGAAATCAAGCTTGCATAGCTATTAGCAGGAATTATTTGCGTCAATTTACTTGAATTCCTAGAACTTCATGAAAATTTCCAGTGTTGAAAAGTGCTAATTATCTGCAGTCACTCAATCTTTTTGAGTTTGTTTAGGAAAAGTAAACTCGATGACTCAGCGATTGGTTACACATGCTAACTTCATCTCTGCTGACAGTTTGAGGCACCAAACTCAGTTTCACCCCTGATTGATTCAGCAGGGCATTAGTTTGGAAAACCACATCTATACCCCAAACACACCCCCACACACTCACAACGTGTCTGGAAACTCAAGCCCTTTTGAGGCTTTAACGTGAGAGAAAGAGGGGCGAGCTTTCCTCTTCGTGGGATAATGGATGCTGATGGACCTTGAAGACTTAGTGAGTTCCTTCAGCACTAGGGCAGTATAGTTCTTGAATGTGTTGGAGAGGACTTAAGGTATATGTATGTGAAGAGAAGGATTTCTGAGGTTCTCAGCAAAGAACCTTGAAGAAACCTCATCTCCAGCTGATTTCTGTTGCTCAACTTGTAGAGCACAGCACTAGGAACACCAAAGTCATGGGTTATATTACACATACTGATAAAATGTACAGTTTGACACACATTAAGAGTAGTGAGTATTGAACTCACACACACTACAAACTGTGGACACACACACACACACCCAGAGCAGTGGGCAGCCATTTCGCTGTGGTGCCCAGGGAGCGATTGGGGGTTCGGTGCCTCGTTCAATTTCCTGCCTCAGTCATTTCCTGCCGGTATTGAGAATCGAACCCACAACCTTTGAGTTACCAGTCTGATTCTCGAACCATTAGGCTACGACTGCCTAATACATTGATCGCTCATAGAAAGTGAGCAAAGAGCGCTAATTTTACATCACTGAAGCTGTCAATCATTTCAGTTCAGCGTGTGCACTCATGTGAAAACTCCTGTTATTAATGAAGCTTATGAAACTGCATAATTCATTTCTTATTTACAACATTTCTACACTTTGTTGGTTATACTGAGAGGTGTCGAGAGAAAGTGTAGAACTCGCGCTGAACAAATCTATGCCGTTTTAAGCGGATTTCTTCTGCGCAGTGACTCATTTAAGCACTTCTGGTTGACCATTGCGTTTATGCGCTCAACAGGCATGTCTGTGATTGGCTACAATTTTCAACACTTCAAAAACGCATTGTGAGTTATGTCCTTTGATGCAGCGGGGTTAAAATTCATATTATGCTGTGATCAACACTTTTCATGCTTAGGTAATTGAGATTGGGAATTTTTTCGATTAATTGTGCAGTCCTAGTTCCTGTTATGCTAAAATACAAAATGTATAACCATCAGACATGGCAAACCTGTTCATCATATCACCGCGCATCCATAGAGGACATCTTTTAAAGTCTGCATGTACAGTATGTCAGAGTAAATCCTTCTCGAACGAGATGAAATGGAGGGCTTAGGACTTAATTTAGGACTTAAAGGGATAGTTCACTTTGAAATTAATTTTTGGTATGTTTTAGCTTACCTCAAGGGCATCCAAGATGTAGGTGTCTTTTTTTCCGCAGTAGTTTCAATTTTGATATTTTTAGGTCAAACCGTTCTTGTCTGTCAGTCATATAATGCAGGTCGATGGTCACTGTCTAAAAGAGCATGCACAGAGTCCAAATTAAAACAATTCCCCGTCGTCCAAATTAAACAATTCCCCATCGTAAGTACACATTGATGGCCTAAGACACGAAACGAGCGGTTTGTGTGAGAAAACGAACAGTATTTATATCGTTTTTACCTCTTATACGCAGCCATGTCCAAGTGATCTGATCTGACGTGTACGCAGACTGGTGCATAGATATATACACACTAGATGTCGCCTTGTCTAAGGCAGTTCATTGGAACGAATGTCTTTAAGGCGACATCTAGTGTATATTGCTATGCACCAGTCTGCATACACGTCAGATCAGATCACTTGGACATGGCTGCGTATAAGAGGTAAAAACTATATAAATACTGTTCGTTTTCTCACACAAACCGCTCGTTTCGTGTCTTAGGCCATCAATGTGTACTTACGATGGGGAATTGTTTAATTTGGACGACGGGGAATTGTTTTAATTTGGACTCTGTGCATGCTCTTTGAGATAATGACCATAGACCTGCATTATATGACTGACAGACAAGAACGGTTTGACCTAAAAATATCAAAATTGAAACTACTGCGGAAAAAAAGACACCTACATCTTGGATGCCCTTGAGGTAAGCTAAAACATACCAAAAATGTATTTCAAAGTGAACTATCCCTTTAATTTTTTCTATCAGAAAATGATTGGGTTGTCACTTTCTATTTGCTGTGATCGTTTCATGTGAGTGACAGGTTGCTGTTTGGATTGAAACTGTAAGTGTAAACTGCTCTGGTTATTGGACAACCGTAGTGTTGAGTGGTGCAGGGATGACATCAGAGACCGCAAGTCTTTAAATCGCATCTTATTCCTTCAAGGTTTTCCTATGGGATTTTATAATGGGGTTTTTCTATTTATGAGTAAAATAAAGCCTGTGGTAAACATAACTTGACGATACTTTGGCGTTTTGTTCTACAACGTACACTGCACACACTCACACCTCAACCTGTCTTGTCTAGTTACTTATTAAAAACATAAGTTTTCAAAAATGAACAACTGTTTAAAAATTTGTGTTTCGCTGTGGGTGTGTGTAATTTACATTGTAGAGCAAAACATCAAAAATATCGTCAAGTTATGTTTACCACAGGCTTTATTTTACACATGAATCTAAAATCCCCATAGGAAAATCTCGAAGGAACCAGTGGTTAATTAGTCTTCCGGGTTCTGACATTATTCTTGCCGCTCTCTATTACCCAGCACTCGTGCCGAGAAGAGATGTTGTTGCGGAGCATATTAACTTTTTGATTAAAGATTACAAGGACATGTTTTGTTTGTTTTGTTTGTTTGTTTGTTTGTTTTTTGTAATAATAGTGTCATTTTATATATAATAAATACTGCAATATTCCATAAAAAAAGGAAATGTTACCAGCATTTCCATCTAGCATTTTGAGCATTGTTGAACGGATTTTTAAACACCTCTGATTGGCCATTGTGTTCACGTGCTCAACATATATGTCTATGATTGGCCATTGCTGGTATTGTCACATTTTTAAATTTCAGTATTGACTTGGAACCGAAGTCTGTACTTTTTGATCTTCTACTGGAAGAATGGCACTTAATTAATTTACTAATAAAATACCTGTTGAATACAACAGTTGTTCCATTGCGGTTTTAGAGCAAGAATAAGTATTTATTTCTAAACTTTACGAGCAACAGTAAAACCCTGGATCAGCATATTTTGTTGATCCTGGAACAACATTCCTGTCTGAAGTTCTAAAGGGATAGTTCACTTTGAAATTCATTTTTGCTATGTTTTAGCTTACCTCAAGGGCATCCAAGATGTAGGTGTCTTTTTTTCCGCAGTAGTTTCAATTTTGATATTTTTAGGTCAAACCGTTCTTGTCTGTCAGTCATATAATGCAGGTCTATGGTCACTGTCTCAAAGAGCATGCACAGAGTCCAAATTAAAACAATTCCCCGTCGTCCAAATTAAACAATTCCCCATCGTAAGTACACATTGATGGCCTAAGACACGAAACGAGCGGTTTGTGTGAGAAAACGAACAGTATTTATATCGTTTTTACCACTTATACACAGCCATGTCCAAGTGATCTGATCTGACGTGTACGCAGACTGGTGCATAGATATATACACTAGATGTCGCCTTAAAGACATTCGTTCCAATGAACTACCGTAGACAAGGCGACATCTAGTGTGTATATATCTATGCACCAGTCTGCGTACACGTCAGATCAGATCACTTGGACATGGCTGCGTATAAGAGGTAAAAACGATATAAATACTGTTCGTTTTCTCACACAAACCGCTCGTTTCGTGTCTTAGGCCATCAATGTGTACTTACGATGGGGAATTGTTTAATTTGGACGACGGGGAATTGTTTTAATTTGGACTCTGTGCATGCTCTTTTAGACAGTGACCATCGACCTGCATTATATGACTGACAGACAAGAACGGTTTGACCTAAAAATATCAAAATTGAAACTACTGCGGAAAAAAAGACACCTACATCTTGGATGCCCTTGAGGTAAGCTAAAACATACCAAAAATTAATTTCAAAGTGAACTATCCCTTTAACCTTATCGCTAACCCTAAACCTAACTCTATCCATAACTTATCCCTAAAATCAGAGTGAAATGATAGGTGAACAACACTGATGTAGAAGCACCTAACCCTGGTTGTAAGACATAAATTGTAAACTTGTCCCTCAAATCTGATTGGTTGATTGGAATGTTGTTCCAGGATCAACAAAGATGTTGATCCAGAAACATGTTGCACTTGGTGAAATCACCACGTTCAGTCATTTCCTCGTAGTTGCTGTGGGTTGAGTTTTTCAATTTTCTCTTCAAGCCTCTACCAATATTCTCAATCCTGAATATTGTGAGAGAGCTTTCCTTTCTCAGGAGCCCCTCACTATGAATGGAATGTCAAACAAGTGAAAACTAATACAGGAGAGTATATCTCTACCTCTCCCCAGAGGATCATTCTGCAGTGCTCAAAGTGGATTTGAATTCCTTTGGCTTCAGATAAAACGGCCTCCCCATTTTCATGGGGGGGGTAGCATGTTTGCAATTTAGCTTTTCTTCATTCCTGTTGTTGGATATGAATAATGTATGAACGATGCAATACAAATTACAGAAACCCTGCTTTGATAAATTTTTTTCACCACGTGAAAGTTGTAAGTCTGAGCACTTACAAATGTAACCACACACCTCTCTCTCTCCCTTAACAACCCGTACAATTTGAGCTATAATTCATGTTCGTGCTACAAAAAGTGTGGGATGAGTTTACACGCTGCAATTTAATACTTATGATATGAATTATGAGCAATAGTACTAAACCAAGCAAGCACCATTAATTACAATAAAAAGCAAGAACACAATGTCTTGGAAAGGGTCAGAAGCTGGTTTTCAGTGATGATAATGAATTTTATTTTCTCTTTTATGCAGGTCAGGAAAGACTCTGTCAGCTGTCAGAAAACACAACCTACTTTCGCAGGAGATTACATGAGATGGGTTTTATCATCTATGGGAACAATGACTCCCCTGTTGTACCCTTGATGCTTTACATGCCAGCTAAAATCGGGTCAGTGTCACTTTTTGTTCAACTGAATCATGGCTATTGTTTTTGATAAGATGCTAGCTAGAGGATTAAACAGATTATTTTTAATGATTTTTAAAGAATAATTTCTACTTGATTCCATCTTTGCAGGAAGCAATTGTATGTTTTGTGTGTATGTGTATGTGTGTACCTGGTATTCCCTACGTTTTAAGGACCAAATGTCTCCAAAAGAATAGTAATACCAGTTATTTTTGACCTTGTGGGACATTTTTTTTTGGTTTCCCACATGGAAAACAGTTTATAAATCATAAAAAAAAATTTTTTGTTGAAAATGTAAAAATGCAGAAAGTTTTTGTGATGGGTAGGTTTAGGGTTAGTGTTCGTTTTGGGTGAAAGGATATAGTTCTTACAGTATAAAAACCATTATGTCTATGGAAAGTCCCCATTAAAAAACATGGAAACGTGTGTGTGTGTGTTTAATGAATACATTTTGTGTGTTTGCTGTTTAGAGCATTTGGGCGGGAGATGCTGAAGAGGAACATTGGGACAGTGGTGGTTGGGTTTCCCGCCACACCCATCATTGAATCCCGTGCACGTTTCTGTGTTTCTGCCGCCCACACGAGAGAAATGCTTGACACAGTGAGTATCACATGAACACTAATGAAATAATAATTGCAAAAGTAATGACAAAAAAAGTATTTTTTTTTTCCATTTTGATTTCGGGATAAAATGGTGTCCCGAGATGTTCTTGATAGGTTTTATTAGATTCATGCATCAATCTGTTTATGTATTAGGCATATGGAGAGAAGAAAACATGCAAATGATGAATAAAAATACCTAGTCTTGTTGGCTTTCTTTTTAACTTACAAACTAGTTCTTAACTTTACCTATTGGCTCTCATAAACTGTTAATTTTGATAGCAAATTTTGATTCAGTTTTAGTTTGACTAAAATGCCATTTAGTTTGTCATATTTCAGTCATCTGAATTGTTTTGGTTTTAGTCAGAAAGACTAAAAATCAAAAGATTTTGTCGACTAAAATCTAAGTCAGTAAAAGAGAAACAAAAATAAGAACAATTAAATACAATAGAACAAAGATACAAATGAAATAAACAGTGCTTTAAGTTTGTCAGGTAAGTCTGTCAGTAGTATTCAGGTAAGAAATAACACCTATGGAAATTTAATGAAGTGATCAAATGTAAAATAACAGAGCATATTCTTCATTGTATTTATCATCCTTATTAAAGCTACTAAAGTTACTCAGTCAAGATCAGTGAATGATTTTCTCTTCTTTTCTTTTTTCTTTTTTTGTTTGTCATAACATTAAGGACTCATACAGCAACAGGTTTATTAGGCTACTGTCACTTTAAAGGGACAGTTCACCCAAAAATGAAAATCAGCCCATGAGTTGCTCACCCTGAAGTCATCCTAGGTGTATTTGACATTCTTCTTTCAGATGAATACAATCAGAGTTATATAAAAAAAAATGTCCTGGCTCTTCCAAGTTTCATAATGGCAGTGAAAGGCTGTATGTCTTTGGAAGTCTATCAAAGCACATCAATCCATGATTAAAGTAATCCACGCAGCTCTGGGGGGTTAATAAAGGTCATCTGAAGTGAAGCGATGCGTTCGTGTAAGAAAAATAACCATATTTAAAACTTTATCAACTAAAATAACTAGCGATTTACGCCAAAAGAGTAACCCTTGACCTTGACTCACAACGTAATGATGGCAATTGACGCCTCTCGCGGTTCAAACAAACAGGGCTGGGCAACCGCATTCGTCAGAACGTTGTGCGTCAAGTTCAAGGCACGCACTGAAAACCATCTCGAATTGAGTTCTTTCACGTCTTCTTGCGCTTGAGTAGTTTACAATTGATTTCATTCTTAAATTGGCAAAATGCGTGCTTTTTATCTTACTTTTTTTAAAAAGCTAGTAAACTTTTTATCAATTCCTTCAAATGTCCTGGGCCATCGTACAGTTCTTTATTGTCGAGCCCTGTATTGTATTGTAACTTTTCCCAGAGATTTCCGCTCCTCACGGTTTACAAATGGTCTTGTTTTCCTTGAAATCAAATGTGAAAATGTATCCATATGTCTGTTTCTCTTTCTCACAGATGTTGACATTTTTAAACATTTTCTAAGACATGCAGGTATGTTTACCCCGACGGGTAGATCAGTCACCATTCAAATGTGCGCATCTAACCTCCCTACCACACAAAGAGATTCATTGTGATTGAATCTCTTCCCAAATTCCGTTTTGTTCCTATTCATTGACGAAAAAGTCAATAGATTTTTGTTTTTTTTGTCATCAAAAACTGGTTTTTATTTAGTTATCGTCTCGGGAAAAATCGTCAGGGGAAAAAATTACGTTGACGAAAACTATGATGGAAATCATCCGTCAACGAAATCAACACCTTTTATGTTAGATCTGTCCTTACTCAACCCCACTGCTAATGTTTTCAAAGCACACGAAGCGGCAGAGACCGCAAATCATTCATCTATGAAACTCTGACTCACCTCACAGTCCACCAGAGTACATAAACATTAAAGGAATAATTCACCCCAGAAATAAACATTGTCACCATTTAGCAAACCCACCCTACCAAACATTTATTCAAGTGTTAATAACTCCAGTGTCTCTTCTTTACTCTTTCAGGCTTTAAATGCCATCAGTGAAGTTGGGGATCTTCTCCAGCTGAAATACTCAAGAAAAAACAGGCCCGGAAGTGAAGGATCTGACTGTTTTTCGTATCTGGAGAGCCACCAGGACTAGCACTTTCTCACGATGGTCCTTCTTCCACCCCAGAGCCACATTTTTTTCCTGTTTGTCTGTTTCGTGTCTTAACTTATTTGCCATTTTCATGTTGATTCATTTCAGTGGATACTCATTGAAGCCCACTACTTGACCAAATTTCAAGTCTTACCTCTGGGTTCAGTAACCAATATTCATTTCAACGTGCAATATCAACTTAATAGAGACTTCACGTCTCTGTGTTCAGCATAAGAAATGACCCAGGATAAAATGGAATGTGCAATAGCATGTTGTTCAACCTTCTACATTGTATAAAAACACACAAGAGTACACAAAATCATTTTCTGATATTTTATAGTTTATTTATATTTTATTTTATAGTTTTTGTCTTGTTTTCCATTTAAAATATCTAAAACAAGAAGTTAGATTTTTTTTTACTCCATTTGCAAATAATGCTTTGTTAATAAATATTAAGTAAAAATCGTTTACTTAATATTTATTAAGAAAATAAACAAAATTGTGCTTTAAACAAGAAAAAAACAATATGCCAATGGGGAACAATTTGATAAATGTTACTCTAAATTGGTCTTTAAGGAAAGGGAAATTTAACTATTATGAGATTTTGATTTAGCAAGAAAACAAGACAGAAATCCTGATTATGAAAATGATTTTTCCAGTGTACAGAAAACAATGACCCACACACTCCCACATAAATCTTTTAATGAGAAATAAGCTTGATACACTTCTGACGGAGATAATTTATTATAGCTAAATTTATAGCTTAAGTAAATAAGAATATGACTTTTCATATCCATATAAATATATCCATAAATATATTAACACATTTATTAATACATTGCAGTGTATCTGCATTTAACATACTAGCTTTGGTCTTTTAGGTCTCCAAATCTTAATCTTTTTCAAAATGCACATTTCATTGCATTGAGTTAGCGATGTCTTAATGAACTTATATAGAGGAATACTAACATTCTCTGTTTAGTTTAATCAAAGCTTTCTATTATGGAAAACTATGATGTTTTATCTTAATTTGAATTGTGGTACTTTCTACAAATAAGGTACAGTTTGGTGTACCTCATCTATATCCTCCTCCTTATTTGCTCTCTAGTTTTGATTTAACCAAAATATTACAACATGGACACGATTTTGTGAAACGAGGGAACAAATTATTATATTGTGCACAAGATTTAGTAAAACCAGACAATGAGTAAATCTATTGTGTGCATGATTTACTGGGAATGAAAATGTGCTGACGTATTAGTAACGAATTGTTAATTCGTAAATGTGTGTGTATGTGTGTGTGTATATAGCTAGAAAATAACAATCACACAAATTGGGATATTAAACTATTTAGACATGTTCCACATTTTGGTAAT
Source organism: Leuciscus idus (assembly GCA_021554675.1). NCBI lineage: Eukaryota > Metazoa > Chordata > Actinopteri > Cypriniformes > Leuciscidae > Leuciscus > Leuciscus idus. Next base: position 20,447,694 of record CM038638.1, on the reverse strand, counting down.
AGGCTTAAAAACTGCAAACTGCCTTTCACTCACCATCTAAAAAGTTTTTTTCCTTTGCACATTTTTATATATTGTTTTTAGAGTTTCAGGCCACTATTTGTACTCTATTTGTGGAAAGTGCCTTTATGTCTGTCTTGAAGATCTGTTACGGTTTGCATTTCTTGCGATTACCGCTTTGATATCTTAGCCAGGGCATTTCAAAAAAGAAATCTTCTTTGAGTCAACAGAATTAGGCTGACATTGTTCATTCAACATTTCGTTATGTCTGCTGTTAACAGACAGCAGTGAAAAGATGTTCATGTTGCTATTTTAACATTAAGAGTTAAGATAATCTATTTTATATAATCTATTATTTAAACCTGTCTTGTGTTCTAACAAAAGTTCTAAATACGGGATATATGAAGAGCACTGTAAAGTCTGTAATGTGTGTATGATGATTTGGCTTATGAACGCCTGTCGGATGTACTTTTTTTTTTTTTTTTTTACACACACTGTTTTTTTCCTATTCCCTTTTTGTGTTCTGAAGTTTTGTTCTTAATCGGAAAGGCAGCTCTAAATATGTCTGACTGCAGATGTATGTAAGTGGGACTCTTATGACCTCAGAGCTACTGATGACTGTTAAGAGATGCAGATATGACGTTGGCATATGCACTATAATCAGCCTCTATAAATGAAAGTAATGCCACTGAATTGCATTCGACTGTGAAATCAAAGGGCATTCCACAGTTTTTTCCCTGTTTGTTTGTTTCTTATCCATTCTGAGTTGGAATTTTTCCAATATTTATCAAATATACATGCTATCATTGTCAGACTCTGGCATAAAAAAAACTGGCATTTGTTGAAAGTGACTGTCTATTTGTTTCTGAAGATAATAAAAAAAAACATGTGTATATATATATATATATAGTGTATGTATATAGTGTTTTTATTTTATTTTTTTATCCAGAGTAATTATCAGATCTCAGACTTAGCAGTTAATTAACAGTGACCATTAACTTCTATTGGGGGGGGGGGGGGGTTCTACTATGGAAGTCAATGGTTACTGTCAACTGTCTGGTGGAACAATGAATCAACCATAAATATGTAACGTAATACACATTTTTCATATTTATGGCAGTTACACTTTATTTTGATGGTCCACTTTAGACAATACTAACTGTAAGTATCTTTGCAACTATATGTCAGCTAACTCAGAGTAGAATAAGTTGACATATTCCTGGAAAGTTACTTATAGTCAGTAGAATGTCTGTTGGTGCATAAAAATAAAGAGTTAGCAGATATTCAGCAGACAGTCTACTAATACTCTAAAGGCAGTTAGTTGACAATAACGTGTAGTTGCAAAGACAAAGTTACTTATAGTTAGTTGACTGTCTAAATGACTGGTGTATCAACCGCACTGCACTCGAGAGCTACTGCTCACCAGATCTGAAGTATCTCATGTTGAAATGCAGAGCGTTTTATCTACCGCTGGAGTTCTCTGTTGTCGTCATTGTAGCTGTTTACATTCCACCACAAGCCTATGCTAAGCAGGCGCTAGCAGCGCTATATTCAGTCATTAGTAAGCGTCAGGAGGATCACCCGAACAGAGCCTTCATAATAGCAGGAGATTTTAATCATACTGATAGAATTTGTGGAGCACTTTCCTTAGATCAGCCTGTGCAGTGTCCCACCAGAGACTCCAATATTTTAGACCATATGTACATCAACATTAAAGACTCACACAGAGCTTTCCCTAATAGACCCTCTGAGACAGTCTGATCACATCACAGGAGATCCACCATGAAACTGTTAAGACCTGGCCAGAAGATGCCACGGCACAACGACAGGACTGAAACTGTGAGCTGTTTGGAGAAGCAGCAACCCAAGGAACAGAGCCAGCCTGGAGGAACACACAGCCACATTAACAGCTGTGTAGGAAATGTAACAGTGGAGAAGATGATAAAGAAGGTATGCTTATCAGAAACAGTGGATGAACAAAGAGGTAAAAAAAAAAACCTCTATGAGTACGCAATGGCGCGTTTAAATTGGGTGACCCTATAGAAGGGCATTAAAAAGCAAAAGCCAGCTATAGACAACGTGTCGAGGCCCACTTCAATAGTTCTGTGTGGCAAAGAATCAGAGCTCTTGCAGATTACAAGAGTGCACCTGCTCTCCTCCACAAGACAATCGCCTCTCTGAACGACTATCGACCAGTGGCTCTCACTCCAGTAGTGATGAAGTGTTTTGAGAGACTTGTACTCTCGCACATCAGAGACACATACCTGCCTCACTTGACTCAGATCAGTTTGCATTTAAAGCGAACAGGTCCACAGAGGACGCTATATCCCAGGCTCTCGGCTCTGAATCATCCAGAGAGACACAACACGTATGTAAGGATGCTGTTCGCAGGCTATAGCTCGGCGTTTAATACTGTCAATCCCTGCAAACTGACCATAAAACTCCACCCGCTAGGCCTGAGCCCACTGTCCTGCATTAAGATTCAAGATGTCCTGACAGAGCGCTCACAGGTAGTGAGACTGGGGCCCTATTAATCCTCCACTAGCACTGGCACACCACAGGGGTACGTGCTGAATGCCATCCTGTACTCCCTCGACACCAATACCATAGTGAAGTTTGCGGTATAACACTGTAGTGGGGCTGATCACGGATAATGACTAAACAGCTTAAAGAGGAGGCACAGAATTTGGCAGATTGGTGTTTGAAGAACAATCTCCGAACATTGGAAAGACCAAGGAGCTCATTACTGACTTTCGGAGATCCCAGGACGGGAATTAGCATCCGTTTCCTGGGTGTTTACATTACAGAGGACCTTACCTGGACCACAAATGCCACTGCACAAGTAGGCATATTTCTCTAAATCAATCTGAGAAGAACATACAATGTAACTAATCACCCGCATTTTCTGCTAATGTTTACATACAGATTATGGCACATGACAGTGAACATTATTTACAATTTATGAACATACATATGTGCAATACTGTATTGCTAAGGTACTGCCTCTTGCACTATATCACTTTATAAAAATATACTGCTGCTGCATCAATGTTTATACTGTTTACCGTCATAATACTGTATACTGTTTACTGTTTTACTCTGAACATTGTTAAACAATTACGAACATACATGTCAAACTGATGTTGTTTTAAAGTACTCTTGCACTACCTCACTTTATAACACTATACTGTGTGGCTGCACTACTGTTTATTGGTATTCTACTTGTTATTTATTATTATTATTTACTGTTTTAGTCATCAAAGGTTTTTATTCTTCTTAAAGTGAACCTTTTTCTTTCTTTTTTTTTTTTTTTTTATTTTTTTTTTTTACATTTCTTTAAATTTAATTTCATTCAAATTCTACTTTCTTAGATTAAAAGCCAATGGCTACGAGTTATGCATTCTACATCCTGTTTGCCGCCTCGATTTAAATTGAGTTCAAACTTAGGAAATTAATTGGAATTTAAAAGGCATTCTTAAAGGTTTAGTTCACCCGAAAATTAAAATTCTGTCATCATTTACTCACCCTCAAGTCGTTCCAAACCTATATGAGTTTCTTTGTTCTGCTACAGCTGAACACAAAATAAGATGTTTCTTTAAGAATATGGGTAACCAAACAGTTGATGGACCCCATTCCCCCCTTCTATGTAAAGCGCTTTGAGGTCTCAGAAAAAGAGCTATATAAATGTAACGAATTATTGACTTCCATGGTATTTTTGGAGGGCCCATCAACTGTTTGAACATTCTTCAAAATATATTTTGTGTTCAGCAGAAGAAAGAAATTCATAGCTGAATTTTTGGGTGAACTATCCTGAAGGGAAATCAATCTTCGCACACACCTTGCAGATACATGAGCATCACTGGTTCTGTCACATGCGAGGAAACGATTCTCCTCCCATGCTGAGATTGCTGACCCCTCTGGAGATCATCGGACCGTCCTGCGACTGTGCCACTGCTGCGTGCGCACTCAGCTTTACAGCTCAACTCAATACCCTTCTCTTTTGGCACTTGATACCATTTACCGTAGTAATGTGTCAGCAATGACTCTGACATCTTGTAGAATAAGAGAAGACAAAGTTGTGTAATAGTTGAATAAGGATGCACTGGTGGTGCGGACTGAAGAGAGGGAGACCTGCAGTCGCTACTTAAACTGAGAGACGATCAGTCTATATGGGCAGACAACAGTGCAACAAGACGTTTCGAGTCACATTAATGTATTTTTGAAGGAATGAACAGGGGAGGGTTATCTGTCTGAGTATATAAAATGTGCATACCTGTGCGAGTGTTAATGAAGTTTGGATGAAGATGACGAACAGCGCATTGAAGAAGATCTTTGTCAGGAGGGAAACGCGCAGAGCTTCCTAAGCAACGACTGCACGTTTAAGACTTTATTTTAACGGTATTTAGTGGACAGATACGCAACTGTGCAAAATGCTAAGAGTGCGTAAAAGTTTCTGGGTGCTTTTAAGTGTGCTTCTGGCTGTCTGGATAGAAGGAGCGAGCAGCTTCCCTGTGAGACACCAGAGATCCAGACACGGCGGCTCCGGAGAGGTGAGTACAAGTGGAGCTAAAAGCACTCATCTCGTTTTAGGATTCTTCTTCAATGTCACAGGGGTTGATTTTAACAACAACAACAACGTACATGTATATGTACATTTTATTGTTTTACCGTGTGTAAGACTTCGATTTCAGTCTTACAAAATCTCCAGATTAAATCCATTAGAAAATATGTTTAAAATAATCTAAACAAAGAATGAAACGTGCCCTTGGTTATCAGAGAGACAATAATTTTAGTAAAGAGCATAGGCTAGCGCTAGCCTACTTGAAATGAAAAATTAGACGTGATGTGTGACGAAAAAGAAATATCTATCACTTGTTAATAGAATATTGTTTTTGTGCATCATTTCTAAACAAGCTGTACTTTCAGAATGTGTGAAAATTTTATTTTTGTGTGTTTGTATTTGATAAGCATATAACTATTGCAAAAAGGTCTCATTTGTTAAGATTAGTTAACGTATATTAACTAACATGAACTAACAATGAGCAATATATTTGTTGCAGTATTTATTAATATTTGTTAATGCTTGTTAATGCCAGCTGTTCATGATAGTTCACAGTGCATTAAATAATGTTCACAGATACAACATTTGATTTTAATAATGTATTGGTAAAAATTGTAACTAACATTAACCAAGATTAATAAATGCTGTAGAAGTATTGTTAATTCTTAGTTCATGTTAACGAATGAAACCTTATTGTAAAGTGTTACCAAATTAACCATAGCATGACAAATAAGTCTAGCCATTTTATTCCAACTACTCATTTACAAACTTCTCATTTACGAACATTTGTTGATTCCGAAAAAACAAAAACAAAAAACAAATACAGAATTGTCCTATGATCCATGTACATCCACAGTTGGACATTGTTAGCAGATAAATGATCTAATGATTGAGAAAAGTGTGTTTTAAGAGAGTTACACAGAGACAAAACTGCCTATAGTTGAAGAAACTGTTATGCACCATGAAACATAAAGTCATTTTTAAACCCAAATGAGTGCAAGTTATATTAATTTCAAGTCACCAAATGGTCAATTCTGTTTTTTGTTTAATTGAATATTGCGATATTTATTATATAAATGTAATAAATCATTGTTTATTAAAATTCCTGTGCCCTCATAATAATCTTTAATCAAAATAACTTCCCCTCCCCTTGCAATTGCATCTCATCTCTGATGACGGGACATGTCTCTCATATAAGATGTACCAACAGCAAACGACGATCCATCTATCCAATCATTTCCCAGTGGACAAAATCAAGTCCCGCCCTACATATTTTCCAGTTCGAGAAGCTGTTCTCTTACGAGAGGTACTCTCGTACTGCGTAAATCTTACGCTAGGGGAAAATCTCTTTTCCGCGAGATACTGAAGCCAAAAAATTATCCTTAATTTTGAAATAATGTAAAACGCGTTGCGGCAGCATGCAGACACAGGCGAGACGGCTTGTGCGCCTATTGGCTGCCCTGCGGCAACTGCAGCAGCCTATCGATAAGGCCCACTCGTGACGTCAGCTCCAATGGGGGCGCTTCGCGCCCAATACGTCACGTCCCGCCAGAATGGGCGTGGTCTAGGGCTATAAACATAGCTTCGAGAGGCTAGCTCACTGATTTTTCATCTCTTCAGCGAAGCTCTCGCATCGCTGGATCCGGAGAGAAGCCGCGCCGTCTGAAAAAGCCTTTCAGCGGGACGAGTCGACACTCTGAAGCCGCTGGCCGCGCCGCCTTCAGTCGCCTTCCTGCTGCGCTATCCGGCGTTATATCCTTTCTCTGCTACTGTGTTTTGTGTATGTGTGTGTGCTCGCCGCCGCGACACACACTCTCATTGCACTAAAAGAGCCGGGCGTCTTTTTCAAGACGCCCCTTTCCTGAGGATCACGCAGCTCTCGCGCTCGCGCTCGCGCTCGCTGACGGCGACCGCCCTCACTGCGAGCCAGTTACTGCCTGGTGACTCTGAGGACTCACCTGGCATCCTTCTCCGAGACTGCTCCTCCGCCCCCCCCAACCCGCAAAGCTCGCCGGTGCGCCCGCTTGCCTTGCCTGCTTGGGGGATGATACCTGCTCTCCCTCTGTTCGAGCCGCGCAAACCGCGCCGTTCACAGGGGATGTCAGGAGCGGACGGTCACGGGGCTAGCTTTCTCTCTCCCTCTGTTCGAGCCGCGCAAACTGCGCCGTTCACAAGGGAGGCTGGAAGCGGACGATCGGGGTTAGTTTTTCTTTACGTTACAAGAAAGCTACCCTGCCCTTGCGCCCCATTCACGCGTCACTCACCGGCGAAAAGACAACTCAGTTCCCTGATTAGGCGACTGGAAATATCAATATTGCAGCAAACGAGCCTGTTGTAACACGCACGCTTGCAAGCAAACGCCGAAGAAAACATGTTGACGCTCTGTTATATGCTCATGCATCTATACACCTTTGTGTTCCCCCCCTGTGGCTCAGTGGCGGAATCTTAGGTTTTTCGCACGAGAGAACGGGGTTCGAATCCCGGTCTAACGGCAGATATATTATGCCGCCAATGCTTCGCTCTGTCAGTTCCCTGAAAGGCGACTGCAGATGTGCATTTTGCAGCCAACGAGCGCGCTGTACAACCCGCTCGCCTGCACCCAAACACCGTTTCTATGGTTCCCGTGCGTCACTGGCGAAAGGAGAAAAGGGTGTTTTAGCCCCGCTGCGGCCGGGCCGACCTCCACTCCTGACACATTTCTCATTCCCCTCTTAAGTTCAGGTGACTGGAAATGTCAATATTGCAGTGAGCGAGCCTGTTGTTTTGCACGCACGCCTGCAAACAAACGCCAGCATATGTTGACGCTCTTTGATAATACTCGCGCTACTGAATGTCTATGTGTCTTCCTCTGTGGTCCAGTGGTAGATCGTCAGAATTTCACGCGAGAGACCCGCGATCGAATCCCGGGTCTACCGGCAAAACACACTTTTTGCCGTCAATTCTCGCTCTGGCAGTTCCCTGAAAAGGCGACTGCAGATGTGTATTTTGCAGCCAACGAGCGCGTGGTACAACCCGTTCGCCTGCACCCAAACTCTGTTTCTATGGTTTCCGCCTCTGAAGTTCAGACGACTGGAAATGTCAATATTGCAGTGAACAAGCCTGCTGTAATACACGCACGCCTGCAAACAAACGCCAGCATGTTGACGCTTTCTGTTTCTATGGCAACTTCTCGCTCGTTCAGTTCCAGTAAATGCGACTGTTCCAGTGTATTCTGCAGTAAACAAGTCGGCGAAACAGCCCGCTTGCCTGCACACAAACGCCGCTTTTACGGCTACCCAGATAAATCCCATAAGAGTGTATTTTCTGGTGTCCCGGCCACGGCCGATGGTGTTACGAATGTAGACGAAATTCCTACACACAAACACAGCCCGTCACACAGGGCTCGCGCACATGAAATCGACCCAGGTCGATTGCGCATTAAACGTGGTAAATGTGCCCAGTGCCCACAAACACTACGTTCCGCATATCTCAAGGTTTCTGTAAAAACAAAACCAACGTGCATTCGCTCTGCTCAGGCGGACAATGCTCTCAGTGTTGTAAATGTGCCCGCTATCCCGCGCCCACATTCACACATAGACATGACAGGTCCTACGGGACTCGCCCAGCCCTCCCCTCTCGGTTGACCACCGCAAAGGAGTCGAGCGCGGGCAATCTGCCCGCTGTTATCAGCGCGCCCCCTGCCTCGAAGCGCGACGCTTATGTTACAGCACACCGAAGCCCCTCTGTCGCTGAGCGACCAGAGCGCGCTCCGCATTCAGCCCCTAGCCATTCGTGCAGATGCATGGGCAAGGCTACCCGGGGGTTTTGAAGTGGGTGCTAGACATTATAGAAAGAGGCTATTCGCTACAGTTTCGCCGACGCCCTCGCCGCTATGTGACGCGCGTCGAAGCTACGGTAAAAACAGAAGTAGCACCACCTACTTCGAGCCGAAATTTTGAAACTGTTGAGCAAAGGGGCCATAGAGCCTTTATCTCAAGCTCAGAGTGAAGGAGGGCTATACAGCAGATACTTCCTGGTACTGAAAAAAGACGGGGGTCTCAGACCCATACTAGATCTAAGGCAACTGAACAGAGTGCTTGCGAAGCAACAGTTCGGAATGCTCACGACCAGAAAAACCCTCACGCACATTCGCCGAGGAGATTGGTTTGTGTCAATAGATCTGAAAGACGCATATTTTCAAATACAAATAGCGTCACGTCACAGGCGACGTTTGAGATTCGCCTTCGAGGGCCAGGCATATCAGTGCTCAGTCCTACCGTTCGGCTTGTCTCTAGCCGCTCGCACCCCTCAGACTACAGGGCATGCGAGTATTGAACTACTTGGACGATTGGCTGATTCTAGCTCAATCTCACTCGGTGCTCATAGAGCACAGGACCATTTTGCTCGATCACCTCGAGAATCTGGGTCAATTGGGCGAAGAGTTCTCTGTCTCCCAGACAGATAATATCTTTCTGGGCACAGAACTGGACTCGCTGTCTATGATAGCGCGACTGTCACCAGAGCGCGCACTAGACATTCAGCGCGCAGCGAGCTCTTTCCGCTGCGGCGCATCTGTCCCGCTCAAGAAATTTCAGAGGATGCTAGGTCTCATGGCCTCAGCATCATCAGTACTTCAGTTGGGCTTGCTTCGCATGCGCCCGCTACAGTTCTGGCTGAAAGCGCGAGTACCGTGCCGAGCGTGGGCTTCCGGTCTGCTTCGTCTCAAGGTCAATCAGAAATGCATCGCAGCTCTGAAACCTGGGAAAGCAAACGACTTGTACCAATCAGGTGTTAGCCTGGGGACTTCCTCGAGTGTGAAGGTAGTGTCTACGGACGCCTCCACCTTGGGATGGGGAGCACTGCTCAAGGGCAGACCGTTCTTCGGCCAATGGTCAGAACGGGAGAAGCTTCTACACATAAACTGCCTCGAAATGTTGGCAGTAGACAACGCACTGACGCGTTTTTGTCCCTAAATACGAGGACACCACGTCCTGGTCCGCTCGGACAACATGTCAGTGGTGTCCTACATAAATCGCCAGGGCGGCCTCAGGTCCCGAAACCTGCACAGGCTGACAGAACGCCTCCTGGTGTGGGCTCAGCGCAACCTGCTCTCGCCGAGAGCAGCGCATGTGCCAGGGCTCCTGAACGTAGGACCGGACAGACTGTCCAGAAACAATGTTCCGACAGGCGAATGGCCTCTACACCCACAGACAGTCCAGCTGCTGTGGAAGAAATTCGGCAGAGCGGAAGTAGACCTGTTCGCGTCTCAAGAAAACGCTCACTGTCTGGAATTTTTCTCCAAGAGCAGGGACGCGCTGGCTCACGTATGGCCCCGCCGCCCGCTCTATGCCTTTCCTCCCGTCTTTCTCCTGCCTCAGGTGATAGAACGGATCAGAGAAGGATGCTCAGTGCTACTCGTAGCGCCGTTCTGGAAAAACCAACCCTGGTTCCCAGTTCTGATGCAGCTAGCAAGCACTGCCCCATGGCCAGTGCCAGTGAGGAGGGACCTCCTCTCTCAGGCCAAGGGCTCGTTTTGGCATCCGCGCCCAGAGCTGTGGTCCCTTCATGTTTGGGCCATCAACGGGTACCCGCTGACCTCCCCAAGCGGAGTGTTAAACACGATCACGCAGGCTAGAGCTCCGTCTATGCGACGTCTCTATTCCTCGAAATGGTCAGTGTTCTCCAGCTGGTGCACAGCTCGTGGCGTGTCGCCCCTAGACTGTGGGGTGACGGAGGTTCTCTCCTTCCTACAAGAGCTGTTGGACAAGGGCAGGACCCCTTCCACGCTCAAAGTGTATGTGGCGGCCATAGCAGCGTTCTCAAAAACAACGCTGGGTCAGTCAGTAGGAAGGAACGATTTAGTCATCGTCTTCCTTAGAGGAGCTAAGAGACTGAATCCTCCCAGACCTCCCTCAGTCCCTGTATGGAACCTTTCTACAGTGCTGGAAGCCATGAAAGGTGACCCATTCGAGCCTTTACAGACGATTGATCTTAAACACCTGTCTTCAAGACAGTGTTTCTTCTGGCTCTCGCTTCAGTGAAGCGCACAGGAGACTTACACGCGCTCTCAGTAAGCGCGACGTGTATGGAGTTTGGGCCTAATGACTCAAGAGTTATACTCAAACCTAAGCACGGTTATGTTCCAAAATCCCTCAACACACCGTTTAGGGCGCAGGTCATTCCCTGTCAGCCTTACCGGTCTCTGACGAGGAAGGAGACGCAAGCTTCCTTTGCCCAGTCAGAGCATTAAGAGCTTATGTGTCTCGCACGTCTGTTTTCAGACAGACAGAGCAGCTCTTTGTTTTCACTCTACGGACGTTCTAAGGGACTTGCCGTGTCGAAACAGAGCCTATCCAGTTGGATAGTTGATGCTATAGCGCTGGCTTATACCTCTAAGGGCTTACAGTGCCCATTTGGAGTCAGAGCACACTCCACGAGAGGCGTGGCCTCGTCGTGGGCTTGGTCTAGTGGGATTGCCTTGCAAGATATCTGTATGGCGGCAGGCTGGGCCTCCCCGTCTACATTTATAAGGTTTTATAACCTAGAGGTTCCCGCCTTGCAGGCTAAGCTGCTTTCGGTCTAAAATCGGTACTGTCTGCCCTGATGTGTTCGGGCCAGAATACTGAAACTGCTTGAGCAAATGCTCGCTGTTGGATCGCGCAGCTCTATGGGCAGTGTGTAAGACCCACTATATTCGTCAGTCCAGGCCGGGGGTCGCCCTGACTGTACGACTCATCATCAGTATAACTGCTCCTTATAAGATGTTATATTATTACAGGAATGATGCTATTCTAGCCACTCTTTCCTGGGCTCTCTGTGAGTCCCTTATGATCATGTACTATATGAGCCCGGGCACTTGCCCTTGGGACTTTGGTGCTGGATCTTAGCATGCACGGCGTTTTACACTGTTTCCCCTAGCGTAAGATTTACGCAGTACGAGAGTACCTCTCGTAAGAGAACGTACTCGGTTACTAACGTAACCTCGGTTCTCTCTAGAGAGGAAACGAGTACTGCGTATCTTGCCGTGCCTGCACACGCTCTGGTTCGCTTCGGCGATGAAAAACCAGTGAGCTAGCCTCTCGAAGCTATGTTTATAGCCCTAGACCACGCCCATTCTGGCGGGACGTGACGTATTGGGCGCGAAGCGCCCCCATTGGAGCTGACGTCACGAGTGGGCCTTATCGATAGGCTGCTGCAGTTGCCGCAGGGCAGCCAATAGGCGCACAAGCCGTCTCGCCTGTGTCTGCATGCTGCCGCAACGCGTTTTACATTATTTCAAAATTAAGGATAATTTTTTGGCTTCAGTATCTCGCGGAAAAGAGATTTTCCCCTAGCGTAAGATTTACGCAGTACTCGTTTCCTCTCTAGAGAGAACCGAGGTTACGTTAGTAACCGAGTACGTTTCACTCAGATATATATATTTCACATGAGGGAAGAAAAGACTACGGCAACTTCCGTTACATGCCTACTTCAAGCATTAATAATGTATAATAATGCACTGTGTTCATCTTCAGAAAAAGTACAACAGTATTACAGTTAATACTGCTAATAGTAGTGATAGTGGAACTAAAAAAAAAAAAAAAAAAAAGATTTTCATGCTACATGAACCCAGTTTTCAGTTTTCAGTACACATTTTTTTTACTCTACCACAACATGGTAAAATGGTTGTCCATTTAAAATGATCACCATGTGCCCTTTTTAATAATCTGTTTATATTACTGAGTGATCATTTGCCATGGGTCATTGTGTAAATGTGGCAGATATCTTGAATATCTTGGTTGGAGGAATTGTCTTGACTCTTAACCACCCCATAGGTGAGAGTTGCATCTTGTCCCACTAATACAAAATCTTAAGTGACTATATCTTGTGGTCTGGCAAAAAATTTTTTGTTTCTTACTCATCAAGAGCAGTGCAACATGTTTTTTTTTTTTTTCTGCTTATAGACCAATATATTCAACACCACCCTTTTTTATTTATTATGTCACCATGCAAAGGGGGCCAGAATAGAAAGAGGTCCCATACAGTAGAGCAGTACAATAGTGAGGCCTTACATAATACTGTTTAAAAAACAAGTTTCACTCTCACACAGGGTTATAGTTCAGCTCCTAAATTGTTTTTTTTAGCCCCTCTTCTGTGTTAATGTGGAATTTCCTGCATTCTGGTCTCCTTGATCTTGTGTGTGTGCACACGGGGGCCATGTCTAACCTCTCCAAGAAAGGTCCTGCTACTCAGTTTTGTATTACTAAATGTCTCTTTTGTTTTTACATGTGGGGCAGGGGTCGTCAAAGGGAAAGGGAATGGGGGGTCTTAGTTTATTGTTTTTCTTCACTGGTTTGGAAATGGCGTGGTCCTGGGACTTTGATATTGGAGGTCACATAAATCTATGCTGCACTGCCGACTGCTTTCCCAATGCCCCAACATAAAGTGTGTGAGCTGATCGTGTCCATGTGTCTCACCATAGAGCTCAATAGAGGCTGTGTGTGTATTGCATAGTCTTTTGCTAGCGCATAAAGCTTTGTTTCGGGGTCTGGAATTCATGCCATATGTTCGTGATGGTGAGAAAGCCCACTGGCAGCACAGGCCACATTCCACTGTCGACTTTACAATGAATTAACAATACAGAGAAAGACAAGAGATGGCCCCAGGCAGACTAAGGATGTAAGGAGAGATTTGGTTTCCATTCTGAACACTTAGGAAATTAAACGCTGAGTAACAGCGACTACTCTTTCACCTGGCCCCTCTTGTTGAGACTTCCAGGAAGAAAAGACCAGATAACATTGAGAATAAGTCTTGCATAGAAGATCAAATACCACTGAGTATCCAAAAATTAGACTTTAGACACCTCTGATTCACTATTACATTCATGGTCAGATCCGATATGTTACCAGTTGGTTAAAACGCTCAACCACTTAAAAAACATGGCAGCATTTAGCATAGCATGGAATAGGCCTAAATGTAATTGTAAATTAAATTATTTCAAATAGCGTGAGATTCACCACAAAGGGCAAAGACGCAATCACACAGTGATCGTAACAGCTTCCTACAGGCGTCCAAAACCCCCAATATATTAGAACATTGCTCACTGATAATGAACCTTTAAAACCAAATCAGCACCTCTCTAACTCCCATCCGTGAGCAAAGCATGAGCTTGATGGCACTTCATAACAGACCGTTAAGGGACACCTGATTCTTGTAATAAAGTAAAAGGAAGTGAAAGGTATATATCAGCAGTTACGTCATTGTTAGGCTCTCTAATCAGTAGACACTGGTTCTGAGAAAGGTTTACAGTTCCCCCAACGAGAACCGGCCAAGAGCATCAGCACCATCACAGTGATAATTGGGTACAAGTTGACTCATTATAGCATTATAGCTTTTTATTAGGGAATGTGATCCTTTTTGCTTGAGAGTTATACCTCTAATGGAAAGTTGCAAAGTCTAATGCAAAGTCATTGTCAACTCACCATATGCAAGACTTCTCTGAGGAAATATCTTAATAGTGACTAAAATGTATTTTTCAAGTGAAGGTCACTTAAGATGTTCTGAAATGCTGAAATGCAGCTGCAGTTAACACTTATTGTTGCATGTTATGTTTGTTTTTCATCAGACACATCCACAGACATCTTTGAGAGACATTAGCAACGACCATAATCTCCTGCACCAGCAGAACCAGGTCCAGAGTGATTTGGCAGACTCACATCCCCACCAACACAGATGGCTCCAGCATCGCTCTACAGGTGTCCTGCCACAGCCTGAGCCTGAGGAAGAATCAAAACCCTTTGTTCTAGACCTCAAAAACTTTCCAGACCTGGCAAATGCTGACATTGGCTCCCAAAACCCCAACATTCAGGTGAGAGCATGCAAGAGAACACATCTCAAGTTAGTAGTCATCTCTGTGAAATGCTTTATGTTAGTGAGTCCCTCTTCCAAAACTTTTGGTGACTGAGCAGGGCAAGTCAAAAATGCAGGGCCGGATATAATAATCCATTACAGGGTTTCTCCTCTCTGAGGCTAATGTCTAATCCTGTCTAATCCAAAGTGGATTCATCAGCATCCATTGTGAGTCATCCCTCCTCATAGGATGTAATTAAGTGTAATAAGAAATCTCATCTTGAGATGAGGAGGAAGTAATTCTGCTTGATTTGATATTGAGCCTGAGCTCAAATCAAGAGACTCGATCGGTGAGTCACTGCTGAAACTAACTGCCACTGACTGTTCTCCAGACTAGAAGCAAGGCATTCCTCATGCAGAATGATTTGTCTTTGTTGCCTTTAGTAGCTGTGTGTTTAAGTTCTTAAAATAACAGCCAATTTTCATTAAAATTTTGATTCAGTGCTTTGAATCCCTGCATACTTTGCATCTTTGGTTGTAGGTGACCATCGAGGTGTTGGATGACCCCCCTATGGAAGTGGAGAGGGATCTGGTTAAAGAATGGAGCAATGACTGGCCCACATCTTCTCCCTCCTCTACTGTAGAATGGCTTGGTGGAAAGAAGCTTTTCTGGCCTTTATTTTGGGGCTACACGGATGCAGATTCAGGGGACGATGATACTGGCCAAGCAGTGGAGGAAGAGGACGACTATGCACTGGAGTATGACAGCGGGGAACCCCTCCCTAGTGGTCTGGGCAAGACAGATGGCAATTGGGAAAGCTCATGGACTCAAAGCCATTATGGTGAGTGCTCTCTTGTATATTAGCTGTTTCTACACACAGTTCTTGAGCCTTTAGAAGTAAGACCATTTGAACTAAGTGAAGTTCCTAAATGTAATTTCGAGAGGAGTGAACCCATCTAATCTTTCAATTAACTGCCGGAACATATAAGCAGGCGCTCACCTTGCTCTGGCATCAGCTGTTTTGGCATCCCTCCACCTCCCCAAACTCCACCAAGATAATTTAGACATCTTGCAACCAGACTCATCTTCCAAGCATTAGTAGTCCCACTGGGGGGTATATCTAAGGGCCCGTCCACACGGAGACGCGTTTCGCTGTATACGTATACATTTTTTATCGTATTGGCGTTTCGTCCACACGGATCCGGCGTTTTCGGAGACTGAAACCGCTATTTTTTGAAACCAGGTCCCAAGGTGGATAAATCTGAAAACGCCACCCTTGCGTTTTCGTGTGTACGGCCAATCCGTACATTTTGTGAAACGATGATGTCATCACACCAAGGGTCAACTAGTCAGACACCGTTAAGTCACAGCAACTACATTTATGGTTTTTCATATTGTTCAACAAAGTTCTTGATTAAAAAAGAAAAAAGAAAAGAAAAAAAGAAGCTACTGTGCCTAATATTATTGTTGTAGACAGCCATAGTATACAGCGCGCAAGGTTTATGCGCATGCTTTAAGTCTTCTTCTCCGTTTTTAGTGTATGTCTGTGGCAGAATTACAGCGCCACATACTGGTCTGGCATGTATACTACATCGTTTTGAGTCGGTTTCAGTGGTTTCGTGTGTACGCAGATATTTCTTGAGACGACGGCGTGTTTACGGAATTTTTTTTTTTGAATGGGGAAAAAAAAAATCGGATAGGGAAAACTCTGGCTTCGTGTGGATGTGGCTTAAGCTTGAGTTGAAGCTGCTTCCTCAAGCCGCTCTACTGCGGACAGCAAGCCAAATATGTTTATTAAAAGCTTAAAAATTATATGGACAAACAAACTTGTGAAAAGAGTATTTTCTGGAGTATAAAAGAGTATAAAACTGGAATGAAAAAAAAAAAACAGCTGTTTTTAAGCAAGACCAGATTTTGCACAATCAGAACTTTAAGCTGATAAAGATGGAGGACCAGAAGAATTTAAGAAAGCTGGATTGCCAGCAGTCAGATAAAGGTGATTTGAAGAGTAGTTGAAGGGAAAGAGAGATGTAGAGATTGGGGAGGGAGGGTAGAGCAAGCTGGTAAGGAGTGTTTCACAGCATTAATTCGGACTAAACTTTCAGCCAGTGACGGGGTATTTGTGAGTGTCGGACCTTTGAAGTAGACACTGGTCCCACTCTGTGGAGAAGACCGCTGTTTGAAGACGAGCCCGATCCGCTCACTAATGGCAGCGTGAGTACGTTCTCTTGGACAAATAAGTCCATGCTTTTGTTCAATTAGAGCGCAGATCGGGAACACAGAGTGAGAGGGGTCATCTGTTTACTTTTTATGTCCCGCGGGTTGGGCCCCAGACCCTCCACCCCCTCCACCCCCGTCCAGTCCAGAGCGGCTGGGTCTTTTAAGCCTGTTCAAGAATCCTAGGCTTTTCAAGGCCATGCATAACATCACGCCTCTGTTGCTTTTTTGTTTTTCTCTCTAGGACATGTCTGTTTCGTGGTGGGAATTGTGCACTTTGCGCTGTAGCTGTGCAGTCTTGTTTCATTGGAGACAAGGATGAAATGGGACAGGGATTTAATTTGAGGGGTCAAAGAAAGACATTATGATTGAGATTAAGGATGGCCTCAATCTAGAACAGATTCTCATAAAACATTCAGATCAGTGTGATGGGGCAGAAATGATATTCACGGATAAGAAGGAACATTTCTAGTCTAATATAACAGGAGAAAGCTATCTGTTAGAAGTTGCTTAGCTGCTACAACTGAGCTAGAAGAACATGGACAAAATATATTTGTCTACTCAAGAACTGAATAGTGGACCCTTTAAAAATTATTTCTGCCAAAGGAATCACTTTGGGGTCCTAAACAGACTCAGATATACAGATATAATAGCCTGTTCAAAATGTTCTTGACTCCAGCAGGGGTAACTGCTAATGCTAACCATCCTAATCTTGACCCTCTGGATGTAGTGGCTGTTTCTGCTTTGATTAACCTCTGATATAAGACTAACCCTGTGGCTGTTGTGGGTTTCGCAGTTTGGCACTTCTACAAAGCCAGCTAGAATAGTCGCTGAGCCTACGCCTCCTTTTCATCATTCCCTAGTCTGTCTGTAATCAGGGTGCCATCACTGTATGTGCAATATCATTGGCACCCCACCCAAATTCAAGTTAAATATTTAAACAAGCTAGTCTCTAATCTATACTCTTTATTACAGAAGAAGGAAGAATACATCTGTTGTCCTTGTTTAATTCATTATCTGCAGTCTGCTTTTGGTAAAGAGAGTTTTGAGATCTCCCCCAAAGCTAAAAGCTAATCAACTATTTGAGGCCTGTTTTCCTTTTTTTTTGGAGGCTATATTAGGCTTATTTACTCCGCTTACCGGTGTTTGTCCATGGAAAAGTTGGCATCATGGTGTTCGAGTTTTGTTGTTGGTGTTTTCCAGGGTGCTCCTGTGCTAAGGTGTTCTTGGGGTGGTATCTTTAAGCTCAAAGGTGGTTCTTTGAGTGGTTGTTTTGTATTATCGTAGAACTGGAAATTTCTGACATATAGACTTACTTGGACACAGTCACGTCTGATATTAATTTACTCTAAATTGTAATGTAGACACATACATTTTCTGTAAAGCTGCTTTGAAATTATATGTATTTTAAAAAGCACTATACAGTGCTGAATTTAATCAGTGTGTTGCTATGCATTTGCTGGGATTATTGATAAGACATTGCTGGAGTGATTGCTAGGCCACTTCTAACTGCTAAGTGATCTATTTGACTACATTTAAACATTGCATTAGCATCAGTTTTTTGTTGATCGGATCACTGAAGCCCCATATGGAGGTAGTCAGAAACTAAATAAGCAGGGTTGTCTTGACAACACAAGTGCTCACAGGCATTGCATCGGAAATGCATGTTAATGCCAGGTGGAAATTGTAATGGTAATTGTTATGAATTGATCACTGAACAGTACTTAAGGTTAGGGGTTTTGTTCAGAACCTTTATAAGCAATAGGGATGCTTGTCTTAGTAACCACACATAAATGTTTAAACTCATTAGTCTTTCCCTCTTAGAAGAAGCAGAGGAAGAGTGGAGCGCATGGAGTCCCTGTAGTGTCACTTGTGGCCATGGCAATCAGACCCGCTCACGCTCATGTGGAGATTTCTGCACATCCACTGAGTCCCGGAGCTGTGACCATGTCCCATGCCCAGGTTACTTCAGCAATCAAAAATGTGTCTGTTTTTATTTTTTTATTTAAACCTATTTTTATGTAATTTAATGTTAATGCTGATTTGTTTTTCAGATGATTGGAACAGTGTGGCTCATGTCTTTCCATTCGAGATGGAGAATGGTACAGAACCCTTTGGCACTGGTAAATGCTTTAAATGTATACCTTCATCAGGCATATACAACATACTG
This sequence comes from Leuciscus idus, assembly GCA_021554675.1. NCBI lineage: Eukaryota > Metazoa > Chordata > Actinopteri > Cypriniformes > Leuciscidae > Leuciscus > Leuciscus idus. Next base: position 20,428,941 of record CM038638.1, on the reverse strand, counting down.
TTCAAGCTCAATCACATTTAAAATTATATAATCATGACCAATCACTGCGAAGATCCCTTAATTACCAATCACACTCAGTGACTGAATACATCATTAACTCCACATCATCATATACAAAAGTTATATCAAAAGTTGTACATTATATAACATCAAAAATGTTACATTATATAACCGAGAATAAAAAAATAAAAAAACTATTGCATCACATTAAATAATACTTCATCATTCATGCCCATAGCTGGAAAGGGCATGAACTACTGTTAGACAAATGGCACTATGCTATAGATGATTTGACTAATGTGTAATCTTTTTGGGTTTGGCTGTTTTGCAGATGTTGACAGCTGTGAGAAGTGGTTAAATTGCAAGAGTGAGTTTCTTCAGCGTTACCTGCAGCAGGTATTGACTGAATTACCCAGCTGCCCGTGCACCTATCCTTCAGAAGCCTCCAACAATATAGTCAGTCTGCTGGATGCAGAGCACGACCGAACCTTCCAATGGAGGGATGCTAGCGGCCCACAAGAACGATTGGACATCTACAAGCCCTCAGCACAGTCCTGCCTGCGTTCCAGCCTATCTAAAGATGGCACCACTCTGGCTGCCCAGCATTGTTGCTATGATGATAACAAGCATCTAATTACAAGGGGCAAGGGGGCAGGAACCCCCAACCTAATAAGCACAGAGTTCTCTCCAGAGCTGTATTTCAAGGTGGATGTAATGCCTTGGATACTGTGCAAAGGAGACTGGAGCAGGTTTCATGCAGTCCGCCCACCCAATAATGGCCTGCATTGCACGGAGAACCCCCAACAGGACATTTTCATGAATGAATTGGAGGAGGCCAGAGAATATTAAATCACCAAATTACTATATGTCCTCTGACTCACCGTCCTGCTGTGGTGCTTAACCCTATTAAAATTAATTAATTAATAAAAACCCCGGCTAGCCGCATAAGTGTGCAGTATAGAGCCAGTCTTGTGTTGTGGAACGCATTGCCGTAACTGTGTTCGCAAAGCCTCTAGCTTTTCTTATGTTTGGAATATTGTGGAAAATGAATGGAATGATTAATACAGCATTTTTTGTTGTACAACAGTTGTTGTTGCTGCTGCAATCACATACAGTGGGGTACAAACGTCTGACAATGCTAGTGAAAAAGAATTTTTTTTGTGGTATTTTTTTATAATTTAATACAGCTTTATTACGAATTATATTATCAGAACAATTCCATAAATTTCAGAATTTATTAGTATTTTGGTGTGTCCCTTTTGTTTGAATGACAGCAGAACTTAAGCTGACATGAGATCCACATTTGTGCAAAACCTGATGATCATGTGATCCGGCATGATTTGAGAACGTTCCAAAGAGCATCTTATGTGCTTCAGTCTGACCCTTTGTACAAAAGAGTTGCTCATGTGGTCAATGTCATTTGGTTATTTGGTTACCCTAGAAATAGTATAGAATCCAATTATTCATCCTAATTCATATGTAAAATTATTATTTGTTTTAACATGAACATATAATCCTAATAGATTTTGAATCCCATATATTCAGTGTGGCCTCAGACCTTTGGACCCCACTGTTTTTACGTCGATATAAGTGCCATCCAATGTAAAATCTGGGTCCTGAAGCAAAATGAGTTAAGAACCTCTGCTCTAGACTTATGGGTGAATGGGCACAATTTCACTGCCAACTCAGGGGAAATCTTTCCATAACAATCAGTGTTCATTTAGTTCTTTAATAGTGTCAGAATTTCAGAAAAGGGAATGAGCCGGCAAATGTAAAGAGAATATTATAATGTGATACTTTTAATATGATGCTTATGTAACGTGTTGCTGTTGTTTTTGGAAACTATTGCAGGGGAACTACTTAATACTTCCTGAAATATTATTATTAAGAGTATGCAGACTGAATATGCACATGCTACGGCTGGCACTTTATTTAACATTTATTGAAATGTATATTTGCGTGATGTTATCCATGTTTCTGGTGTTGCTGTTGTGAAGAGATTGCTTCCTGGTCATTGTTACATTAATGGCAAGAATAGTAGCCTATTTCTGTGTTGGCATGTGTTGTACAGTATTTATTGTATTTTTATCGCACATTTGCTGATGCTTTGAACTGATCATTCATTCAGGTGGTACACTAGCCAGAATCCTCCAAGACAAACTGACCTAAAAAGGGAAATCATGTTCTCAAACACCTCTTTAAACAATTAAAACAAGTCGATGTTCGCTGTTCATTATCATGTGTACTTGCAAGTTGCAAATTCTATTAAAAAAATACAAAGATGAGTTTGAAAAAACTCTTGCTTGTTTCTTTGAATAAAATGCATGCGTCAATGTTCATTTAGGTTTGGATTATGAATGAATCTTCACATCTGGACTAACTTATGCTAAGCACTAACACTGTGGAGAACTTTTTGGCACTACCAAACAAATACCTGTCATCCATTTATCTGAAGAACCATCAACAATAGATCAGTTAGAGACTCAGGGCTCATGTTTTTGATTACTCTATTTTTCCATTTGCTTTTAACTAGAGACATCCAGCAAATGGAAACTCATCTCCCCGGGGCTATCTGCTTTCCCCCCCCTTGAAATCTGTTTTCAGTTAGAAGATCCAAGTTGTTATTTGAGTGATGAGCGGGGTTGTGTGCCATTCAGAGTTGAAATGAGAATTACTGAATTTGAACTGGATTTAAATTGGAGTGGCAAACACAATGTAGAATTGTAATTTGAATTTGACAACATAAATACATATGCAGCATATGTAAATAATCAACCGTGTCGTCACATCCAGTGTTTGGGGTAACACATTACAAGTAAAGTAAGTTACGTAATCAGATAACTTAGTAAAGTAACTAATAAAGTAATGGCAAAAACAATTCTGAGTTACTTTTTCAAAAAAGTACCTCAAGTTACTTTGTTTTCCAGTTTATTGACTGACAGCTCTCCTGTCCTCCTGTTGAGAAATCGTGAATAATGCAGAGGCGTTGTGCACTGTGATGGTTATTGTAGTTCTATAGACTAAATGTGAGCATACATTTACTCATCTCACACAAAAACAGATTAAGTATTCCTCAAAATGAATAAAAACATGAAATGCAAACTCAGAGTATTACACAACCCTGCAATAATTAAATATGTTAAATTACACAAATATACTTTATGTATTTAATCTCACTTTATTAACCAATTATTTGCTGCTGATCCAATTGAACAGTACCAATAAGCAGATATAACTTTAGATAAGCATTTGTTTCATTTTTTTAATTTATTTTTTATTGCTGAATTAAGACTGTTGAACTTTCTTTTTCTGCATCCCATTCCTCGGCAATCCAGAAGGTTTGTTTTAGCTACTGTACAAGCATGAATTTGCATTTCCTTTCCTTTCGCATTTGCACTTACATTTGCCAAAAATATAACTTTTTTGTTATTACAGTTTTTCTCAGTCGCTTTGGTGCATTTCTCACATCACTATTTACATTTGCACAACAGTAAGTTCAACCTCCACAACATTTAGTCATTTTTGCACATCATAGTAGCAGTTTCTCATTCCTTCCAACACATTGCAAATGCTTTTGGACATGCATCAATTGCTTTCATACAACTCTCTGCTGTTTTATAACATTATCATTTGCTTATGTCATGTCAGTCAAAATTAACTATACTTTTGAATGCTGAATAGTCATTCCATATAAAACTAATAGTCCTCATTTCATTGCTTGAGTCATTACATACAAAAATGTTGAACTAGTTGTCAAAATCTGTCAAGCAAATTTTACACTTCTTTTTCTAAAATATTTTTTTTCTTGAAAATGTCTCCTAAATTGAACAATTTCTCTCAGGTGAATCTTAGCTTTCACTGATGCGAAGGGGTGTGTGTGAAGCATTAGTTGCAACCAATGTTCAGTTCCAATATGTAGGCTACTGCAATATTGTTTCCAGTTGTGCACAGCTCTACCCAAATGGAGTTTATGTTTGTTGTAAATAAGGGTGTATTTTTTCTTTTGCACAATGCCGTGAACAAATTAGAATTGCAAAGAGCATATGCAGTAAAAATGTGAAACAAACATATTCAGTGTCTTGTACTCAGTTATCTCACTAAATACAGTAATGTGTAACTTTACTGTATTTTTCAAATGGCTGTGCAAATAGTATATAGTGCTGTCTTGAGCATTTTCAGGTAGTGTCACCAAGATCTGACTTTTTTGCATTGGAAAACATTTACAGAGTTAACTGTCATAATGAAAACATGACAAAGCCATTTGACTATCTTGTTCATATACAATGGTGTCAAGACTTTTCATCTTGATGACACTGACACTTTCATTGACATGAATACTTGCTTTTGAGGAATGAGCTATCCATTTTGAGCAAGTGACACGCTTTTGCAGGTTATCAACTAGGTTTTGCAGTTTGTACTAATTGTTTTGAGAACTGCATTAACTGTTGTGCAAATGTAAATAGTGATGTGAGAAATGCACCAAAGTGACTGAGAAAAACTGTAAAAATAAACAAGCAAGCCCAGCCCAGTTGAGAAAGAGTGATGCAAAAGTAACATAATGTATTACTTTCCATAAAAAGTAACTAAGCAACACAAATAGTTACCTTTTTAGGGAGTAACACAAGTGTGGGGAAAGTTTCTTTTAAAAGTACAGCCCTTGCTCTCTGGTTGGTAGATAGATAGATAGATAGATAGATAGATAGATAGATAGATAGATAGATAGATAGATAGATAGATAGATAGATAGATAGATAGATAGATAGATAGATAGATAGATAGATAGATAGATAGATAGATAGATAGATAGATAGATAGATGCTTTTTTGCATGTTGTCATGTCTGTCAGTATGTTCTTAGGCAGGGATTAGGGGGTCAAAGAGCAAGGTAACAAAAATCCATAGGATTAAGATTGCAGAGAAATCTCAAGGATCTTGTTCTTCAATACAGATCTTAGAAATCCATTGACTTATCCAATCATTTGCAAATGGGTCACCATAAGATATTATACCGGAGGTCTGCTACAACATTACTTGGGCCTTAAGATGTTGTCTGTCGGAAAAGGTTTGTAAAAGTTCCTGTTATTTCAGGATGAAAACATAAAATAATGTACATAAATGTCAATTTTTCGAAAGGCTACTCTCAAAATCCACCAGTATTTTACCATTACCAGTATTACCAGTGTGAAAAATGCTGGCATAATGCAACACAATGACAAAGTAACAAATGGTTGATCCACATCAGAAGTGCGGGCTCTCCAGGCACCCTGCCAGCACTGATGTCTGCAGTGCTGTTTGCTCTCTCAGGGCCACAGGGATCTAAAACACACTCTGTGTGTGTGTCTGTGGAGCCCCTTCAGTACTCCTGTGCAGTCTGCCACCCACCGAGACCACAGATGGAAGTGATACAAGCCACACATGCTATAAACCCGATTATAGCATTCAACCGCCTTTTTTCAGCTTTCTTTTCAATTAACTGGCTGTTTGAAGACTGAGAACTGTGGTGATTCTTTCTAGCACAGATAGAGGATGTGTTCAACTCATTGGAGGGCATCTGTGTAGGATAAATCTGTGGTGTAGGATAAATTGAACCAAAAATTTAAAAACCAGTTCATTAGATCTTTCATTTCATACCAGTACATTATAGTCATTTGATTCTGATATTTGCTGCTGCAGATATGTAACATTTATTTAAATGACTAATGATTAGGCTTTGGGTCAAAAATCTCATTACACAAATGTTTTCTTGAGCAGTGGTTTTGAAATTTCAAACACTTAGCTCATAAGGTTTTGATCCTATAAAGCCTACTGTCTTATTTGATACACAAATTAAGGTCTCTAAATGATCAACATGATCAAAACATTTCTGAAAAAGTTGTTAGCTACGCAATCTACCAGAAGCCTTCTGACGTCGGATTGACAGTTCATCATTTTTAACAGGTGCAAAGCCTTTTAGTACGCCTTCAGGTTGTGGTACATTTTATAATATAGCTTTTGTTTTCAAGATGAACACTTACTGGGCTGGACTGGACTGAACCTATGTAGATTTACTTGAACCATACCATGCATTATTTTTTAGTCAAGTCAAGTAGGCCTACCAAACATAACATATCACTTTGAGCTTTTTGAGGAAGGTTTATTTGTACAGTATCTGTTTTGTCCCCCAAAATAAAAACTAGAGCTCTGATCATAAAACTATGCATTTGAATATCATCTTACATAGCCTATTATCAGGATAAGGTGATATTTATTTGCATTTTATGTTAGTGTTCTGGCTCATTGATTTATATTGCCAGCCATCAGAATTTCAACTTTTTGGCCTTAAAAATATCAGCAACAATTGCATATTTTTGGGTTGTTTGGACCCAGTTTGGGTCTTTAAATAAAATTTGAGGTGTTTTTACCCTCGCTTCAACCTTATAGTGTGTGTGTGTAAGAAGCTGGGCAGACAAGGAATGGAAGAAGGCTAATACTGCCCTCTATGGTCCACAACCGTTCAGAACAAGTTCCAGAGACCCGGAAATTAAAACATTTGTAGGTAGGACGATCGCCCATGAGTGCAAAATGAATGGGAGTCTATGGGCTAGACGGCTAAATTTGTCTCTTTCACCAGATTGCCGTTGAGAAATCTCAGATTTGATTGTAGGTTTTGCAAGTTCAACATGGGTTATAGGTCGAAAGTTGAATGAACGAGTACTTATGTCCTTTCGATTTCTTACAGGTTGAGTTGTTGTTGCCAATAACACGCTGGTGAACGCTGATTGGTCAGTGAAGGACTGATTACGACCAGAGATACCGCTTGATGGCATCGTGGCATCCGAAGCATAAACTGTAAAAAAAAGATGGACGACGCCCCTTCGCTCTCTTCCATTGATGAGAACTGAAGCCGCCAGTGTCCCGTTCTTTTACTGTCTATGGTCCCGATATGGCGCTGACATCTTGGGGCTTGAATCTGCGCAGTAGCGATCTCGGGACCAGACCTGCGCAGTAGTGAGCAGGAAGTAAAGCCGCGAAATCAACGCTCCGCCCTCACTCTGGCAGCACAGTATACGGGCAGCATGCACTCAGGGAGAGTGCATTCTGCACACTTTAAAAAAAATTGATTGCAGTACGACAAGAGGCTTGTTAAAATAAAGTAAATACAATCTCCTCAGTCCTCCGAAGATCCCGAAAAAAATGTCCGTTGGTGCTTCATTGACTACTTCGCTCAGAGAACCTGTCAATCACAGCTGTCAATCATGAAGTTACACCACCGCATCACGTAACTAACTAAAAACCAACTTATTTTTGAAACAGACACTTGAACTTACATCAGTGTGATAGAAACGACAGCAAATGAAAGAAACCACCTTTGGAAAAAAATATATTTGAAGTGTATTTAATTGTTTAGTTGGTCTCACGTCCCGTTGAATAACACGGGGAGGCGGGGCTTATGACCTACCAGTCACCGGGGGGCAATCGAGACGTTTTGGCTTCACTTTTCAGGGCCTGTGCGGCACGCTTGATCAGAAACAAACAAAACAAAAACTCTTCTAGCACGTGTATTTACCTGTGTCAACTGTGTTGTCGATGCCTCGAGAGAAAAGAAAGTGCAGAGCGCGAAAGCACCAAAGTGACTGAAAGATTGTCGTAAAGCAGTATCTCTGGTCGTACCAGACTTTTTAAAGCAAATAAGTTACTCTAAAAAATCTAACACCAAGCAATGTGTAATTTCTTTGCATCTCCTTTCGAATACAACATTCAAATTACTAGACAAAAAATTATATCCTGAGAAAAGTGGATTTGGATGGGTATAGACCTCCATTCATTCTGCACTCGTCCTGTGAGCGCCCTCATATGGAACCAGAGTGGAACTGCAAACAGTTCAGAAGCCGGAAGTTTACTGAGAGACATTCTCTGGTAAGGCAGACGCACAATATACACTGATCTACTGTACTGAACCATCATGATCTCAGAATGGGTCTCCTTTATGATGTTTTACCTGCTCGCTGCTGTTTTCAGTGCATTTATTGCATATTGTCTGTATGTAAGACATGTTCATCAGAAATATGATCATATACCTGGACCTCCAAGAGATAAGTAAGAAACTTTATGAATGTGTTCTCTATATAAATGTGTTTGATACAACTTATATAACGGTATTGCAGTAAGTCAGTATTTTTCAGTATATGATCAAAGCTGAGATAAATTAACAAGAAAACTGATATTCTGACAGCTTTCTGCTGGGGCATATACCATCTTTCAGAAGAGCAATGAAATCGAAAAGTCTTGTGCACGACCTTTTTCTTCAGTGGTAAGAACAAAACTCTTGTATAAACACAGATTATTTGCAAATTTGTGCCTGAGTAATATCTTGTTGTTTTGACCTTGCATCTACAAAACGTGTCAATTGTTATGTAATATCACATAGTGACATTGCGTCTCTCTCTCTCTCTCTCTCTCTCTCTCTCTCTCTCTCTCTCTCTCTCACTCTCTCTCTCTCTCTCTCTCTCTCTCTCTCTCTCTCTCTCTCTCTCTCTCTCTCTCTCTCTGTGTGTGTGATTTGTTTAATATTTGTACTCTAAAAAGTCAAATGATTTATTGTAATTTAATATTTTTTTTCAGAAGAACACTTTCTGAACGTTATTGAAATATAGAGAAATATTAAGCCATTTTCTAGCATGTAAGCTTCTGAGAAACTGCTGGAAAATAATAGCCTACAGTTTTATGCTTTCCACTTCATCAATATACATTTACTAAACTATAATAAAAACACAGTTGTTTCACTGAATAGCAGGCATTTCCTCACTTCAGCTAAATAAATAGATATATGGATATAGTGTTTATTAATCCTCTAGGGGAAATTTGGTAAAGCGTTCTCGCCAATGTGACCATGTTCTTGTTTTTAAGGGGAGAGAAATATGGCCCTGTCTACAGGATGTACAGTTTTCATTCTGTCATGATCATGGTTTATTGTCCTGAGGCTACAAAGGTAAATATTATCTATTTATTTTATTAAAAAAGAAAAGAAAAAATTGTATCAGAAGCCACAAAATCTAATAATAAAAAAAAATCTCTGCCCTGTTATTGTAGACAATCATGATGTCACCGAGGTATCTCAAAGATCCTTTTGTCTACAAACGCCTCTTTAACTTGTTTGGAAAAAGGTATGTTTAATTTTTTCTGGATATGTCATAGCATTGCTAGGTGAAGTCTAGTGTCAATATATCTACATTGATAGCAGTGTGCTACACTAAGGCACATTACTACTATCATCTAGAAGTTTTTATGGTAGAGGCCCCATGAAATCAAAATCTGAGCTATGCTGCATTTAGTCCGATAGCTTTAAAATCATCTACAGTAGTGGCAAAAACTGATGTCCGGAGGGGATGTTTGTTTTTAATGACAATACAAGTTTGATAAAACCATCTAAATATGAAGGGATTTAAATATGAGGGAAGAACAAAATGCTATATTCAGTTATTCATATATTGTTGTTTTTCTTGTTATTGCATGTGTTCATAATTTCTTTGTATGACAGTTTTGACAATATTATGGCTGCACAATTTGGCATGTTTCATTGCACCACTCCGCAATATGTTTACAAAATCTTTAACAATTTGTAGTAATTTTTGAACAAAGGGTGAAGAATTTTCCTCAGCCGAACATCACTTTTGGCTAACACTGTAAATGCTTTCCCTGGTAAAAAAAAGAAAAAGCGAAGTATACTTGCAGCCAGACTAATTCAGTATATTTCAAGTGTGTTAATGATTAATTAACTTGATTGTGCTATTTCGGAACAACAAATTTTGTATTAAGTATATTTTAGTTGTAATTAAATTGTAGTAAAGCATAACTTTTTAGTGTACTTTTGTGTGCTAAATTGGAACAACTTCAAGTATTCTTAGTATACTTTAAGTATATGCCTGTGTAGGGACTAATTACATGCTTGATTAGTGATATTAAAGTGTGCTTTATATGTGTTACAATTACAAATTCATTACAAGTGTCTTCGAAACATACAAGCAATATACCATAAGTGTGTTATATTTGAGTAAAATGTATATGCTCAGTAATACCTTTGGTTTATTCCAAAGGTATTGAAAGAACTCACACTTTAAAGCTGCAGGTTTGCAGTTTTGAGGGGAGGTGGAGTAGACTGTGGACTATTTTTACATTTTGTATTTATTATTATTTGTTATATGTTGAATGTATGTTTTAAAAAATATGTATTGAATACATTTTGCATTCTCAAAGTCTAGTGTGACTGCGGCTTAATTCATATTCGATTTGAATATTTTATGGGATTTGCTTTGCCAGTGGTGACTTTACAGTTGAATAAGTCACATGACTCAATCTTCTCAGGTTCCTGGGGAACGGGCTAATTACGGCTGCGGACCATGACACCTGGTACAGGCAGCGTCGCATCATGGATCCTGCCTTTAGCAGCTTGTGAGTCAAATACAGACAATCTCTGATATACTGAAATGTGATACAGATGCACCTCAGCTGATGCGGTCTCATTCATCAGATACTTACGAGGCTCGATGGGCACTTTTAACGAGATGTCAGAGCGCCTAATGGAAAAGCTGGAGGAAATGGCTGAGACAAAAACACCTGCCGTCATGCACGACCTGGTCAACTGTGTCACACTCGATGTCATTTGCAAGGTTTCACTTTCCTTTCTGCTAATCCGAGGGAAAGCGTAATACAAGGAAAGTCAAATCAGCTGTTGATCAATACTTAATAGTCATATTTTCATCCACAGGTGGCTTTCGGTGTTGATTTGAATTTCTTGATGCAAACTGACAGCCCCTTCCAGAATGCAGTAGAGCTGTGTTTAAAAGGCATGGTGTTGGATCTCAGAGACCCATTTTTTAGAGTAAGAATCTAACCAAATTGCTTATGTCACCCTAAAGTTGTATGGTTAATGTAATATAATCTGTTTTTATTTTTTAAATGTGGGACCTCAGCTTTTTCCCAAGAATTGGAAGATTATACAGCAAATTAAAGATGCAGCTGATCTCCTGCGTAAAACAGGACAAAAATGGATACAAAACAGGAAGACAGCAGTAGAAAATGGAGAAGATGTACCCCAAGACATTCTCACACAAATCCTCAGAACAGCAGGTATGTGGGTCTCAAGTGTATTTTCCTTCTTCCATTTGTTGTACAGGTAACTTTTAAATGGGCTGCATATTATACAAATTTTAATTAATTATTTAATTACCATACCACATTTAAACCTAACAAGTGTGAAAATTTTATAAGTAATTTAACATTTGAAGAATAAAAAAAAGTTAAACAGTATTTGTACATTTTAAACGTACTAAATCTGTAACGATTGGTAAATAATTTACCATTGAAGCAGTTCAAGTTCAAATACAAGTTGGGCAAAGATCACAGAAAGGACACATTTGAAAGAAAAAAAAAAAGTTAAACTGCATGTACTTCAACTTGACACATTGTCTTAAAAACGTAGCTTTCATGGTGCAAGATGCAACTTAACGACTAAAGATGTCCATGTCCATCTAAAATGTTTACATAGATCAACACAGGCCGGAGTGGGGGCCATTTTCAGCGCGGGATTTTTGTTTCAACAAAAATATACAGATAAAAAAACAATTAGCATACTAAACTTTCAAACATTCTACTATCAAACTAAAAATAAAATAAAATACTGCACATACAAAAATTCTGCACATACAAATTAAAAAGTCAAATAAATTAAAATGAATATCATACAGCAGTATACACACCTGTTTGTTCTTTGATTTTGCCTGAAGTATATCAGGGAATTAAAGTGGTTAATCAGCATATCATGCAATTAATTTCATTCCAAATTTTAATCAGTTAATGGCCCTAATAATAACATATTCAACACAACACTGGTAGAGTTACTTAACTATTTAACACTTTCCATTTTTGCTGCAGAGGAGGAAAATGTTACTAACGCTAAAGATGATGAGCTGATGTTGGACAATTTCGTGACTTTCTTCATTGCTGGTGAGTTACAGCTTTGTTTTATTTTTGCTCATAAAAAACCCTGCCAATATAAACAGTGCTTGATTCTTTTGCAGGGCAAGAGACAACAGCAAATCAGCTCTCCTTTGCAATCATGGAATTAGGAAGACATCCTGAGATATATAAACGGTAAACAATAAAACAGTTCTTGGAAATATGGACCTATTCCACATTGACTTTTATAACAATGCTCTTGTTTGAATTTCTTTTCATTCCCAGGGCTAAAGCAGAAGTGGATGAGGTTCTTGGGACAAAGAGAGACATTTCATATGAAGACCTTGGAAAATTCACTTACTTGTCTCAGGTTGGTCTACAGCTGGGATGCCCAATCCTGTTCCCTTTCAAAAGCTACAATCGATGCTGCGCTGCTTAGCGCATTGGGAACGTCTTTAATCGTGACCAGCTGTGAATATTGTGTGTAACACATCAATAGAATTGACCCGGAGGTAATATAGCCTCGGTCGATGACGTCATCGGCACGCACCCGCGACACGAGGCTATAAATAGATCAGCCACAGGTGCATCGTCAGGTCTTTTGTCTTCAGAGGCCATTCTGTGCATGTGTGCGTCAAACTCTCTCTCTCTCTCTCTCTCTCTCTCTCTTTATATCTGACTACAGATCTTTGTGAGGAGTTAGTTTCCAACTGGCAGTGTGCAGAAATTCTCATTTTCTCTGAACGTCTATAAAAGAGTAAAAAATTTGTCGACAAAAGAATAAGCGTTGTGTCCCTCCATGTTCTCATTCTATGTCAGACTTGGATACACACAATTACTGTATTGTTTGTTTGGGGGAGGAGCATGCGGCTTTGGTTTTGGAGAATGGCGAGTGTGAGCATTGTGAACTATTTACTGTTAAGATGCTGCATGCTCGCCTGAATTATTTCCAAACCACACCCACATTACCATCGTGGGGCTCGTGGGGCATGGATCTTAATGATGAGCAAGAGACGGATCCTTCCCTATCGCTTGCTGTGCTTCTTTGGTTCACGAGGGGGATGACGATATATCTCTTGGGTCTGCGGACTTTGAGCAGCGGACTTCGAGCAGCCTACCTCTGAGCGTTCTGAGGAATTGCTCAAGGTGGTTACTCGTGTGGTGGCCAGGTTACAGCTTGTGAGCGGCCTCCCCACAAAGCCGTGCAGAAAAACTTCGGCTCTTGTGGGTAAAGCTTACCATGCTGCAGGTCAGGCTGGTGCTGCGCTGCACACTATGGCAGTGTCACAGGCGTACCAGGCTGACCTGTTGAAGGTCTTCAGTGCGTGCAGTACGATCGACGAGGAAGCGTTCTCTGAGCTTCGTTGAGCCACAGATCTGTCTCTCTGTGCGACCAAGCAAACGGCCCGTGCCATCGGCCGTTCAATGTCGGCTTTGGTAAACACGGAGAGGCACCTGTTGCTTAATCTGACAGGAATTAAAGAGAAAGATCGTGTGTTTCTGTTAGATTCCCGTTTCACCCTCTGGCCTGTTTGGCGACTCCATCAATACTCGTCACCAGGTTCAGGGAGGTTAAGAAGCACGAAGAAGCATTCGTTCAGTTCCTTCCTCGCCGCACTCAAGGGGAGGGGCCATCGGCCACTGAACCTCTCCCCGGTCCTTCAAAAGCCAGGGAGGTGAAAAAGCAGAGCGTGGCGAGCCGTGCTCCCCCTCATAAGGATTGGGGACAGGCTCGTCATGCTCAGCAACCTCCCAAGCCAGACCTCAGGACTATTACTACTAGAAATAGGAAGTCCTGATGGTCTGGCGCCCAGTCTGGTGGGGGTAGACGGGACGGGGTGCGTACAAAAACTACAAGAGCTACAAACTCTTCTGAGCAAAGAGGCCATAGAACAGAGAGAGAGTTGGGCTATCACAGCAGATTACTGTCAAGACAGTCGTGTCGCAGATTCCAGGAAGTTCCTGAGGTTTGCTTTCGGGGGCGAAGCGTACCAATTTCGGGTTCTTCCATTCGGTCTAGCCTTGTAACCCCGCACATACACAAAATGCATGGATGCAGCACTGGCTCCATTACGACTCCAGGGTATTCGCATTTTGAATTACATCGACGATCGGTTAATACTAGCACAATCGCAAGAGATGGCGCTTCAACACAGAGACATCGTGTTAGCTCATCTAGTTTCTCTAGTGTTGAGACTCAACGCCAAGAAAAGCATTCTTTCTCCTGCCCAGAGAACGACTTATCTCGAGATCATTTGGGATTCGGTCACGATGCGGGCACAACTGTCTCCCACTCGAATCGAGACCATTCGGCATACCATGAGCAAAGTCAGGCTAGGCTAAGATCGCACTGTTCGTCAGTACCAAAAAATGCTAGGTTTCATGGCTTCAGCATCCAGGGTGATTCCTCTAGGGCTGTTGCACATGAGACCGTTTTAGTTGTGGCTAAAAGCCAGGGGATTTCATCCAAGGGCCAATCCTCAAAGGCAATTAAAAGTGACGCGCCGCGGGCTTCGTACACTATCTCTGTGGCTCAGACCCCGGTTCCTCGCCTTGGGTCCCACTCTTGTCGTCACAAACTGTTTATGACAAACGCCTCCCTGATGGGCTGAGGAGCGGTCTTAAGTGGTCGTCCGGCTCAAGGGGAATGGGAGGGTCATCAGCTCGATTTGCACATCAACTGCCTCGAGCTGATGGCTGTATTTCTGGCCCTGAAATACTTTCTCCCTCAGTTGAGGGGCTGTCATGTCCTAGTGCGGGTGGACAACACATCGGCAGTCTCTTACATAAATCATCAGGGAGGTTTGCACTCACGCAATCTGAACAGATGCGTTGAACAGGTTGTCGATTTTTCTCTGGGCCCTGGACAAGTTCCTGTCACTCAGGGCAGTGTACATTCCAGGACATCTGGGAATGTGGGAGCGGATTTACTGTCCAGACAGAAACTACCGATGGGGTAATGGAAACTCCACCCAGAAGTAGTGAAACAGATTTGGACCAGATTTTACGAAGCGGAGGTGGATCTCTTCGCCTCCCATCAGACAGCACAATGTCCCCTCTACTTCTCTCTGAGTCACCCAGCCCCCCTTGGTCTGGCCCAAAATGCGCATGTATGCGTTTCCTCCTGTTTCTCTGCTCCCAGGAGTTCTAGCCAGAGTTCGCCAACAAGGATCTTGCCTCTTACTGATAGCGCCGTGTTGGCCGAACAGATTATGGTTCTCGGAGATAATATCTCTCCTCGACGGCTCACCATGGGCGATTCCGGAGAGGAGGGACCTTCTGTCTCAGGTGGAGGGCGCGATATTCCATCCCAGGCCCGACCTGTGGAACCTTCATGTTTGGCCCCTGATGGGTACCAATTGAGAGACACTGGGCTTTCGCCTGACGTTATTGAGACCATTCTAAGTGCTAGGGCTTCCTCCACTAGAAAGAGTTATGCCAGCAAATGGGGTGCATTTGAAAGGTGGTGTGTTGTATATAATGCAGATCTGGTCAACTGCCAGATTGCTTCAGTTCTGGACTTCCTGCAGGAAAAATTATCAACAGGCACATGCCCCACCACTCTCAGGGTTTACCTACACAACCGTAAGGGGTCCAGACACCTTCAAGCACAGTGGCGTGGGTATTCTCGTTCCCAATGCACTAAGCAGCGCAGCATCGAATTGTAGCTTTTGAAAGGGAACGATCCAGGTTACTTGACTGTAACCCTGTTCCCTGAAAAAGCGGAATGAGATGCTGCGCTGCATTGCCGTGCTGAAGATGTCCCGGGACTGCTCTTCAGACAAAATATCCTGATGATGCACCTGTGGCACATCTATTTATAGCGCCAATGACGTCATCGACCGAAGTTATATTTCCTCCGGGTCAATTCTATTGATGTGTTTCACACAATATTCACAGCTGATCACGATTAAAGACGTTCCCAATGTGCTAAGCAGCGCAGCATCTCATTCTGGTTTTTCAGGGAACAGGGTTACAGTCAAGTAACCCGGATCGTTCCTGGAGATCTGTCTTCCTGCAAAGTTCAGCTCTAACCCTGATCCAACACAACGGAACCGGCTAATTGAGATCTTCAGGAGCACTTGTTAATTACAGACAGGTGTGCTGGATCACGGTTGGATAATGAACTCTGCTGGTAGGTAGATCTCCAAGAACAGGATTGGACACCCCTGGTCTTCAGAGATGGTATTTTATGCTACAAACACAAATGGTTCTGTATCCATTTCTCTGAATGGTCTTTGTATTGTTGACTCAATGTATTAGGTCTTGAAGGAAAAACTGCGACTGTACCCCACTGCTCCAGGAACCAATCGCTGGTTGCATGAGGACATGGTTATAAATGGGCTGAAAGTCCCAGGCGGCTGCTCTATTGCTGTGAGTATTGCCAGATTCCCAGTAATGCTGGTCTGTTCACTCTGTGGCCAGTGAGCTCCTGTCTACTTGAATGGAGATAAAAAAGAAATCTTCAACATTGTTTGGAAATATTATATTTTAGTTAAAGTCCCCCTCTAGTCAATAATTGTATCCCTTAAAACTCATCTTTGATCACCAAAATTACAAATGTAAATGTTTTTTCCTTGAAAAAAATGTCTTCATGCCTTATAATAGCTTGAATGTAACTCTACACCCTTGACTCATTTAGTATACGCGGTTCTATCGTCATCATCTTCTTCCGCTTATCCAGGGCCGGGTCGTGGGGGCAGCAGTCTAAGCAGAGATGCCCAGACTTCCCTCTCCAAAGACACTTCCTCCAGCTCTTCCGGGGGGACACCGAGGCGTTCCCAGGCCAGCCGGGAGACATAATCCCTCCAGCGTGTCCTAGGTCTTCCCCAGGGTCTCCTCCCGGTGGGACATGCCCGGAACACCTTCCCGGGAAGGCCTCCGGAACAGATTCCCGAGCCACCTCAGCTGGCCCCTCTCAATGTTCCCTATCTCTAAGGGATCGCCCAGCCACCCTGCGGAGAAAGCTCATTTCAGCCGCCTGTATCCGGGATCTTGTCCTTTCGGTCATGACCCACAGCTCATGACCATAGGTGAGAGTTGGAACGTAGATTGACCAGTAAATTGAGAGCTTCGCCTTGCAGCTCAGCTCTTTCTTCACCACGACAGACCGGTACATCGACTGCATTACTGCAGAAGCTGCACCGATCCATCTGTCAATCTCCCGTTCCATCCTTCCCACACTTGAACTCCTCCACTTGAGGCAGGAACTCTCCACCAACCTGAAGTGGGCAAGCCACCCTTTTCCGACTGAGAACCATGGCCTCGGATTTGGAGGTTCTGATTCTTATCCCAGCTGCTTCACACTCGGCTTCAAACCGTCCCAGTGCATGTTGAAGGTCCTGGTTTGATGAGGCCAACACGACAACATCATCCGCAAAAAGCAGAGACGAAATCACGTGGTCCCCAAACCTGACACCCTCCGACCCCTGGCTGCGCCTAGAAGTTCTGTCCATAAAAATTATGAACAGAACCGGTGACAAAGGGCAGCCCTGCCGGAGTCCAACATGCACACCAGGAACAAGTCTGGCTTGCTGCAGGCAATGCAAACCAAGCTCCTGCTCCGGTCGTACAGGGACCGGAAAGCCCTTAGTAAAGGGCCCCGGACTCCATACTCCAAGAGCACCCTCCACAGGATGCCGCAAGGGACACAGTCGAATGCCTTCTCTAAATCCACAAAGCACTTGTGGATTGGTTGGGCAAACTCATATGAATCCTCCAGCACCCTGGAGAAGGTATAGAGCTGGTCCAGTGTTCCACGACCGTGACGAAAACCGCACTGCTCCTCCTGAATCCGAGGTTCTGCTATCGCCGTATTCTCCTCTCTAGTACCCTGGCATAGACTTTCCCGGGGAGGCTGAGAAGTGTGATCCCCCTGTAGTTGGAACACACCCTCCAGCCCCCCTTCTTAAAAAGAGGGACCACCACCCCGGTCTGCCAGCTCAAAGGTACTGTCCCCGACCGCCACGCGATGTTGCAGAGCCAAGAGAGCCCCACAACAAGCCTGATTTTTTTGCCTCCACAACTACCCGGGGTGCAGTCTGCTTGGCCTTCCGGTACCCATCAGCTGCCTCAGGAGTCCCACAAGCCAGCCAGGCCTGATAGGACTCCTTCTTCAGCTTGACGGCATCCCTTACTTCCGGTGTCCACCACCGGGTTCAGGGATTGCCGCCTCGACAGGCACCGGAGAACTTACGGCCACAGCTCCGAGCAGCCATGTCGACAATGGAGGTGGAGAACATGGTCCACTCGGACTCAATATCTCCAGACTCCCTTGGGATCCGGTCGAACAGTACGTTTTGTTCTGCCGAGTCTGTCCAGCTTCCTCCCCCGCCATCGGATCCAACTCACCACCATGTAGTGATCAGTTGACAGCTCCGCCCCTCTCTTCACCCGAGTGTCCAAGACATACGGCCAGAGGTCGGATGAAACGACCACAAAGTCGATCATCGACCTCCGGCCTAGGGTGTCCAGGTGCCACGTGCACTGATGGACACCCTTATGCTTGAACATGGTGTTCGTTATGGACAAGCTGTAACTAGCACAGAAGTCCAATAACAGAACACCGCTCGGGTTCAGATTAGGGAGGCCATTCCTCCCAATCACACCCCTCCAGGTGTCACTGTCGCTGCCGACATGGGCGTTGAAGTCCCCCAGTAGAACTCTTTCGGAGCACTTTCCAGCACCCCTCCCAGAGACTCCAAGAGGGCCGGGTACTCTGCACTACCATTCGGCCTGTAGGCGCACACGACAGTGAGAGACTTATCATCCTCTCTCAAGGAGTGTGGTTCCAGAGCCCAAGCCGTGCGTAGAGGTGATCCAGACTATCTCTAGTCGTTACCTCTCAACCTCACGCACAATCTCAGGCTCCTTCCCCGCCAGCGAGGTGATGTTCCACATCCCTAGAGCTAGTTTCCGTGTCCAGGGATCAGGTTGTCGAGGCCCCCGCCTTCGACTGCCGCCCGATCCACTTTGCACCAGCCCCTTATGGTCCCTCCTGCAGGTGGTGAGCCCACGGGAGGGCAGCCCCACGGCCCCATGGGGGGAGGCCCAGCCACCGGGCGCTCGCATACGAGCCCCAACCCCGGGCCGGGCAACGTCACAGTCCTCGTTTTTAATACTATCATAAAGGGTTTATGAACCGCTCTTAGTCTGACCCGTCACCTAGGACCTGACCCTACCAGGGGCATATAGCCCCAGACAACATAGCTCCTAGGATCATTCGGGTACTCAAACCCCTCCACCACGGTAAGGTGGCAGTTCAAGGAAGGGATTCTGTGAATAGGTGGTTCTTTGAATATGCAAATTAAACCCGCCTCCACTCATTCACACCAGCTCAGAGATCCACTTGTTGACAATCACACGTTGATCTGATTGGTTACAAGGTAGTTTGTGTAGTCAGAAACACCAGCGATTTCAAACGGTGCTTTTGAGACTGTCTTTGGTTCACTGCAGTTTTAAGGAGAAAATACTCAGCAATGGTGTTGACTTATGAATTTACACATGGTTTGTCTTAAATCATATTAAAAACACCACATAGACATATAAACCACAGATTTTGACCACAGGGGGTCTTAAAAGGGTTAGTTCACCCTCATTTACTCACACGTGTGTTGTTCTAATGCCATATGCCCTTCTTTCTCTTTTGGACCACAAAAGGAGAATTTGTAAAAATGTCCCGCTTACGTTCATCCATATAATGGCATTGAATAGCGACCAGCATCAAGTTTTTTTAAAAGATGCAGAAGTATCACAGAATGATCCCATGCGGCATGTGTCGTAAATTCCAAGTGTTCTGGGCATACAGTATACAATAGGGTTTGGCAAAAAAAAAAACGAAATTGTATGTATTATTCTCCAAAAATCCTGCCATTGGTCTTCTGTGCACGGCTGCACAATGTGCGCGTTTACCCCAACTTTCCCAGAAACAGTACACAAGGGGCCCTATTTTAATGATCTGAAACGCAAGTATCAAACGCGAAACGCAAGTAACTTTGTGGGCAGATCTCGGGCGCTATTGCTATTATACTGGCGGGATAAAATAACTCTCGCGCCAGACGCAAATCTAAAATGGGTTTGTCTGAAGTAGCTACATTACTCATAGGTGTGGTTTGGGCGTAACATAAAATAAACCAATCAGAGCATCATCTCGCATTCCCTTTAAGAGCAGGCGCGCTTGTTCCATGGCGGATTGCTATTATAACGGCGGATTTGCCAGGCGCACGCCAGGAGCAGTTAATAGCCGAGGAGACCGACGTTCTCGTCAGGGCCGTAAAAGACAGAGAAGTGACATTGTATGGGGATGGGAGAAACCCACCCAAATAAGCTTTTGCCCAAACAGGCATATAATAATTTTGGTAAATGTGTAAGCTAGATTTATGCCTATTTTTTCACATCTTCATGGACACCACAATTTCCCTCATGTGGAATATTTTTCCTTGTAATTATGTATGGTTTGCAAAAATTGCAACTGTTGCGCCTATGTGTAGATGAGAGAAGCAAAGTGTACGTTGTGCACACGCTATATTGTGGCCAAGCATGCGCCCTTAAAATAGCATCTGAACACTGACTTTAGACTAGGTTTTTCCTGGTCTGTGGCGGAATTTGTTTTCTATAACTGCAAAATAGCACCAGGGAACGTTTGTGCCGGAACACGCCTCCTCTTTTCGCTGAACCGCCCCCGGGAGCGCAAGTTCATTCCCTAATTTACCGAAGTGCGTCTGTCGAGGGAAAAGTCCGCTGTGCCGTGCAAAATAGGAATGATACATGCGTCGTTGTACAAAGTCAATTGAGCTGGGTGCAAGATAGGGCCCATGTTGTGAGAAATTAAGATTAGGAAAAATGCGAAATGAAATACAATCCATGTACCTTCTTCTCTGAGGTGAATATTTCCGTTATGTTCATCGCAACAAGAAGTTATCACGTTCACATCTGTCATCAACTTGTGTGCTTTTTCTGGGCGAGTCAGAGTGAACTGTGGCACTAATAGAGTCTCATGAACATGCAGTTGTGCACAGAGGTCAGGATTTTCTTTAAATAATACATACAATTTTGGTTGGATTTTTACCAAACCCTATCATAAACTCAAGAACACGTGGGATATACGACACGACGCATGGGATCATTCTGTAATATTTTCGCGTCTTTTAAAAAAAAAGCTTGATTAAAAGCTGGTCGCTTTTCACTGCCATTATGTGGATGATGCAGAGCAGGACTTTTTTTCTTAAATTTCTTCTTTTGTGGTCTGAAAAAGAAAGAACAGCATACTGCATTAGAACAACACCAGGGTGAGTAAATTATGACTTAATACTATTTTAATAATTCCAATAAATTCGAACAATGGCATCATCAATTTTACTTGTTTAATTGTATTTGAATACATGACTATTTTGAACCATTTTGAACTTTTTCCATACAGTTCAGTTCTTATGTCTCTCAAAGACTGGAAAAGTTTTTCAAAGATCCGTTGAAGTTTGATCCTGAGAGATTTGATGTGAATGCCCCCAAGTAAGTCATTGTGAGGACAAGCTGTAAATGAGTTTTATGAGGATGTTATAAACATTATAGCATGAAATCTGCTGATATCAAATTTTGTTCTTCTCTGAAAGGCCTTATTACTGCTACTACCCATTTGCACTTGGTCCACGAACCTGTCTAGGGCAGGTCTTCTCACAGGTAACAAACACACATTTGCACAATTTGCTTTCCAAGTGCCACATTTGCTGTGATCATAACAACTTGGCGTATTTCTACATTCAGATGGAGGCTAAAGTTGTGCTTGCCAAACTGCTTCAGAGATTTGAGTTCAGTCTGGTTCCTGGACAGTCTTTCAGCATTAAAGACACTGGAACTCTACGGCCCATAAGTGGAGTGATCTGCAACATTAAACCATGCTCATAGGACATGTTATGGCACTTGTTTTGTGTCAACTCTTGTGTATTTGTGTCTACTTGGCAAACATGGTCTTTTATTATTCAAACATTAACCTAAGCACAGAAGTTGTAACAGGCTATTCATCTATGATACTTTATCCGCACTTTTAATTGATTTGGTTTTATATCATCTCGTAATCCTTCATTATGGTGATTTTAAATCTTTGTTTCAACAAATTATGTGGATTATATACAGTGCTGGGTAGCAACTGATTACATGCAATCTGGATTATGTACTCAGATTCCAAAATGAAGTAGGCTACTTGTAATTGGATTTTGTTACTTTTTAAAATACTCATAATCAGACTAGTTACTTTTCTATTGATTTTATGATTCATGATTACATATTAGTAACACAATGGCAGTAAATTATTCATAATATATTGATTATCGTTAATTATTTTTATCTTTTAAATTTGTATTAAATATATATATATTTATATTAGATTAACCACAGATTTGCATGTTCTCGGTTCTCTGATAAAATTGAATTATGGTAACATGACTTGCAGGTAAATGCGGTATTTCAGTCTTCAGTGTTTTATTTTGAATGCTTTAACTTTTCCTTCAGAAACCTAATTTTGGGAAACCCTGATGTAATGTAATGTTTAATGCACTTCATTTTGTTAATAACAAACTTTCTGTTTGTATTTTTATATCAATATGGTACAAGATTATCATATTCAAATCAATGTGATAAATGAGTTGGGTCAAAAGTAATCTAAAAGTTTCAAAAAGTAGTTTGATTACATTACCTAAAATGTGTAATGCTATATATTTTTAGATGTAATACATTTTTGTCATGTAATTTGTAATCAGTAACAGACTACAATTTGTAAATAATCGACCCAGCACTGATTATATAAATATGAACATTTTATAAACACAATAGGAACTAATGAAACCACTGGTGAAAATGCTTGTTTTCCTCATTTAATACTTTTTTCCATTAAAAATTATATTATCAGCAAAATCTTAAAACATTTTATCAGATTTTAAAAAGGTCTCTTTACATAATATATTTTCCTACCACTTTGCCAAACAGATTAAACACAGTGAATAAAAAACATAAAAGCTGATTTATGTGGGGTCCTTTTTCTTTTGAAGAACAGTATTTCTTATATGTATTATGTGAAACTGTAACACTTGTTCTTGAAGTACGACAATCGTGTATTATGAACGTGTAAGAAAAAGCATCGCCTTTCCAGGCCCCAGCGAGGATCGAACTCGCGACCCCTGGTTTACAAGACCAGTGCTCTAACCACTGAGCTATGGAGCCAGCTGTGGCAAATAGGCGGAAAAAACTCTATTTGATCATAACATGACATGTTTTATCTGGTAGAGTGCAAAATTGTCAAGGACCATCTTATTGTTTCTTATTTTTTAGCTAAGTGATGTGCCAAAATATAACTTTACCACATTTGCCGATTTACCACCTTTTTATAGAAAAGATACGAATTAAATGAGATTGAGATTAAATATTAAGGTATAGGCTACAAGTATTTTTATTTTTATTTTTTTTAAAAGAGGAAGGATAAAGAGGAAAAAATGTGTGTGACTTACCAACCGACCAAAAATACTTTTTAAGGATTGTTCGTCGATTGTTTCGTGGCCTGTAAATAGTACCCGGATGGAAATATAATGTTTGGCCACTAGAGGGCGAAATTCACAAACAAAACTCTCCACAATCACTTCTGCAGTAACATATGGACCATTCTCAATTTAGTCATTCATTGAAGTGAATGCTAGATGTGCCAACACTAATAATAAATATTTGTTGAATAGATGGTGTGATAAGGTAGAAAAACATATTTTGTGAGAAAATGAAAGTTAGACCCAAACAGAAATGTGAATAATAGCCTAGATAAAAATCACAAGTGTCCTAAAATAAAGATCAGATAAGTGGATCTGATTTTATGTGATATCAGTTTGTGTGTGTGTGTGTGTGTGTGTGTGTGTGTGTGTGTGTGTGTGTGTGTGTGTGTGTGTGTGTGTGTGTGTGATTGTAATGCCATATTTCAACACCTGACGGACACTTTTATCCAAATCACAATTTAAGTATACATTTTTATCGGTTTGTCTGTTCAATTTACATTTTAGAGGAAAAGTAAGTCATATTTGACTTTCTTTGAATGATAAATAGGCTATCTCTGGCAGCCACGAGACATCTGCTAACCAAATATAAAATGGTCTTTAAAATGAGTGGTTTGAAAGTAATGACACGGTCGATCGACGTTCCATCATTTATTCTTTCCCTTTACTTATACCTAATAAATAAAATAACAATGTTCCCGCTTGTGTTTCTTTATAAGGGGTTGGGAAATGTAGGCTGCTCTGTCTCTTTAAGAGGGCAGATCCTGCTTTTTGCCTCTCATCACTGAACCTGCTCCGATCCGCTCGGATCATTTCTTCACACACCAGTTCAGAGGAAGAGCAGAACCCGAGAGAGACCCTGAACATCGACACACATGAGGAGCTAAACTACAAACCCATTCTGATCTGAGCTCTGACGCTTCCGATTCATCTGAACGTGAATGCAGGCATGTTTTTTTTTAAATGAAGGCTGTGTTTATAGTTATTATTATTTTTCTTAATATTGCTCTTGAAACCTCTAAGATCTTTCTTGCCTAAAGGATTTTTTTCTTCAGAAAAAACGCGTTTCATTTAAAACGATGCCCGTGGATTCATATATCGTGCACATTTTAGGATATTTAAAAACATGCATGATTACAAAGTTAGTGGTGGTGAGTGAGGCGTTAATACAGGTGATAGTTTGAAAATACATTTCTCTGGAATACAAATCAGTTTATGCACAGTCTTGCAATTTTTCAAAGGGATTCCCGTGAACATTATATGAATCCTTTTGGTTTTTAATGCGTTTTTACATTGTGCTTTTCTGGTGGGATTGAAACAGCATTATGTTAGATCTATGTTGAATATTTCACCCTGAGACTGTTCCTCTGTAAGAGTCATGATGGCAAAACACTGTCCTAACGATGACCTGAGTAAGATCTCTGATGATGAACTGATCCGATGGAGCAAAGAGGACTTGATTAAGAGACTGAGAAGGGTTGATGGCGAGAAGATGAGCCTGATGCTGGAACATGGGAACATGATGAAGGACATCAACCGCAGACTGCAGGTTCACCTCCATGAGATCCGTAATCTGAAGGATATCAACCAGAAACTGCAAGACGATAACCAGGAGCTCAGGGAACTCTGCTGCTTTCTCGACGACGATCGGCAGAAAGGTAAGAAGCTGTCTCGGGAATGGCAGAGGTTTGGCAGGTATACGGCAAGCTCCGTGTGGAAGGAGATGAGCACCTATCAGCAGAAACTCAAGGACCTGGAGGTCAACCAGGAGAACATTCTTCGGGAGAATGCAGAACTAAAGGAAATCATTCTCATGTTGGATGAAGACAGGAATGAAGCGGGATCAAGGAGTTCTATTGACAGCCAGTCCAGTCTGAGCAACCTAAATGGAGGTTCAGGAACCGTCAGAGATGTTGGTGATGGGAGCAGTACCTCCAGCGGTGGAAGTGCTGGAAGCCCAGACCATCATCTTAATCATATACACAAGACTGTAGAAACCAAGGTTGGCACCATAAGACGATCGATGGATGATCTCTCTGCTCCACATCATCACAGGAGCATCCCCAATGGACTCAATGGTGAGTAAACGTCTTTGCCACCATTACTGTTTAAACACCACAATGAAATTGGAGTTTTGTGTCTTTCAGTGCATATCTTTTAGCTTTGAGGCCATGCATATATTAGTACTCTCTTAATAAGTACACATTTAAGTCTTTAGGTCCTTGCACACTGAGTCCTAAATTTTCGCATAAAATTTTTCGTATTCGCCATCCTAAAAATTTGTCAAGGACAGAAACCTTGCACACTGAGTCCGATGCGTATTAATTAGGCTAATCCGTTGCGAAAACATTCGCAAAACAATAGAAAATGGAGTCTTCAAGCAGTGAGAATGATTTTGTTGTCCTGTCTCTTCTTAAAAAGAGAAAGATAAAGAGGAAATTTTAGGTCCATCATCCAATCCTGAGATTGCTTAGAGAGGAAGGAGAGTTCCACTTCCTCATCAAGGAAGGAGCTGCGGGATTATCCCGACCGATTAAAAGTTTACTTTTACGTTTACGTTGCGAAAATTTCAGACTCAGTGTGCAAGGACCTTTTGTCTTACAGAAAAACAAACCAACAATTCTGATGACTCATCTTGCACTAGTGGGTGTGTCCATTTTTTTTTCTTCAATCAAATTCTGTCTAGAACGAGAATGTCCCACTTAATTAATAAAGAGCTGGAGGGCTCATGATGTCACTGCGCCACCATATTGGGATTCCCACACATGCTACTAACTTATTTGCAAACATCTGATTTAAATGTGTGAACACTATATGAAGTTTCAGTGGAATGCCCCTCCCCCTAAATTATAAATGCCACATGCCTCTGATTGTCAATTGCAAGCAATAAATCATGGCTCATGACTGCAGCATAAACGAAAGTGTAGCTATTCAAAACAATATTTCCTGTCAACTTACTGTTTCAATTTGAAATATGTAAACAGGGGAGAAAACTGCATTTCATGTGGGGTTTTAACAGTATTGCTCATTAATCTGAGGTATGAAGTTTGATTAGTCTTGATTTTAAAGAGCTATTTAACTAATACTAGCATTAGCATTATTGGAATCTGTCATTTCCTGACGCTTTAGTTTTAAGTTCTGTAAGTAATATGAAACTAGAGGAGCAAACTTGCAAAATAGCTTGGGTGAACTAATGTGAACGATTATATTACTAGTATGTAGTACTTAACAGTTATCTGTAAGCTAGTGTTTAGATCTCACACTATTACTGAAGATGTAACTAATTACCCCTGTGGTAATTACTTGAATCACCTCAGATCAATAAAACAACAGTATCACATGTGAGTGTGGCCTTGAGTGAAGGTCTGGTGTTAATTGCTTTTACAGTAGGTCGGGTGTATGGATTTTGGATTTGCTGATGGTCTTTGTTTTCTCATGTTGTGAAAGGGCTTACAAAAAGAAATCAATGTGATCACCACCCTAAACACCCACATGAGCTGACTGTTTGATAGCTGTAATGAAATGGCGTGTTAAGCCTGGCTTTAGTTGCACTCCCAACAATGCCATGATTTCAGATGACAAGACAGTATTGTGCTTTTGAAGCGACATCTGAAAATGCTTCCTGCTGAGTTGGCTAGCTTTTGACTTTTGAGTCTGCGTTTAACATAAATGCCAATTGACAATGTTTAGAAAGCTTGTAATGTTTGAGCATAGATTGACCAAATAGGATGTTGACCTCTGATATATTTAAAACATCAGTGTTTGACAATGTATCATTTTTCGGTCTCACTTCTGCTGTCTTATGCTTATGAAGCCTCTCAAGTCATATTTCACCCCAAATCAAAATGAATAAATTATATTGTGCTTAAAAAAAAAATTATGCCTATTTTTAGGACCCTTGAGGTTTTTTTTTTATTGTGGCAATTAAGCACAAATATCATTACCATAATAATAAAAATCTTATTCTCATTACTGAAATGCAAAAACGATCATATTTTATTTAAAGGGGCTATATGTAGAATTCAGAAACCCTAGTTATTAGCGACACCGGTGGCCGTTAAGTGAACTGTGTCCACGCTGCTGAGAGCGACGTTTAGATGAATATTTAAATATGTGCTGCGCGTTTTTCTCTCAATAACAAAATAAACACAACAAAAATGACAGCGGTGACAAAACAGCAGTTAATAAAGTATCTGATTATTGCGATGTGGATGTTTGCACAAGCTCTATCATTCACCGGCATCATTTCGACAGATGAGGTAATTAAAATTACACAGTTATGATAGTTTGATTATAATTAGAGACTATAGACTATATAGTCCTGGCTCTGTGAGACTATAGTTTGAATCAATCCCTTTTCTTTGCATGACACATTGACATTACTGTACAGAATAGCTCTTTCTGCATTATCCTGAACTAGGGGTGTGCGATATGACGATTTTTGATCGTGGACGATTAAAATGACTCCACGATCTGCTTTTGAAGAAATATCGTAGAATCGTGCATTAAATCTGTTCTGGCGCCTCTGTCCCAACATACTGAACAACGCGACGTATATTCACATAAAATGTTAACGCAGCGGAACGGGACTGCAGTTCACAAAAGTTCACAATTTGCATGTGCTTTAATGCCTTGTCGGTTAAACATTTAATTCGCGTGCTGATGCGCTCGTGTGCGTTTCTCAGCGCGTACATGTGAAGCTCACATGCACTAAAAGCCTGTCTACCAGTGCCTGGATACTGGACTAAGTTATCTTTCGAGTCTTATTGTGCTTATACTGTTAAATACACACAAGGTTTACATAAACAAAGTCGGTTATGTCTAAAGTGAAAGCAAACTTGAGAAAATTGAGAGAAAATGTGCTTGTCAAATGCGTGTATATTAGACGCGTCGCGTGCAGCTCTTAAAGAGACAGTAGCAATAGTAAACACGCTGTCGCTTGTTCTTAAAGGGATAGTTCACCCAAAAATAAAAATTATCTCATCATTTACGCACTCTAATGTTGTTCCAAACCTGTTTTAATTTCCTTCTAATAGTTTCTAATATTTTTCTAATATTAATATTTTGAAAAAACAGTATAGCTGGTCCCCATTGACTTCCATAGGAGAAAAATATACTATGGTAGTCACTGGGGTATATCAACTGTTTGGTTACCCACATTCTTCCAAATAACTTTTATTTTCAACAGAAGAAAGAAACTTATTCGAGTTTAAAACAACTTGAGAGAGTAAATTATGATAATTTGAATTTATGATAATTTGAATAAAACAACAAAATGCAAAGAGAAAATCACTCACTGCTCTTGACTGATAACTTTAATAGTAGCTTTAATAAGTATCAATGTATAATTTATACAGTGAAGTCTGTTTTGTTTTATTTTCATATTTGTTCATTTAATTACTTTCTTCAATGCTACTGTTAAATACACCTACTGTAGCTGAAAACGTAAAGCACTGTTTAGCCTATTTAATTTGTATATTAAGTTGTGTATGTGTAATGTGTATCTTTGATCTTAATATTTAATAACAAAGAAAATAATGACAAATATATTTATCTTCGCCCCTGTCTGCCATTTTTTTTTTTTTTTTTTTTTTTTTTTTTGTTACCTAAGGCTTTGTTTTTAAAATATGGACATTAGATTGGCTGTAATGCTAAGTCACAAAATAGTAACATAAACCAACATAAAAAGAATCGTGATAAAATCGTTAATCGTGATTTTCCTGAAAAAAATCGTGATATGATTAGGGCTGGGTATTGTTAGGAATTTCACAATTCAATTCGATTTCGATTCTTGAGGCTTCGATTCGATTCGATTTCGATTCGATTCGATATTGATTTATTAGCTTCGATATCGATTCAATAAGTAAATACACAAGTAATTAAGTACCGGAGTATATTTTTAAATAATGTGTGCAGTATTAACAATGTTTAAGAACAAATTGACCCCAGTATGTTTCCTGTCATGGTTTATTTAGCAGAACAAACTGTACAATATTGTACATGTGTTGAACACAAAACACAACTGTAACAAACAGGTTCTTTATTAACACCACTAACAGTGCATGTAACTGTAAGTAGAAGAAAGTATATTTCTTTCTTCCTATACATTCAAGTTATAAATGTAAACATAAGCACAAAATGTGCATACTCATAAAAAAAAGTGCAACCATAGATATTATAACATTACAAAGTGCTATTTTGTCAACACAATAAATAATTAAAAGTTCCTATTTTTGCCCTTCGAAATATTATGATAGTTAAAAGACATGGCTGCAAGTGAGACGGTGTATCATGATTCTGTACTATTCTGCTAGTTGAAAATGTATTATGCAGTAACATAATATTACTCTGAGAGAGTGTGTGTGGTGATTTGTGCATAACGTTACATGTCAGCGCGGCATCACTCGTCAAGTTCGCAGAGAGCTTATTCAGTCCATTTTAAATTCTGATTTTGGCCGCCTCTCAAATGGGTTAAACCATAGATATATTGCCTATGAAGTTCAAGTAAATGCGCTAGAAAATCCGCGCTCATTCAAGGATGTGCATTTATAGCACGAACGGAGAAAGCGCCGACGCCTGCATGATTTCATCTGACGGTAGCATATTATAATCTATCTGTTCCGTGAGAGCAGAACGAACGAGCCTTTATTGACGTTTTTAAATCTGAAAACTCCAAAAAGCAACGAAATTGTCAGACATCCATTAATGCATGTTCACAGAGGAAAACAACTGAAATACAGCGCTGGTTGTTCTCTCGAACGATACAGATTTGACTCACTTCTGCAGCCACTTGCTTGTACAACGCTGAACGCTCTCACTACTAGAGTGTTGCCCACAGCGCCGCCACTGGCCGGCGGGCTGAATCGATTCATAGGATTTGATGAATCGATATTGAATTGAGAAACAAATAATTGCAATGCATTGATGAATCGATATTTTTACCCAGCCCTAGATATGATATTTTTGCCATATCGCCCACCCCTATCCTGAACATTGTATAAGCATTCCTTTCATGTGTCATTGAACGAAAGAGAGGAACTGGAGTGTGTGTAAAAGTCACATCCTTTGAATTATCTCGGCAAAAATGACCCGAATCCTTCACAGAAAAATCAGTCTACAGACTTTCATAGACAACTAAGTCAGGGAATGTCTTTTATTCTTAGTTTCTTTACGAGCTGTTCACACATTTTTGTCATTACAATGTAACTGTGCAAAAGTCTTTCATCAGATTCACACATTTCCACCCTGATAAACTCTACATGGCTTGTGCGCAACATGGTGGTCTACTTTGATCTTAAAGAGGCCTGTCGCTATGCCATCTTTTCCAATCAATAAAATACATTTTATCATGGTTAAGCCCCTGGGGGTCAATGTGTGTGGCCTGGATTCAATGTGTGGCGCAGTGTCATTTAATATGATGTCAGGTAGAGTGCATACAGTATATGTTCGGACGGAGTGTGTATCTTGATTCCACAGGGATCCTCAGACTCGCTAACAGCCGTAGGAAGGTGATAAATGTGTGAAGTGGGACCCGGACCTGTGGAGGTATTTGCCAGAGATATTGGCTAGTGTAAGGAAAATAGAGAGTGGATGGATTTGAGAGTGTGTGTGTGTGTGTGTGTGTGTGTGTGTGTGTGTATGAGGTCCCCTGCTCTCTTTCCTCCTTAAGGGGTCTCATCAATCAGCCGAGCCGTTGGCCGTCCCAATGCACAGATGGTGCTGCGGTGATCTTCAGAGACAGGTTCATATTTCATTGCAGTGTTCGATCCCAAGCTGTGTTGCACAACTGCTCACAACTCTATGGTTTCAAGAGTTGAAGCCTTCACACACACAGGAAGGAGTGCTAGATTGCTAGCATATTCTAACACTGGTTTCTGTGAGCAACATTTTTGCATTTAGATTTCGAAAGTAAATCAAGATCCTGTGAATCACTGTCTAACAAGTGTCCTGTTGATTGTCATGCATGTAAAGCATGTTAATGGATTTAGTCGTCATCAATTTCTCACTCAGATCTCCTACAGCAACCTGTGTCAGTCAACTTAGACTTTTGTCAGTTTAATAGTTAATAGAGTGCTCAGGTTAATTCTAAAATCCATGGTGAGATTTCAAGTCATGGGTTCCATTGGAATTTCAAACCGTTTTTTTTTTTTTTTTTTGAATGGCAGTTTTCAAATTGGCAAGAATTCAAATTTCAAGCTGTAAAACAGTGTGCGATTGGTCTCTCAACATCACCTATACCCACCCACCACACCTGAGATCCAGTTTCAATTGGTTGAACTTTCAAATGACGACTGCTTTCAAAACAAACACTGCGTCATGACCGCGATGCGATCAAATCCCAAAAATCCTATATCTTTAGCCGAGCAGCATGTTGTGTCTCTCCATGATCTATGCAATGTCTTATTTTTTGTTTTGCTTTTCATTCAAGACCACCTGCTCTAAATAAAGATATGCCGATCTATTATGGTTTAATAATGTTTTGTGAAGTTACAAAACATGCGTTGCCAGCGTTTTTTAATGCAAATACTTGGTATAGTTTGGTCTCAAACTGAAATAAATATGCTTGTTGTATTCTGCTAGTAGAGACCTTTTTAACGATATATGACACAAGTCTATCTGTTATGTACGGTGATTTTACAGATCACATTTTCATGTACAGTATAATACACATCTTCTGAAATAGTACTGAAGCGATATCATGTAGGCATATGCATATGTAAAATAACGAGATCATCAACATTAAACAGCATATAAATCAGAACTGCCTAATGTTACTGAATAAAATTTCGACCCAGGACCAGCTACGGGATAGTGAAGCTTTGGGGTGTTGATGGACTCGATCTTCTCCATCTACTTCTGATCATCGGTCTGAATCTGATCCAGACGTAGTCTTTGACAAAAATGTGATTTTCTCAGCTTTTTGCTCAAAATTTTGCTTTTTTTTTTATGAAACACCCACATTCAAGTGTTGATAAAAAGGAATGCATGAAGCTAAAATAAATGCATGTTCAGATATTCATACAACAAAATATTCTGGGTGCCATGAAACTTTTGTGAAAATGATCAAAAATGCTGGCGGTGGCTGGCAACTTTTTTCAAAAACTCTGGCGGGGGAAGAGTTAAAAGCACTTTTTAAGTGATGGTCATATGCCTATATTCCCTGTATAGCCACGCTTCTAAGATTTAACAAGGCCTATTTTGCCACATAAGGACTAAAAATACACAACCCATGGAAAAGACCCAATCTCAAAATACACTGTCTCATGGTAAAAAACGTAGCTATTTTGCGAGGTGGTGATTTTGTATCAATCATACAAAAAAACTTAAATGAGATTCATATGATTTTGGCCACTAGTTTGCCCAAATGTAAAATTAAGAATTACCATGAGATTGTGTTGAAACAGCAAAAGAAGTTTATGTACTTGACAAATCAGACAAATCAAAGTTGTATGTCCGTTTCAGATACAAAACATAAACGGACTGGCAAAAAACAAAACAGTAAAGCAAAGCGGGAAAATCACTTAAAGTAATATTAACCAGACCTTATTTTAATGCATGTATCTATACTGTATAATTCGAAAACCGCTGTTACAAAACCCCACTAGAAATGATAAATGAGCCTGCTGGGTTGATCTGAAAAATGAACATCATGACTTGAGCTCTATTGAAAACTCTTGGATCTCAGTAATGTAAAGACGAAGGGGGTTACATTTTATGAAAAATTAGGAACTATGAGATTATACAATTTATACATTCATTATACATAAATTCAGTGTTGATTTCATATTGATGTTTGTGTTTAAAAGTCATGGCTGACTTTTTCCAGCCAAACAAACTGTTTAACAAAAAACAATCTGTTTATTAGCTTGATTATTTCAAATTATTTTTTGTCCACTTTTACTTTACCTATAATTGTATAGGCATACTTGGTTATTGTTTTTATTTTATTTGTATTATTTGTTATTGTAAATTATCTATTTCAGGTAATTGACAATGCTAAAAATTCAGTTATTAGAAGCAGAGGGGAAAACTTAGGCTATATATGTTGATAAGGGCATGAAGCAAGAAGACAGACATATAAAATGGCAATGTGATGATAAACAGAGGGAGTATTATCAGACCAGTGAGGGGTCCATTTGTTATTACACTTCGGTGAGGTAAATGTTGTGAGTTACTGAGTAACTTCTGAATGGATGTGGTAATCTGGATATCATTGACTTATGCAGAGGTTCTCAAAGCTAAGTGCTGCATGTAATTTGAAATGACCCTGCTGCAGAAACTCAACCAGTGTCAGAAAAGTGTCAAAAGTATCTTGCTCAGTATCCCTATACTAACATGTAGTAATATTGGTCTCAAATCAGATTTCAGTAAAAAGTAATTCGGTGCATCCCTATTAAAAAGTGCCACATTTTTAAAAGGTGTTTATTTAATCTCATCAACCCACCATAAAATAATCTCTTGACAGCCCGCACAATCTTTCTCACTTATGTTGCTGTTGCATTAAAGGTATACTCCACCGAAAAATGAAAATTCTGTCATCATATACTCACCCTCATGTTGTTTCAAACCTGTATGAATTTCTTTCTTCTGCTGAACAGAAAGGAAGATATCTAGAAGAATGTGAGTAACCAGACAGTTTTAGATACCATTGACTTCCATAGTAGGAAAAAAATATACTATGGAAGTCAATGGTATCTAAAACTGTCTGGTTACTCACATTCTTCTAGATATCTTCCTTTCTGTTCAGCAAAAGAAAGAAATTCATACAGGTTTGAAACAACATGAGGGTGAGTATATGATGACAGAATTTTCATTTTTCGGTGGAGTATCCCTTTAAGATAGCTTATGAGGTCTTTTTCACCTTGTATCAATGTTAAATCACTGAACCCATTTTAAGAATGAGGGCAGTGACCCAATGAGGGTTAAAGTGAACCTGTGAAACTGGCTTAGCCAGGTCTTCACAACTCAATCATTTGCCAAGCCCGCAGATTGCATCTTGGTGTGGTGACCCTGCATAACATTCATGGAATTTCAGTCTGTAAACTTTTATCAAATGGTGACCAGATAATTATCCAATCCTGTTCATGGGGGGCCATATTCCTGCAGAATTTAGCTTTAACCCTAATTAAACACTCTTGAACCAGCTAATCAAAGTCTTCAGGATCACTAGAAACTTCCAGCCTGGTTTGTTTGAGCTAAACTCTGCAGGAAGGTGGATCTCCATGAGCAGGATTGGACACTCGAAAGGATTTATAAGAATGTAAATAGTACGTTTCCCTATAACTTGGCAGAGTTCTTTATCCAGGCTTGTTTCTTTTATTAATTATATTCTAGGAGTTTAAAGGGTGTGCCACTCAGCTGGCCAGCGTCAGAAGTTTTGCTCTTTAAAAACTCGCTTTTCCTGTATACGCAAGACAGATAAATCACAACATGGTATTCTTAAACAAAACTTCTTATCTGTGCTGTCACAGCATGTAGGACAGTTACTGAATCCATGGTGGAATTAAAGGGAAAACCAATGCAGCAAGAGTTTATTTTTTTACTTTGTTTGTGGCTCTGCAATAGTGGAAGGTCTTTCTTGGTCGTTTTGTCTAGGAGTGCAGGCATGAGATGGCCCACGCAGGCTCTTTCAGCTGGCTTTATTCAGACAGAAAGGCTGCCTTTCACAAATTCCCACATTCCTTATTAAACAAAACTTTCTCAACAACCTAAATAAAGAGACATAAGTGAGACTCATACAGTGAACCTCACATAAGACGACAAGAATTGAGATGGAGAATTTCCACTTATATAGTGTATAGTTTAAATAACCTTTGGTCTTAGAAAATGGTTAAGTAAACTGTCTGTAGATGTTCTGTGTGAATGTGTGAGCTGGACAGCTGTTGGCACTGTTGTTTTTAAATAGCTTCTCTTTTTTGTATTACTGGCAGCTTTAATTAACCACAGCTATTGTACAGTTATAAACATACAGATAGACATCTTTTGATGTTGCATCACAACTTGCGCTGTATTTGGAGCATTTTGTGTCATTACCATTGTGGTTTTTTATGGGATACTCCTTAATTTATCAACTGGGGTCATATGGCTTCCTGTCATATTTACTTGTGTGGTTTTTGAAGCTTCAACTTTGGGCGATCCTTACACTTGCATTATATGGACTCACAGAGATGAATTGTTTTTCTTAACTCTTTTTGTCTGTGAAGAAAGAAAGTAATACATCTGGCATAAAGTGAATAAATGATTAAAGAATTTGAGTAAAAGTAAAAAAAAATTAAAAAAGGGGTAACTTTTTCAAAACTCATTTCGGGATCCCTAAGAACATGTCCTAAGCCTATGTGTCTGATCGTGGGCCAGTTGAACCCCAAATCATTATTCTTATTCAGGGCTTCCTGAAGACCAGTTAATCAACTTCCAGTCGGGCTACTCACACTAGTCGATTAAAAGTTTTGCACATTACCAACTCCAAAGTCAGTGTTTATAACTAGAGCTTGTTGAGCAATTTCATGGGCTTGTAGCATCCATCTACAGTAGATCCAGGTGGGAATCCATTGATTGTCTGTTTATTTATTGCTGCCTAATGAAATGCAGCGTAATGAGGTTGTTAATGAAGAGACCAGGTGGCACATTGGCAGGGCACTAGCTGCTCCAAAGCACACATTCAGCAATCCGATTCTGTTGACGCAAACGGTGACCTTCATTTCGTGTCAGGCAAAAGTTAACCAAAATGTCCCCAATGTCATCAGAGGCCAATTTGGATGGAGCTCTTCCTGTGAGCGTCAGCCGTTTCTGCAATCTGCCAGGAGAATAGCGTATTCTCTAAGCAAATTCACAGAGTGTGTCTCTGTCTTTCACCTCTGACATTTTGTCCTAGTGTCCCAGATGTCATTGTGATGACTTTGTCCAATTTGTGGCATGCAACTGCTGGACTTTCTTTATTAATCTGTATTATTTTGTTGATAGATTTTTGCCTTCATTCATCCTCATTAAGTGTTCTTTTTGGGATTCATGAAATCGGTCATAAAGTGTCTTGCTTTCAACCTCATACATTCCTCCCACGTTGATGATTCCCACGACATATATCACCTAATATAAAGCAGGGACATGGTGATGGGGGGAAAAAAATAGATGGGAGGAAAATTTATATTTCAATGCTTTTGCATTCTCTCAATTAAAGATGCACTGATATATCGGCCAATATTCGGTATCGGCTGGTAAAAGCAATTATTTTCACTATCAGCCATTGGCCGATTGTTTAAAAACAGCCGATGATCAGGGACGATTATATCTTGTCAATCAAAAGGTAGTGAAAATGTGAAAAACAAGTCAACACCAACCTCAGTTCAAGCTGCAGCGTGGAGCACGAGGCATCTGTTCCACTTTAAAACAAGTTACAGCACGAAAAAACATGCATGAACATCAGAAGGTATGTTGAAAGATACAGTACAACTAACTGAAATGTATCATGTTATGTAATTGCTCAATCAACCGCAGAAACACGCCAATAAAACAGCCTGTGAACAATGTCACTTAACATTGCATTTACCTCTGGAAAGTTATCCAGTGTTCACAGTTTGTTAGTAAGCAATAAAAACACTTAAGAGGAGCTTTTTTTTTACTGTTAGTTATATATGTATGCTTGCATAAATTTGTCATGAAGACAAGTGTTTATGAAAACTACCTTATGTGCAAGTGAGTATACAAACATATAATATATAACAAAACATAATAAATGTGAAAATAAATAGCATTTGAATATAATACTGGGATCTGTTATTAACTTTAACCTCTAATATTATAGTATAGGTAGTACCAAATGAGAGGGTTCCATAAATAGTTTGTAGCATTAGTTGGTAGAGATTTTTGTTCCTTAAGAAAATCAAACTATCGGTATCAGTATCGGCAGATATCATTCTGAATAATCAGCTATTGGTATCGGCAGAGAAATTTTGTATCGGTGCATCTCTAGAAATATGAGGTAAATGGGAAAAAAACTACATTTCAGCGCTTTTACAAGTGAACGCAAGGTTTCTCAGGGAAACGCAACAATGCTGCGAAAGAACGCAGAGTTTCTCAGGGAAACGCTATAATTTTGTGAAAGAACGCTGAGTTTCTTGGGGAACACAATGCTTTTGCGAGAGAATGCAAATGTTTTGTGGGAGAGTTTCTCTGGGGAAACAAAAGAACACAAAAGCACTGAAATATAATATTTCCTACCATTTCAAATTTTTCATTTCTCAAATCATCATGTCCTCTTAGGTGCTCCATACCAAAAATCCCCAAACTGGATCTTCATATTTCTTATTGCTTTTGGAAGAATTGAGGGTCTGCCTCTCCATGTTCTGAGCTTGTGTTTTCTGCCTAAAGAAGTGGGCCATCTGTCCATTGCTTTTATCTAAAAAAAAACGCAAAGCTGAGGCCTTCCAAAACTGTTGAATGGTCCTCTGGAAGCATGAATGCACTAGACATGTCTGCAGGCAAGAAGGAAACCTGCTGAGCTGGGGAAAAATGCCCATCCTGTAAACCTTTAGTCCTGGGAGGGGGATTTACACCTTTTCTATTACACCATTTGAGCAGGACTGTCTAACCCTGTTGGCGTCTCAGTTCTCATGTGAGAACAGGATTGGAGGGGTGTGTGTCTTCACTGGAACAACTGTGGCCTTATTTTACCCAATCATGGGATGATGGACTTTTGAATATATTGGAAATTTGCAGCGTTTCTGCAGAATTGTGCAACCACTGAATTATTGAAAATTAATGCCCACCTTGTGGTGGCAAATGTGGTCATGCAGCATTTTTTTTGGTTTTCATCTCAAAAATATTTCCTTACCTCATTGATTAAGCAGCCTGCTTAGAAACAGCCCAAGCTACTGTTAGTAGTTTGGAAAATCTCTAAATAGCTTGTCATCAAATTTTCTTGACCACCGTTTTGTCTTTTTTTGTGGTGGGGGGGGGGGGGGGGGGGGGGGGGGGGGGGGGGGGGTTATTTTGCTCTGGTGTTTGCTGTTTTCAGTCTCCAGCAGTCTAAAGGGCTAAACTAAAAGCCAAGTGGTTTTACAAAAGTGTAGGATTCGTGAAATGACAGCATCTCTGAATGATTATGCCTTTAAGCTAGCTTACACTGTTTGCTTCAGCTCTTAGGTGAGCTATTCTCTCTAGAGACTGATATGATCTGTATGCGTTAAAGGTATGTTTTACCCATGCAGCATCATTCCAGGTGCATTCCACAGGAGCTTGGAGACAGACACACCTTTAAAATAATTGTCAATGAAGAGCAGATAAATGAATCCATCCTGTTTTGTCTTGCAGGGAACATCCATATCAGCTTAGGTGAGGATGTTTATTATCAAATATTAACTCAATAATTTGATTCTGTCCTGTTTGCAAAAAGGTTCAGTTAAATCACTGAAAAGAATGATTCTATTAACATGTATTCTGCAGTTCACATGAAGTGAACCGACCAGTTTCTGTCAGCAAATTACCCTCCCAATTGGAAATTATTTTAATTTTAGGTTACACTTTATTTTGATAGTTCACTTTAGACATTCTACTAAAAATAAGTAACTTTGCAACTACATGTGAACTAACTCTCATTAGAGAATTAGTAGGTCACAAAAATGTATCAAGAATCACAAAAAAATTTCTTGAGCAGCAAATCATCATATTAGACTGACTTCTGAAGGATCGTGTGACACTGAAGAATGGAGTAATGATGCTGAAAATACAGCTTTACCATTACAGGAATAAATTACATTTGACTTAACAAAAGTTGAGGAAAAAAGTGAGGAAACCTGTTGCCTAACATTAAGTAAATAAACTTCATAAGTGGGTTTTCTCACTTTTTTAAGTTGTCAACTGATCACTTTTTACAGTGTATTTGTATATTATACATATACTGCTGGATCTTTAATGTTGTGGGCCTATTTTTTAGCTGGAGGTCCTGGACTTCTTGTTCAGATACATGCTATCATGTATTCTAGCAAATACCAACAGATAAAAAATCAAAACCTGACCGCCTCTGCTGGAAATCATATAATTGGATTGGTTGGATCTTCCATCAGGACAATTATCCAAAACAAACATCAAAATAAACACAAAAATTGGTCACTGTGCACAAAATGGTGGTTCTGCCATAACTATCTCAATCCCCTGACCTGAACCCAATATAAAATGAGTGAGGAGAACTGAAGAGAAGAAGCGCCAACATTAAAGATCTGGAGAGATTCTGTATTAAGGAATGGTCTCTGATCTCTTGTCAGGTGTTCTCCAAACTCATCAGGCATTATAAGAGAAGACTCAGAGCTGTTATCTTGGCAAAAAGAGGTTGCAAAAAGTATTTAATAAAATGGTGCTATCAATTGTGGAAAATGTGTATTAGAGAAAATAATTTATTTCATAATGAGATTCCCCCTGGAGATGCCCCCAGTTTTAATTGTTTTACTTCAATGAAAGGTTAGATTTTTGTGAAGTTATTTTTGATAAAAAGTCAAAAGGATTAACAATTCTGATTTATTTTCACAGGCTTCTTTTTTTTATATTTACCAAGGGTGCCAATAATTCTGACCACGACTGTATAGTTACAAAGTTACTTATAGCAGTGGTTGTTAATCCCGGTCCTGGCGCCCTTTGTTCCCTTGCTCCCTATGCCATTAGCAGTGCCCTTTGAACTTGAAAAATCTGCAATAAAGCTCTAGATGCATTTGTGGAATGAAGTTAAACACTCCTGCATCAGTTAAAGACACACCCTTCATTCAGCTCATAGTTTTAAATCAGCAATCTAACCTCTCCTCCATCACAAACTGTACTCTACTCAAAATTCAAGTAAGAGTGAAGGGAATGTTTTCTTATGAGTAGAGGGATTCACAAGGGCGTAAAAGATGAAAGTTGCTCTTCACGGGGGTTGGGGTGCTTTTTGTGGCGAGCTCAAGATTAAGTCTCAGAATCCGTAAATTTTGCAGTGCAAGCAAGACTGTTAAGTCTCTTGTTGCTAGGATACCATTTTTTGTGTTTTTGGAGTGTGCACTATCCTCTCCCACGGTATTGTCACTTTGCTATTTTTTAACTTCAAAGGAGGTCAAGGCTTGTTTCAGACCCTCGTTTATGAATAAGCTTGTGAAATGAATAGAACAACAGTTGCCTCTCAAACGAAAGTACATCTCTTGCTAGAAACAAGCCTGAGATGGATATATAGCAACACTGCAACAGATTTGTCTGTTCACAGAAAATGTCCTTACGCCTGGGACTCTGTCCCTGCTGTTCTAAATTCTAGGAATGAGGTGGTTACATAACCCACACTAATTGGGAAAACTCGTGAATTTGGTGGAAGATATCACCACTGGTTGAGCTCAGTTTTTTCTCCACCACAGATGTGCCAGTCAGGGCTCTGTAAAAACTGCACTGAAGCCGTTTCCATCAGATGAAGTCAGAGCTTGCCTGAGGTCTCCGCATTGCGGTTTCATCTCTGGCTCCACCAGCACGTCTTATAGCTATCCAGTGGGACCAGTGAACGCTTGGTGGTCCGAGATTAAAAAGGACACCGGCACAGGGGTAGGTACTAAGATGGCAAGATGTGTTGGAATGCAACTTAATATGAACTTTTTGCGGGACCTGCCAGAAAATCTTAAGTCCTGGATCTGGTGGAGGGATAAGCCAATGCCTTAAAATTCACACCTCCAATTACTCACAAGGCCCCAGAGGGATGGAGACTGCAGAAACAGAAGTCATACTACTGCATGCACATGCACTTTTATGTTACGATAGACCCTCATGGAAAGACTGAGAGGGATGCTGACATGGCTGTGGTTCATTGGCATGTTGAAGTAATGTTTTTCCCGGGTCAGTTGCATAATATGTGGGAAGATAATAACAAGGAAACCTGACCATAAAGCATAAACATAGGCACTGTTAAAAATGCCCATGCTAAGGTCATAGATTTTTGATTGTTTTGGACTATAGACTTGAATCCAGCATTGTAGACATAAGAGTTTATGACTTCTAGCTCTTTGAGAAGATTGTGATTGTGTAAAATTCAGACACATCCTCTAAATTAAACTGAGTTGAAATAGGCAAGCAATGA
Source organism: Leuciscus idus (assembly GCA_021554675.1). Lineage (NCBI taxonomy): Eukaryota > Metazoa > Chordata > Actinopteri > Cypriniformes > Leuciscidae > Leuciscus > Leuciscus idus. Next base: position 20,387,410 of record CM038638.1, on the reverse strand, counting down.
GAATTAACACAAGAAAATGGACTTGTAGTTTAGGAAGGCTAGTCTACATATGATTAAAACATAAATGTAATGATTGATTTCTTGATGTAGCAAGGTTTGTTGATAAGGGAAGAAGGAGGCGGCGGACCTTTCCACTCTTTAATAATAAAACAAATACAAAACGAAAGTAAAAGCGGCAGCCCCTCATGGACATCTGCCGCACAGACATGAACAAAACATAACGTAAAATAGTCCAGGCCTGGTCCTCTCTCATCCTTCACTGTCGTCATTCCTCCTTTTAAGCTTTGCACCGTTCTCACGGCCCTCGACCCGCCCTGCTTGCCACACTTGAATGGAGAGTTCATTATTCATCATAATTTCATAATTTCAAAAAGGGTGGTTGTTTACAAGTGTGGTTGTTCATTTGTGGTATGTTAAGCATCCATTTTTTGGTAATTCTGAGATTTATCATCATTGGCCAGCAGTAGCGGGCAGTGCATTTCACACCTAGGCCTTCAGTGGTGTCCTACCTGAATTAATCCACCTATTAATACCATCATTATGATCCCACGGCTATAGAAACCATCAATATTATACTGCAACGCAGTATAACAGGGCTTTGCATCACATACAGGTATCTTATTCATCGAGAATGAATGCCATTACTAAAGCAAGAAACCCAATTAACACAATTCAATATAGTCCACCCCGTGTTTTTCTGTGCATTTTTGTAGTAGGCTACCTTTTGAGTTCTCCTACCACGGAAACCCTGGGGAATACGGTTTTGCAGGGGATTTGATATTTAAACCCACATTTATTTATTTTAGAAATGCACTTTTAATAGTATGAATGTTTGAAATAAATGAATATTCGATCATAAATTTACAAGAAAAATTAAAAATCATATTCAGCACGGAAAAAGCGGGGACAAAAAAAGCATTATACTCACCAAACCTACTGATTATTTTTACCTCCATTCTTCCCTCAAGAAGACTTCAGTTACTCTGTTGTACAGGTTATCTGTGCGTTTCAAGTCCAACAATAAGTCCTTTTCTATCACCATGGAAGATAATGCTGAAAGTCGAGTCTGTTCAGTCGTAAGTTTTAATTCGCTTTAGGGCTGAGAGTGTCTGCTCGACAGAAGCAGTGGACACAGGGACAGTCCCATGCTCTCACCCAGTTTATTTTTTTTGAAGGAAATCAATGAGATCAGCAGGACTTTTGCCTTCAAAATCAGTCAGTCAGTCAGTTCTGTTTTTACCCGGACAGATAGAATAGTCCATGACTCTGCGTTAAGCTGGAGAAGACTGAATGCGGGAATTTTTTCCGGTATGCTTGAAACTGCTGGGGGTCGAGGAGGGAGAGAAACATTAATTTGTGGGTTTAAAAAACAGTTATTAAATCTAGAGGAATATTTTTTAGTTTATGCAGTTCGCTACAGATGCGGTTTGCTAACTCTGACTACTAGTAAATAGAACGGTACCGACGGCCCATCACTGTTGGCCAGTAACCAGTGCTAAACCTTTGAAAGGTAGTGTGTACTTTTCAGCAATTAAATTATTGTAACATGTTCTGGTTTTCAAACCTCAGTGGAACAAGTCCATATATAATGTGATGAACAACACCTGTGTGAACTTGAGGGGAACTGAATTCATACATCCACTATTAATCATTTTGACACCAGTGGGTTGAAAGTCTTTGCAGTGGCTCAGAAGATTGTTCTGGAAAAAAGGTCTGACATCATTTGTTTGACACTTGCTGTGATAATTAGTGATCTAGAAGTGTGACTAGTACACACTTGTTCATTTGTACACCTTCCTGCTTGATCTTCTAATGAGTGGCAAGTTCTGCTCTCAGTAGTATTGTTCCTCTACAGAATGTGAATTATTCACTTTTCTTCTTTTACAATTCATGGATATGTGGACGGTTTTTTTTCATACTTTCTCTCACCACACAGCCATGTGGTGTCAGAACAGCAGTAGAACTTGAATATTCCCCAGTTGCCTTGTTAAATTTTGTGAAACAGTCCACTGCAAGCACCATATATTGAGAATGTTGCACAAAAATAGGCACATATAACTGTTATATAAACCTACAGTAGACACCAAAATGTTCTGAAGTGCATTTAAAAACAAGAATTTAAAGGACATATTTGGACATGCTCACACATGTTATTCTTGCACCTTCAAGTCAAATTCCTGGGAGTCATTGAGAAGTCAATTTAGTCCTTTATTCAAATTTATTTGTCTTATGTTTCCCTTTTTCCCTGAGATTATAGGCATGTGTTTAGGCTGAGAATGGAAGAAAGTCTCATTGTCAGTCTAAGCAGGGACTTGAAAGGACTAATGAAACCTTGTCTTAAACTGGATGATGTCAATTAATTATCATAAAATCAATTCTTTTGGATCTATTTTCATGTATATAAAAGGGGAACCCTTTATATAAAGAACACTACAGAGGACTTTAAATTTGCCAAGTTGTTTTTTGGAAACTGAAGATTTAATGGTTTATGTTTATTCACACTTGAGTGAGGTGGAGATTATCACAATGCTTCACATAATCATCTTCTGTTTTTTGAACAGGACAGAACAAAAATGCTGTCTGACCTAACATGAAGAAAAAAAATTGCCAAAGAAAAAGTACACCAAAAAATAAGAATTCTGTCATAATTTACTCACGCTCATGTCTTTCAAAATCATATGCTGTAATTTTTTTTCTCTTTTTTTTGTGAAACACAAAAGAAGGATAAAAGTTTCTGAAGCCATAAAATAATTAGGCGAAATAAGGAGACGACGAGCACATGAAGCTTTGTGCCGTGCTACTTATATTAAACATAGAGTAAAAACGCCCCTTCCCGCGCCCAAAACAAGGTGTCTGTGGAAGAGAGTCTGAAGGGACGACATTGTCCTGCAGCACTTCACAAACGATGAGTGGAATGAGAATGACACAACAGTCGTTTATTACACATATATTCAACAACAGCTCATCATTACGCCATCTTTACGTCATTGCACATGCAGAGAACTTTACAGTTTCGATTTTCAATCTGATCAAGTGAATACATGTACTATCGAACGGATTAGAAAAGGTTTAAACCACCCCTTTCAATCGGATTTGGCCAATTCATTCCGATATACGTGGTTACATGTGACTTTTTTTATTCTGACTGTGCTAGTCCGATTACAAATGGATTATTAGGGTCCATCTTAATGAAGCTATTGACAACAATTGTGACCAAATATCTCATGACTGCTCTCACCCTAAACTCTGAGATCGTGGCTCACGGCTCATATGGAGTCTGTGGGACTTTTTGACCTGCTACATCGCATCCACATTTTAAAATACTTAGTTTTTTTTTTTTTTTTTTTTTTTTTTTTTTTTTAACCTCTGCAATGTTAGTGGTCCATGTGGAGGGAAAGTAATCTGTACTTGGCCAGAAACAACACAGATAATTCAAGTTCATGTCTTCCTAGATAAACACATTGGCGTCTTGGGTTACATAAGGGTTCCTCTTGCCAGTGTTGAGATTACACCCTTTACCCGGCTTAGAGGATGCATTGAACTTCTAAGGCTTATGGTGTCAGCGTTAGTTAGAAGTATGTGGCATCCGCTAGAATTGGACCGCAGGCGCTCTTCCAGCCACCCACCAGCAAACAAACAGCTCAGACACTCCAGTCTGCCCTGTGTGTGTGTGTGTGTGTGTGTCTGCTCTCAAGAGAATCAAAAGTGGAAGGCAAGTCTACACGTGATTTACATGTGAACGTAGTGGATAAGCAGGTAATTAGTTTGAATGTACTTTTTTCATAATTACCATGTTCAACGAAAGACATGTCTTCATGGCCACACCTTATGTGGTGTTAGAACTAATGGCAGTGTCTAGTGACTAATTTGCTATATGTCATTCTGGCCGATTCATCAACAGTTATTTAGCTATTTTGAGATTATCGATCACATCACATTCTGAAATTCATATGAATTTTTCCATGAATTACCTAGACTTTGGGGGCCCACCATAATCTAACCTGTGCTGCCACAGTTTCATAATGAACCGCGAATATATATATTTTTTAAACTTCTCATAATAATATACTGTAAATGTCTCTAAGGTTGTTTTGCACCATTGCTTTGGCAAAGTATCTGTCAAACGAAATTAAAACAAAAGTGTGATATGACTTTGTGCCCTTGCCAAATCACAAAAGACTAATTTAATTAAATAAGTATATACTACTACTACTACTACTACTACTACTACTAATAATAATAATAATAATAATGAATAGTATTATATTCTTATTGTTAGGCTTCTTAAAACACCAGTGTGAATGTAATGTAAGTCAATATAGACTGAGACACTATATCACAACTAAAAAGACCCCAGACCCCCCTAGAGGGACCCCCCTAGGGGACCCCCCTTAGACCAATGACCACCCACCTAGTCTCACAAAATCCTGAGGGAAATACTGGTATGGTAGTAACAATAATTGTGTTGGATTATGTATCTAAGGTAGCTTTTACTAATGTATGAAGACTGTTCGGCTACTGATGCTGTAGTCATACACTTGTTTCATGTAAACTGAATGGAAAGGAATCTCTTTGCCCGTGTTGATCTTGGCATCTGGTAGTAAATAAAATATTTATTGGACATTTGTAGTAGCTGTGATGTGCTCAGCTGCATCTCTGAAGGCCATCTGATGTTGTGATGCGTCTTCTGTCCCCCAAGGAAATGTGTTTGATCCTGCTGTGGTCTCGTGTGACCAGCATTTACATGGTTATGTAGCTTGTAGACCTGAGGGATTATGGGATAAGGGTCTTATTTTGTTGTCGTAAGTCAATTTGATCCTGGAAGTTCAAGAAATAATTAAAGTATGTGGAATTTTATCAAACATACCTGATATAACTCGTCAGCTCATCAGTTGAGGATCCAGTGACCTGCATTGGATACGTTTAAAGTGGAGACATCCTAAATCCAAACTGTTTGGGGGCCTTCAGGAACAGAGTTGGGAAGTACTGTTGCTTTTCAATCGGGAGGAAAAAAAACTTCCTATCAAATCAAACAAGCCAAACTCTGGTGTCAAACAGTAAAAGGAAACCAGTTTCTGCAAGTTATAAAAAAAAAGTGCTCACTTCTCTAACAGTTTCCTTTCCTGTCCAGCTGCAGTTTGGTGGGATGGCCTGATCTTTGGTAGTTTCTTCTTGGTTGCACCATGTTTTTCATAGTTGACTTCACATTGCTTCAAGAACAGATCTAAGCTTTACCAATCTTTGTGTAATCTTCTCCAGCTTTGGTCCTCCCACCAACAGACAGTTCCTTCAACGCATGGGAATAAGAACAAGGGGTTATTCAAGCACTGTATAATTTAAAAGGTCTGGGAGCTCAAGCTTATAATTGAAATTAGTGTAAGAGTTTGAATACTTGGCCTCACACGTCTTAAAGGTGAAGTGGTAAGTGGATTATTTCTGCATCATTTGTGGCATTAAATGGAATCGTTAAAATAACGACTTTTCAAACTTCACCCATCTGTCATTGGCCTCACAAACAGACGCTGGTCTGGACAATCAAGTTTTTTTTTAAAGACAATAAACATTTAAAAATATTTCTTCTGTAGAGCTGCTTTGCAGCAGAAATTAAAGTCATTTCTTAATTGATGAATTTTGCAACAGTTATTTTCCTGTTTATTTCTGTGAAGCTGCTTTAAAACCATCTGTATTGTATAAATCGCTATACAAACAAATGTGACGAATTTATTTGAAAATGGTCAGGAAAAAATATTTCAGTGTCCAAAATTTTACAAACTTTACCTTAAAACACAAGACATAATAAATATCAAAACTCTCCCTAGTTTCCTAACAGAGTAAACAAACAGCACTCAGCGCTTGTCTCCCTGAGGAAGCGACTAGGCTCTGAGCAAATGGCTTCATTTGTAGTTGTGTGCTCAAGTGAGGATCAAGGTCACTGTTGCAGTCAATGATTAAACTAAAGACAACGCTTCCAGCAGCAGGTAAAGATTGAAGCGTACTGTAACATTGTAGCTGGTTATTCAGTCACTTTACTTTGGTTCAAATGGATAGTTCAGCCAAAAATAAAAATCCTGTCGTCATTTACACTCATGTCATTCTGAATCTGCATGACTTACTACTTCTGTGGAACACAAAATGTTTTTTGTCCATACAATGAGTCAGTGGGGTCCAGTGTTTGTTTTTTTGTTTTGTTTTTTTGACTTTCATTGTATGACTTTAATGGCAGTCTAGCTGTTCATTACCACTCTCTCCACCAGTGAGACTTTGTCCGCACTACTGCATTGTTTACGTTACGTTGTGTTGTCCTAGCTCTTCTGGTTTCTCTTTTTGAATTGACGAATACAGAGTACTGCCACCTGCTGGTATGGAGAATTATTTCTCCTCAAGCAGGAACGTCCCAGTTGGCCGTTGGCTGTAGGGTGGTGAGTAGTGTGTAGAGTCAGACCATTGGCTTTGCAGTGTGTTCAAGTGCAACTTTCAGGCCCAGACGCAGGCGACTTGAGGCGACACCACAGTCTACTGTCGTCACCTCCAATTCTTTAATGTTGGATTGGTGTTTCTGGCCCTTATGGGACTTTTCCTCCATTTTATCATCCTTCAGGTGAAATTGTAAAATGTGAAAAAAAAGCTCTAAACAAGCCACACAAGTATCGTACATGTTACTGTTTAAACAATTTTTCTTCAAATCCCCAACAGAGAAATACTAATAGTGAAGCATGCCTTAGCAAACACCACTAATACACCTAATGGATCCCAGTCTAGAACCTCAACATGAACTCACTATCCAAACATGACTCTCTCTCTCTATCCATTTCTGTCTTTCTCTAACATTCTTTGTTTTCCTTTATCCTCTGTTCTTATTTCCCCTATCCTGCTGTGAGACAAAAATCTTGTGCAGGCTTTTAAAAAAGATTTTTTAACCAAGTTTGAATTCTAAAGTCAGACAAACATTTAAGTTTTTTTTTTTCAGAGTTAATTTAAGTTTATAGACGGCCAATAGCTTTTTTTCCCTCTCTTTAAGTTTCATTGTCTGCCGTGCTGTAGTTTTCTAACAGAATGAGGTCAGACTGTAAGGAATGAATTATTTTAGGGACTTTTGTTTCTGCTTGGACTGCCACATCTTGCAGCAATTGATCCAGCAACTTCTTGCACACACCCATTTTAAAGCTTTCGCTTTGAGTTTTTTCCTCAAATTCTTTTCCCTTTCTGTTTCTCTTCTTCAAGACTCACTTGAAGAGTCATTCACAAACACACACACACACACAGTTTTGATTTGTATTTAAAACACATGCAGTATTGGCAGCGCCCACAGTGTGTTGCAACAGATGTTCAAAAGAAACTGAACGACAGCATTCCTGTAGGCTCATCAGTGTGTTTCCAAGAAGTCTGAATTCATCTCAGTTCTCTCGGAAAAAACCCTGCTGCATTTGTGGGATTTGGGTGCGACTGCTGTTGAAAGGGAGTGCTTGTGGTGTCATGAAGACAGCTTTACGTTTGCTGTGGCCTATCCTGAAGATTCCCGCGTGAGCCTTGTGCCGCAGTGTTTGGAAGTGGGTCATGGCATTGCTGATGCGATTGGAAGCGACAAAGCGAGAGGGCCAGACTCAGTCCCCCACCCCCACACGCTCATCCACGTCGTGCCGCCACACACAAACATCCATGTCAGTTCACTGAACTAACATGGGCAAATAGCTGATCAGCGTGTTAGATTTATTTGATTATGATATGCAGAGTTGTCTCTTAGTACATTTGGAGCTGAATTTTTGGAGTCTGTGATATAGTAAACCAAACTACAAGAAATGGCGTACATTATGTGCAATTTTTTTTTACCCTATAAACTGCAAAAATAAACAATACTGACATACACACCAAACAATACAAACACAAGAATAAAACAACTATTTTGAAGATTTGGAAGCAGCAGAATATTTCAGCCAACTTTTAGTCAAAATAGTCAGATTGTATATATGAAATATAAAGTATATATGGAAATACTTGCGTAACTTTGAATTTGTTACATTTACAGATAAGTACACCTTAATTTGCAACACGGAAGCTATTTGATGAGAAGATGTGTGAGACTTCCAATTAATTCGCCTCTATAGGTAAATAATTAGAATAACAGTGCATAAATGGTAAAACATTTTGTGCTACAAACCAGTGTGTGATTTTGATTTTGATAATTAAAACAATATTATAACAAATGCCAGTCTGCAAAATAAGCAGCATAACAGACTTTTTGTGTACATAACTGGAAGCAAATGACACGGGAAGCCTTGCACATTCAAGCTACAAATGGCCGTGCTCCTCTTATGTTAAAAATAAGTTGGATATATAACAGTAAAATTGTATTTATGGACTGGCATATGAACTTTTACTGCAATTAATCCTAAAATTAATTGTGTATTTAAAATATATATAATATAAATAAATAAAATAATAATTTTATTAGCTCTTTAAACACAAGCTTCCGCAGAGAAAGTAGTTGCTAGCAAGCAGCAAGTTCAAACGAGACGGGCATTTAAGGGATATGGTACAGTTATACCACTTATTACACGGTATTTCACCACATAAATAATAATAAGAGATATATAAGAGATATTGATTTGAGATTAAACTAAATCATACCTGTTTGTTATCTTATAATCTGTTACAGTGTACAAGCACAAAACAATCGTCTCAAAATGGCATCAGCTGCGTTTGTATGAAACGAGAGAGTGAGTCCACGATACCCAGATGACATAATTAAATAACTGTACACAAAATATTGATTTGAGTTTTAATATTGTATTAGCTCACCAAAGGCAAAACTTCCACAAGGAAAAATCTTTCCTAGCAAGCATAAAGTGCCGACTTCAGTAACCCAGATGATCCAGTGTTATCAGTTTTTACAGGTTGTTATTGGGGGAATAACATACCGCTAGATGGTGTGATTGACCAATCAGAATCAAGTATTCCACCGAGCAGTGTAATAAATTATATATAAAATGCAACTTGCCAAAGTGGCTAGTAGGAGTGACTGCGTTACACACCACTGCTGAAATCCACCCGCACTAGTGTTAATGTCAAGCCCTGAATTTAATGTACTTAACCGCACTGCGAGTATAATAGTTTTGAATATGAAATACTGAATAATACATGCACTGGTTGTTATCTTGAATCAGGCCCAGAGGGATTTCTGAAGACTTAACATAGAGTTGTTTAAATGTTCGTTGTCTTTTGAGCTGAATCTTATAGCAAAAGGTCAGTTATGTTGTCCTCAAACCAATAGCTCTAATGAGGCTGAGTATGAAAACTGCTTTTGGGTATAGTGGAGTCATATTTTGGTAATACATATGTTGATATTTAGTTTAGGGTCCAATTCTCACTATTAACTAGTTGTTTACTTGCATGCATATTACTAGGATATTGTCTGTTTATTAGTAGTTACAAAGCAGAAATTAATGCCTTATTCTACATGACCATATTCTACATCCCTTAATCCTACCCAATACCTAAACTACCATTCTAACTTATTAATAAGCATTAAATTAATAGTTTATTGAGGCAAAAGACACAGTTAATAGTTAGTAAATAGTGCGAATTGGACCCTAAAACTAAAGTGTGACCCATATTTCTAATAGCTGGTTCTGGTTGGAATGGTGTTTGGTAGTGGATGGATCTTTTCCCTAGGACGCTGGTCCAGAGATTTTGTGGATCGGAGTTGATTCTTAATCGGCTTGGCCCGTGCCCATAGTTCAGTCAGCCAGATGAAGTTAGATTAGAGTGTCACAAGGGAATTGCAGCCGCCCAGCACTGCCTCGCTGTCCACCGCTGAGGGCTTTACTCAGACACGCCAGTGGGTTTAGCTTTTAGGCTAATAACTAATGCCACCAATCTTATACACCCTGCCAACACAGTTGGTATATAAAATGACTCTTTTATAACAGAAGAAATATGAACATTATTGTATGGCATTCATTTTTTATATTTTCACAAAAACTGAACAGAAGCGCATTAATTAAATGATTGAAATCAGCACATAAACACTTTTTGTCTTTTCTTCCTCAAAAGGGAACTTTTGGCTGTTACAATTTACCAATTTCCCAGCTAACTGTCAGCACATGTATTTCATTCCTTGGATAGCCAAATGAAATAAACTGCACGTCTTAAACAGTTTTTTAAAAAGTTAGTTAAAGTATGTGCTTTATTTCTGCTCACAATAGTAATTGGTGAACTGCAGGAGGTCGGAAAGTACGGTCTTTGCTCAGTTGGTCAGTAAGACCAAATGTTAAATTGCAGCGTAATATATTTTACAAACAAGAAATATGTTATGGGAGTGTAAAGTCACATTTAGTTAGTGGGTCCCCTCATCTGAGGGGTGGGACAATGCTCCTAGTTGTTCCCATTAATTAGTTCAAATGGTCGTTTTCAATTAATCTATTCAAAACTATAATTTAATGATTTGTTTGCTTCATGACTCAAAAATGTTTCCCGAAGTCACTATGTTTTTCACTTAAAGTCCCCCTGTAGTCAATCATTTTATCCCTCAAAACTCATCTTTGATCACCAAAATGACATAGTAAAAAAATTCTTCATGCCTTAAAATAGCTTGAATGTAACTCTACACACTTGCCTCATTTAGTATACGCGGTTATATGAATATGCAAATTATCCCCGCCTCCACTCACTCACACCAGCTCAGAGATCCACTCGTTTGTGATGTCAGAAACGCCAGCGATTTCAAACCGTGTTTTTGAGACTGTCTTTGGTTCACTGCAGTTTTAAGGAGAAAATACTCCGCAATGGTGTTGACTTATTAATTTATTCATGGTTTGTCTTAAAGCATATTAAAAACACCACACAGACATATAAACAACATTAAAAACTTGATTTTCACCACAGGGGGACTTCAAATGTTTTTGTTAAAAATATAATCTGTTCGAATGTTTATTCAACTACCTCTGGAAGTGGTCAAAAGTGGACAAGCTCAAAACGTTTTAGACCCTGTTTACACCTGTATTTAGCATTGTCCACTTGTGATCCGATCGACCAAAACACAAATCATAATGCCATAGTGGCTTGACATGTGACACCCTTTATAGGCATTGGGACATTAACAGTTACAGATTTCTTTGCAAAGTTCACTGCTGTACCATCTACAGCAGTTTAGAGTAGCAGCTGTAGACTGCGGTAAAATAATTCTCTCATGACAATTCTTGCAGTGTTTGGCATGGTAATGGATATGACAAAGTTGATATGTTTGGTCTTGGTGTAATAGATCTGCTATGGTGCTGCTGTTATTGCTGCTGCTGCAGAGCAAGTACGGGACTTGCTATTGCCAATACAAACACGACACTCTGCTGTTGTCAAGTAAGACATGCTGCTGCTGTACAATAACATACATGATTTACCTTTAGCAGATAATACAGGTGGAGCTGGGGAGGGTGGAGGGTTTCTGAAAGTGCGCTGCAACTGCTACAGCAAATGCTGACCAAGTATTTGAATGTTAAGCAGGGAGTTTGTTGGCTACTGATACAGCAGGAACCAATCAGCTGTGCCCTATAGAGAATGATGTGACTGCAAGCAGATTGAGTTAAGGATCTATCAGCCTGCGCCATCTAGAGTTTCATGACAGAACTTTGTATTTATCATTCACTTAATCTAAACCCTGTGACCTATGATCTTATAATTCAGTATTGCATTGCATTATTTCTTTTCTTGTTTGTTTTTTGTCTTGCATGTTACGAGGTCTGTCATGTGGTGTATAATTTTCCATGCGGTCATAGCCAGAACCATGATGCAAGCCCAGAAATTGAAAGTAGTATTAGTCATGTTACTGGCTCTGTACAGACCACATCAAACCATGCATGACGCTTTTGGTCATTTAATTCTTTGACACTGTGTACAGAGAAAACATAAATAATCTCATCTGTGTTACCAGAAGGAAGGCTAATTTTAGGCTTAAAGTACGGTGGCCGAGAGAGCTCAACGCGCTGCAACTGAAGAAAACACATGCAAATAGAAAAAACACCCGCAAATTAAGAAAACATCTTCATCAGTTTCACAACACATGTGTGCTCCAAATATTTCACAACACAACCAAATACAGAAACGCGCTGCAAAAGTTTACAACACAACCAAATACAGAAACGCGCTGCAAAAGTTCACAACACAAACAAATACAGAAACGCGCTGCAAATAGGACAGAACACAACGGAAATGTTTCCGGGGAACCCAATAAGTGACGGACGGACGGCTGGGACGTGCTTATTGCTCGTGAGCTTTACCTATGCCCTACTCTCTTAAAAGGGCAGACGGCAGAGCCCTTGAATTGGGCACTTTGGAGGGAGCGGGGCACTTGTGTGCCATTATGTTGATGAAGGGAGCAACGAAAGACAACGTAATTTCCTCATTATTTTCACCTGGGATGTTCCCATGACAACGCAGCGCGTGTCCATCAGCTGAATAGCCGTTCTTACCAGAAATATAATATTATTGCTGTTAACATAACTGTTGCAAATAAATATACATTTTATACAACAAAGTTTTTAAAATATGCGTTATATCTGTGTGTGAGTGTCTCAACTTTAAAACTTGCCGTCTCATATTTGGACCCTAGCTGCATTCTAACATTTCTTATGAAACTTATTTTAACATAACATGACAAAATGTGTACAATGTAACTGATGTATAGATTAATGTCTTTCCCTCATGTTCTTTTTCTCTATCTTTATTTATTTATTTTAGTCTTCAGCTCATTGTTCTTTTTAGTATTCTTATGACATTGAACATATTGTAAATACATTTTGTATATTGTATACAAAGTTGTATGCCATAAACGTGTCATCTCTGTATGTTTTGCAAAAAAATTTAATAATAATAAAAGTAGACAGCTGTAAGCGCGTCCTAGCCGGGTCCGTCACTTATTGGGTTCCCCGGAAACATTTCCGTTGTGTTCTGTTCTATTTGCAGCGCGTTTCTGTATTTGTTTGTGTTGTGCACTTTTGCAGCGCGTTTCTGTATTTGGTTGTGTTGTGAACTTTTGCAGCGCGTTTCTGTATTTGGTTGTGTTGTGAGTATTTGGAGCACACATGTGTTGTGAAACTGATGAAGATGTTTTCTTAATTTGCAGGTGTTTTTCTATTTGCATGTGTTTTCTTCAGTTGCAGCGCGTTGAGCTCTCTCGGCCACCGTATTAAAGCACTGTGGGATTAAATTAAAAACACATATGCATGAGAAATTAAAGCTGCAGTAACTTTTTTGGGTTAAAAATTATCCAAAATAAATGTCTGAGCAAGTACATAACCAGCCAGTGTTTAAAACTATCTGCTTGCCTTAGCTAGATTCAAAACGGTAAGCTAAATGTTTTTAATTCCAGTGGTACTGGTGGATTTCTGAAGCGTCATTACGCGTCATTACGTCACATCTGTACACATAAAGAAGGAGTCTCGGCTAGTAGGCTTTATTGCGTGTGAGGATGTTAGAGGTGGAGATTTATAGCCTTTTCTCACAGCACTTGATATAATTAAACTTATCAATTTGATGGCGGATCCAGAAAGGTTCAAACGACAATCACCAGTGACAACTGGAGATTCACCCGTTGTAAAATGCAAAAACTTGTGGCTACAGAAAAAAAGAGACTGCAACCGGGCCCATGCGAAAACAAGGATAAATATCGGAAGGGCATTAAATGTAGTCACGCAATGCTGATGTTGTTAACATTAACAATTTGAGAACAAAGTATAATTTGCACCGTTTAACATGATATGATAAGCGAACGTCAGATTTAATCAGCGCGATTTACTGCAATGCTTTTTTTCCCTTAGTTGGTTAGAACAAAAGTGGATATTACTTACTTTTTCAGATGACATTTTCCGGTGAAAATTCTTATGTTGGTCATACTTCCAAAAAGTAGAATCTGTGATTGCGAATGACAGTATCCACACCGGCACGGTGACTGACAGCCGCACATTCTCCTCAAACCATTGGATTCACCCGCACTATGCCGTGCCGAGGCACGTGAAGTTGATAATTCCGCGAATAACTGCAATTGCAGATTCCGAACAGACAAAGAGGAAGAACTACAGACTGCAGCTTTAAGTAGGCTGAATCAATTCAAAACAATCCCCAAAATAGATCACAGGGTGAATTCTCAAGTCTTTAATTAAACAGAAGTTTCACCGCAGTTTGAAAAATTTCAAAGGTATGTGATTTTGGGCTTCAAAATGCTTCACCTGATGTGCTAGTGTTTGTGACTTTGATTCAACAAATCTTTTGATCACAGTACCAAAAAAGACTTTCAATCAAAGTTCATTGATTCATTTAGCGACACTTTCTTTCATTGTTGAATGCGATTGACACTTATGCTGATCTGAAGAAATTAGCAATAGTTGGTCAGCAGGTTGTCTTGTAGAGTGTGTTTGTTCAGGAGGTCCAACCTGAAATGTTCCTTTACAGTAAGTTCACAGCAAAAATTGGTTCTCATAAATGATTCTCAGTTCACAACAGAAAAGCCACTAGTTACTATTTTTTTCTTTCTTTACATTAGATTACATTCGATTTTAAATGTTCTCCCTTTTCTATTTTGTCTTACAGATGCATCCTCAAACTACATTCGCCAGCTGGAAACCAAGGTCCGGATTCTAGAGGACAATAACAACAAACTTCTGTCACAAGTAAGGACTGTGTTAACAACATGCTTTCTTTCTATAGCACTTGCATATATGAGTAACTAGACCTAGATTTGCCATCGGGTGCCAACCTTAGTGGTGGCAGTTTGGGGTTATGAAAGAGGCAGCCAATCTTTAATTCATGGTGGGTCAAACTGTTAAATTGGCACACAGCATCCCCTCTGGCATGAAGAAGGAGCGGCTTACCGTCATGCTGGGATTGTGTGGGCATCTCTGAGCGTCTGTGGCCTCAATTTAACCTCTCTCGTGGAGAATGAGTGGGTTTTACCAACCGAAAGAGCATTTAAAGTTCACCTATGTATCCTTAGGGCACCACAATCAACCTGCTTATCACCAAAAGTCAGAAATGTATTTCCCCTCTATAGTACAGACATCTTCAACAAAACACTTACCGTGAACCCATCCAGCAGAGGAGCATTACAGCCCACTCTCCTCTGCACTTGAATAGGATTTCAATAGTTCTTTCACCTCAAGCTTGTGTAGGTAGGAATAAAACGTGCATATTTAGAGAAGTGAGGGGCAATTACATTTTCATGGCTTCACAGAGGTACTTTTTAAAACCTGGTAAAGGGATAGTTCACCCAAAAATCTAAAAGTGAACTGTACTTTGATGACTGTACAGGGCTGTTACTACTGTAACAATTGTTTTGATTATCAATTAATCTGTTAAATATTTCTTCAATTAATCGGATACAAGATTTACTGTATTTAATTGTTGTAAATTATACCTAATGTACTCCTCTTAAGCAATGACCAAAAAAGATGTATTGAAGTAGCGTATACAGGGTTTGAAGTTAACTTTTTCACCCTCCGGCCAATTTGGCTACTAAATTTTTAAATGATCGGCCATTCAGAACTTCTACTAGCCAAAAAAGAAGAAATGAACCAAGTTAACTACGTCACAGCTTTTATTTATATATACATATACATATACATACATATATATATATATATATATATATATATATATATATATATATATATATATATATATATATATATATATATATAATTTGGATTTCATATTTCTTGGATAGAATAATCCAGGACCCTCTCATCCAGCCATCTCCTCCCTTCCTCATTCATTTTCATCCTTTTCACCAAAAATGTGTTTTAGGTGGACAGATCAATCAAGTGAGTAAACATAGTAACACGCCAAATTGGCTAGTGATTTGACAGCTTTACTCGCCACACTTGATTTTTACCCGCATTTGGCGGGTTGGCGGTGTGGAATATATTATGTCAACCAAAAAAGTTTTAAAATATAAACATTCAATTATAAATCAAAAATCAACTGTTTGTTTACAGATACAATATATACACTAGTTAAGTCAAGTCACCTTCATTTCTATAGCGCTTTTAACAATATGGATTGTTTCAAAGCAGCTTTACAGTGATAATAGGAAATTAATGTAACAGATTGTTTTGGCTTTACAGCAGCTCTAGAATAAAGTTATTGTCCAGCTAAAGTTAGTTTTGATTGATTCACTTCCGTTGCAAAGATCATTAGTTATTAACTTAGGGGCCGCTTACACAACACCGTTCTAACAGAAAACCATAAACGCGCTCCGGCCCGCTCATCCGCACAACAACAGTACCTGGTGTCTTGAGTACGCAAACCCTGAAATAGGTTCCAAGGTGCAAGCGTTGAAAATTTTTGAAAAACGTTATCATCTCCGCTACACTACTGGGCAAAGGTTTGAAATAATGTTTGTTTTTATGTTTTTGAAAGAAGTCTCTTATGCTCAACAAGGCTGCATGTATTTGATTAATAATACAGTTAAAAAAAAAAACAGTAATATTGTGAAATATTACCATTTCAAATAATTTTCTATTTTCAAATATTTTAAGTTCATTCATTCCCGTGAAGTTAATTTTCAGCATCATTACTCCAGTCTTCAGTGTCACATGATCCTTCAGAAATCATTCTAATATGCTGATTTGCTGCGTCACAGGAATAAATGACATGGTTATTTTAAATTGTAATAATATTTTACAGTATTACTATTTTTACTATTTTTGACCAGATAAATACAGCCTTGGTGAGAATAATAGACTTCTTTTAAAAATATTTGTAAAAATCTTAATTTTTCCAAACTTTAGAATGGTACACTGTATACTGAAATTTATTTTTGGTTTGGATATAAGATATTCTATTATAATGCCATTTCAGTAAGTATATCATTGTGGGATTACAATTAAATAATTGACATTTTAAAACTTTTTTTTGTTCATTGAACAAATATTTTATTTAAAATATATATTTTAGTCAAAATAATTTATGTTCCTTTTCTCTGATACTGTCCGTCGACATCCACTCAAATAGGCCTATGGCATATGTTGCTAGATATCAGGTTTGACATTGAAATCAGAACATCAACAGTGTCACGACTGTTGTATGGCTTCAGAAAGCTTAGAATATGGTGCACAAGCCAATGCCATATCAGTCCTTTCACCTTTAATATGTACAGTAAAAGAGCAGCCAGTCCTTTCTTTAGCATTTCTTCTTTGTGTTCCACGGATGAAAGAAAGTCATATACTGGGAATGACACGGTGGTGTATCTCTGGGTGAATTATTCCTTCAGTCTCCAGTGAGAATAAAAACACTGTGTGGGCACTGGAAATACTGACTACAAAGCAGTTCTCATGAAGCCCTTTGTAGGTAGAATTCATCACAGTATTCATAGAAACAAAGCCGAAAGTGTTGGCATGGCCAAGGGCTTGAAGAGAAAGAGTCCATGGATCTGCAATAATTCTCTCTTTTAATCACATATCCTCATTACGTTTTCATCGCCAGCCCCGCTCTGTCTCGCAGTGGATGTGGGTGTATCAGACGGCGGTACATTTAAAATGTTGTGCCATTTCGAGTCAAAGCTATTTGAGTCTCTATCTCTGAACATGTGGAACATAGGGCTTTGAATGTCTGAAAGCATTTTATCCCCAGGATGGAAAGCACTTTGTAAGAGTATGATTAAAATGCAAGAGAGTTACTTTCTCCCTCCGGTCAAATGAGAGAAAACGGTTTTCGTCTCATCGGTGCGGCCCTCTGAGAATGAGTGCATTCAGTTGAAGCATGATTAATTCAGAGGAGAGCTCAATCCTTCAGAGAACACTGTCCTGAGCGCACATGAACTGAGCTGAACTCGTGATTTCCCAGGATACCTACACTAGGCTTTTCCTAAAAGCCATTTCAGCTGTTGCGATAGATGACACTTTTGGTTTGTAACTTACTTGTGACCCTGAGATTGAAAGGTCTGTTGTCATGGAAAGGCCCTATAAGTCTTTATTTTGCTGACAAATGTCACATTCACGTCATGGTATAAACGGGTCACCAGTGTTAGGGAAAGTTATTTTTAAAAAGAATGCAACTTTTTTTCACCTGGACTGTTTTTTTGTTTTTTGTTTGTTTTTATAAATAAATAAAAAATATCTATTTTTGGCAAATGTTAGGGCCCCTTCACTCCAAAAGTGAAATGAATGAAGGAAATGCAGGATGAATGAAATGCACATTCACTTCTGTACAGTAGAGGCGCAGCTCAAACAAACTTTTGAAGAAAGACGAAAGTTCAACACTCTTACTTCAGCAATACATTTTTTTTTAAATTAAACACAAATGTGATGTTTATTTAAAGTAATTTTTGCTTATTAGTACAGTTAAATTGGATGATCAAAGGTCAGCTACAAAGACGTTGGTTAATAAAGTGAGATTAAATACATTAAGTATATTTGTGTGATTTAAAGTCCCCTTGTGGTGTAAATCAAGTTTTTAATGTTGTTTATGTGTCTATGTGGTGTTTTAATGTGCTTTAAGACAAACCATGTGCAAATTCATAAGTCAACACCCGGTATATTTTTCTGTTGATATGAGGAATCATGTGAGCAGTTAACACTGAGGGTTAACACAAAAATTTGAAGTCTGAAGCCTAACTGTTTGAATAGGCAATCTGATGATTATAATGTATTTGTTTAATTGGTTTGTGAAATGTCTCTTGTGTTCTCCAGCCCTGTAGCCGTTATAGCTTATCAAAGCTGTCCATGAAGGTAACTTTACCACACTTTTGCTCAGTGGTGATGGAGCTTTATTTCCTCCTAGCTCTCTTCTTGCTTGTTTCTTTTCTTTGTATTCACGTTCTCTAACTTAAAAAGCTGGTGTGTAAAATGGCATGCTAGTCTAAGTGCTTGTGCAAACATGCTGGGCTAATGGCGCATGAGCTCATATGCTTGTCCCTCTTTCTGATCTTATCATTTATTCAAGCAACACAGGTAGTGCAGCATCAATTTTTCATGTCTGACAAACTGATGGATGTAAAGATGAGTATGAACATATTTAAATTTTTTATAAATGCACCCTTATCTGTCTTGGCCACCGTCCCAAATCTTGAAAAAGAAGATGCACCATTCTTTTTTTGGTTTTAGCACTGTCTATCAAGTATGAATCCAGTTGAGTTGCATTAAATTATATTTGACTGTCCAGTAAAATACGGACGTGCTTATGTTCAAAACTCGCTAGTTTTTGGGTAGTCTGACTTATTACTAATTACAGTCCATCAGATTTTGGACAAAGCAGTTTGCAATATTAAAGCAATTTGTAACACAAAGCAGTGTTTTGATGGGAATTTACTTTTGTCCCTGAATCACTACTGCTAAAATATTAAAGCTAAATAAAAACAAACAAAGTCTAGACAGTAATTGACTAGTCTATTGCTGAGTGACGGGGTGATCCTACTCATCTCTAGTTTAACGATAATTAAATATGTAAAAAGTCTTGTCAAATAAGAAAGAATGCAAAGTGTGTCTGTCTAGTCAGGAATAACTACTCTTTTGTAGTCAGATGTTTCATTAATTACGTGATATTGACTCTGATGTTGTCAGAGCAACAATACATTCAGGTGAGGAATTTTGGCCCTTTGAACAGGTTGCATTCCGGCAGTGCAGGTATTTCATAGGGTGAACCTATTTCTATTGACACGGTTGACGCGCAATAACGTCAGTCTACAGGAATTCTGACACTCCCTCAGTGCATTCAGGCTCATTTCAACAATAAACACAAGGTGTTCATATAATGCTTCTCAGAATTTTGGAAACCATTGTATATAATTCCATCTTATTAATCCAATTGAACCATACAGTTTGTACAACAAACTTATCTTCTTCAGTAGATAACTAAGCACAACCACACCCTGTTTTTATGCCCTCTGTAAGTTGGGCATAGTTTTCCTTCTCTTTCTCAGGAAAAAGACATCTCTCTCAGCAACTTTAGAAGAAGCTGTATTTCAAACTGGATCATTTCTCAACAAACAGTCATAACTGTAGACTGAAGACTGGATGAATATCCTGAACGAGGATAGAAAACTCTCCAATTATAATTATATAAATTATTTTATATAATATGTAAAATTCAGAAACCCTTGTTTTTAGCGATACCGGTGGCCATTAAGTGAACTGCAGTCAGCAACTTACTGCTCGTTCTCACACTCATGCACACGTAACACACAAGAGACTCAATGTGATTCAATGCCTCGATATACTCATATACTCGTTCTTTTTCGTTCTTTAGATGAATATGTAAATATGTGCTGCATGCTTTCCTCTCAATAATAAAATAAACACAACAAAAATTTAAGCGGTAAGAAAGTGGTAGTTAAGAAACCATCTGATCACAGAGATGTGGATGTTTGCACAAGCTTTGCAATCCACCGGCATCATGTTGACAGATGAGATGATTCAAATTACACAGTTATGATAGTTTGATTATAATTAGAGACTATACAGATCTTGGTCTGTGAGACTATAGTTTGAATCAGTACCTTTTCTTTGCATGATACATTGACATTACAGTACACTCTTTCGACATTATCCTGAACATTGTATAAGCATTCGTTTCATGTGTCATTGAACGGAAGAGAGGATTTCTGGAGCGCTTGTTGTAAACGTCACATCTTTTGGATTTTCTCAGCAAAAATTACCCGTCCTTCACATAAAAATCAGTCTACAGGCTTTCATAGACAACCTAGGAAGTCGGAGAAGGTTTTGTTTTTTAAGTTTCGTTACACAGAGCGATTAATACATGAAAATTTGTACATATAGCCTCTTTAAGTGGATCTGTAATGTGAGCATCATAGCAAAGTATTAATACATTACTGTAATAAGTTACTAAACACACGTTATTATAGGCCAGGTAAAAAAAATAAATTAAAAAAAATACATATACTGTATATATTATAATAATAATTATTATTATTATTTATTTATTTATTTATTGTATTTTCTGCCAAGCTTGATCAGCATTCTTCATCAAATTCTATACAAACCGCATACAAACAAAATTGTACTTGTCTATACAAGTACATCAGTGCTGCATTAAGGTGTCCTAAATACCATGAATGGTTAGTGGGCGAGACAGTATGTTTAGTTTTCAGGCAAATGTGAAGTTCACATCTTCCTTGCAGCCACTGAAAACACAGTTTCTCTTCTGAAAGAGAGTGACAGAGTTATTTATAGGTCTTCTTACAGTAATCACATGCATTCAGAGGACATGAAAGCAAGACATTGAAAATGTCATAAGGATCACTGGTGATTAGAGATGATGCCAGCTGGAGCCTGTGGGTGTCTCTATTACAGCAGCTTTATATGGACAAGAATACCTACAGGAAGCTGTGTGTGAGTTTGTTCTGATCGAGGGTAGTAATGCTACGTTTCATTCAGCTCAGAAACACAGAATTCTATAGCCTAGGCCATTGGTTCCCAACAGGGGGGTCGCGGCCCTCAAGGGGGCCTCAGCGAGCTCTGTGGGGGGTCGCGTCGTATTTTGAATAGTTTTGAGCAATGAGCATTAAATAAAAGTCCTTAACTTTTTTCTGTTCAAAATTTACAAAATTTATATAATGAGCGAGTTCATCATGAATCCATTTTCCAATCCGTGTTTTTGTCTTATCCTGAACCACTATGGTACACCTATAATAAGTGTTTACATTGGGACTATTTCACACTGGTTCGGATCGCTGCCGCTGCGGAGTAGCCCAGTACCTGCGTGACTCGTCATAGACGTACACAGAGAGAAGTAGTTCCGGCTACAATGTTCTTCCGAAAGACGCATTATTCTGTTAATAAACGCAAGTTTATTATCGCTCGCTATAGCGCCAAAAGCGTCAAAAATAAAGCCTCACATTGATAAAGCCTCACAAATAACATGCAAGTATTGAGGTCCCAGACAGCAGTCATTTAGTAATAGCCTATATACTTCTTTTTTTTTCTTTTTTTCTACACACCAGTGTGAATATTTTTGTTATTGCATTTCAAATAGGGGCCAATTTATAGGCTACTCCTAGGCTTACGTTTTTAAATTACAAAGGGCCTACTAATGTTTTTGTTATTGTATTTTCAATATTATAGGCTATTATTTGTGCATAAACATATCTGGTTATAGTAAACATACCGTTTGCTTGAAA
Organism: Leuciscus idus; assembly: GCA_021554675.1. NCBI lineage: Eukaryota > Metazoa > Chordata > Actinopteri > Cypriniformes > Leuciscidae > Leuciscus > Leuciscus idus. The sequence goes on along the minus strand of CM038638.1, from coordinate 20,365,293 downwards.
ACAACATATTCTGTCATCCTTGCTGCAAGCTTACAAGAGCGATAATATCATTAAATGTGAAGGGGGGCCCTAAAATATTTTCTTGGGAAAAAGGGGGTCTCAGACAAAAAAAGGTTGGGAACCACTGGCCTAGGCTACTTCATACTACTTCATAGTTCATACAACAACTTTATACTTGGGAAAGTGCAAAAGAACGCAACTTTGAAGTCAGGTTTCCTATTTTGAAACTCTGAATCTGATTTTGACGAGATGCAGGAATGTGATTTCACACAAACATGTCTATTGAGCTCACTACCCAGTGAGCATGTGCACAATTAATGATCAAAATTCACTTTTAATCAAATAAAATGCATTAGTGAACAAAGTTCCTACATTATATCATAATAAAATGCATCAAATGATCTTCTCTGTTGTTAACACAAGCAAAACAAAGAGCTTACTAAAGCTTTTATTTTGCTAACATGGCTTTGTTGACATTCAAACACTTGCAACACTAAAAATAGCATAAATATGTTGTACATAAATACATCATCTCCTGAGCATCAAGCAATGAAAACACTATAATGGATGAAAGGTGAAGAAGATTAAAATTAAACACATTTGACTTTGAATACAATAGACCTTTGAATAGACCTTTTAAGGCTAGTCAGTTCACTCGGCGGCCATCTTGGAAACCCCTTTGGTAGCTGTTTTCTTTGTATGCAATAGATGTACAGCTTATTTGTTTGAATGGGAAAAGACCAAAATCTCTAAATCTTTTTTTCAAGGATAATTCAATAACATTTCCAAGCTAGCCCGCCTAGCCAAGATCTAGTCAAGAGTAAATAAACAGCTGATTTTTAACAATTCTTTTTAAATTGAAGCAGAGATTCCCACTTTCTCTCAATAATTTTTCTACAAGTGACCTGTCTCCTCTTTCCTCATACAGGCTGTGACTTACAAAACTATATTTCTCCCACTTTTTAACTTTCCACTATTATTTTCATTGATAACAGTGAAGTATGTTTTGTTCGATGGTATGTTTAATATGCTCTCTTTCCATCCAGTGTAATCCAGGAGACCTGCGTGTCCTGCGTAAAGGCACGACCCTGTACCGCTCGGAGTCGCAGCTGTCCTCGCTCCCCCAGAGGCAAGAGGCTCTGCTGAATGTGAGTGATCGTCTCCAACCCACTGCACAGAAAGCATCTAAGTTAACTGCTGTTGCCATATTTTCCAGAATACAAGTCAAGTTTTTTATCAAAATCTCTAAAACTACATCAATGTGCGGCGACTTATATTCCAAAGCAACTTATATAATGCAATTGACATCAACCAAGCAGAACTGCGCAAAACTCACATTTGGATTAGTGCCAAATGAGAGGTACATGAGTTTATTTGTAGCTCAATTCCCACATGCCTGTAGTTTCTGTTTTGCTTTAAATAAATTCATTTAGGCTTGGCTTTTATAACAAGTGTTGTTCATAATAAATGCCACTAATATTTATGTTTGTTTTAGACTTCTATTTTTCATTCCTGTTCTATTTTCACTTCTTTAAATTTTAAGGATTTGTTGTGGCGTGAGGGGAACTAAAATATATGTTTATAGTGTTTATGTTTGTAAATGTTTTTTTGTTTGTTTTTTTTACTGGTATTTTACATTCTTTTTGAATGTAATAATAACATGTGACTAATACACCGATGCGACTTATCTGCGTGTGTATTTTCTCTCAACAATGCAGTTTTTAGGTGTGACTTATTTTCTGGAAAATATGGTATTGTGAATAAAAAAGTGATAAAAAAATTAGATAATTAATCAAGTCAGTCTAAATGTGTGCATACAGTTAAAAGTAGCACAGCTGGAATAGAAGAACATGTCCTGAGTGACTATTCGATTCTGAACAAACAATTAAATTACTGAGGATTGTAGGCGAGGGATGGGATTATGTTCAATGATATGAAATAAAACTAACTTTTTGTCATTTCTGTTTAATTATGTACTGGTCTACAGAAAAAATGTCTTCAAATAACCTACTTTTGGGGGCTTTTCTCAGTAAATATTGAAGTGTTTAATTCAGGTAATAAATCGGCATGTATTTAATTATGCAATTAATTAGATTTAAATTTGTAATCAATTGGCACTGGCAGTCCAAAAAAATGTATCAAACCAGATATCATAGAACACACAGAGATTATTATAACAAGAAAGTTCAGCTTAATCAGTTTGGCACGATTCTTTGGGAAAAAAGGAGATCCTTGGTACGTCAAAACTTTCATCTGTTGTACTTCGCTTTGGGCTTTTCCTGTATGGAACCGGAGGGCCTTTTCATATCTTTGAAAACGTTTTTTTTCTTTAATTGGCGCCTGGAAAATTAGCAGAACCATATGCTGAAAAATCTGATGAATAAAAGGAAATGCTAATGAGCCTTTAGCCAGTGCACAGGAAGTCTCGCCAGTGTGTTTTATGTGGGAGGCTTGCTTGAAAATCTCCATTGTCAGCTGAAATTCTTTATAACGTTAATGTAGAGCTTGAACTGAATTTCTTTAAATTGTTTTGACTCAGCATCTCCACTGAGAAAACAGGTTAAGCTCCCATTTAATTCCATTTGACCTTTCACGTTTTATAGATTGTTGGTGTCACATCCAATCAATGTGTGGTTTGAACAAAAGCATCTCACAATACCATCATTACCAATGTGCATTACACAATACCAGCATTGTTTTGTGTGTAGCGCTAGATTATCTGATGGTTAATCAGGTATATGATAATTAAAGGCAGCTAATCTCAGCTAATTTAATTTAATTACTTTGAATCACAGAATTAATTAATGATTATGTTCACATTTTATTTGAAAATAATACCATGAAATAATGAGTTTACTGAAGTATTAGCACATTTTTTAAAGTGTTGTGAGTTCCTTTAGAGACATATTTGTTTTTTTGTGTTTGAGAGACTGTTTGCAATACTACATATTGCATGAAGTGCATTGTAGTATGTTGATGTTGTGAATATTGTTGATTAATCTCATGCAAAAAGGATGTGGCTGAGTGAGCTAGTTAACCTGTTAGCAAAGCGATATTTAACTCTTTTAGCTCATCATACAATTATTTTTAAAGGATTTTTCTTATTATTCTAAAACCATTGTTAGTGCATTGTTCTTCCAAGGTAATTTTTCACTTATCATATTTTCATCAACATTATGGTTTAATTGAACTAGTTAAATTATAAGTATAATGCATCAACTGATAAAAGTTTCAAATGATTTTCAGTTTAAATTTTGTTGACAAGATTAACCATGGTTTCCATCCAGTTGTGTTTTTAAGTAATGCACAACATTGGACTATCGCATAAAGCATTTGCGAACAAAGCAGCGTTTCTATTCCATGCGTTCAAGAAAACAAAATCGTCACTTCCTAGGAAATTGGCGCAAAATATCTTTTTATCTCTTTTCTCTAATTAGTGTGAGAATGACTATATTCAACCATTTGAAAATAGTTTTCTGGTGTTTCCATGGAAACAATCTCATATTATGAAGAGTTCCTTCCAAAAGCGTTTGATTGATAAGCTCTCTCATGAAACACGTAGCGAAGTGTAGATCATCATTAACATGGCACACAGCACAACACATAAGCGCTTTTCCCCCATCATTTTCTGTTCAAGAACGTTTTTAAATGGGCTGTTTTGTGGCCATCGTCAGTATGAATGTATGCGGATCATGTCCGGCTCTCTTCATGCAGTATGAATGATTAAACACAACCAGGGGCTTTTTGTCCTCCACAGCTGTCTGGGCTGTGTGTGCAATGTTGAGCTAAGATGAATGTTTTAGATGGAATGTAGTTTTCATTATGAATGATCCTCATATCTCTGAGTTGAGACGGTTAATTAACAATGATGTATTAGTCAATATATCACCAATGAGAACAGGACCATGGTGCATATATGCATGGTAGATCCAAAAAGATCTACCAGCTTAGCCTCGTATCGAAATAGTCTGACAAAAAAAGAGTCGGTCTACTGAGCTGTTATCTTCGCTCCTGTGTACTTGAATGGCGAAGCATCAGATTCTACAAAACTGTTGGTTACGCTTTACCTCTCTCTAGTTTAGCTGGTAAACCACTTAAACCAAACTTGACCAACTAATGACCAGCTATAAACCAAGTACCGTGTTTCAGTAGTTTAGCTGATTTTTCCAGCAGTCCAGACAGCAACATACTGTACTGTCGGCCCAGATCCGGCCCACATCTGGGCCGTCTGGATTCCACATGTACCAGATGTGGGCCGGATCTGGGCCGACACTATGTTGCTGTCTGGGAGGATGCTTTTATATTTTTTATGTTGTGCCCTTATCTTTTACAACAAGGGCGTAGATTTGGTTTGAAAGGTAGTTACAAAAAGGCAAGAGTCAACCCTGAAATTAAAATTGTATTTATAACAAACCAGCAATTAAAGCAATGAGTCACAGGACTTGAATCATATTCAACAAGTTGGTGTTAAAGAAGTATAAAGAAAAGAAATAATATCGTGCTGGTCTAACTGGTGAACCAATGTAGTCATGCTGTTCTCAAAAATGATAATATAATAATAATATAATTGTTTGTAACAATGTAAGTGTTTACTGTCAATTTTGAGCAACTGTATTCATGCTTGCTGAATAAAAGTATTAATTGCTTTAAAAAATCATACTGGCCACAAGTTGTACACCATGATGCCATAAAAAATATGATGTACCATGGGAATACCATGGTCCTTTAACCATAATGTTGTCCAGGAGCAACTGACCACCCCATGCGTTCTCCTCTCCAGGGAACTGGACGACTACAGACCAGTGAATCTTCTCCCTCCACTGGGTTTATCTCATCTGTACAGAAACCTGAAGCTGTGGTTCATGCAATGAAGGTACATACATTACCACACTCACACACATTATCTAATAGCATATATATACACACACACACACACACACATATATATATATATATATATATATATATATATATATATATATGTATATATAGATGATCAAGACGATCTGCTGAAGATTAATATGATTTAAAGGTGATTTAAGTGACTATGAACATGCGTGGTTGTTAGTGCCAGACGAGCTGGTCTGAGTATTTCAGAAACTGCTGATCTACTTGGATTTTCACACACAACCATCTCTAGGGTTTACAGAGAATGGCCTGAAAAAGAGAAAATATCCAGTGGGTGAAAATGCCTTGTTGATGCCAGAGGCCAGATTGGTTCGAGCTGATAGAAAGGCAACAATAACTCAAATAACCACTCGTTACAACCGAGGTCTGCAGATTGAGAGCATCTCTGAACACACATTGAAGCAGAAGAGCTACAGCAACAGAAACACACTGGTGACCCTCCTGTCAGATAAGAACAGAAACTGAGGCTATAATTCACACAGGATCACCAAAATTAGACAATAGAAGATTGAAAACATGTTGCCTGGTCTGATGAGTCTCGATTTCTGCTGTGACATTCAGATGATCGGGTCAGAATTTGGCGTAAACAACATGAAATCATGGATCCATCCTGCCTTGTATCAGCGGTTCAGGCTGCTGGTGCTGTAATGATGTGGAGGAGATTTTCTTGGCACACTTTGTCTCTCTTAGTACCAACTGATCATCGTTTAAACGCCACAGTTTACCTGAGTATTGTTGCTGACCATCTCCATCCCTTTATGACCACAGTGTACCATCTTCTGATAGATACAGTACTTCCAGCAGGATAACACGCATGTCACAAAGCTCAAATACTCTCAAACTGGTTTCTTGAACATGACAATAAGTTCATATATACTCAAATGGCCTCCACAGTCACCAGATCTCAATCAAATAGGGATGTGGGATGTGGAGGAATCGGAGATTTGCACGTGTGATGCTTTTATATCAATATGGAACAAAATCTTTGAGGAATGTTTGCAGCACCTTGTTGAATCTGTGCCACGAAGAATTAAGGCAGTTCTGAAGGCAATATAAACAATCAACACATCAAATATGATAAACAGAACCTCAAAAACATGAGAACCAATAAAGTTTGTCTTCTAAAGAACGAAAGTCTTAATGGTTTGGACCGAGTAAATGTAAGAATTTAAATTTTTTGATAATATGTCCCTTTTTCTAATTTAATACTTTTTTTAGTTATTAAATGTATTTTCAACATAATATTTTGAGAGAAATGTTAAAATAAAATGTTTGCTTTAGTATTTGTCCCTCTTTTGCAGGAAATGACATCAACAGTTGTACAGAATGTGACTATATGAGTTGGTTTAAAAAATGCTCTTGACCATGTATTAACAGGTTCTGGAGGTTCATGATAATCTGGACAAGAAGCTTCCAGAAGAAAGTGAGGAAGACCTGAATGAGAACGAGAAAGCCATAGTGCGAGAGATGTGCAACGTAAGTGTTTATCTTGATTTTTGTCTGTGATAAGACCCATTCACACGAAGCACGATAACTTTAACGACAATGATAAAGATATAGTTCTAAAAAACTTTTAAAATATAAAAGAATAGCGGAGTCCACACAACTATAATGATAACATCACAGAGAAACGATTTCGTTTTTCCAGCTGATGAATGATAAAATAAACATTGACAGCCAATCAGAATCCATCCTGCTTTAAAGAGCGCGAGCATTTAAAGCGACAGACGATAAAACTGCAGGAGGGTTAGAATAAATAGAACGATATCGTCCGCTGTTGTAGACACTAATATAGTTATCTTTGTAGTTATCGTTCTTGGTGTGAATGGGCCTTTAGCTCTCTCAGGCGCTCTGAAACATAAGTAATCCAAATACTTCAATGACTTCATTCATTCAGTTGACTCTTTGTTAAGTCTGCATGATTATTGCATAATTTAAATGTTTAAAAGAAAAATGGAGGAGAAAAATGTATTACACCAATTCAGCCCATCAATTTTACTTAAAATCACTCAATTTGTACTTTTTAAGCACGTTTTACTTAAAATCCACGGACATGTCCAGTTCATTTCTACTGAATGTTCTGTAAAGCTTCCCTTCACAAGGAAGTGTTACCAAGTGGGTGCAGCTTTTGGAAGGGTCAGTTAATGGACAGGTTGATACTCAGAGATCTTGATAGCTTGAGCCAATAGTTTGATCTGTTTGTTGGGCCCCTCTGTGGAATGTGGGAATGAAGGAATCCAGCTCGGATATCTGGCTCACAATAACACCTCTGTGCTTCTCACCTGGAGACGCCTGGCCTTTAACCCCATTGCCAACACTGTTCATAAGAGTTCTGGATGGATTGATGTTTGGGCTTGTTTTTGCTTTCTTTCTGTGGGTGGTAATAGTGTTAAATATGCTAGATTAATAGCAGTGACTTTTGTGAATAAGGCACAATATATATATATATATATATATATATATATATATAAATATATATAATTAGGATGCACAATGCGGTCATCTGTATCACATGGGTTATCGGCCAATATTACTTTTTTTTATTTTTTTTTATTTAAACGGTGGATGTTAATTTAATTGTGCTTGCTCATTTTCCCTTAATTTTATCTTTCTGTTTTTAGTACGTATCCTCAAAACGGTACGTTTACACGACAACGATGTACTAAAAACAGAAATGTTTTTCTATTGCATTTTGCGTATAGACGACCATGTTGTCAAAACGATCCCCGTTCACACGGATCCGACGACTAAAAATGACTAAAAACGCTGTATTATTCATGCCCGGCCAGTAGTTGGCGATGTCACTTTGTAAAGAAACACTACACGCCTATAGACTGAACACGTAATACGCATGCGCATGACGTCACCGTTTTCACAAATTTGCATTTTTGTAGTTTACACGGAGACGATAACAGTATTGTTTACAAAAACGAGCACTTTAAAACCCCTTTTCAAAAGTTTACATTTTCAGGCCCTCAAAACGCAGTTGTCGTGTAAATGAACGTCCAAAACGCATACATTATCCAGTTTTAGGTGAAAATGCCCCCTTAGATTATCTTTCCGTCACCTAATACTCACTTTAAAACAAATCTCAGAATGAAAATCCGTCTTTCACTGTACCATTGTGATGCATAAATTTAGTTTATTTAGACAAAATGTTATTGAATATCCACTGTTTCGGTAAAAACAGTAGTTAGTGCATCCCTAATTATAGGCTACAAATTAGATATGAGCCTAATTTACATAGAAAGGACTGAAGACTGATAAGGTGTTTTAAGAGGCAGGTTGTGGACTGCCATACAGCAGCTGTTTTGTGACTGGCCTCTTTGTGTTCAGGTGGTGTGGCGAAAGCTGGGCGACGCAGCAGGATCAAAGCCGTCCGTACGACAGCAGCTCTCTGGGAATCAGTTCAAAGGTCCTCTATAGCAGCTCTAGCACACAAGGAACGTTCCTCCTCCTGTTCATCCAACATGAAACTCCAGCAGGGCCAAACTGAAAAACTGCTCACAGGAACAACGGGCAACACGAACACTCCCGTCCACAACCACCTTCCATGTCAAGTCATTTGGAGTCGAACTTGCCATTGACATTGGATCACTCCACACCAGTTTTCAGATAGTAGCCATGTTTTGTATTCAGTGAATCAGTGAACATTCAAAGCAATAATCCACATTTAAATAACAGTGTTTGACTATTAATTATCATTTCTTTATTTCCGTGATGGATCTTGTTTGACTTTATGGCCTTGGCCCAAATTACACATCCTCTATGAGCCAAAAGTCATTGGCAGTTACCCAACAGTCAATGCGGTCAAATGTAGACTCCACAAAGGATGCTGTAATTTGGGACAAGGCCCATGAAGTGTTTATGACTGGCAGCTAGTCATGTTCGGTCAGTTTGCCTCATCTGTTTTTTTTTACCGTTTTTTTTCTTTTCTTTTCTTATTCTTTTACATAACAGTGATGTCAGAAAACTCCTTATTGTGTCCTTCTAGACAAAGTTGGGTCCATCAAACTATCAGAGCAAAGTGGCCGACACCAGATAAGACTCACTCACTCCACTGTGTTCTGGTGCAGAAGTGACTCTGAAAGACAATGTAAGATATGTATATAAGCTTTAAATCACTTTATTATTATGTTGTCTTTTTACTTTTTCTAGTGGCTGTTTTTAACTCAACAGCGAATGGGGTTTCTTAACAGCGCAACACTTTTTAGACAGTGCAACTGAGACACAATAGCAGCACAATACATACTAAATATGATTTTTCCCTGTTCCTGTATTTAAAAAAAAAGTTGTCGGTCACAACTGAAATTCATTGGTTTTATATGTTTAAGATGTCAAATTTTAAAACAGTATGCTGTGCATTCTTGACAATCACGTCTCTCAGGTCTGGGGAAATTACAAGTGTAAATCATATGTAAATCATGTGTCTGAAACAATGTATTTGTCCTTTTTTCCAGCCTTTCTGTTTAAGTACATGATTACAGTTGGTTGAGAATGACACTCCAGTCCATTTTTACTGATCCATAAACAGTCAAGACTAATATATTGACAGAAATCATTGTCCTAACCTAATGTTTAAAGATCTAAGCTGTCCGGTTCAACCTTTACCTTATTAACCTTAAAATCTAAGACTTCTGAAGGCCTTTTCATGTGCAGGTCAAGGCATAACGCACCACCAGTGTTGGGGGTAGTAACATTACAAGTAACGTGAGTTACATAATCAGATTGTTGGAGCTGCGCCCTCCAAGTACAGAAGTGAATTTGCATTTTCTTCAGCCTGAGGCTTATTCATTTCACTTCTGGTATGAAGGGACCTTAACATTGCCAAAAATAGAAACTTTGTTTGTTTTTTGGTTATTAAAAAACAAACAAGCAAGCACAACCCAGGTGAGAAAAAGTAACGCAAATACTTTCAATTCATTTTCCTAAAAAGTAACTAATTTACAATTAGTTACTTTTTAGGAAGTAATGCTATATTGTAACACTACTTTTTAAAAGTAACTTTCCCCAACACTGCACACCACACATGCCATGCACTGCTTTGACCTCCACATGAATGCACGGCACATAAGGGTAAACGGTTTAAACTGAAGGAGGTCTATGTCTTAAAAAAGTCCGAATTTAATACTTCACCCCAGGAAAGAAAACTGCACTCAAGCATTTTCATCTTCAAGGTATTTAGGCAGTTGTTGCAGGGAGATTCTCTGTCCCTGTCAGTATTATTGACAGTTATTTTGGATGAAAAATTATCCTCATGCAATCAGAACGCCCACCATTCACAAACTTATTCATGTTTCCTGCCCTTTGCTTGTTGGATTATTCAGTATCATGGCTAATTTGGTAATGTTTTCAGTTATTAATGTGTAGTGTAGCACTTTCAGCACTATATAACACATTTTATGTTTAAATTCCACACATTTACCCTCAAAAGTCTGCAGGGCCTGCTATTCGGCAGAGAACAAGCATCAATCCTAAGTAGTGGTTAAGGTCTGGATATAGCAAGTGATGTTCAGCTAATATAAATGCATGTCGGCAACAGTTTAATGTATGTATGTTAGTCTCTTTTTCCTGCTTTTTCTTTTTCTTTCAATGTCATATAAACTACTGAGCTAACCAAGTTGTAAAACAGGCATGCTTATAATTGAAAAACTAAGGCTGTGTTCAGAATGCAATACTAGCATACTGGTTATTGTGCAATATATGCTGAATACTAATATATATATATATATATATATCTATGTTAAAAATATGAAATGTTAAAAAAGCTAACAGTATGTAAAACAATACACATACAACCATAAACATTAGTACTGTCATATGGAAAATTCAAGTAAATATCCCAGACAGGAATATAGTGTCGGCCCAGATCCGGCCCACATCTGGTACGTGTGGATTTAATGTGTACCAGATGTGGGCTGGATCTGGGCCGACACTATATTGCTGTCTGGGATATTTCATATTCAAATAAATTGCAGCTAATTCCAGTTCAATCTTCACGCTACAATTCACGATACAATTTTGTGAAATGTCTTCTTTGTTGTATACTACATTTTGTTAAATATATATAGCAAAAATTACAAGAGAAATATGTTGGTAAGCTATTCTGAACATAGCCAAAAATGTCTTAAGAAAGAGTCAAATTGATTAGAGGTGTTTTCTCTTTAGGGAAGAGTGCATTTGATTGGCTGGCATGAGTTCTGACCCACCTGTGTAACAAACATGAGAACTTACTGTTGTTAATGAAAGGAGTTGCAAACAGATCTTATTCAGATTCTCTTGGTAAACGGTCTGAACACAAAGCCATGATATATATATTTTTTTGGGATGATTTTATTTGGCTCATGTCCCGCCTCTTTTGTGCACGAGGTTTTGTTTGAAACCTATATGCACCTATACCCTGTGTTGATTTATTGCGTAAAACCTCTGAGGTTTATCCTGTCTTCAGTATTAATAGGTGCAAGCATGGCTGCAGGAGATGTCGGGGTGATATTTTATGGCGGAGATGTAAAGAAAAAAGTTGTACAAAGTGAACCAGGTCGATTTTGTCAATAAAATAAACTATTGCTTTGACTCGTCACGTTTATTTATGTAGACAATACAGACTGTTTCAAAGCAATTTTACAGTAATAAACCGTTTTAACTGTGTCAATGTTTACAAAAAAATCATCAATTATAAAACAACTTCAGTTCCGTCCAGACAGCAACATAGTGTCGGCCCAGATCCGGCCCACATCTGGGCCATGTGGAATCATCGATGTGAAAAACCAGTGTTACAATGACTTTATACTCTTTGTAGCAACAAGTGTCTAGAAACTAATCCAATAAATTGAAGATCAACTACTAAACGTACTTTATGTAGCATATTTAGTTCAGTGGTTGTCAAATGGTGGGTTGTGACTGAAAATGGGTCACAAGGCTGATCTGATAAGGTTTCCAAAAACAGTGGGGGGAAATACTGCTAAATGTATTTTGTGCATAGTTGTTGATGTCAAAAGTGAGGTGCAGATTTATGTCACTTGCTAAATTAAGTTTTTATAAATAACACTTACATTAAACAGCGGTTTGTGACATGGTTTGTGCTTACCACATTTCTTTGGTGAATTATTGGCTGCGTATTTTGGTATATATTTTGGTACAGTGGGTTGCCACTTGATGTCCAATGTGAAACTTGGTTCTAGTTCACACGCCAATGCAGGATAATCAAATAAATGTTTGAGAATTGTGCCCCCTAATGGCAATAAGGTTAAATTACTTATTTCCACACTCATTTAATCTCATTGACAACCTCACAAAATTCAAACCAAAACAACATTTGAACGTTGGTAGCTTTTGGTAATCACTGTATTATGACCACACATTTTTAATTATGTGAATGCTTTCCAAAATGCTTAGTAAACACCTATTATTTTTTATTTATTTATTAAAAAAAAAAAAAAAAAAAAAAAGATATATATGGGACATTGCATTCCAGAAGGTTTAAATCTTGTATTTTTGTTAAAAGTGCTTATTCGTTGGTTCAAAACTGTCATTTGAGCTTCAGTTTTATAAATAATTATTTTAGTTCAGGGCTTGCTTGCTTGTAATTGTTTTTTAAAGTCCCCCTGTGGTGAAAATCAAGCTTTTAATGTTGATTATATATCTACGTGGTGTTTTTAATATGCTTTAATACAAACCATGTATAAATTCATAAGTCAACACCATTGCTGAGCATTTTCTCCTTAAAACTGCAATGAACCAAGACAGTCTTAAAAACGCGGTTTTAAATCGCTGGTGTTTCTGATGTCACAAACTACCTTGTAACCAATCAGATCAACGTGTGATCGTCAAAGAGTGGATCTCTGAGCTGGTGTGAGTGATTGGAGGCGGGGCTCATTTGCATATTCATACAACCTCGTATATTAAATGAGGCAAGGGTGTAGAGTTACATTCAAGCTATTTTAAGGCATGAAGAATTTTTTTCCAAGTAAAAAACATTTAAATATGTCATTTTGGTGATCAAAGATGAATTTTAAGGGGTTAAAATTATTGACTATAGGGGGACTTTAATTTTTATTTTTTTTATGTAGGTACACATTATACTAACGTTAATATCACAATGCAAATGCACAAGGAGGCATTGAGCAAATTTATTTAAACAAAGGACAAAAGACATGAGAATAGTTTCTGATAAACTATCCAAGTTTTCAATTGAACAAATAGTTAGCCTGACTGAACAAATAACTTTATTAGTCATGAAAAGATCAGCAGTTCACGAGCATTCAAATAGAAATAGAAATATATGAATCAAACTTTGACATGAATGTATTTTAACTAATGACCTGTTTAATAAACTATTACATTTGCTTAGTCATAATCAGTTATTATAAAGTGTTCACTTTAGACACTGATCAGCCACAATATTAAAAAATTAGGCAACCACCTGCCTAATATCGTGTAGGTACCCCTCGTGATGCCAAAACGTCTCTAATGTATGGACTCCACAAGACCTCTGAACGTGTCCTGCGGTATCTGGCACCAAAACATTAGCAACAGATCCTTCAAGTCCTGCAAGTTGCGAGTATGGATTGGATTTGGTTCAGTACATCCCACAGATGTTCAGTCGGATTGAGATATGGAGGCCAAGCAACACCTCTTTGTCTTGTTCCTCAAGTCAATCCTGAACAATTTTGGTTGCCCCAACCCTACACATTTTTGAGGTCTGAGGTCTTCTGAGGTCTTGGAGTATTTACTAAAGGGCTAATGAGTTGAATCAGGTGTTTTATTGGCGAGACGTCTGAAATGTACTTTGGGAACAGAGTTGGGAACCACTGAACTATCCTGCTGAAAGAGGCCACTGCCATCAGTAAACTCCATTGCTGTGAAGAGCTGTACTTTGTCTGCAACAATCTTTAGGTAGGTGGTACATGTCTAACATCCACATCATGACTGAACTGACTTCAGCTGAACAATGACACTATTTACAGCTGCTGTACAGCAGATTTGAGTTCTGTTTGCATCATTGAATAATTTTCCTGTTATCACTGTAAAGCTGCTTTGAAACAATCTGTATTGTATAAAGTGCTATATTCATGACGACATGAATTCCAGCACCCACGGTTTGGCCGCATGCCCATTTTAGGCATTTTCGGCAGTGGACAGGGGTCATCGTGGACACTGGACACTCAGACTGATTGGACCAGACGGGCTAGTCTTCACTCCCCACGTGCATCAATGAGCCTTGGGCACCTGGGTTCACCTGTTGTCCTTCCTTGGACCACTTTTGGCAAGTACCAACTACTGCATACTGGGAACAACCTACAAGACTTAAAGTCATCCTGTAGTCAATCATTTTATCCCTTAAAACTCAAATTTGACTACCAAAATGACATATTTAAACGTTTGTTTGGTTCCACTTTATTTTGATAGTCCACTTTAGACATTCTACCAACTATAAGTAACTTTGCAACTACATGTCAACTAACTCTCATTAGAGTATTAGTAGACTATTGTAGACTGGTAGGTTATGGTTAGGTTTTAGGGTTCGGGTCAGTAGAATAAGTTGACTTGTAGTTGCCAAGTTACTTAAAGTCTGTTGGAGGAGCATGAACATAAAGTGTTAGCAAATATTAAGCATACAGTCAACTAATACTCTAATGAGAGTTTGTTGACATATAGTTACAAAGTTACTTATAGTTAGTAGAATGTCTAAAGTGGACTAAAGAAATAAAGTGTTACCGTTTTTTTTTTTTTTTTCTTGAAAAATAATTCTTCATGCCTTAAAATAGCTTGAATGCAACTCTACACCCTTGCCTCATTTAGTATACAAGGTTCACTCACACCAGCTCAGAGATCCACTCGTTGACGATCACAGGTTGACATGATTGGTTACAAAGTAGTTGGTGACGTCAAAAACGCGTCTTTTTTGGTTTACTGCAGTTTTAAAGAGAAAATACTCAGCAATAGTGTTGACTTATGAATTTGTACATGCCATGGTTTGTTTTAAAGCATAGTAAAAACACCACATTGTAACAACATTAAAAGCTTTTTCACCACAGGGAGAAACATTTATTAACATTTTGGAGATGCTCTGAGCCAGTTGTCAAGCCATCACTTTTTTGGCCCTTGTAAAAGTCAAATCTTTTCACTAATGCCTGCTACAGACTGTGCGATTTTGACAATCCTATAAGATCATTACAAATCACACTGTACGACATGGATATAATAAACTTGGGTATGACGTATGTAGACTGTACGATGATGACACCTATTGAATCGTAGGCTACGACTCAAGTTACTATAGAAGAATAAAAGATCATCAGCATGCGCTAGTGGTAAACAAATAGAGCAAGATGAATCACAGTTTGGCAATTGTGTTTTTTATGTGTGCTGAAAAAAAAGAGAAAGCAAAAGAGGAGAATATGGATGCAGTCATTGCTAGGTAAAAGAGGCTAACTTGGCATGCCAATTGTAAATGGAGCTTGAGGTAAGTTAGTTTAAGCGGCGTGTCGCATTGATCAATACGCCATTTCCTGTTGCATTTTCATTGGCTTGTCAGTAGACGTCCATCATATCAGCAAACACACTGTGAGATGATCATGCTAAATTTATGACCCTGCCTGAAAATTCTCAGGCTATCTTTAGTTGCAAGACTGTGACAACGTCCGTCTTTGAACCTCTCTCACTGTACGACGCAAGACCACCGTTTTGGAGCCACGACCACAGAAATCGCCACGATTTGTCATCTTTCATCTGAGACAGCCCAAAAATCATACAATGTGTACCAGGCATTACACAAACACTTCTAACACATGCAATTCTGACTGTTCACTTGCTAATATATCCCACCCCTTGACAGGTGCCATTGTAACAATATAATCAATGTAATTCACTTCACCTGTCAGTGGTTTTAATATTGTGATGTTTCAGTATATACTGACATACAGTATATCTTGGGATGCTTTTTCTTCTGTCATTCTATGCATGATTGGTTCATTCAGCCAGGAGCTTGTTTGTATCGTTTGAAACTCAGGCAAGGTTTGTAAGCCACTTTCACACACTATTCTCATGTTAATCCGTATCATTTTTACACCTTGTGGATATAGGCCTACTTGTTTATTCCAAATCCAAATTAGTTTATCTGGTAATTGATAGCATGACAGTGGTGCAGTCAATAATTTCTTTAACACAAGACAATTCAATAAATGCTTAAGGGGAAAAAAGACTTTTATTATTTGCCTAAAAAAACAGCAAACACAAGGTGGCTGTGCACAGCAAGTCCTTTGTCAATCAACTATTAACCAAACTAAGGCACATACGGGAAACTATGATACTAACAATGTCCAATCAATGCACTTAACTCAGTCAAAGACGCCAGAAACGCATCTGAATAAAAGGACTGCCAAGGATGATTTTTGGGATATTTTCCCCATGTCGCTAAGAAAATAATATGAATTCTGCAACACACCAACTAAAAAGCAAAGCCAGAGGCATGTGAAGACATAACATCGAGAAAAAAAAAGATATTACAGAATAAATCATATGTACAACCAAGAATTCATAATTCAGAAAAGTGTTTGGAATGTAAGTGGTGATGTGAATGAATTTAAAGGGATAGTTCCTCCAAACTGAAAGTTCTGGCATTATTTATTCACACTCATGTCATTCCAAACCTGTATGACTTTGGTTTCCAATGAACACAGAGAGATTTTGATGAGTCTTTACCTCGTCAGATCTTTTCATACAAAAAAAACATTTATATTGACCAGAATGACAATTATGATAATTAAAAATAATAATTCATACTACTATATTCCATGTCTTCTGAAACCAAACAAATGCTTAGTGTGAGAAACTTTAAAGCTGAAATCAGCTCTAAAATCAATTTAATTCTGTCTGTGCTATCTGTCTGACGTCAGAAAACTTAGAAAAGACCAAGTCATAGACCACAAGTCCACTTTTATAGTGGGTTTTTTTTTGTCCTTTTTGCAGAAAGACAACCAATTGTCACTGTATGGAAAAATATCCATGAAGATTTGGTGAAATTCACACAGATTTAGAACAACATGAGCGTGATTTTGAGGTGAACTATCCCTTTAATTCGAAGAAGTGGAGAGTTAGTCTCACCGAATGGTGAAACCCTGAACCCAAGCGGAAGTCTGTTGTAGTTCACATCCTTCCTGACACTCAAGTTCCACCAGTGTTCAACTTGGCAGCTGAAATGTCTGTATCTTCCTGTGAAACCTGCATCAGGATACACATAAACCTGGTACAGACGGTATATACTGTATACAGGCACATGTATCATGGGTGTGAAGAACTGATTTCATCACCTCTCATCTCATCCACGCCCCTCTGTTCATTCCTGCCACGGGCGGCATGGCGTGGGGGGGCAGCGGCACCTGAGGTTGGCCGGGCGGGACGGGCGGAGGAGGGTACCCAGCGGGGGGGAGGCCCATGCCCGGAGGGGGCACACTGTGCCCTGGTGGCATGCGTGGGGGTGGAGGGGGGTAGCTGGGGTTGTAGCCTGGAGGAGGGTAAGATGGGGTGGGCGGGGGCAGATTGGGAGGAGGGTAGGTGGTTGGGGGAGGGCCCGGAGGCGGGGGGTTTTGGTGTGGATAGACGTGTGGGTGGTAAGGGAGCCCGTATGAAGGAGGCATGGGCGCGTAAGAGGGCCCTTCGGTCTTCATCATGGACTGCAGACTCTGAAACCCCTCCCCGGACATGTACGAGCTGGACGTGGACATTCCCATGATGTAGCTGGAGGGCGGAGGGGGGGGAGGGCGGTGGGGTAGAGGGGGCGGGGCCCCGTGGGGCAGGGGAGGAGCCGGTCCTTGTGCTGGGTCCATTTCAGCGGGTGTTGCTGGTTCTGCTTCAGCGGGAGGCGCTGGGATGGCAGAGGGAGCCTTGCGATCTGTGTGTGGGCAGATTGCAGACAAGTTTTTAACATCATTGATACACTATCAAATCAGTAGAGTCCTTGATGAAAAATCTAATAGCACATTTTAATAAAAATTACAATTGTGATTTAAAATGTAATACAAAACAATATTTATATTCAACAATATTTATAATAATTTATTTTGTTTGATTTGATTTGCAACCTTAAATATACAATACTAATATTAATGGTCTTAATTTCTTTTTTTATCTGAAAGTCTTTTCGTCAATTATTTAGCAAAGATTTGTGACAATGATGACACTTGGCAATCTGATTGCTCTTTATTATTATTGCTACTTTCCTCAGACAAAGGCTCTGTTTTTAAGGTAGAAAAAAAATCTATTAATATTTCCTAATTTTGAATATCTCTGCAAATATAGGTGGATTTGAAATTTCTTGGGGTCTTCTTAACTATTAATCAAATTCAGCGACAATGATGTTATTTAAATCTAACTGTTTTCTTTTATCGTTGTCACTCTCCTTAAATTTCGCCAGTGTTTTCATGGTAAAGTTGCATATGTAGTATCTTTTATTACTATTTACTTGTTTTTGTTTTTTTATACATATTTTATAATTGATCTGGTCCATTTGTACAATCTCACCTTGCCCATAATGTCACATTGGGCTAAAATAAGTTTTGACCTCCCTTGCCTGTGTTTTGTGTTGTGGTTAACTCCAAACTTGAATGTAACTTTGTGTGTGTGTGTGTGTGTTAGAGTGCGGATCGGGCCGAATTTTTCTGTCCGAGCCCGGCCCACGTCCGACAGAGCAGTAACCGAACCCGACCCGAGCCCGACAGGCATAAAGATATTTATGTCCGAGCCCGACCCGAGACCGACAGTTAAAATCCCATTTTTTTTCTCATACTAATGACACATGTACGTTTGTTTGTGTGGAAAGCCCGCTTTTATTAAGCAACTGAAGGAAGGCATTCGGAAATGTCAACAGGATGAGTGCATCAGCGCGCACGGAGAAACAAGCGCACTTAACATGGGCGCGCATGCACGTGTTTGGTTGTCACGGCTACATAAACAAATTTGAAATTTGCGCACACAGGAAGACAGATGTTATGGTACAATTTTACATGCATTTTAATCACAAAAAACGAACGTTTGCATCAAGTGAAAGCATCAGGCACATTGGCTAACGTACCTACATAATAAGCTGTTTTAAATTTAAAATGTTCAATGCCTTATCGCGCTGATGTGACCGAGCCCGACCCGAACCCGAACATAATTTCTAAATATCTGTCCGAACCCGGCCCGGCCCGTCGGGTACCGACGGGTCCCGTCGGGCTCGGGTCGGGTATCCATCCTCTAGTGTGTGTGTGTGTGGAGGTGTGTTTGGTCCTGTCCTGTGATTGTACTGTTTATTTGTTTGGAAATCTTAAAATACTACTAAAATTTTCATTTTTTAATGTTAAACCACTGAATTCTTATTTTGACGGAAGCCCTTAAAAATTCTCTTTTATTGATACGTGCTTCTAATTACCAGTTTGGGAAGATGGTTGGTGCATGTTGCATTCCCAAACACAAGTTAAAGCAACCCAAACATAGACGGACATAAATCCTGTAGCAGATCTAGGCAGGTGGAGCTGGGGGAGGTGGAGGATTTTTAGAGGAACTCTGATGACAGTGAACACTGAACCAGACTATTTAAATGTTGAGCAAGCAATCTCATTGGCTGCAGGATCAGCAGAGGCCAATCATCTTAAGCCATGTGGTAATGATGTGATTGCTTGCAGATTGCATGTAAAGTACTGATCATCTTGCGCCCTCTAGAGTTTCATGACTAAACTAGATATTTATTTCTGTCAAAATAATAACAATAATTACAGACCACAAACTTTTGAACAGTAGTGCGTGTATGTGTGTGTTTGTAAATGCATTACTAAAAGCAGTTTGTCTGAAGTACTAGGATGCAGAGTAATATATCATGTAACATCAAGATAATTTAAAATTTCTAATAATGTTATGTAAACGAAATCAGATTACTTCATATTTTGGTTTATGATGAGCAATGAACATGTATCCAAAGATTTATTCTGCTGCCTATTTCAAACTCCAGAAAGCCTCACCTGGGGGTTGGGACACAGGAAGAGGGGGCATCGGACTCTCCAGGCGGGGTATCTTAGACCCAACTTGCTCTGAAACAAAGACAAATTAACACTTAATAATGGTAATTCACCATCTCACAATAGACATTCATTATCATGACACTATAAAATGTCCTCTGCATGCAGAGTGATTTACCTGCTGGGGCTTTAGGTTCATCTTTAGGAGAGACCTACAAAAGAAAAAAAACAAGTTGTATATAAACGTTTACATTGCTGAGACTTTGTTTCATATCAAAAGTAACAAATAACAAAGCACATTTCATTTTCAGCCAAATTTTTTTTTTTTTTTTTTTTTGACACAGATCTGGCCTGAGTTTCAAAATTGTTAATTGCAGTGCTATACAGTTTCTGTAAAAGCCACAATTTAATAAGATTCCCACTTTTAAAAATGAAATCAGTTTTAGCCGAATTCCTGGTAAAGAACTACAATACCCATAATCCTGAAGGAGAAAGTCAAGTCAAGTCATCTTCATTTATATAGCGCTTTTAACAATGTAGATTGTTTCAAAGCAGCTTTACAGAGATAAACGTATAATTTAAGGTAACAGAGATTGTTTTGGCTTTATAGCGGTTCTTTAATAAAGTTATTTTACAGCTAAAGTTAGTTTTGATTGATTCGCTTCCGTCGCAACGATCATTTGTTATTAAATTAGGGGCCGCTAAGACGACACCATTCTCTCTACACAGACTTTAAACGCGAACCTGTGATAAACGCTGATGGCGTTCACATGCGCATTAAGAATTGGTTCTATAGTTATGTGCATTTGAATATATGTGCGCAGGTTTGTAATTCCCTACAAACCAAGCCTAAACAAAGTACTGGTCTTTTCTTAATACATTTTGATACAGAATTTTATTTTATTTTGTCACTTCGGGGTAGGTACGCAAAACGAATTTTCCCGACAGTGAAGAAAGCACCTTAGTGTCCCAGGGAAGTGACTGGAAAGAATTTGGGACACAAATTTGTGTTTTCCAAAATATATCAGCTGACTGTAAATGCTTAACTTACATGTTGGCGTTTAATCTTGGCGGGCGGGCTGGCCTGGGGGGAGTTTTTCTTGGAGGGGGGTTGAGCGGGAGGGTTCGGCACACCTGACTGGCCGGGCTGGGCCGCAGGAGGAGGCGGGGGTTTCTCTTTATCCTGCATCTGAGGCTGCTGGGGGATCGGCTGCTTACCCTGTGAGTACAAATCCAGAATCTGGTGGCAGATGTCTGTAAAACACAAGAAAAGAGTATTGAGATGATGAAAAACTGGAAGTGAGCAGTATATCATGATGACAAACTAACTGCTAGGGTTAATGTTCCTACACTACCAGTCAAAAGTTTTGGATCTGTAAGATTTTTTATGTTTTTAAAAGAAGTCTCTTCTGCTCACCAAGGCTGCATTCATTTGATAAAAAAATAAAAAATAAATGTTAAATATGTCAATTTAAAATAACTGTTTTCTATTTTAATATATTTTCAAATGTAATTTATTATTGTGATCAAAGCTTCATTCAGCATCATTACTCCAGTCTTCAGTGTCACACGATCCTTCAGAAATCATTCTAATACATTATGATGATTTGATGCTCAAAAAACATTCATTTTTATCATGTTGAAAACAGTTGTGTAATTTTTTTTTAGGATTCTTTGATGAATAGAACGTTCAAAAGAACAGCATTTATTTGAAATAGAATCTTTTGTAACATTATAAAATGTCTTTACTGTAACCTTTGATCAATTTAATTCATCCTTGATGAATAAAAGTATTGATCCCCCCCCCCCCCCCAAAAAAAAATAAATAAAATTCTTACTGACCCCAAACTTTTGAACAGTGTTTAATGTTACAAAAGCTTTCTATTTCAGAGAAATGCTATTCTTTTGAACTCTTTGTTCATCAAAGAATCCTGAAATAAAAATGTAAATAACTGTTTTCAACATTGATAATAATGAGAAATGTTTCTTGAGCATCAAATCCGCATATTAGAATGATTTCTGAAGGATCATGTGACACTGAAGACTCGAGTAATAATGCTGAAAATTCAGCTTTGACATCACAGGAAAGTACACTTTACTATATATTCACATAGAAAACAGCTGTTTAAAATGGTAATAATATTTCACAATATTAGTTTTGTGTATTTTCAATCAAATAAATGCAGCCTTGGTGAGCATAAGAGACTTCTTTTAAAAACACTAAAAATCTTACTGATCCAAAACTTTTGACTGGTAGTGTAACTGATTATTATGACAGAGGGACATAGAGAGAGTTTGTCAAACCCAGTCTCTCACCCTCCAGTAACTCCACTGGCACATCTTGAACAAACTGCTCCCACCAGCGGCGGGACGACTGCTTGGACGTCCACTCCTGGATGTCAAACTTACACAGCCGGCCGGCAAGGTACATGACGGCCACTGCTATGATCTCAGGCTCCCACTGAAGGGACAGCATTGTGCAGAGACTGGAACATGCGACACACAAACATGTTATTACTGCGCAAGAGTCAAAGACGATGACATGAAATATTTTGCTTGTAAAACTAAGCCTTTTCACATTCTTTTGTTGCTTTTTGGTGCAAAATAAACAATGTCCGAAAATAACAAGGTTTCAATGTCATTGATTATAGTTCCCTCACTGTTGTAAACGAAGCAACTGTGATCAGAAGACATGCAAACTAGAAAAGCTGCAATGTCACAAATTGTGCATCCCTTAACAACTTCTAACTTATGGAAATTTACCATTAGAAGTCTAAGGGGCTGTTTACACGACACCATTTTCAACTAAAAACGTAAAACTTTATGCGTTTTGGCCGTTAATTTACACGACAACAGCGTTTTGAAAACGGGTTTCAAAGTGCACGTTTTTGAAAACGGCCTCATGCACATGCGTATTACATGTTCAGTCTATAGTGTTTCATCGCCATCTAATGGCCTGGCAGCAGAATACAGCGTTTTTAGTTGTTTGCGCTGATCCGTGTGAATGGGGATCGTTTTGACAATGGTGTTGTCTGTATGCGGAAAACTAAAAGGAAAAACTTTGAAAAAGATTTAAGCATATTGTCGTCTCCTTTTTCTTGCATTGAGCAAGAACATAAATGGCAAAAAAAAAAAATTCACAATATCTCTTAATGCTCTTTGGACAGGTGCAGTTGTTACAGAGAGAAAGAGTATTATTATTTTAGTATCAGTGAGATATTATTATAGTTTATTTTATATTTTCAATTAGAATTTTGTATTTTCTGTTTTCATTTTAATTTTAGTTAAAATTTTAGTAATGTTGTTGTTGTTTTAGTAACAAGTTTTTGTTATATTTAAAAAAAAAATATATATATATATATATATATATATATATATATATATATTTAATTTTAATGAAAATAAATTTTCAATGTTGATTTGGCAACTAGCTGAAATAAAATAAGTTTAAACTTTTATTTAATTTCAGGTTAAAAAATATATTTATGGTTAATCTTAGTTAACTATAATAACCCTGATATGGATATATGGCAATAACTGAATGATAACTGAATCATGGGGACAAAAAAATATAATTAATGATACAAATAATGAAAATACCGTTTCATTGCTGGTAATAAATAAAGTCAATCCAACCTGTCATTGACAAATGTCCACGCCATCTGCACAAGCTTCTGAACTTTGTTCTTGTCACCTAAAAATTACACCATCCAATGAACGACGTCACAAAGCAGCACTATATAAAAACAACAACTTGAATTGACTTCTTAAATTCAAAATGACATTTTAAACAAATACCTTTGAGCTGTTTAGCGTAGCGCAGCAGAAACTGGTAGGGGTGTTCAACTTGTAAATCAAACTTGATAGTCTGGAGTAAAATTCTTTCCAAGACCATGACCTCTTCCTGTGGAAACATCCCACGAAAAACAAGTGATGTTTAATGCAGTGCTGCCATGACAAGACTGAGAGTTTGTGTGTTGAATGGGTTGCAAACCTTCGGATCATCTCCAAACTGTGCGAACTGCACATCGGTGAGCAGACTGCGAGCGGTTTTGATGATGTCTTTACATTTCTTGGGGGTTTCTTCTACTTTACCAGCCAAGAAGAGACAACAAGCCCCTGTCACCTGTAGAGGGAAACGTAAATTAACAAACGTGATTCACTTTAGAGTGTGCTACAGATTACTGCTAACCTTTAACATTCACTGTTCACTCAGTCCCTATCTTTCAACCGAGATGCTTTTAGCTCCCAAAAATCAATCAATCCCGGGACACATTATTATTAATGTATTTTCTGGAATCTTTGTGTGAAAGGGGCTTGAGATGGCGAATGGGAACATGGTTTGAGTAACATTAGAAATACATTATTAGCTGTTTGATAACGTAGTCAAGCAAAAGGCTAATCATATTAATTACTATTATGTATCCGACATTGTAGAAAGCGATACATAAAACGCATTACCATTCTGATACATCGACTTACGAGCCTTTATAATTCACTCTTCCACTTCTTCGCAATCAGTTTCTGGTTCAAACATATATGGCTGAATTATACCAGTATTTCCACTTGCCATCGTGTAGCGTTTACTACAGTAAAGTTGACTGATTGGATCTCTGAGCTGGTGTGAGTGAGTGGAGGCGGTCATTTGCATATTCATAGAACCGCATATACTAAATGAGGTGAGGGTGAAGAGTTACATTAAAGCTATTTTAAGAAGTTTTTTTTTTTTTCGATGTCATTTTGATTATCAAAGATGAGTTTTAACAGATAAAATAATTGACTGCAGGGGGACTTTAAAGGCCATCAAAATTAAAACTCCAAATAACTCTAAATAACCATAAATTGGACCAAATGGTAATTGTATGGTCTTGTAGATTAAATGTGTTTAATTCAAAAACCTAAGTAAAAATCCACTTAAAATAAATTCATATCAATTGAAGAATATCAATATACAGCTATATTTACCCACATACATATAGTATAAGATAAGCAATTGAATTCATGTACATTTGAATTGCCTTTCAATGTCAGAACAGAGAATTTCACGGAAAGGCGATAGTTTGCAGGTTAGCTCTCTACGGAGCCCCTCAAGGGATAAGGTTGATGCTTTTGCATTTTCGCGCAAATGTTTTTCATTCCCTCGAGAAACTTTGCGTTCGCTCGCAAAACCTTTTGAGCTCTTTGTGAGCAAACACAAAGTTTCTCGGCCGAACGCATACGTTTTTGCGAGGGAACACAACGTTTCTTGGGGGAACGCAAAACATAATCATTTTTACAAAATAATTTTTCCTCCATCTCATATTTTTTCCCTTCACCATGTCCCTTCAGGGTCTCCATAGCTCTCTGTGTTTTTGCAATTGAGGGAATATGAGAATTTAATTATTGAGAAATACAATAATTTGGCTTTAACCAAAGACCCATCTTCCCTCAACCGTTCTTGAGATCTACTACTACTACTGTGGTATTAAACAGTGGTCAGTATATCAAAATAAATGTAGTCTATAGCCTACATTGCATTGCAAAGGAATCTGAATGGGTGTGCCGTATATACAACCATTTTTAATTAAAATGATAAAATCACTGTAATGTAACACAATCTCAAGTGCCTTTTTGCTTTATCACTACAAAATCAGAACAAATATTCCTAGATTCCTGTAGCACCTGCCAAACATAATATATATATATATACTTTTTTTAATAAAAAAAACTAAAATATACATAAAATAGCAATGACCAGATTTTCAAAGCATGTTGTACTTACATATCTAGGGAACTGCTTGAAAGAATGAAACATGTAAAAACGATGAAAGTATGTTATTCCAGTCGCCAGAGTGTCATAATGTCTTAAAATGGGTTAAGGATAATATCAAATTCCTCTCAGTATTTAAAACTCAGTCCTACACAGATGTACTTGCACTAAACTGCATTAAAAAGGTAGAAATGGCAGCATTAAGAGGATACAGTCCCAGACGTGTCCCGACGTCGAATATGAAGCGGGCCCCCTCTCGTCTGTACCGGGCTTCTGTGGCTGGGTCCAGGCCATCCGACTGGGACGGGGTGTGGGCCAGGTCCTTCTTGTCCCAGTACCAGCATGGCTTTGTGTGGTCCAGATTTGTGGCAAAACTTCCAAAAGTGGCGTTAGAGTTCTCCTTGCCGTCCTTCATTTGGAAGGAATTGAAGGCTGATGCCAAATTGGACAGTCCGCCGTTGAACAGCAATAATCTGTACTGCAAAAGACTTAACATATATCATTTAGTTAGTTATTTAACCTCAAACATGCTGAAAAGACAAATATATATATTGAGAAAATATGATCAATTTGACTGTACTGACACTATCAAATGAGAACACAAAAACTTGAACTGAGCTGAATTTTCGGAAAAGCTGCTTTTAAAGTTGTTTCATAACTTTGCAACATTGTAATTGAACTGAACTGAATCAACATTAAACTGAATCATGACACTATTGTCTCAAGTAGATCTGCTTGACAGCTGAAAGTTGTTTCATGATTGATGAATTTTTCAGCATTAAAGTCACCATGAACCGGAAGTTACAAACGACTTTTCTCCAGTGTTGTGACGTATTTCCAAGTGAAACGGAATATTGAATAGAGGGCCGGGTTTTACTTTAGCGCTGCTCCTCTCCATCTCTCGCTCATAGCAGACTAACGGTTTGAGGGGAGTTGCCATGCCCTCGTGCCATAGCACATGACAGGAAGAGAAGAGAAGTTGTTTCGAGGGGGAGGGAAGGATAACATATTTGATTAAAGAATATAAGGGCACATTAATTTTTTTGAATTAATGAAGTGCACAGATAAATCATTTGTAATAAACAGTACAATATTACATATAAAAATACGAATTGTAAAATTTGATTTCATGGCGACTTTAACACTGTTATTGTCTTGTGTGCTACTGTGAAGCTGCTTTGAAACAACCTGTATTGTATTGAAGTGCTATATTAAATGCATCTGATGATCTGACTTGACTTTTCACTGGAAATAAAGTTTTTGAATTTCAATATCAATCACAAAAGCAGCATGTATTACCATTATTTTTTGGAACATGTTTTCACTGGAAGTAGTAGTACAACAAGATGCTTCAGATAATATCATGAAAAAGACCAACCATGCAAACCATGCTAATACCATAACATGGTATATAAAGAGAAAGTAACAGGTTAAAATCTCAGGAAAACATGTCCAGGTCACATCTCTGGTAATTATTTTCATGGCAATTAAGCATATTTCACAGCCAAATTTTCATTACAGGAAAGCTTCTGGACATTAAACTAACTGTTGCGATTTCCATTATTCAAGTTGGATTCTGATTAGATTCTTAAAGATTCTTTAGATTAGGATATTATTATTGGATTTTTTTTTTTTTTTACTTTATTAAAGTAAACAAATGCAGCAGTCGGTATTGTCAGTAATAATTTAATACAGTAATAATGTAGTACAGCAACAATGTATTAAAGCATAATTACACTCCAATGACAATAACACATTAATTTTGCTCTTTAAAATCGTAAGAATAGAAAATCTGTTTCTTGTATATTTTAAATTCTAAATTATATTAAAATATGCGTCATTTACTCCAAGCACACCATATATTTCTATTTATTTCAATTTGGGGGTGAATGACGTGGAAATACTCCAGTTGACAGGGTTTATAAAATACCACCAATATCATTGAATTAACATTAGATACCATTGCTGTACCATGGTTATTTAAAGGGAATTCACAATAAATAAGATCAGCTTAGAGTCTGAGTAACATTTAAAGTTTAAAACACTTTTGTTTCGTGTTGCCATCACACACTGAAATCCATTAAATACCAAATATTTTAGATATCGCTGATCACGTATGATATTAAGTTACTAACGTACGCGAATTATACATGTAAATGTGATGTTTATGTGAAAATAGCTGTTTAATCTCTTATCCCTCAATTAATTTTGACATAATAGACAGTGGGAGTTCAGCGCTTCTAAAAGCGTGAGCAAGATCAGATCAATTACTCATCCTTCATTTTATAAATCACATATAGCATACAAAATTCATTCATCTTACCGTTGTAATATATGACACGATTGTGATGTCGATGAGGTTGGCAGTTAGGTAAAATTAATCTTTGTCAGTCTCACATTCACGACATGGAAGCGGCCATTTACTTCGGTCTTCTTCTGACACTTCTCAGCGGCACTAGTGTGCGTCATTAACCCACCAGGAGCAGCATTAGCGCCTTCTGCAGGCCTGGAGGAGAATGCGTAAATCTGCTACAGAAACAACAAAACAAATTAAATCATCCAATAGCTCATTACGCTGCTCCTGGAATTCAAAAACTGTAAAAATATAATAGATAATAGCATTATCATTATTATAGTTAATAATATAGGAAGAAGAGACAGGGCTTTGGATGGTCTATCACTGACATTCCATCTAACCCTGTTCAGTGAGACTATTGGATAACACTGGGAAAGTTTGCCTATTACAACCAGAAAAGAAACTGCACCAGGGTTCACCAGCTGGGGAACTCACCTGAGGAGCAGAATAGGTGCTCACATCACATCCCATCCTCAGAGGGGAATGGCACAGAAAAACAGACACCGGCGGCGGCTCCATTTGGAGATTGTATTCTACAATCTCCAAATGGAGCCGGTGTCTTCCCGTGTGTTGTTCGGCGTAATTCATTCCTTTTCTTTTCTGGTGGGAATAGGCCAGCTTTCCCAGTGTTATCCAATAGTCTCACTGAACAGGGCTGGAATTTCAGTGATAGAGTCCCTTCTTCCTACATTAGTAACCTAGATGTTATCCTGGTATATTTTTCTGTCGATATGAAAAATCGTGTACGTTTAGCAATATGGCAAGTGAATTATGTATATTACGATGTTATGATGAACTATATGCCTTTCTCTACTGACGTTCAAAGTTGGGATAAGCGTTTAAGGATATTGATTTTTAGAAGGCAGACTGAGATGGCAAACAGAAACAACAGTTCTGACTAGATCTCTTCCCAAATTGTCCCCTCTCTAACATTTTGGTCTTGTTTTTATTCGTTGACAAA
The DNA here is from genome assembly GCA_021554675.1 of Leuciscus idus. NCBI lineage: Eukaryota > Metazoa > Chordata > Actinopteri > Cypriniformes > Leuciscidae > Leuciscus > Leuciscus idus. Next base: position 20,336,326 of record CM038638.1, on the reverse strand, counting down.
AATGTTAATAGATTTTCAAAGGTGAAGGTTATTGTGATCTGGCTTCAGCTCTGAGATCAAACCCTTCCCACCTGAGAGATCTAGATCTGTCATTTCAATAACATAGGAGATTCAGCAGTGAAGAGGCTCTCTGATCTAATGGATGATAAACTAGAGAGACTATACTATATCTACTGTAAGTATATATTTTTTGATAACACTTCACAATAAGGTTTCATTTGTTAACATTATTGACTACATTAGTTAACATGAACTAAGAACGAACAACAATACTTCTAGTTAATGTTATTTGCTACATTTTTAAAGATCAATATGTTGTATCTGTTAATGCACTGTAAACTAACATGAACATTTTGTTAACTAACATTAACATTAAATGCTGTAAAAAAGATATTGCTCATCGTCAGCTCAGGTTAGTTAATGCATTACAAAAATATATAAAAAAAATTGTTTAAATGGTTGAAAAATAAACAAATGAGACCTTACTGTAAAGTGTTACCTATATTTATGTTTCATTTTTTATTGTATTTTATTTAAGTTCTTTTAATTGAACATCTTGTATATAAACTTAAAAAGTAATATGTTAGTTAGATAATAATTAGAAGCTGGCCCTCTGCTTTTAAATTTAGTAACGGGCATTTTATGTGTGTACTTAGACAATGTAAGGTAATGAGACATAAGATAAGTAAGAGAATATAAGATAAGAAGGGTCTTGGATACAGCTCTACTTTAGACTTTAAACTGTGTTTAATATTGTAACATGTGAGAAGGGCTGAGGCAGTGAATCCAAATGCAAGCACAAAAGTTAATTAACAAAAAACACAGATAATCCAAGAACAAGAGGAATCCACAGAGAGCAGGCAGGAGAACAACGACAGGAACACACATACAGGAGCAACAACCGAACAACTGAAGCACAGAGGTTTAAACAAATTTCGTCAAAGTTCGACAAATTAACATGTTCATCAAAAAAGTGCATTGAATTAATTTTATACCTGAATTGCATTTAATGTATTATTTTAATAGGTTAATAGATCCTTTAAGAGTTAAATGGAACACGATAGTAATGTTTTATAACCTCCACACCACAACTGAGATGCAAATATTATACAAATATTAGAGATTTTACTACTGTAATGTGTCATATGGGCTATTGATATTCTAATGTAATTACATTGCATGCAACAAAATCCCATTTAAGGACAATGTACAGCATGCCTGCTCTCATAGCTGTCAGCAGAGGGCAGTACTGTTTGACAGTTTGCATGATTGTACCATGGTCTGCTTACACTGAGCACAAACTGATAAAGACTGAATATTCTGGAAAAAAAGAGACTGATATTCATGTCAAGTCACCTTCATTGAGACAAGCAAACCTGCAACCAGCATCCCATGCTAGTCCCAGCATGAAAAACATATAATTACTTAAGGTATATCTTAAAATTACTTAAGATATAAAGTCTTTTCTTTTAGAAAAAGAAAAAGAAAAAGAAAAAAAAAAAAGAACAAAATTAAGTCAAGTCAAGTCACCTTCATTTAGCGCTTTTAACAGTATGCACTGTTTCAAAGCAGTTTTAGTGATAATAGGAAATTACAGTAACAGAGATTGTTTTGGCTTTACAGCAGCTTTAGAATAAAGTTACTGTCCAGCTAAAGTTAGTTTTGATTGATTCACTTCTGTTGCAAAGATCATTAGTTATTAACTTAAGGGCTGCTAACACGACACCGCTCTAACAGAAAACCCTTAACGCGCTCCGGCCGTTTATTCGCACAACAATTCGCCTGCATGGCAGCTCGAGAACGCAAACCATCAAATAGTTTCCCAGGTGCGGCGTGCACATGCGTATTACGTGTTTAGTCTATAGGTATGCGCATTTGATATGTGCGCAGGCGTGTAGTCTTTCTTTACTAATAATTGACCTCAACAAACTACTTGTCTGGCCTTAAAAATGTATAATACAGAATTATTTACCGCTTTCGCGTAGCCACGTGCACCGGAAATAATCCCCAAAACATTCTATCTGTACAGAGGTAAAGGGAAGGAGGGCTTCACAGGAGAGGGAATGGTTGACACTTCAGGACTGCGTTGTCGTCGCGTCCAGGCGCAGGTCCTTCATCAGATCTGGATACGGCCTGGATCCGGCGGACTGCGGTAAACCTCGGCTAAACCTATGGGCTAAACAGAGAGACTAATATTAGCGTAGACGCCATTCATCTTATGATGTAACGAGTACATCAGGATTTATGGGGAGTGTTCCCGGTTCCGGCTGACCTAATCTATGCAGCCAAACATTGAATTATAGAAGTTTATAATGTGTTATGTGTATTCTGGGTCAAAGAGATGTGTTTTTAGTCTTCAGATTTACATCACATTTTGATCAGCAAAAGAACAAATAGTTCAATATGAACATCACGATGCACACCTCCAAGATGTTGTTAGAATATTGCACTACAAGATGTTTTATCAAGGAAACTATTCGGATTCCCTACAATTACCTGGTACCTTGGTTTGTCTATTAGGCAGGAAACTTGAAGTAATCTTATTGAATCTATCATAACCGAGTTGTCTTATGTGGAACACACACAAAAAAAAGATACAAAATGAGATCTCATGGAGAATGTTTTAAACTGTTCTGGACTCCAATGATTTTCATTGACATTTTTCCAAATAAATTATTTTATGTTCCACAGAAGAAAGTCATGCAGGTTTGACAAATGTTGGCAAAATTTTCATATTTGAGAAAACTATCCTTTTAAGTCAAGTAATTTTATAAACGATTTTTTTTTTCTCAGTTTGATATTATATCAGATTTGCTAATATTATTTTCTCTATTCAAATTACTTTTCAAAGTATACATAAAATTTATAAGGCACATCAAATCAGCACATTTGTCATGTTTTATGATTACTGATTGAAGCTACAGCCATCGTTTATTATTTATCTCTTGTTCTGTTTCATTGTTTGCCTTTATGAAATTAATAACTTCAATGTTGGCATTTCAAAGCTCAAGTGTGTGGCCAGTGTGACAGATTTATTCAGTTAAGGCCTACCAATCTGTGCTTTAGATTTTCCAGATCAATTAGGTTTGGTTAGTTACCTTATTCACAGAGTGACAATGAACTTATTCTAAGTTAACATGTTAGCTTTATTTGCTGAGATTGGAAGATCTTATCTGATTATTGAAATGGCACATCCAACAATATTTTACATGTGATTGTGTTGGTACTCAGCAAATTCTAAATCAACTGCATGTTTTCACATTTAAAGACAGCATAAAATGACTATAAAGGCACAGTTTTCTTTCCTGTGTTGATGTATTTCCTATTGAAATAGGAAGTTTGGGTGGGGCTTGTAGGCCTAATTTTGAAAAGGCCAATAGCCTATAGCAGAGGTGGGTATTAAGGAGAGGGACAGCGTGTTTTCTGCAAATTTAGGGATACTGCATAAAAATGCTGAAAAAAATATAATTTGAAAAATGTACATTAAAAATGAGTATGCTTACTTTAGATGGATACATTTTTATTCGCTAAGAATAAACCACACATAAGCTGGCTGTGTCTCAATGAGTTCCCTAGTTCAGTAGTCAGGGCAGTAGTCAGCCATTTTTAGGGCTGTCTCAATTGCAAAATTCTTCCAGTGCACTGAAACCTTCGCTCCCTAAAAAGTCCCACAATGCACCATGAAAACCAGGGCGCATCGATGCTCACTATGCTCACGATAGGTGTTTTGTTAAAATACAAATCATGATTTTATTTTATTTCAGTATAAACATAGCTAACATTTATCATTTATTTAAGGCTGAAATGTTGCACTATATGTAACAAGCAAAGTACTTGTGATAATGTACTTAAAATAACCTTAAATAATAATGCCGGATAATAATTCTGTTGTTCATAAATACCAGTAGTGATGTTGTATAATGAGGAAATTGTCCCAATGTGTAGTGAGCCAGGGTCCTCACTGTCCTTACCAGTGCCCGAATTAGTGTACACAATATACTGATTAACAACCCAGGAAGTTAAGGGAGCATATTGAGACGTACCCATTTGCTGCGTCCGAAATCGCATACTCTTTTGAGTAGGTAATTATTTTTAATAGAGTAAAAATGTGCAGGAGATGTCATTTGTGCCAACTGCCATTATAATTTTAATGTTGAAAAGATATGAATATGATTAGGGGTGGATATGTAGGCTGTGCATATTGTATATGTACATGGGAATGTTATTGTTTTAATTTCTTTCTTTTTTTTATGTATATTGTTATGTTGTGTTGGTGTCCTTGTGTGTGGTGTATAGTGAAGCCAAAGACAAATTTCCACTTGTGGACAATAAAGGAACTAAACTAAACTAAACTAAACTAAACTAAACTAAACTAAACTTCATGACCACTAAAAAAGCACATTCTATATAGTATGAGTGTTTGTAGTATGAATGTAATTCGGACGTACTACATCCGCCATACTATCATTATCATTGTCATTATCATTACCAGCATCAGTTGTGTCGCTTCACTGTCGTTCATAAATCCTCTCCCGTGGCCTCATGGGATAGTAATGTGTCCATCATATGCACACTTCAGAATCTCCCTGGAAGTAGTAGATCATCCCGCTGTGAATACGGATGTACTTTTGTCACATACTGTTATTCGTCTACTGTAAAGTATAGGGAAGAATGCAATTTCGGATGCAGCCATTTGTAAATTGTTTGTGGTATTCTGAATTTTTGCATAAATTCACACCATGGATGGAAACATAGCTATTCTCATTGTAGAAAATGTTATTTGACAAAAAATACACCTGCAAATGAAAAATCTTTTTTTCTGGAAGACAAAGACTGTAAATCTGTAAACAAAAAAAATTCGATTTACAGACACAAGCATGTTGAACTGAAAAACCATCAAACTCACATTGTGATTTAGTGTGGTTGCAGAATAGATACCTTTATAGTATAATAGTATAACTTTGGTTCTTGTTATCATTACAGCAGACAATTCTAATTTTAAGTTTATCTATTTATTTTACTATTACCTGTCAAACATTCCGTTTTAGTACCACAAAAATCTCTTCAGTTTCTCTGTTCATACTTGCTAAAAGGAACAACACTATTCTTTTGTATGAATTTCCACACAGTCAGAGAACAGACCAAGATTTCAGCTTTGCCTTTCAGTTAATATTAAAATAGACCTTGAATAGTGACTTGAATATGTAAGACTGGCTGCTAGGCAACCATTCATTAGCACAACTAAAGCAAGTTTTTACTTAAGTAATTAATAATGATCAGGTAATTTAGTGATTACGTTATCATTACGCGCTGTCCTCTGAATAAACCGAACAAAAACAGCCAAAACATACCTCTATAATTTTGGTTAAAATGTGCGCTTACATCAAACACTTATGAAAACATAAGTAGCTTTTATACATTTGTGTTCTTCAAACATACACTGTGGGCCTAAATTAGAGAGTCGTTTATGTCATCATATCCGCCAACACAATTACTTACGCTCGCTATAAAGTTGGGTCCTCTTGTAAACAAGAAAATTAAGAAGAGCTTAAAGACTGCTCCAGTGCCGTCAGAGACCCAGTGGAATATAACCGCTGCGGTGTGATTATTAAAATGAGAATCTAATGATTTGCCTCTGCCAAGGTCAGGCGAGGCTTAATTAGGAAAAATGCAATCAGCGACACCGTGCCTTGTTCTAAATGCAGTTTGGGCCTGTGCCAGCTTCAGCTCAAGACACGTTTCGGTAAGAAAGGACGGTTGCCATCTTGTGCTGATGGTCGAAATGAAGTCACATTACAAAAACATTACATTAAATACATCAACCTCTTACATTACTTATACAAAATATGTCTTTTTAAACCTGTATCAATGACTCTCTTCCTTGAAACACAATAAAAGTTATTGGAAGTAACAATTTTGTTTACATCAACAAATTGGATGGCAGTCTGAATTTATTTGTACATTGTTTGTGATATTCTGAATTTTTGTATGAAATATGTAATATATTTCTAATATATATATATATATATTTTTTTTTTTTTCTGTATATATATAAATTCTGAATTTAGCGCCCATGACCTTGGCGCTTGCAACGGGTTCGATTCCCAGGGAAAGCAAGAATTGATAAGAATGTAAATGTGTACCTTGAATGCAATGTAAGTCGCTTTGGATAAAAGCGTCTGCCAAATGCATACATTTAAATGCGTCTGCCAAATGCATACATTTAAATAATACTGTTCAGCAGGTTCACAATGCTAGATACACAAAAAAGTAAGAAATTCACTTTAAAAAAAAAAAGTCTTGGTTACGTATGTAACCCTCGTTCCCTGAAGGAGGGAACGGAGATGTAGTCGACGTGTCTACTGATTGGGATCACGCTTAGGTAGCCTGTCATCTTCGAGTATTGTTAAAACGAGCCAATGCACATTAGCGTGTGTGCATTGCATCACACGCTCCGCCCCGCAGGCGGGTATAAATACGGAAGTGGATGCACTCACCAGTTGTTTATCGCTGAGGAGCCGAGGTATGTCACATAGTCAGCGGTGGTCCAGCAATAGTGGCGACGGGATATGTCTCCGTTCCATCCTTCGGGGAACGAGGGTTACATACGTAACCGAGACGTTCCATTTTAGTTGCTCACGTTCGACATAGTCGACATGTTGACAGATTGGGATCCCTATTAAAACACCACTAGTGCTGCCACCTTCCAGTGCCAAGACAAAAGCCTCCTGATCCTCCCGCATATTGAGGCGGAGATAGGACAGGGCTTAGGCCAGGAAAGTCATTGCTGTTCCACAAGACCACTGGGAAAGTGTTACCTCCCTGTAGGGAGGTAACATGTGGAGAATAACACATATGGACTGAGCGAATTACCAGGCAGTACAACATATGGAATGTCACTGAGGTGGCTCCAGCCGAAAACGGGGGAGACGCAACTGGTCAGTAGCCCCGTTTACATGCACACTTTTTTGCTATTCTGATTGAGATCGTTCTGATTGACGGATTCCGGTTGACTGTTTACATGGGATGTTATCTAAACCGATCTGGTGTTTACATGTGCTGACGCTTTCAATCGAAATCATTTTCTGACATGCGCACACAGCTTGTCTGCCGGATCTGGACGCTCATTATTTCCACGTTTTCAATCCTGTCAAGATGGTGCATCACTTAATTGTCGCGTTTAGTTGTAGGCATCCGACGCGTTCACTGTCGGGCCAGTGCGAGCCATAAACGTGGCATTTTATTGTATTGTGTAGGCTATTGTTCTTTGTTAATTATTGTCTTGTTTTGTATTTGCATCAGTTTTTCATTCTCATACTCATATCACACTCATTATAGCATATAATTAAATAGGCCATCATTATTGTAAAAAAAAAAAAAGAAGAAGAAAAAAAGGAAGTTTCATCAGAAAACTGATCAGAAACACTGGAAACAGCCTGATCGATCTCAAAACAAGAGCGACTGTTTGCTGGCATTTTTGTTGTTTAATTGAATATTTGAAACCCAAGAATAGATTTTTTACCACAGGTTTACAATAAAAATCGATACATTTATCATAATGAATTATTTTGTGTCAAAATTGCACACAGAAATAAAGTGGTTTACCGTTTATGACGTTTGTGAACGTTTACAAAAGAAAGAGGACACAAAACTTATTCGCGTCTGTTTCTGTTTATTTGGTAGCCTAGTAACAGGACGTATTTACATAACATTTAGAAAGAATGTTCATTTCTACAATGACACCAAAAATATGACCTGAGGAGCTTTAGCACTCTCTCCCAGAAGGATACAGTTATATTTTCAGTCAGAGAAAAAGAGAGAGTCCGAGACATAGGCTACTGAAAGATAAAATAAAAACAGGATTATGATTTGTCTGATTTCTTCAATCGTACATATTTACCATGTTTACTATAGTAATGGTTTGCGTGCATAGTTTTTTTGCATTGGGTATAAATATTCCTACCTTATACGGTGATTAATCCACATCGGATCACAAACAGAAGGCATTATGTTAGCTGACAGAATTATCTGGCGCAAAACCAGGCATGCGCAGAAAGACGTACGCTCAAAGTAATCGGATCAGCTCGTTTACATGGTGTAATCTTTCGTTTGATCGGTTCATGAAAAGGTTTATTCCACCCCCTTCAATCCGACTGAAATTTCAATCGGTTTGAGCATTTTTATTCCGATTGAGGTGTTGACATGGAGCATTTTCATTCTGATTGGACTTGCACCTGGTTATAATCGGAATACAATGCTACATGTAAACGGGGCTACTGACGGCAGAGCAGGCTCTGCCAAGGGAAGACATGGGCTCACCGCAGGGAGCCGTACTGTGGAAGAATACACATATGGGATCGGCGTAAGGATCACCACATATGGACCAGCCTAGCACAAGTTCTACCAGTGCATACGAGTGATAGGCCTAGCATTGGACGCTCCGCCACGTCCAACGCCGAAGGGGTGTGGAGGAACTCAACAGGGTTCGGCTAAAGGGGAACTCAACTGGAGCAAAATGTATCCAGTCCATATGAGGGGAATGGTGCAGCAAGTCGACACTATGAACCGGGCTAACAGTGAAGCTGGCTTCATGTGAAGGGAGCCCACGGAAAGCAACCGGATCGACACATAGGCTATTTTCCTAGCAAATGTGCTGGTGACGCCCAGCCCGCAGCTCTAAAAGATCTGTCAGCGAGGCACTCTGTGTCAACGCCCAGGAAGGAACTACACTCTCTCTTTGGAGGGGCTCACTACCCAGGAGGGCACGGTGCACCTTGAGTAATGACACCAAGATGATTGCAGCCACTATGCAGTGGGCCAACCTCTGCATGGAAACAGCCTTCCCTTCTGCTGGTCTCCATAACAGACAAGAGCTGGATGAGGTCCTGAGGCTTTGCATTCTGTCCTGTATAACCGCAAGGCAGAAGGAACAGAGAAAAGCCAGGGCTGGGTCTGCCTCCTCCGGGCCAGCACTTGCAGGCTCACCACCTGGTCCCATCTTAAGGTGTGAGGTAGGAACCTTGGGCACGTATCCAGGCCAGGGTCTCAGGATATCATGAGAGTTGGCCGGCCCGAAATCCAGGCAAAATTCGTCGACCGAAAATGCGCGCAGGTCCCCTACCTTCTTGATAGAGGCAAGCAAGCAGGAGAACGGTTTCTTTAAAAACAGGATTTTTAACTCAGCTGCCTGCAGTGACTCAAGGGGAGATCTCTGAAGTGCAGTAGCACCAGAGATAAGTTCTCTGCTATGCTAAGGGGATGCTCAAGTCGTGCTTCCCAGGATTAGATCCACTACATCAGTGGTTCCCAATCCTGGTCCTGGGGACCCACAGCTCTGCACAGTTTGTATGTCTCCTTTATCTGACACACCCAGTTCAGTTCAGAGCTCTTTCCTAACGAGATGATGATCTGAATCAGGTGTGTTAAATGAGGGAGACATGCAAACTGTGCAGAGCTGTGGGTCCCCAGGACCAGGATTGGGAACCACTGCACTACATCATGATGTGCGTTAATACAAAGGCAACATACATTTTGAGGGTGGAGGGAGACAGCACTCGCTCTGACCCATCTTGCAGGAAAGAAAGCACAGAAGTGATTGAACACCTTCAGGGGTCTTCCCGTGAGAAGAACACCAACAACGAACTGGTTCTACTTCAGGTCCTAAGCAAGCCTCACTTTTTAGAGGGAGAAGTGATGGTATCTACGATCATTTTGAGGTAGAAAACTGAACCTCCGCATCGAGACATGGAATTTCCAGAGGTCTGGTGCGGGTGCCAACGGTGCCCCGTCCCTGAGATGTCTCAGAGGAAAGGGTCAGGAAGTGGCTGTCGATAGTAGCAAAAGTTTAGGGGAACAAGGTCCAGTTGGGCCATTAAGGGGCAACTAAGAAGACCTGCTCCTTCTCCTTCCTGACTTAGCACAGTATTGTGCAAGAAGGCTAATTGGGGAAACGCATTTTTGCGTAGACCGCAGGGCCAGCTGTATGCCAGTGTCTCTGTGTTGAGGGTCTTCCACTCGGTCAGGGAGTAAACAACTGGCAAGGGGATGAGTTCGGAGAGGCAAACAGATGTAACTGTGTGACCCCGAAGTGATCCCAAAACAGCTGGACCGCCTGGAGATGGAGTCTCCACTCTCCTCGGTCACAGGCTGTCGCGAGGCCTCTGCGGCGGCACGATTGAGCAGGCCAGAACTTAAAGTGGAAGAAGCGTCATCAGAAGCTTCTGACTCCATAGGAGGAGGTGGCGGGCGAGTTGCGACATGCAAAGGAAGTGCAACGGTCGCTGTACTGAGCAGTGCAGGCTTGCTGAGCAACGGCATCAAGCAAGGTGAACTGCTAACAGTTCAGTAAGGTTTGCTCAGACCCCCGTTACTGCATGCCTGTTATATGTGCCCCCTCAGGTGGTGTTAGCAGATACTTGTTCTAGGGGCGTCTGGCCAGGAGAAGCAAAGGTCTGAACACGGCTGAGAGTTTGGCGGCAGGCCGGGCGTTTGTCACACGGAGTGTGCCGATCAGCCACGGCCACCTCGGGACTCGGCCATGAAGCCAGTGCTGAAGCGGTCTTCATATGGAGGAAGCTGACTTATATGCGGCTGCGTCTGCCATATGCCCCAGGATCCTCTGAAAAGTTTTTGAAAAAAAGATATTGATACAATTTTTTTTTTTTTACCTTTTGTTATGCATGTAATTTTTTTTAATCTATCTAGAGATACCCTTCAGTGGATGTGAAGATCCTCTACAATGCATTTAATAAACCTTATACTTCCTCATCTTTAATGGATTAGTATAAAATAACATCTTATGGAGTGTATTTTTAAGGGTATGTTACACGACAACGATGTACCAAAAACGTTAACGTTTTTCCCTTAACATTTTTTGCATGCAGACGTTATCATTGTCAAAAATGATCTCGAAAGTGATGAAAAACGCTGTATTATTCATGCCAGGCCAGTAGTTGGCGATGTCACTTTGTGAAGAAACACTATACGCCTATAGACCGAAAGACGTCATCGTTTTCACTTATTCGCATTTTAGTTTACAATAACGGTATCATTTTCCAAAACTTGCACTTTGAAACCCCATTTCAAAAGTTTGCGTTTTCAGGCCCCCAAAACGCTGTTGTCTTGTAAATAATCGGCTAAAATGCATAAAAAGTTTTCCATTTCCATGTAAACAGCCCCTAAGATAGGTCTAGGGTTTAAGACCTGGAGTCATAGCCGTTTAAAATCAACTTTTTCAATTTAAACTGCCATGACAAGATCTCATTTTGAAACCTGGCGTGTCTGTTTGCATACATAATGCACAATTCTATCACAAATAGTACTAATAAAACTAATAGCTATAACATGGCTGTTTCCAGTCCATTCAAAATAATTCAGTCCATCATTTGCGTGACCCATGAAAGCGTAAGACTAGCATCGTTTACTACTTTGTATTAGAATGTGTTGCTTTTCTATTGTGGAGAAACCGCTTGCAGTGTCACAGCATCACTCTGGAGCTAAGCCTGACTGCCTGAGTGGTTTTTTTTTTTGTCTGACCCAGTTTCTGTGCTTGAGCTGATGCCACTGCTGCCGGGGGAGGTCTTTTCTCATCCAGCTCACGCTGAACGGGCCGAGCCATCCCCAGAGTAGGCCTAGCTCTCCACCATACACATATCACCCCATTAAGAGGTGTCATTTTAAAGATATAGCAGTTTAAGCAATATTACAGCAATTTGTTGCTTGAGGGAGAAGCCTCAAGCATGTATTGTTAATGGTGAGATACAAATATGCAGGTAACAGAAACTAGCTGCTGGTGCCATTTAAATAAAAACACCATAAAACGTCATTAACAACAGTATAAAATAGTGATAGCACTGTATAATATTTTTTTCTGTGCACGGAATGCTATATCCTGTTATTCAGAGCATATCTGTGTGATGTGTTGGGCTGTGGAGAAATGGAGACCAACTGCAGGGTGCTTCACAAAATCTGGCATGGAATTGCTGTTATCTAGAATAGGGGAGCTGATTGTTGATTTAGTGTTTATGTCCGTAAGAAATCGGAGAAATACTGCCTTTCCAGCAGTATACCATATAGAAGGGCTGCAATGAATGTCAGAATCCAATGTGTAAAATATTTCTGCTATTTAAAGGCAATGTGTATCTATGAAGCTTGTTTCCGCCACAGAATTAAAATTAAAAAAGGTAATTGATTTTTTATCTCAAAATTGTGACTTTCACGCAATTCTGACTTTATAACACAATTGCGACTTTATTTCACACAATTGCGACTTTATATCACACAATTCTCACTTAATAACTCACAATTGCGACTTTATATCACGCAATTCTGACTTTATAACTCGCAATTGCTGCATTATATCACGCAATTCTGGCTTTATAACTTCCAATTGCCAGTTTAAATCTTGCAATTTTGAGAGAAAAAAGTCAGAATTGTGAGATAGGCCTAAAAATGTTACCTATATAAAACGTCATAGGTTTAAATATTATTTTCATGCTGTAACTGTAAAGCTATTATGCCCCTATGAACTGCATATGTGAATATTATGTAGATCTATTGTTTACATCAAATCAGTCCAGTCTGTGGCTTGCAACCATAAATGTCTATGTTTAGCTCGATGACGGTATTCTATAAATATGAAGATTCTGCATTCCGATTTTGACATCCAAAGGCACAACAAGACATTTTTTCTCTTATTCCGTGGATTTTGCCTATTTTCCTCCACTTGTTACCACCATAGATACCACTGATTGTCCGCCACCACAATGCGCGGGCACCTGCAAATGACGTAACCATGACGTCGACTCCAAATTGGTCTACAGATGCGTAGAGTTTTTTTTACAAAGTGACATCGCCAACTATTGGCCTGGCATGAATAATACAGCATTTTTAATCGTTGTTGCAAATCTTTGTGAAAGGGGTTCGCTTTGACAACGTTGTCGTCTGTATGTGAAACTTTTCAAAATTGCAAAAAGTTTTTTTAGTACATCATATTTATGCATGTACCCCTGGATCAGGCTGGATGGGCAAATTATAATCCTAAAGAGATTGGGTGCTTCTCAATATCCCTCCTCGTTTCCTTGCTCCTCCGTCCTCCATCCTATGACCTGGAAACCGATCGAGCTCAGCCATCTTGAAGGACGTCTCAAATTCTCCTCCCCCTTCTCACATCTGTCACAATAATTTTAATTTATGCTTTACCTTTGCAGTTTAAATTAATCATATATCACACATATCACTGGGGCATCTTGATTTATCTTTATTATGTATCAGTTTCTTAAATAACCAAACCAAACCAAATTTCACATCCTACAGGGTGCAGCTCCACCAGCTGAGACGCGAGGAAAGGAAACGAGGATGCACAAATAAGAATTGAGAAGCACCCATTGATTAGCTGGTTCAGTTGTCCTCATCTCAAAGTCTTCTCTCACAAGGACATTATTTATGGGCTCGTTATGGAAAACAACAAAGACGATTTTTTGTATTCTTATTCCTTATTCTAGTTCAATTTTATGTACACAAATCTAAATTTCTGAAAGTGAAACCTAAGTTCTGTGTATTTAACAATGAGTTTCTTTCTTATACAAATGCCCTTAAAATTATGAAAAGCTATTTTTCTTTCTTTTCTTCTTTTCTGTAATGCACTTTTGCACCTGATCCTGCTGTCATAGTGTAATTATTTATTTTCGTTGCCATGTTGTTTTATACATGACATATTGTTTAATAAAAAAATTTAATAAAAAAAGAGCTGGTTCAGTTGTGTTTGATTAGGGTTGGAGCAACCCTTAAAATAATGAGTTTTATTTCTTATATGCATGGACAAAATGTATATCCTGAAAATACAAAAGTCTCTTTGGAAAAACCTAAACATTGCAATTATTATTACATATTTATACTTTGTAATTTCATATTTGCCTTTGTAATTTCATGTTTCTGTATCCATAATTTGATATTTACAACCCAACATTATTTCAGTATTTTTGTTGTCTGCTTTCTGACAGTATTAAATATTAGACTATGCACCTTTTTGTGGAATTTAAGCTATGTCAGGTGCAGCTTCCGCCTTTGCATTGTAGCAGACGCATTACCGACTTTTACTTTAATCTAACTAATTTTTTTTTGAAAATGTGAATATATAAATCCCAAATTTCTGAATGGCCCAGTCCGTGTTTTCCAGCAGCCTCGGCGCAGAGCAGTGGAGAGCTGGAGGAGACGCTTATAATGCCATGCTGGAGCAAAGGGGCTCCGGTAGGGGTCTAGTGCACATTTGCGCACGTTCACATTGGCCTCCGTGGGAATTGGAACTTTGGAATTACAAATAAACTTTTAAATAAAGTCAAAGTATATTAATGTCTCTGGTCACCAAACATCACCAGTTAAAGACGAACTGTCGTCATATTTCTCTCTTTCAATGCCCCAGTAATCGTTTTCACAGCTCGTGCCCACTGCCCAGCACACACACACACACACACACACACACACACACACACACAGCCTTCCACTGACATGACAGGACAGCCGTGGAAAGGGCTCCTCCAAGCCCAAATCTAACGGTGTTAATGAATGAGGAGGAATCGGTGTGATGTGGGGCAGTGGATGGGTACAGCAGCGCTACCTCAATGAATAATGTAGATGGGCATCAGCATGCGTCTCTAGCCTCTGCGAAAACACGGACGCTGGAAATCAACCTACAACCTTTTCAGCTTATTTAACCGCGACTCTGAGCATGGAAACGGGTCTGGTCGCGAATCATCAAGTGAAAAATGTTGGAAGCGGAGATCCCCCTCCTTCGCCTCTCCATCGCACACCTCCACAGCAACAGTCACACGCATTCCCTCATTCCCAGCAGCAGCAGCAGCGAGCCGTCAGCCACAACAACAACAGCATCAAACCCACACCCGTGCGCGGAGATTTGGGGAATCGACAGGATGGAGGGGAAGAAAACGCTTTGGAGACGCAGGTCGATCGCCATCCGCGTTTGCTGAAAACAAGTGACGAGGAAGATCGCTCGTCCAAACCCGGGGGGGAACGG
This sequence comes from Leuciscus idus, assembly GCA_021554675.1. NCBI lineage: Eukaryota > Metazoa > Chordata > Actinopteri > Cypriniformes > Leuciscidae > Leuciscus > Leuciscus idus. The sequence continues at coordinate 20,321,295 of CM038638.1, read as the reverse complement.
ATGGGCAGCAGGTACGAGCACTCCAACTTTGGACCAACGAGCAACAATAACAATAACAACAACAGCGGCGGCGGTGGCGGCGGCAACGCGTCCCAAAGCGGGAGCAGCTCAGTTTCTGAGTTTAATCATTATTACGGGAATGGAAGAGGAGGGCCTTGCTTTGATCAACATGGCGGACAACAAAGCCCTAGGACGGCTTTAATGCATCAGGCACAGAGCAACATGGATCAAGTGCAAAACTCCCACGAAGGGTACCATAATAATCCATACAACCACTATCCCAACTACCGGCCGGGGTACGGTGGCGCTGGATACGGTATGATGAGCCCATCGCGGCAGGGGAACATGATGGGCCCTGGTACCAATTCGCCCACTGCTGCTGCTGCTAGTCATGGCAAGGCTGCTATGGCCTCTGTTGCCCCGGCTCCCGGTGCCAATGTTGGGGGCTTTCAGAGGTTTCCCGGACAGAACCAACAGCACCCTTCTGGAGCGACACCCACGCTAAACCAGCTCCTGACATCTCCGAGCCCGATGATGCGGGCATATGGCAGCGGCTATCAAGACTACAGTAACCCGCCGCCACAGCAGCAGCAGTCCGGGATGGGTTTGGGCAAAGACATGAGCTCCCCGTACAGCCCCGCTGCCAGCCACAGCTGGGGGGCACAACAAAGAAGCATCCCGTCCATGAGTCCTGGGAATAACGGGAACAGCAGAGCTCAGGTGAGCGTTTTAGCATACGTATGTGTCAAGCTTTGCATCAGGTCTAGCTGTGGCCTGATGCTATCCAGAACATTAGCTTTCAATGTCCTGCTTTTATATTTATTGAACGCACTGTATGTATATGAATGGTGAAATAACATGCCGGGTTTGTGGTCTCCTAGTGTAGGTAAGATTATCCCAGGGTTTGGTCTTGTATGTGGATGTTGACAGGCAGCAGAACATGTCAAGTTCTGCCCAAGGTGACTGTGCTAACAGTGTTAGCATGAGTTAGCCTGCGCCGAGGCTTCATTTCTGTTACAAGAGATTCCCGATACAACGATCACATATACTGGGCTGCTTGTATTCATACGCACAGTATAATATCACAGAAGCATTACCGAGAAATTAATGTCATGCTATTGAATAAATTATTAGCCGTGGTTTCGATAAAGAGCTCGTTCGGTGCCATTCAAATTTACGGAACGTTCTAGCATTGCGCCGCTGCTAAATAAAAATACGCTGCTAGCGCGTTTTCTTCCAGATGTCAAGTGGAATAAAGCGATTGTGTGATTTAGTTATAAGTTACTGCCCGGATGAAATTTCGTTGTCGTTTTCAACGTATGTTTGCCAGTAAGAACTGTCTGTCTGAAACGAAGAGCTAGACGGTGTTTTCAGCGCAGAGCGCTACTGATTAGCATTGTTAGCTGGTGTTAGCGCCATTGCGCCCGTCTGTCTTCACTTCATTATGCAGGAATTAATAAATGTTTTCGCATTCACCTCACATTCTCTAGCTATATTTTTAAAATATTATATGTAACGTTACTGGTTTTCCTAAACGCAAACCATTGAAGTGTAAAGATATTATACGGCGGAATAGAAAAGCTGTATCTCAAAACCTAGACAGCTCGTTAGGTTTTGAGATATAATGTCATAGTATTTGTCTAGGTAGAATGCTGACTATTTAGGCTGCTTATTATGTTTTGAGACTGTAATACCCGTAATTGCTTTCTAAGTAGGAAGCTCACTACGTTTTGAGAATATAGCCTACTGCTCTAAAATCCCTTCCTGGTTGCAGCTCACTAAGTTTTGAGACTATAATATTGAAAAATGTTGTCTAGCTGTGCAACAAACTTGGTTTTCAGATACAACATTGGGTTTCAAAGTCCAGCTGGCCAAATCACAGTTTTTCACGTTCGATTTCAGTGATAAATTGACTTTCCTGCTTAATATGTTTTTATGCAGGTCTAGAGGGAAAGCTGACAAATCTATTGGAATAGTTTAGCATATATTAATATTCATCCTGCTAAATGCTGTAGGTTTTGTCTTTGTTAAACAATGAACACTTGTAATGTTTTGTTTGGTGTAAATGTATGTATTTGATGAAAGTTTTTTTGGGGGGTTTAGCTGTTTATAACCAATATGTGCCAATTGATGTATATTGTCTATTTTGTACTCATTAATTTCTAAATCTGTATTTGTGGACAAAAGACTGGTTAAATACTCGAGTTTATAGTTTATCATATGCAAGTGGCAAAAGCTGTCTGCTTTCAGTTCTCCAGCATCTTATGCGATCAGATGCTTTTTGGCCGCGGGCCCTTCTCTGTATGGATGAGCAGTCCTGACCTTCACACATGCAGATTAGCCATGCTTTCATAGTGGCACATGAAGAACATTTGTGCTGGATTGCCCAGGGTAATCCCAAGGCGAGCACAGGCAACATGACTGGAAGAGATGCCAAGACACCTGATAGCCCTCACGCCTTCCATTCATTCTTGACCAATTTTGTACAACACCCTGAGAGCATTTTGGATCTACCTTGGCAAATTATACAGTTTAAATAAATCTACAGTTTGGAATAAAGGTTAATGAAATCAGTTAATAACCAGTGTTGTGGAGTAGCTAACTGCAAGTAGTGATGCAACTAACTTAACTAAAACATTTTGTTAGTAGCTTTTCCAGTAGCTAACTACTTTTTCCAGCAAATAGCGGTGTAGCATGACATTCAGTTTTGCGTTTTGAGGAACCTGCAATGTATTGAAGCAGCGCAGTGTCTTCTTATTATATCGCAAACTAAAATTGTGCATTACTGCCATCTATTGTTAGCTTATATCACGCCTCTTGCAGCTTACAGTTAAGTCAAGTCACCTTTATTTATATAACGCTTTTTACAGTACAGATTTTCAAAGCGGCTTTACAGTGATAACAGGAAAATAATTCCTGAGAAAGGATCGCCTGATGATTACGTAAAGGACGGGTGGGTTAATTTTTCACATGAATCGACTAGTAAAGGTTACATTTTTGTATAATCTATGTAAACCAAAGATTAAACGCTGTTTGCGGCGAAGACTTCAAGCACAAATGGATTTTAAATTGACTAATTGTCTTGCTTTATTGCACTCTATATAAAATATCTATTTCTGTTTTAATTACAATGATCAATCAGTGTTTCCCATTAATTACTTGGACTAATCTGTCCCGCCACAATTCCGTAATGAACCTAAAGATCACAAACATTGTGTTTTGCACCATTGCTTTGGCAAAGCATCTGTCAATCTAACAGAAAACCAATTTGCGATATAGCTTAGTGCGCTGCTTATCACACGGCAAAGCTATGATTTATTTAAATAAGGTATATAGTTTAGTTTGTTGTGGCGGGTTTCAGAGTGAAGCGCACTGTGCTCACGAGTCGTGTCTCAGAGCGGCTCCGTTCACAGTAAATGCTGCAAGCTCCATCACTGCATGTGCTGTGAATTTAACGTACATTTTCGACTACTCCCGTCATGTGTCCAATTTAAGTTGCATACATTTTGTACTTGAAATGATTTGTTGCAACTTCTTACTTGACTTTGACAAACAATCAGTTTGAGATATATATTTGAGTATTAGTGTAGGCTATCTTTGGGTAGTTTACAAAACAATACTCTTTGAAATCACAATTGTATTGCATTACGTTGGTTTAAACCACAAATTATTAACAATTATTCAGTTATTTGTAATATACAATGCCATTGTAAATTGGATTAAATTGGACATTGAAAATGTGAATATGGGTAATTAAATTAATTAATTATTAAATTAATGAAATTCGGACGTACTACATCCGCCATGTTGTTACTGTCACGTGACCTACCAGCGTTAGTTGCGTCGCTTCAATTCCATTCATAAATCCTCTCTTGTGGCCTCATGGGGTAGTGAAGTGTCCATCGAATGCGCACTTTAGAAGTAGTAGGTCATCCGGGGACATTTCGCCTACTGTTTTTTTAATTACCATGTATTCGAACATACTAACTACTCTGTTGGCGTACGGTTTTTCGCATACTATAGGCCTATAGTAGGGAAGTATTCGCTTTTGGATGCAGCGTGTATCTTAACTACTTTAACTTGTGAGTAGTTTGTACTCATCACTCGTCACTTTTGTGTCAACCTCATCACATAACCTCCAGCAATGTAGCCACACCGTTTTAGTGTTAGTTAGAACTTTTTTTCTTACCGAATGAAATTGTTGCATGATTTTTAAAGGAATTTTACGGTAGTTGTTATAACCTTCCTTAAAATGCTATTTTATAAAACGGATAGTTCCTGTTTTTCTTGCTGATTGGTGAATTTTTTGCATTTGTGCAAATATCTAATATAAGTGTTGCGCCACAAATTTTTTGAAACGCATATAATCTGAATGTTTACAGAAGCCTTCGATCAGGAACAGCGGTTGAAATAAAATGGCAGACTGGTTGAATTACATCAATGAGTTTGTGTTTTGTGTGACAGATTTCAATTCTTTAGACATACATGAGGATGATGTTGACATTTATACTCATTTGCATTTTCAGAGAAAGGGCATTATGAGAATAACTTGAATTGTTAATGGCTTATCTTCAGCATGAAGCCCATTTAAGCGGTGCACTTTCCCCAGGATTCCAAGTGTGCGTTGCTCTGCCACTGGCTCCATGCAAAATGTAATTAGTGACAGAAATTCACCAATCCAGTATGTTAATTTGTCTGAAAGGTTTTACAAGCACTGTGAAATTTTTAAAAAAATATTAACTTGGTGTGTTCCTGGTTTTAACACACACACACACACACACACACACACACACACACACACACACACACACACACACACACACACACACACACACACACACACACACACACAAATATAATTTCCAGAATACTATTAGTATTTTGGCTATTTACTGCCCCTTATGCATTTACATATGGTTTGGTATCATTTACACTATTGTTCAAAACTTTGGCATCAGCAAGATTTTTTTTACGTTTTTGAAAAGTCCCAATGTTGCATTGATTTGACCAAAAATACAGTGATATGTTTAAAATAACCTTTTTATATTAATATATTTTAAAATGTAATTTATTCCTGTGTAGTGTAACACGATCCTACGGAAATCAATTCTTTATGCTGATTTGGTGGTCAGTAAACATTTCTTATTATTATCAAAGGTGAAAATAGTTGTACTGCTAAATATTTTTGCGGAAACCGTGATGATTTTTTTTCAACATTCTTTGATGGAATAGAAATGTCAAAATAACAGCAAAAGCTGCATTTGGTCAATTGAATGCATCCTTGCTGATTCAAAGTAAAAAAAGGTACTCCAAAAGTTTGAATGGTTGTTAGTGTTGCACGGTGTACCGATACTTCAAAAGTATCGCGATACTCGGAAATTAAAAACGTCACGATACCTAAATTTATCAGTATCGATACTTAAAAAAAAAAAAAGAAAAAAAAAAAAAACTTCTCCCTATGGACGTCTGTGTTTTTTTTCCTGACGCACGCAGCAAAGAACCTGCCGCTGTCAGTGTCATGTGACAAAACACTACAGCGAGATGGCTGCATGTGCGAGCACAAGTGGTCCACGACTCGTAGAAAAAGATGACGCGAGGAGTGACATATGAAAGTACGTTGCCTACCTTGCTCTGTTGCACGGTGCACCGATACTTCAAAAGTAAATCGGAAATTAAAAACGTCACGATTCCTTAATTTATTAGTATCGATACTTCTAAGAATGACCGCGTTCCAGATTTGTAAGGCCGGTCACACACTGGCTGCGTGTCGTGTCTGTTTTTATTTCGGCTCCCATGTTAACTGCCTGCGTGACACACGCGTCTGGGCGCAGCTCGAGATGCGCGGAAAACGCGTGCATGCTACAACCGACGCCTATTTTTCACGCGACACGCAAGCGTGTTGGAAGCGTTTCCAGGCAAAATTGACGTTTTGATGTTTGAAAGTTTTGACATAAATACAATATCAATGTAATTAAAAAAAATATTATCGATTTTCAAATATTGCACCTGTCAATACAGAACGAATTATTCTGTCGCCTATTTTGCCGTCAACACTGCCGACGTTGTCTTTGCTGCTATATATTTATGTTTAACATGAAGTATAGGCCTTCCACAACTCTCTCCCCACATGTCAAATATATCACCAATGAGGCTTACCATATATAGATGTTACCAATATTAAACATTGTTTAATATAATCGCTGTTCATATTGTTATTCAAAGTTCAGAATCAAGATAAAGCTCTTATGTTTCTTATGATAAATGAGATAATGCTGCTAAATTTATAATTTTTTTTACCTTGAATGTCAGTGCTAATTTATTTTTTATATTTTGATATTTCATATTTCATATTTCGTTCAAATGTTTAATATATCTGCTGTTCATATGTTCATTTATTAGTGTGTTATATGATTAGAATGTTGTCCCGGTTTTAAAATAAAGCACAGCAATGATATTTGAGAGTGTTTCTCCCTTTTCAGGAAAAGTATCGAAAAAGTATCGAAATCGCAATACTTGACTTGGTATCGGTATCGAAACAATAATTTTGGTATCGTGACAACACTAATGGTTGTGTACGTATTTAAAATTTGTATATTTCGTGATCATTTATTTGCAGTATTTCCAATTCTTGTGCAATTTTCCAGAGTTGAAATTCCAGTCACTAAATAAAATATTAATTATGTATTAAACATTTTATAAAGCAAGAAAGCACTCTGGGCTGTACTGTTTTGTGCACATTATGCCAACAAAGTCATTTAGCTGTGACTTTTTAAAATATTTTTTTTACACAGTATAGCATGACCTTGTTCTTGATTGCTGATTTAATGATGGACTTGATTTTAGTGCATCAATGTAGAATAAATTATAGAAGAAAGTGGTTTATAACCATATCAAATAGTAGACTTGTCATTGATGCCGTAAACTGCATCTTGAGTAAGAATGACCTGGAAACAATGTTCCACTATGGCCTAATGGTGCACAAACTCCTTCTGCTCTAAACTAGAGCAACTCTAATTTGGCAATATAGTTGTCTAGTCAGAGAAAAATGTGTGTGTGTGTGCCTGTGTGTGACAGCACAGCACTCTGGCATGACTGCTGACGCTCAAAATGTTCATTTATAGTGGCCTCCCAGGCTTTCTCAAATTGGTCACATTTTCTGTAAGTGCTGCTTCAATTGGCCTGAATTTGGCAGTGGCATGAGAAGATTAGCTTGGATGGCTCTCAGTCTTTCTGGCAAAGATGAGACACTTGAGAGAAAACCTGACCCCCCCTCCCCCCATATCAGTCGATGGCACATTGCCCTGAATCTCTCCATTTACTGAACTGCTCAACCTTATGATTGCTATTTGTATTCCAGTCTGCTCAGGCATAATAGTCGTATAAATGTGTGACAGACTACCGTACGTTGGAAATGACTATTGCTGTTCTTCATGGTAAAGTGTTGACACCCTTCTCAACAGGTGTCACCAATGGACCCTATGGCCATGAAGCGTTCACAGATGTACGGGATGGGCAACAGTCCCTACTCTCAGCCGGGCGGATCTTATCCAGGACAGCCATACGGATCACCCACTCCTCACCGATACCCAATGGGAATGCAGGGGCGTGGCCAAGTTGGCATGGGAGGGATGCAGTACCCTCAGCAACAGGTAGAATTAATGATTTTCAGTTGCAGAAGAAATGTTAAGTCCCTTTTAGACTTCCACTTGAAAAGCTTTGCAGATACCATCATGGAAAGGCTATTTTACATGGTTGATAGAACCACCCTCGTAATGTCATGTGCTTGGTGCTTCAGTCCGTAGAGCTCCGTGCATTAGGAAATGTTGAAACGAATTATGTGAAAAGGGTCTTTGTTGGTATTTTTAAATGCACAATAAATCACTTATAACCAGGCGTGTGGATAATTCTACTGAATGTGCCACAGATTTAACAATTTAAAAACATCTACACTTATAGTGTGTCCCCCAACATTAAGACTTGTCATGTGCTTGTCCTTCGGACAAGTAAATCAGTCATTCACTTGTCCAAGTAAAAAAGTTGCTTGTCTGGAAAAAATACTTGTTTTTTTTGGTGTAAATATAATTTATTCTTATCAGTGTTCTATCAGCTTTGACATATTTAAATCTGCATTTGTGTGATATTTACCCTGTGCGCATTTTTATCTAATCTTATTATTTTTCATCTTTAATTTTAATTCTTAAATTGGATCAATAAATTCAGTAAGAACAAGACACTACAGGGCTGTTACCAATCAAATTCAAACATTTACAAATTACAACTACATTACAATTTTTTTTTTTTTATAAAAAAATATATATATAAATAAGAAATTTGGCTAGTAGGTGGTGGCAAGTCATTAAGTCGTTCAAACAGCTGATTTGTTCAAGAATGAGGCAGTTGTTTATGAATGGGTCATTGAATATTTGAATCAACCAATTCATTAAAAACACTGAATCGTTCAGTAATGAAAGACAGCTGAGTGTTGCTGTGAGATGTGCAATGGTTCTGCTGTAATCTTTTATTGGAACAATTTTCACTGCTGAAATAGTACAAAAACAGTCAATATTACATCTAAAATGTAAGTGACTTAATATTAACTACTTGTTAATTGAACTGTCGTATGAAATCATTGTCACATTTTCAATCGTGATGGTATTCAGGAAGACCGCTCTTGGTCATGTGATGTTGCTTAACTGTATCATATGTTGAAAATGTTATAAATTCTCTTTCACTTGCCCCTTCAAAAAAATCCACTTGTCCCGGTCAAGCAGACAAGCGTTAACGACGAGCCCTGGACCCAAATAAATGGCTTGACGGGCACAGTTTTAGTCCTGTGTTGAAAGATTTTCAATGGAAACAGGAAGTTGTGGGATGACATTTTGAAGGGCCTTGTCTAGAGATGCACCGGTCGACCGGCCATCGATCGGAACCGGCTGGGTTTTGCTTCAAACACACGATCATCTGTCTACTCTCAGAGAGTGAATGTGCATTTCCATTCAGTCCGTCTGCTGTTTGCTTTGTGCAGGTATTGTTTATGTAGCATAATTTCACAAAGCTGAAGTCTGACCATTCTGTTTTTGCTTTAAATCTCGAAATTATACAATCTAATTGAAATCAAAAACATATGTAGCATCTTTGTTTGGATTGTGATTAAAATGCTAATTTCAAATGGATTCCGTTATTTTTTTGTTTGTTTAAGGCCAGTTTGGCCAGTAATAGAGCAAATAACAAAGTGCAACAGCCGGAACTCTGGAAGTAAAAATTCAGTTAATATTTTCTATAGGGGAATTGATTTTTTAATGATACCGTAACACATTTTTTTGAGTTAGGACAACTTTGAATGAAATTGTTTAACCAACAAACAATATTAGTTAGAGGAATTTAATCATTTGTAACAAACACAAATTAAGTTGATAACAAATCAAATTAAGTTGATAAGTTGATGATAAATTAAGCTGCTCCAACTACTTGAGTTGTTGACCTGGAACCAATTAATATTATGTTTCAATTGGGTAAATCCTATTCTGGGTAAAATCCACAGCTTAAAATTTGTATTTAATTGTAAAAATCGCTTTTTCAACGAAATAGTATTAAACTCCATGCCTTTTGCGGCAGTTGCTATGTGACCACAAAAAAATAAAAAAAAATAAAATAATAATTTTAGTTGTTAAAAAAAGTCACTTGTGTTGTTCGCGGTCAAAAATGGCCGCAATAGGAAATGAATGGGAATAATATCATGGGGTCTTTAAATAATAATGTGTATGCTGTCTCATATCCCAGCTCCTTTTAACACAGAATTCAACATACTTTCATCACAATCGGCACAAAAGATAAAAAAATAAATAAAAAAAGTGCTTGGGCCTAGAAGTGTTTCTTGTCTGATGGCAATACTTCATTTTTTACCATACCAGAATGTTTTTACACTCCCCAAGCTGGCTGCCACATGAGGTTTTCCACTATTCTTCTATGATATCTACTTTCAATGCACAGCTACCTTCAACTACCAGAATTAGCAACACTGACTCATAGCTCTCAAAAAGATATAGCAACGGTGCTCTTCATGCTGTTGAGTCCACAGGAAACTGAAGTGTCCCACAGGCCGACGGTCTGAATAGTGACGGCCCGAGGGGAAACGCAGAGTGTGGTGCAGAAGGAACGACTCTGTTGTGCCTGTCAGCGTGGAGCCACAGCACTCCCAGTGTAGCAGAGATGTTGACAGTCTAATGCGCCGCGTGTCTGTCAGAAGAGCTTGGCAGGCAGTCTGGCTGGGCTGGGCCGTCCTATTCTGGGTACAGACTGCCCTTCTAAATTTAGACTGGAAAGCTGGACTGTGTTAAGTTCAGCACCATTGCCTCTGAAATGTCGGGAATTAAACCAGTAGTATTGTAACCAAACATGTTTAATTCTCTACCACATTACTGTGAATGCTGTTTCATGTTGTCTTTAAAGTATTACTCTAACCTAATCTTTTCGTTTGTTTAACTTTTGCCAAAATGTGAAGGCTTAAGCAAGTAACACACTTCACGTAAACGCAGGTCTGAATGCTTGGCAAGCCACTGAAACTGTAACGCCATGGTAAAATAATTTATTGTTGAAGGCTTGAGATTGCAATCTGAATCTGAATACAAGATTTTATTTGTATTTATTTAAATCTGACATTTCTAGCTTTTTAACCTAAACCACTATCGCTAGCATGGCTTTGTTAGCATTATGCTTGCCTGTTAACTAGCCAATGTTATTGACTGCTTGTCTATAGCAATGTAGCAATTCCAGGCCTAGTTATAGCAGTTACGCATACATTCGTTTTTTTACTCAGTATTATTTGAAGAAAGAAAGTGATCAATTTGTACTATTATTCAGGTAGCTAGTTATTAACATGTTGACAGATTATTAACTACGGCACTAGCTTAGCAACTGCCATCGAGATGGATGGTGATGCTAACAGATAGACTTCTCCAGCTATTGTATACCTCCTTGTTTTGACACAAATTGGGAAAACAGCGACGCGTGAAATCGAGTGTTTGGGTTCACGTACTTGAGCGTCTTTTTGGACCTTAGAAACACAAACTGCTATTTCAGCTCTCAGCCACTTTCTTTTCATTACCTCCAGATCCATTACACTGATCTTTGTTCAGCTATACTGACACAAGATCAGCAGGACAGCAGTCGTGAGCAGTTTCCTCCTGTGATTGCCCCTGGGTACGGACGTGACCTTTTTAGAACGAAAGATCAGAATCAGCAATCTCCTCCTGGCACGGAGGAATGTAGGAGAGGCACTAATCAAGGAAGACATCACCGAACGCGGCCAGCACATAATGAGATCATTACAGGAGAGAGTTTTGGGGTAATCTCTAACCCGAGGGGTGCGCCATGCATTTGTGCAGCTGTTAGTTGTCGGTGTTCTCGACCGAAAGGGATCCTGTAATGACTTTTATATACCAGGAGACCCAAGATGACCCAAGGATGGTGTGTGTGTGTGTGTGTGTGTTTTTTTACAACCATATCTGAAATTGGATGTTCATCTGGTCTGATACCAGGGGAATCCTGCTGTGTTATTTATATTGATCTTCTGTACAAAAAAATAGAAGAAGTCAAAGATTAAAACTCAGAGGAAAAGCACCATTGTAAGGCAGAGGAAAATGGAGACAATGTCAAATATACTTATGAAGAACTGTGTATCAAACTCATCGACTTTCGGGTGAAATTTGTTGTTCTAACATTGAAATTGAAAATCATTTAATTGATTTTGTTTTTTATTCTGACATTTTTGTTATACATAACCATTTTAGGCTGAAATGTTAGACTTGTCATTTTAAAAAAATGTGATTAAGTTGTTTAAATCATGTTTCCATAGACATTGGTGTGGTTTCTAAGGCTTTAAAACCATTTTCAATACATCATACTATAAACCAGTTGTGCTATTTTGAATTCACAAAGACATATTTGCCCAGTGGGTTTGACATGCGGTTTATTTACATGCGTGTAGGTTACTTGCGTGCGTCTCAGAGCGGCTTATTACAATACATAATGTAAATGATGATTGTTTAGAGTATGTATATTATGTATTTTAACTGAAATACATATAGTTTATAGTTTTGCTGAAACCATATGTTTACTTGCTTTTGATACTTTATTTGAACCAAGTATTATTGCCTCAATGTTATTATATATGTATTTTATGTCATTTGAAAGGCTTAGGTCTTTGCTTAGGTCTATTTTTATTACCACCAAAAATCGGATTACTCGATTATTCATCAAAATAATTGACCGATTATTCATTAAAAATAATCGACCAATTACTCGATTATTCATCAAAATAATCTGTTGATTATTCATCAAAATAATCTGCCGATTATTCATCAAAATAATCAACCAATTTCTCGATTATTCATCAAAATAATCGTTAGTGACCGCTCTTTTGTTCAGTCAGACATTGCAGAGCATGATGATGGCGTTAGGTGTGTTTAATGAGCGTGTGTGAGCTCAGGTGGATGAGGAGCAGGTGCGTGGCAGGGGCCGCTGGTCCTGACAGGCATTTTGAGGGTTCTGTAAGAGGACAGGTCCTATCACAACACAATCAGCAGAAGCCATCTCCCCCTGAGGCACTGCCTCTGACCATCTGACCGACACTCACCTGCCCTGCTGTCCACGTTTCTGACAAGCACCATACATGGCAGAGAAACGGATTAAATGTGCTCTTTGTGTTTGGACACAATCTCTTAGTGGGATTTTGGAGCAATTCCGCACTGTCCTGTTAAATCCTGCTGTTTTATTTCAGTGATGGAAAGACTGGAAATGCATGGCTGTTATCCTTTGACATTTCCCTCAAATGACACAGACGGGTACAAATCCTAAAGAAAAGCTGTCTCAATTTTGTACGTGCAGTTGTTAAAATGGGGATATATATATATTTATATATATTCACACATTGAATATAATAGGGATGCATGATATATTGGCCACCATATCGGTATTAACCGATATATGTTCATTTTTTATGTTATCATTATCGGCCCGATAAGAAAATTTGGCTGATATATCAAAGCCGATAAATAATGGATTATTTCATTCAGCTGAGACACTTCAGATGCGCACTGACGAAATTGCTTGAAATATGATTGGAATCACTTAAATAAAGGAAAATGCAGTTAAGTGCAGCATGTGCAGTGCAAGTCTGTCATATAGGCTACATAAAATTATGAGAACATTATAATTGTGTGCTTGGGACATTGCTTTTAATTGTGAGACTTTTTTTGTAATCAGGCTCTCAAAAATTATATCAATTTTTTGATTCAGATTTATCGGCCAATATATCAGTTATCGGCTTTCAAATATAAAGATTTATCGTTTATTATCGGTATCGGCCAAAATGTTCAAATCGGTGCATCCCTAGAATATAATAATGTATAATATTATATAGTTTTTTTTGTGTGGCTTTTTTCCGCTTTATTGCACACTGAAAGTGACGAGAGAGAAGGAAGCAACGGGAGAAGAGAAAGGGGAACAGGATTAGGAAAGGATCTCAAACTCGGGTCATCAGAGGCATTGCTGTCCACAAGGCTATGGCTTCAACTTACTTTCTAATGTAAAATGAGACCAAAAAAAACTTGATTGAGAAAATTATTTTTGCAGTCTAGATTAGGGTTTGTCCTTGCTTGACTTCCGTTTCCTCATTAAAGAAGCTCAGAGAACACGGCTCTCAACACAATTCCCATCCGAGCCTCGTGAGTGTATGCGCACGTACCGTCGCTGACATACTTTTGCATGTATTAGAGAGATGAGCGGGAAAAACACATCATCATGGTTCGTGGATTTGTTTTCTGTTTGGTATGAATGACAAATGAGAATTACAGCGGATGAAGGGAGCGGGTAACGGGGGGCTCAGATGGGAGGACAGCGTGCCAATAGCAGCTGTTGCCTTGAAAAACTCTTACATAAGAGCGTCACAATAACAGCTTGTCGTGAATCAAAGGAGGGGGAACAGTTGTGCATTACTAAAGCACTAACACACCCATGGGGACCCTCGGTGATCAGATGTCTCCCATCATCCCTCACTGCAGCAGAATACGGTTGTCGGCCCTGTTTGGGGTGTTGTGTTCATCCACAGTTCGGTTTTAAAAGAGACTGACCGCATTCTATAACCAAAGTGACTCACAACTAGGTTCACGACTATCGATTATTTTGATAATCGATTAATCTGTCGATTATTTCTTTGATTAGTCGATTAATCGGATGAAAATCCAAAAATGCAAATATCATTTAATTAATTTTAATCCATTATTTAACCCATCATACACGTGAAACTATCAACTGTAATTTTTTTTATTATTTTCATTATCAAATATAGCTGCAAGCAGCAATACGGGGCCAAGCCCTGCAAGGCAGAGCAAGCAAAAGCCGCTGTAGCGCAATGCGGAGCCAGAAGAGCAAAACATCCGAAATTTAATGTACATCAAGCACAGCAAGTTCTGTAAGCACATCAATTACAGCAGCACAGCAAGCATTTAAGCACCAACAGCAGTGCGGAGCCAGAAGAACAAAAAGAGCCGAAACTGAATATACATGTAAATCAAGCACAGCAGCGCAGCAAGCACCAATTTATACACAATTTCAAAGTCGCCCCAAACTGGTCTCGAACCCACGACCAGAATGGTTCGGGATTCATGACGCATGGTTGAACAGATTGCGCCACCCAGAGGACATGTTTTACAAAGCTGCAGAGGAGAGGTTTCAGTGTAAGAATGAGCACACAAAAGCAAGTTAACCAGATTAGCATGCTAAGCTAGCTTAATGCTAATGCAGCTTATAACATGGTACATCCAATCCTGGCAAAATAGATATCCTCGGATTCGACATGACGCAAGGAATCGATAGACACCAATTTTATGATTTTGTGACAAACTGTTCACAAGTTACAGCCTCTGAACCTATTATGGGTCGACCTCATTAAGTTGGCGACATCATAACTTTTTTTTTTCCAGTATAGCAAAAAAATCGGGGACAGTACTTTTATGCGGCTCAGTCCGAAGATCATTTGAGTACATGTTTGGACAAAATTAGCCCAATTTTGAAGGAGGAGTAGCGAAAAAACTGTTTTACATTCGCTCCAATATGGCGGCCAGTCACATTGTTGAAAAATAACATATGAGATATCGTTGAAATCGGCATAAGCCAAAGAATGTATTGACATAAAGAAATCAAATTTCAAGCAATGTTAGCAAAAGTTATAAGCGTTTTTTCAAAAAACAATGATATCTCTGGAACACTAGGTGGCGCTGTGATCAAACTTCTCATGTACCTTCGGGCCATGCTAATGACGATCCATACCAAATTTGGTGAAGAAATTTCAAATAGTTTAAAAGATATTGCAAATTATGACAAAATTCAAAATGGCGGACACGTGGTTCATCCCATCATGGCAAAATCGATATCCACGGATTCGTCATGACCCAAGGAATCGATAGACACCAAGTTTACAATTTTCTGACAATCCGTTCACAAGTTATTGGCCAAAATATGCATTTTCCATATCTCATGACCCGTAGGTGGCGCTGTTCCCAACTTTGGCATGGAACCTCAGATCATGCTTCCGATGAAGTGTACCAATTTTCGTTTCGATTGATCAAAGTTTGGCCGAGCTATAGCTTCTGAACCAATTTTGGGTCGACCTCGTTAAGTTTGTGACATCATAACTTTTGATCAGAAAAGAATAAAAAAAATCGGGGACAATACTTTTATGCGGCTCAGTTCGTAGATCATTTGAGCACATGTTTGGACAAAATTAGACCAATTTTGAAGGAGGAGTAGCGAAATAACTGCACACTGTACTTTTCAAAATGGCCACTACTGTAATGGGGGGAGTCTTAATGTAAGATATTGGTTCTGATCAGCATGACGAGATGAATCAGGTGTACTAAGTTTAATTTTTCTAGATCAAAGGGTTCAAAAGTTATAACCATTTCAATGTTGAATTTTTGAACTGCTGGTGGCGCTATAGAGTTGGTCCTAGAGACTCAGAAATTGCTACATTTACTACTCATGACCATCACTACAAGTGTGCCAAATTTCATCATTTTCCTACTTACGGTTCATAGGGCTGCCATAGACTCCCATTTGCGGAATAATAATAATAATAATAATAATAAGAAAACTAACAGATACAATAGGTGCCTCAGCCCCTTCGGGGCTTGGCCCCTAATTATCATTTATTATTATTTATTAGTATTATTTTTATATTTTATCATTTTTATATTTTATTATTATTATTATTAGTAGTAGTATTATTTATGTTACAGGACTCGCAACTGAATTTTGAGGGCATGTTTGGTTTATATAGGGTGTATTAACAGCAATTCTGTGGACAATAGTTGTCTGTTGCCTGATGTGAGCACTTAGTGGGATATTATTTGCTGTCAGTCACTAATGCTATATCTGTCAACCTCTCTCAGGCTGAAAAATGACAGAAAATAGCAGCATAGTGTGGTCGGAGAGCAAAACATAACACCTGTTAAGTGTTTCGGTGGAAAAATCACAATTGGTAGAGATCCAGAGAGTTTTTGACTGAATATCTGAGAGAAAAAAAAAAAAAAAAAGAGCAGGACTTGTCAAAAAATTAAATCCTTAGACACAATTAAATTAAATTTTGAAATATGAATTTTGTTGTGATTATAATTAAATGTAATAAACAAAATAAGAAATATAGTGCAATAATAATATTATTGTAAAATAAAAAATTTTGTATTTCATAATAATAATACTACTAATGGAAAACTGTACAATTATTCTGATAGGACCAGATTTACTAAACAGGGCAAATTACTGTGAGAGCGCAATTCCAAAATAGCCCAACCACAAAAATGTTTGTCAACGACCTTTTTTCCCTTGACTAAGATTTTTCATTTTTGGTTCCTCTGGTGAACTTAGAATTTAGAAAATGAGCGATATATTGACCAAAAAGCACAAAATATGTTTTTTTTAAGCTATATTGTCCAGACCTTCTGTTCATGCAGGTGTAATGCGATCCTCTCCTGTTCTGCATGTAGTACAGGGCAATTTGAGCGTGTTCTCCACACCTGTTAATAAATATGTCTGTTAATCCAAAACACAGCCTGTTCCAGCACTGTGAGAATCATTTACTCCTGACTTGAGACGTCACGCCCCAGACGCAGAAATTTCAGAACGGATTAGCATTGTAAAGTAGTCGGTTAATGTTCCGGGGCGGATCACCATTTTAAATGCTTCAGAGATGAATAATAATCGTCCTCCCTGCCGTGACATGCCCTGTGAAGCGTTTGAGAAGCGTTTGAGATGGTTGGTCTGTGAACGAGTGCTGACTCTCATGTTTGTGTCCAGATGCCTGCTCAGTACGGGCCACAGGGGATGGGCGGCTACTGTCAGCAGGGGCAGCCCCCGTACTTCAGTCCTCCACAACAGCAGTCCGCGGCCCCCTCGCAACCCCCCTACATGCAGCAGCGCCCTCCAACACAACAGGTACGCATTTACACTACTATATGGCTACCAAAGTGTCCTTGTTCTCACCTTGTTTTATTTAGATTTTTGCTACATATATATATATATATATATATATATATATATTTTTTTTAAACGGAGTGCCTATTTACACTAAGTGCAGATAACCGCCTTGTTGGCAGAGGCTATTTACACTAACTCCAAAATTACGGAAGACAATAGCTATAGTGTAGGGGTAAGACGCGTGGCAGAAAGTTTTGATGCAAATCTGCCTTTTGCCGAACTCACTCTACTCCCTTTTCCCATCACATATCAGATCGGAAAGGCATTTAATTTCAATAAAAATGAAGATAATATGCGAAAAGTCTAATGTTTGTTTAATGATAAAGGGCCCTATTTTAATGATCTTAACGCATGGTCTAAAGCGCACGGCGCAAGTTCACTTAGGCCGTGTCCGAATCCACTTTTGCTATGGTTGGCGCTCCCGCCGCATGGTCTAAAAGGGTTGTCCTTATTCTCTTTACGTGCGTTAAACCAATCAGGGTCTCATCTCCCATTCCCTTTAAATGACAGTTGCGCTTGCGCCATGGCGGATTCACTATTTACATGACGGAATTTGATAGTGGAAAGACCGAACACGTCTCCAGAGCGCAAACGGATCTGCTCGTGCGTGAGGTAAAAGTGTGCAAGCAGACCATCTACGGGACAAGCCGGATTCCACCATATCTTTATGTACACAATAATAATCTTTTACATTGTAATCATTTTATTTTTAATATTTGGCATGTTTGTGTGCTGCTGCACACTGTGTGTTTAATAAGCAGAGTGTACGCGCGTTGTGGACCCACCTATAGGCACACATTACTAACAAAAAATATTGACTTTAGACCAGGTTTCAGTTGGTCAATGGCGCAGTCTATTTCTGTTACCTCAAAATAGCAACGCGCCAACAATGTGCCAGAACACACCTCGTTTTCAGACCAGCGCATGGGCGCACAAACTAGCAAAAAACACTTGCGTCACGCTTGGCGCTGCATTGCGCCGGATGTAAGATAGGGCCCAAAGTGTTTATCGATTTGGTGAACGGAGGGCTTTATTGTCCCGATAAGGCAGCATCCATTTAATAATTGTGATAAATATAATAATTTACACTTTCATTTATTATTATTATTATTGCATACCGTTTAATGTACAACAACACTGAGGCGCAAATAGTGTGTGCCACTATTTATAAGTATAAATATCATCTTAATACTATTTACACTTATTGCAAAGAAAATACTGCTGATTTTACATAGTATAAATAGAATCCATCGCTATTTTCATTTAGTGCAAATAGCCGCTGCCTTTTCGAAATGAAGTCAAAAGTACTTTGGTACTAAGTCAGCACTGAAATGTAAAAAATGTGACGATGCCAGCATTTCTGTAGTACAGAGTACCGGGTACCCTGCTTTCAAATTCTCCTGTGTGTATCTGTGTAAGCGCTTTGTAAAGAGCGTCAAAGATTTCTATATAACAATGTGTTTTTTAAAGCGTGTATCATTGTAGCCAATCACAGACATTTCTGTTGAGCGCGTGAATGCAATGGCCAATCAGATGTGTTTAAGTTAGTCAGAATCCGCGCAACACAGAGTTTCTTTCACCACATGCTTTGGAGTTGTGCACACTCGTGAATCCTTCATTATTTCCAACAAAGTGTAAATATGATGTAAATAAGAGATTCATTGTGCAGTCACACAGCTTTTTTGATAAGAGCGGGAGAGATCTGCTACTTATTCCATGTAATGTGCATGTGTTTCTTTGTCCGTTATTTTATTACAAGTATTTCACTTGTTATAAATAATTTTTACTTATAAACATTTAAATGCTACATGCTGTTTAAATGTATTATTTACTATAATTATTATCATCATAATTGATAAACTCATTTAATTTAATTGATATCTTTATTTTCAAATAGTTAAATAATATTAAGTAAAATAGTTCCAACAGTTTTCGCTATGGTACCAAAATTATATCCAAGAACCGTGCAATTTTACAGGTATTGGTACAGACTGCTGGAATTTTGGTACCGTGGCAACCCTACATTTTACTCTTAAGTCATGTTTTTTTTTTTATGTTGTTGCAAAACACCTTCATAAAAAAACTCTCCAACCAATAAGATATCCACTT
Organism: Leuciscus idus; assembly: GCA_021554675.1. Classification (NCBI taxonomy): domain Eukaryota; kingdom Metazoa; phylum Chordata; class Actinopteri; order Cypriniformes; family Leuciscidae; genus Leuciscus; species Leuciscus idus. The sequence continues at coordinate 20,301,654 of CM038638.1, read as the reverse complement.
TTGAGTTGTGTGTTCCTAATATTCCTGATATACGTCGAGCCTTTGATATCATTGGTAGAATCTCTTGAAGGTCATATTTTACGACAAAAAAAAGAAAAAAAAGATTATAAAGAAAAAGAAGCCTATGTTTATTTTATTTTTTATTGGGGCATTATTTTCATGACAGTTAAGTATGCAAATAAACAATACAATTGCTTTTTCACATTATAATGAGAATGAGATTTTTCTGGCAGTTTATATTTTTCCCAAATCACAATACAACAATTAGCTCCACCCCCTTTACACACACACACACACACACACACACACACACACACACACACACACACACACACACACACACACACACACACACACACACACACACACACACACACACACACACACACACACACACACACACACACACACACACACTCACTCTCTCTCTCTCTCTCTCTCTCTCTCACACACACACACACACACACACACTCTCTCTCTCTCTCTCTCTCTCTCTCTCTCTCTCTCTCTCTCTCTCTCTCTCTCTCTCTCTCTCTCTCTCTCTCTCTCTCACTCACACACACACACACACACACACACACACACACACACACACACACTCTCTCTCTCTCTCTCTCTCTCTCTCTCTCTCTCACACACACACACACACACACTATCACACCACACACACACACACACACACACACACAGTTGAGTATCTAGAGAAACAAACAGCTTGTTCTTAACGGGCTGCAGCACACACACACACACACACACACACACACACACTCAAATAGTTTGGAGAAAGCGGTAAAAGAAACTGGCCTTGAGTGGATGTCTCACGGGTGTGTGTGTAATATCAGTGAGGACAGCACTGCCATGCGCCTCATATTGCTATCACACTCTGTTTATTCCCTGGACCTTAAAGGCATTATTTTCATTTTCTCTTATATGACACTGAGGCTGATTGAGAAAAACGGTTTCATTTTCTTCCTCTGTGCCGTTGCTTCCAGTGTCTCTGACAGGAGAGATTGTGGGGAGGAGGAAAACTGCAGCAAGTGGGAGATACAGTGGCCTCCAAATGTCTGAGAAAGTTTTAGGATTTTCATTTTAAACAAAGAAAAGTTACTTAAAATGAGGGTGAAATGTATTTGTGACACTGATCATGTGAACTCCTTTGGTCAAAAGGATGTTCATGCAGCTCGAGTGTTGCTGTCATTGAAGCAAGAAGGGGACAACTTTTCGGATTGTTATGCTAAAAGAAATCATTTGTAAATTATTTTTTTTAAATTAGAAAAGAATGAAAGACATTTTCCCTTTGGTCTCAGATTTTTAGAGCCGCTGTATTTTCAGGTCTTTTTCTTCAGGCAGAACTTTGAACTTCAAATTGTTAAGAACTTGGCTGTGTCTCAATTTGCATACTAATATTAGGCACTACGCTGTTATTCACTGGTGATGGGGAAAGTACATTCTTTTAAAGCTGCAGTCACATTTACCATTGCTTATCAAAATTTCACAGCCGAAAGAAAGCGGAACTGGGCTTGACAAAATACGATGAATGAAATACGGGAGTAGTGACGATATAATGTATAATAAACATCCCAAGCTATTGCCAGCTAGCAAACAAACCAACCATACTGCTGAATCAAGAGGCTTGCTATTGGTCGGCATGGAACTTGATACAAAATTTGCATAGGAAAACATCTTTGCCACTGAAAGTGCATCAGGTGAATTTTTTCATTGTTCTGGTGCTAAATGTGATAACTTGGTGTGTACTCAGATGTCAGTATGTCTATATTAGGATAACTGCAATGCCACAAAATTCCGTACCCAAGGCCCATCTAAATTTATTTGAGATAAATTCAGTATTACTTGACTTTTAGGTTTATACATTTTAAAAGAGTGGGAGCACAATAGAACTGTTACGATCTTTGTGGTGTTACAAGGACATAGAGAAAAAACGCAAAGGATTGTAAAAGTAAGGCTGCGTTATGCAACTGTACACTTGTAGGCATTTGGGGCCAATTGTACCAGCCTTGTGTAAGTTACAACTTAGCCTAGTTTTGACGTAAAGGGGCACTAAATATTTTTGCATTGCACAATTAAACTTAGTTGAAACGTATATAAACTATATATTTACGGAAGTCTCAAATGCATACTTAAAGTTTGCATACATTTTTCAGCGTAACACTTTGTGACACACTAATTCTTATCTCACATACTACTTAGGATATTTCAATATGTATCGATACTGAAATATCTGAAACGGTTCCAATACTCATTTCTGCTGTATCGATACACTGATACCAGCTGCACGTTTTCACTCTCTCTTCTCTCCGACAGCGAATTGACACACACACTCGCCTCCTCTCACTCACGCGTCTCATTCGCTTCAGTTGAATAGTGCTTGTATTGCGCATAATTTTAGTAATTCCCGCAGGATTCATGCTCACACAAACAGCTTGCGGGTACAAAATTGACTTTTTTCCCCCGATGCTTATTGCCAAAATTGTCAAAATGCCCGTCTTGCAGAGTATTCAGGTGAATACAGTCAGTTTTGGAACGTAAATAGTTGAGAGAAAAACGCATGTTTAACAGTATATTGGATCTGTGCATAAGCTCTTAAAGTGACAGTAGCCTAATAAACCTGCTGCTGTCGGTCATGTTAATCAAAGAACAAAAGACCTAGAGAAAATCACTCGAGTCTCTTGACTGAACAACTTTTGTAACTTTAATTGTAAGCATTAATCTCTATTTCATATTTACAATGAAAAATCCAGTGTTATTTTACATTTGATTACTTTCATTTCTGTACTATTTCTTTCCTGAATACCCACCGGAAAAACTTTAAGCCATGTTTATTTAATTTGTGTCTTTATTCTATTGTATTTATTTGTGCTATCATTTGCGATTTGTTTATTTCCTCTTATTTTATTACTGACTGTTTACTGTCTTTTTTTGTAAATGTAGTTCAATGATTCAAATAAAGCCTCCCTGTGCTGTGTGTAAGAAATTACCCAAATTCTAAAAATATTGTGAGATGATAACAAACTTATCTGTATCAGTTTTCCCCCCACGGTATCGAAAATGGTATTGAATATCAATATTTTTCAAGGTATCGTATCGAATTTGAAAATTCCAGTATTAACACTAATAAAATGTAGTACGTGAATTAGGACACGGCGTGATATTCTGAAAATGATGGTTCATCATCAGTGCCTGAAGACTGTTTAATGTTAGCTTGGGAACAAGCTTTCCTCATCATCCCCGGAGTCCCCATACTTGGTCTGGTTAAAATCAACCGCTAAATCAAAGCTCTGGCTTTCATTAGAGCTTCTCAGAGTGGTCTCTTCATGACCCCTAACCTGACGTTCTCCTCTGTTTGGTGTATATCGTCAATTAGCACCATGTGCTGGCCATGAAAGGTACATTTAGCTGACCCAGTCTCAGAGCATCTGCTGACCATACCATTAATAAAAAGTCACGTTGACTTCAGGATGAGTGTGTGTTTTAAAGACAACATGAAAACAGCATTCACAATTACTGGTAGACCAGTTTAAGATTTGATTGCCTCAATATTGGCTTACTATGATATTATTGGTTAATTTTGTTGTTCCCTGCCCGTATGGACTTGGTGACAATCAGCAAAAAAACAATTTCGAAAGTAAATACTGTCAATTTAGGTTTCATTGCATCTTTTAAAGAGACATTATGTCCCTCACGCGCCAACTAAACATCAAAACTGTGCAGGCATGATGCAATTTCAGACAAGCCATTACAATAGGGCATTAATCACACTGAAGGGATGTTTTTCGTTTTATCTGTAGCTCAAAGAACGATCCGTTAATCATTGTGCTGAAACCATAGAGGCACAAGGGACTCAAAAAACCATAAAGAAATGGATTTGATTTTTTTCATGGACATGTTGAGTTTTACGAGTCTCAGATGCATTTGTCTTCTTAGAGCGACGTTTTCATCTAGACACACCCTGTGTAAACACGTCTTGTTCAGCACGGCCCCTCGGTTGAGAGAAAACAGGAAGAAATGAAGAAATAAAATTGAGCTCTGACTCGAATCAGAACGTATTGACCTCAAAACTCTTTCCTCAGGCAATTGGAGCTACTCCATTGATGTTTTATTTTATTTTTTATATATATATATATTTTTTTTTTAATCCCATCAAACATCCATAAAAAGCAATAGAGGGGGTTGAAAAAAATCTTCAATTAGCCACAAAACCTACATATAGAAAACATTAATAAACATTGTTTACTCATTATTATTATTATTATTATTAAAATGGTATTTTTTTAAGCAAATACATCCTTCTATATAATATAGACCAGCATAATATGAGCATAATATGGATAGTCAGCATAATATGAATTTTCACCCTGTCTATTTTGTTAGCAAATGGTATAGATCTTACTGTGAACAATTCATTCATGCATTTTTGTTTGTTTGTTTGTTTCTTTTTAAATATACATTGTGATGTTTAATCAGAATTCCACAGCTCGAGTTTCCAGTGAAAATAACAGATCTTCGGTGACATATGCCGGACTTCTCCAATTATTTTGTTCCGGTTAAACCCTGCCACTCCACAATTGTACAGAATGCAGTCTGGTCACGTGTTTTTGATTTGTGATTGAAGAGGGAAAATTTCATAACATTTTGGACAGTATTTGTATTGACAACCCTACACAGCATGGTGGAAGTGAATTTTGAGTATTTGAGAGGAAAAGCGTGTCACTCGGGAGGTATCACATTGTTCTGCTGTGAATATTGGAGGTCTCTCTGTCCGTTATCGCAGTGGAGCAGCTGTTACGGCTCTGAATCAGCACATGCCTGAGCGCTGATGTAATGGCCCAACTGTAAACAGCCGTCTGTGTGTGTGGCCTGGCCATGACCCAGAGTCAATACGCACACACACACACATACAGCTCCGTCTGGTTTGGGAATGCCCCCCTTCTTTTTTCCTTTTTTTTGCCCAGTGTTTTTTCCCACAGTTGAATGAAGTGAGCGGAAGGGAGTTCTGGGTGATGTTTGTATACATGAGTGAATTGCAGGCAGGGCAACCTTAGTTGCCACACTTTCAAAATTCTTTCCGGTTTTCCTTTTCTGAAGTGTATTTGCTTTGGAAAGTCAAGTATCCACTTACAGAAAAGATGCTGTAATTAATTTTCTTTTGGCTTGAGACCCACAGTGTTATTGGTATATTGCTGCAAAAAAAGGATGGTTCAGACCTGTATGATTTTTTTTCTTCTTCTGTGGAACACAAAATGAGATTTACATTTTTTCTTTTTATGTTGTTGTGACATTTAGTTGTGAATTCTGCAGTTGAAATTGACTAACACATGCCCTATCCAAAATGGCACCCTAAACACTTGTGGTCTTCCTACGAGTCCGCAATTTCATGATGTAATGAGTCTGCTGCGAATCTCACACCATTAAACACTTACATAATGAATCTCTTATTTACATCGTTTTTACACTCCTTTTTGGTTATAACTAAGTGATTTGTAAGTGTGGAGAACACTCTGAACACACTCTGATTCTGTCTACCTAAAACATGTCTGTGATAGGCTACAGTGCTCAGTGCTGCAAAAAGCACGTTGTAAATAGAAACCTTTGACGCTCTTCACAGATCTCTCACACAAATACGCATGGAAGCGTTTGAAAGTAACTGCCTATCAGCGGGTACCGGATTGACCCGATAGTGTGAAGATTTGATGTGAAAGTAATACAATATAAAAATATATATAAAAAAATGTGTAATTTTTTGTAATCGATTGACATTATAACAAATATTAATATATATGGATTTGTGAAAATATACATTACCGATTTAGTTTTAATAAAATGTATACTTTTATTTGGCAAGTATGTATTAAATTGATCAAAAGTGACGCTTTACATTTACATTTGTAATATATTTTTTTAAAACATTCTATTTATCTAAGAAACCTTAAAAAAAAAAAAAGTAGCACGGTTTCCACAATATATTTATAATATACACTATACTTTGATAATGATGATTCTTAAACACCAAATCAGCAATTAGAATTTCTAATGGATCATGTGACACTGAAGACTGGAGTAATGGCTGCTGACAATGTTCAAATTTCCTTGTATAGAAAACAATAATTCACAAAATAACTTTTGTATATTAAAAACGGCAACAAATACCAACAAACAAGTCGGCTGTTGAAAATAACTGTCATGATGAAAGTGCCCCAACAGACACTGACAAACGCTGATTGAACATGTTCAGTCGGGTGAAAACAAACCCCGACCAACACCAACAGGGTAACACACTGATCTGACAAAACCCAACAAACGTGTCTGTGCGGTGTGAATTGGCCTTAAGAGGCTTCATTCAAAAATGTAAAAAAAAAAAAAAAAAGTACTTACCCCACAGATTAGAATAATTATTTAACAATTAAAACATAATACAAATGTAAATATGATTATAAATGTATAAAGATTGTGCCATCTTTCTTGCAGTTCGGTAGAATCACGCCTCGCAGAACTATTATCCAGTTCTTTTATCTGGACATTCAGCCAAACATAAATAGGCCAGCAAATAGTTTTTGGGTGAACTATTCCTTAATTTTTTTAAATTTTTTTTATCCCCTTATGCAGATTGCATAATTTATGGTTGATATCAGTGCACAGTCTGCTTTTTAGCCGTCAGACATGCCTCAGCATTTCTGCATGAACAGCCGTTCTGCTCGTGTGAATCAGAGCCTGTGGATGAAGCACAATTATGGGATGGCGTCATCATCACGCTGTCCTTCAACTGTCTAATTACCTTATTCCATGTGAATAAAGGCCTGTTAGTGTATAGAACCACAACACAGACTCTCTGGGCTGTTTGAGCCCTTCAATGGCTGCATGTTTCTTCTTTTTAGCAAATTATAGACCCATTTCAAATCTTCCATTTATGTCTAAAATATTAGAAAAAGTGGTGTCCGCTCAACTGGGCTCTTTCTTGCAACAAAATGAAATCTATGAAAAGTTTCAGTCTGGATTCAGACCGCATCATAGCACTGAAACTGCGCTCGTTAAAATCACAAATGATTTACTTTTAGCTTCTGACCAAGGCTGTATCTCAATACTAGTTTTACTTGATCTTAGTGCTGCGTTCGATACTATAGATCATACATTACTCTTAGATCGACTACAAAATTATACTGGTGTTCAAGGACAAGCACTAAGCTGGTTCAAATCATACCTATCTGACCGCTACCATTTTGTCTATTTAAATGGAGAAAAATCGATCATAACTCCAGTAAACTATGGAGTGCCGCAGGGATCTGTATTAGGCCCTCTGTTATTTTCCATATATATGATGCCACTTGGAAATATTATAAGGAAACATGGAATTAGTTTCCATTGTTATGCTGATGACACTCAAATATATATTTCATCACGGCCGGATGAAAACGCTAAATTTTCCAAATTGACAGAGTGTGTTAAAGATATAAAAGATTGGATGACGTGTAATTTTCTTTTATTAAATCCAGACAAGACAGAGGTAATACTTATCGGTTCAAAAAACCGCCCACAAAACCTCGCACAATACAACTTTAACATCATAGGATGTCCTGTTACTTTATCCTCTACAGTAAAAGACCTGGGTGTTATACTCGATTGCAACCTGTCTTTTGAAAATCATATTTCATATGTTACAAAAACAGCCTTTTTCCACCTTAGAAACATTGCTAAGCTACGTAATATGCTATCAGTTTCTGATGCAGAAAAGTTAGTTCATGCATTCATGACCTCGAGACTGGATTACTGTAATGCTTTATTAGCTGGTTGTCCTGCATCCTCAATAAACAAGCTACAGTTAGTCCAAAATGCCGCCGCTAGAGTTCTTACGAGATCAAGAAAATATGATCATATAACACTGATTTTATCATCACTGCATTGGTTACCTATAAAGCTCCGTATTAATTATAAGATATTGCTACTGACTTATAAAGCCCTAAACGGCTTAGCTCCAGTCTATTTAACGGATTTTCTATCACCCTATAATCCATCGTGCTCTTTAAGATCACTAAATTCAAGGCTTTTGGTCATACCTAGGATATCCAGAACCACCAAAGGAGGGAGAGCATTTTCACATTTGGCTCCAAAACTCTGGAATAGTCTTCCTGATACTGTTCGTTGCTCAGACTCGCTCTCCCAGTTTAAAACTAGATTAAAGTCGCATCTCTTCAGCCAGGCATTCATATAATCTTACAGTTCAAACTACAATCCGGCCTCTAGCTCTTAAATGCCAGAGGAGAACTGGCCCCCGACTGAGCCTGGGTTCTCCCAAGGTTTTTTTTCTCCATTAGGTCACCTGATGGAGTTTTAGGACACCATTAGGTCACTTGATGGAGTTTTTCGGTTCCTTGCCACTGTTGCCTTTGGCTTGCTCAGTCGGGGATATTTTGGGGATATTTAATTTAATTTTATCAATCAATAAATTCCTCTTGAAACAAACTTTGTTGTATTATTTTAATTTAATACTCTGAAGCTGCTTTGATACAATCTGTATTGTGAAAAGCGCTATACAAATAAACTTGACTTGACTTGACTTGACTTGACTTCTTTATCAGTCTTTCCCTCTTTCTCTGTCACTATGTTTTTCTCTATAGGACACTCTGCAGGAGGGATATGGCAACAGGGTCCAGTCTGGGAAACCAAACCACGATGACATGGGCCTTACACAGCAGGACCGCCCGTCCAGCCTGCCGGTGAGACATTACAGTTCAAAATTAGTCAGAGATTTTAGCGACTGTCTGCCCTAGGTGTTGGATAATGCCTTACTTTTCTAGAAATGCTGCTATGAGTTCCCTATAGATGATGCTCAATTGAATATAGTAGTTTAAGAGATATCTTCTGGCCTTCTCAAAGCTTCTCAAAGTTTTTTTCCAGCGTTCTGGTTGTTTATCGGAATTGGAAACACTTTTCCAGAACCCTCTCTTGCTGTTTCACTCAAATGATCTGCATCACTTATTCTCAACTGGTGGGTCTTGACCAAAAATTGGTTGCAGGTCTTTTCTGATGGAGTCCCGGACATTTGGGGAAAAAATGCTAAATGATATAATGAAACTTACCATATAAAAAATAACTGGGCTTATCATATTTTAAAAGGGGAGAGAAAATGCTTTCAATACCTTTTTTGTTGTTGATGGCCGCATCTCCAACCAAATTCACTGGATTATAAATAGGCATTACCAGATGATTATTAACATTTTTAAAAAAGGTTTTTGTTGATTTACATTTTTATAAAATTTTCTTTAGATTCATAAAATGTATTATTGACTTTATTTTGTTAAAACTTTTGACCTCCTATTAAAGAAATAGTTCTCCCAAAAAGAAAGTTAATTATTCACCCTCATGTCATTCTAAACCTGAATGACTTTCTTTTTTCTTAGGAACATTAAATAAAGAGCTGTTAAAGTCATCATGGAAACAAAATTGACACTATTTACTTCGTTAGCGCACATTACTAGTCAAGTGAAGTCACAGCTTTACAGTGATAACAGAAAAATAATCCAATGATAAAATAGTGCAAAAATAGCGTCATAGTCCAGCTTAAGTGAGTTCAGTGATGGTTCATTTTTGTTGTAAAAAGTTGTTAATTTAGTTAATTTATCTATATAGCCGCTCTGGAGAAAACAGTGATGTCATCGTCCATCTCAGTTCAGTTGTCATATATTGGTGTCAATGCAACAGATCAATAATATTGTTGAATATTAAGTGTCCCCAACTAAGCAAGCCAAAAGCCAAAGGCGACTGATCTTGTGTTGAACAATTAACCCGTGCAAGTTAATACACAGAAAAAAAAAGGTTTGCTGTGGTGATCTTTAATCAAAATCAGAAAATTTGCTTCCGCTCTGGAATGACGTTCCTTCTCTGATGACGTCAGTTTGACGACTTGGTTTGAATATCCTTAACTGCTTCCCTCCATCAGTCAGTCTGCTACATAGACTACATGGAAACGGTTAGTACAAAGTTTACTGTGTGGAATAAACAGTTATGGACATGTAGAAATTAAAGTTGAAGCTCCAATCTCCTCCCAAAAAAAAAAAAAAAAAAGTCTGTCGGTGCCTCAGTGACTACTTCGTTTAGAGAAGCTGTCAATCATGATGTCACATTCCCGTTTTTATAGCATCAAATAATGAACTAACATCAAACTTATTTAAATAAACTAACACTTAAACTTAAATCAGCATGATAAAAACAACCTAAAATGACAGAAAACATCTTTGGAAAATATTTATTTGAAGTGTAATTTGATTGTTTAGTTTCCATCGCCTCCATTAGACTTCATGGAGAGGTCGGGGTTTACGACCTGTACTGGGACCAACCGCCTGGGGGGCGAGCTTTTTTTTCCACCTTTGGCTTCACTTCTCAGCACTTGTGCAGCACGCTTGGTCTGCTACGACTCCAGCGAGGGATGGAGAGGAGGTGCGCTAAAATAAAACCCTGCCCTCGATTTAAAATTCCGTTTCACTTGGAAATACGTCACAACACTGGCGTAAAGTCGGTTGCAACTTCCGGTTCACAGGGACTTTAATGTTCACGTTGCTTTTTTCCATACAGTTTAGGTTACAAAATACATGGGAACCAGTGAAATGATATGAAACTTCACTCACCAAGTAGGAACCATTTGCTTTTTGCTCCATGGAAGAGTGAGGTCATATGGGTTTGGAGGAACATGAGGGTGACTAATTTCAATTTGGTAAACTACTCCTTAAAGTTGCGATATTGTCCTTCCCTCAGTGATCCGTGAAGATATTCACAAGGCTCGAATGATTTATGAGGAAAAGAATTCCAGTTACCATCCATTTCCTAAAAATAGTCACCCAGCCCTGCTGCCCCCATAAAAAGCTCATAGTGTTTCTAGAAGACGCTGCATGGGTATTTAAACGAGTGGAGCTGCAGCCTCTGGTGCTGTCATGATAGGTTTCCCGCAGGGGTTTGATGACTGAGGTAATGTTGTTTAAAAGCCCCAGGCGGCTGCTGGTTTCATGCCGGCAGACCTATTTTTAGATGTGTCTGACACAATGGCCCAGTGAACTCCCAGCCAAGGACAAAGAGAATAACAGCACAATGAACGGCCACCGTGTGTGTGTTTGAATAATTATCTCAAAGTGTCTCTCGCACAGTAAAGGTCTACACCAGATCAGCGGAAGAAAAGTACAAAGGAGCACAGACCAGTGTAGCCTGAACTACACAGAAAAATGTCAGAAAACATGGGTTGAAAATTAGTTCCCAAGACTTGAAGAGAACCTATGGATCAGGCTGTGCTGGTATTCTTCACAACCTCAATTCAAAAAAAAAGAAGAAAAAAAAGAAGTGCCTTACAATGGTGCAAGTTTGGACTGGAACTAACTCTTTGGTTAACAATTGGAAGACGGTGAACTACTAAACTCGACATATTGACTGTAAATATGAACTGATGTTTCACAGAATTGTTCCTATGATGAAATTTATGTAAAATAGAAAATCAATGAAGAATGTTTTGGAGCTCCAAGTATCAAACGGTTGAGGAAACTTGCCCTTTGGTCTTCTCCACCGGGTCGTGATCCTAATTGCGGAATCCCCATGAAATCTGACGTGATTTTTAAACACATTTTGCTCATTGTCTTTTTTTATGAAAGCATAATGTAATCCACCTTGCTGGCATCAAAACGGCGTGAGCTTTGCACGGTGTTAATCCGCTGGCATGCTTCCTGACTGCAGAAAGTCCTTGAAAATTATTTGTGCAACATTTGAAGTAAGGTATGATGGTGTAAGCTGACATGGCCTCAAACGTGGCTACATTTACCCTTGGAGATCTGGAGCTCCTGACATCTCATATAAAGAACCCTCTGAAATGGGAAACAGCCTTGAAAATGTGTGTGCTACATCCATAACTCTAAAAACATCTCACATGTACTGTGTAGGTTGTTCAGTATGTATCTTAACTCTTTCCCCACCAGCATGTTGTTGCTGTTGTTTTTTTGCCAGCCACCATTTTTTATCATTTTCACAAAAGTTTAATGGCCCCCAGAATATTTTGTTGTATGAATATCTGAACATGCAATATATCTAAACAAAGAACATAGTCTGCTTTTAAACAGACAAAAAAAAAAAAATCGAATTCTAGCTTAGATTCCTGGGTCGATTTCAATCAGTAACATTTCAATCAGTAACATTAGGCAGTTTTGATTTATATGCTGTTTAATGCTGATGATCGCGTTATTTTACATATGCATCTTATTAACATATGACATCACTTGTTTCTGCTTCTTCTTCGCCTGTTTTTTGATCCGGAGATTCGGTACTCTTTCAGAAGATATTTTGTTCTTAAATCGGTGTATTTGAACAAACTGGTTGAGTGAATGATTCAAATGACTCACTTAAGTAACACTGTTGACTGCACTAACCACTAACCCACAGACGGTGAGCCTGTCTAGAATAGAATGGCGCAAACACAGACAAGTAGAGTGATACAGACAATGAAAAGACTGTTGTAATATAAATACATTTGAATAGACTTGACTGTTATTTAGGAGTAACAAATTATCTTTGATGTTCAGTGATGCTAAATAATAATAAAAAAGAAAGAAAAGTATTTCTCCAAACAGTACATTAAATAAGTTACTTGTGAATACTGTTGATTGCAGCTATTTTTTATGAATACCAGTAAAAAAAAATTTTAGTTTGAAGGAAATAAACCCTGTATGTCCATTGACTTTTGAATGGATTGCCATCTACACACAACCCTTTCTGTTAGTATGATGAAGTGTGTCAGCCGCCAAGATGTGTCTATGAGAAAAGGATTTCACGTTTGTAAGAGCTCATCACAGCTGGCTTATCTTTCGAGTTGGAGAGAGAGGGAGGTTATAAGAACAACCTCAGTGCTGTTTATCTGTGTATCAAAGCTTCTGTCACCTGCAGTTTGCTCAACGCTCACCTCTGTGAAGGGTAAAACGCTGTTTTTTTGGCAGCCCTTGTGTTGCTGTAATCGTAAATGGCTTTGTCTCAGCAGCGGAGCTGCGTACACACACTCACACACATTTTATTCATGTCTCCCCCTGTGTCATCTTTCTAGACAAATATTGCTTTGGTGTTCTGCTTTATTTTTTAAACCTCTTGTACGTGCCTAGGGTATTATGGGCTGGCGGGAATCTCTACAGTTTATCCCTTTTTTACCTGACGATTTCAAAGTCTCTCTTTGCCTGCGTTCTGATCTTCAATGCATTGCAGTTGGGGAAAAACATTAAGAGGTAAAGTGCGTATGAGCGAGAGCGAGATTGATGGCCTGGGTTTCTCTCGTGGTGGGTTTTGCGCGCTCTGCTTCGAGCCGTGGGCTTTTTCATCATCTTCCATTAAAGAGAATTTAAAATGCGCTTCCTGGCCTCTATTTATTTAATCAAGCACTTCCTTTAAAAGACGAATCAAATAAACATGTGCTGGACCTTGCAGACGTAATTAGACCCCTTTTGGTCTTTCCTAGTCAATTCTTCCTTCTTTTTGCCTTTTCTGTTAAAGATGCTCTTCTCTAGCTAGTAGAACCATGGGATCACAGGTTTGTCCCTCTATTTACCATGACAGTGAAGGTGACCGAGGACTTGTGTGTCTTTTGACTTATGAATTGTAAATTTATGAGATGGTTATTCACCCTGATGAAGTGACCAGGTGACTGAGGTTGACCTAGATTTTATATTTTAATATTTTATATTAATTTGTACTGATGCTTAGGGATGTCATGGTGAGGAAATTTTCACACATATATATATACTTGTAACAACATCGGTATTACAGATAACAGTGGGGATGCTTATAAATGGGCGCTCGCTTTTCACTTCCGCATTTGATTTTTCAATGGCACTCTGTTTATGGGCCTATAACTTGCGGACATCAGGGAGCCGCTATCTATGTGTGGGGTATTGAAATCGCTTTTAAATTTGAGTTTGCAATCACAAGTGCTAGGCCTATGTGTATAGGGAGCAGTGGTAGTGACTTTACATTTTACAAGATTACATATTTGTCAATGATGCTCAGGATCTGTTATGCACCAAATCTTCCGCCAATATCCTTGTCAGTCATCTCATTTCTCCTATACTTGTCACTTAATAAGTGAAATCTCTGCTGCGACTCTGCAGCTCGTGCTGTGTGGAGCAGAGCAGATGCTTTCTGTTTTTAATTGTAGTGTCTGTTGTCCAACTGAACGAAATGATTTTTATATCTCTATAAAAAAGCAAAACAACAGTGCCGCGGTGGGCAAGTAATGTAATCGGTGTACGGCTGAACGTAATAAATCTAGTAAAACTACTAGTCTCATCTTGCCAAACTCAGGTAGCAACAGGAAACCCCTCTTGTTATGCATATGGTGTGCCCTTTTGGAGTCGTTTCACCATGGTGACATTAACAATCACTAACCATTTGGATTTGTAGTAAATACATTTTGCTCCCTCTGTGGTAGTCAGATTTATTCAAAATCTTAGCCTGCCTCATATCACAAGGAACAGTGGGTGGGAATTTTAATGATTGTGTTTCTTTTTTGTTGTGGATTCAGTTGTTCAGCTAATGGTTTTTATCTTGTTTCCTTGCTGTTGAACTACACTACTAATACATTCCACTACCAGCTGTAGTGTCGTAAATGCCCAGGATTGTTAGAAAGAGTGTTTATTTAAGGATACTTGTTGGTGTCATAAAATATTTGAGGGCTTCCCATTTATATCTCATTCTCAAGGAATGGATCCAGTGGAGGGTTTGCATAGTAAACTCACCTGGTGCTCCTTATGGTCCTTTTTCTCATGGTACTAACATCTGTCTTGGGTGGTCCAATCACTTAATTAGTGTGCAGTTGTTGAAAATCAATCAACACCAAAGTGTCAAAATCACAGATTCTAGACAAGTCCCAATTCCAGGATGAAATAAGATGGAAAGATCTGATTCAAGGACTCAGGCACTCAGTGTGTGTTCTCATCCTCGGTGTGTGTCTTTTCCTTTATTGACCTTTTCTGTGTCCTGAGCTTTTTTGAGACCAGAGATATGCCTCTGAATTGCACACAGTCTAGCCAACAAATGTTTATATAAGTGTCGGAGTGGAGAATTTGAAGCGGTTAATGAGAAAAAGCTGGGAAGACAGATGAGAGAAGCTGAATATTAAGAACCATAAATAAGAGGAAGGCAGAGCACGACTGAATCTGGGTTGGAAGAAAAAAAGAAAAAGGTTTGTTCCTTGTGATGAAAAAAAAAAAAACCTAATGAGCTGCCTTCTATGGCAGCATCCGAATTAAAATGTAACCTCATAAGTGACCATTTTGATATGCTCTACATAGACAGCAATTTGTAAATTGTGCTTCACGCGTCTGCCATCTTGAGTAGATTTTTTTCACTGAGTTTGACGCAGTGCATTGTTTGATTGCCGTCTCCACAAAGGAGACATGCTGTCTTACAATTTGTCCAAAAGAAGGTATCTACTTTTTGGAAGAGCCTTTGTATTGGGGGCATGACTGATGCCTTAAAATTCTGCCTACGTAGGCAACTCACAAGGTTTTGGGGTTTCACAAAAGCTTTTGCTGTATCACTTTGGTGCTTCACTGATCTCTGCTTGGTTTGATCATTTCCACATCTAAAGAGCAGCTCTCTTTCTGTCCTCTCTTGCTTTACCCTTTCTCATTTAAGTCCTGCTGTCTACCCTTCATTCGTTTTTGCCTGTCCTCTTGTCACAGACCGGCTGGAAGGGGAGGATTGTGTCTTTCCCGCAATAACACAGCTGCAGTGAGACACACACGGCCGACTCACTCTCACTGCCGTTCTGCAGCGCTCTAATTTACTGAGAGCTTGAAAGAATTGTTGTTTATCCCCGAGCCCTGCAGGCTGATCTGTATCCTGTCAATGCGGCCCCTCTCCCCCTCCATTCCGACGTTCCTCCTTCACTCCTTTCTCTCTTCCCGTGCTCCTTTGATTCCACTCCCTCTCTCCGTGCTCCACAACTTGTTCTCCATAATTAGAACGAGCACGTAGGGGATGGAAAATGAGGGAGGGGAGAGAGGCGCCAGGGCCGTGCTGATGAGGCAGACGAGCGAGCCGTCTGATTGGCTGAGCCGTTGGCAGGGGACGTAAGGGGGGGATGGGAATCTGCACTGCGATTGGCTGAAGTTGCTCTTCGGGGAGGAAGTAAAGCATAGATTGAGGCCTAACTCAGCTGTGTGTGTGCGTCTCGCACTCATTTTCTCTCTGAAGCCTCTACAGGGATCCAGGCTGCTCTCATCAACAGCTCATCAAATCAAGCACAGCCTTGCCGTTGTCTACTGTGTCTCACTCGCTCTGCAGGCGCATACATTAGTCACTGCTTGCGTGAGAGATGAAAGACGAAGCCCTTTTATGTTTTGTCGAAATCTTTTATCTGTCCTTCCATTCTCCTTCTTTGGAGATGTGCAAAACGACATAGTTTCAAATTCAACTAGTCAGTGCATTGTCTGAACGGCTAGTCGACCCATTTGTCTTAAATAATTCTCCATCAGTGATAGAAGGCTGGTTTCAACCCCAGTCGTACACTTTTTATTCTGAGGCATATACGTAAGTCCTGCTTTGCGTACAAAGCTAGCTAGGTGGAGCACAATGAAATGAAACAATGTGGAAGTTGTACTATTTTTAACTGGTCAAAAAACAACATGAGATGTAATCGCTGAATATTAAAGTGTATTTCTGCAGCGGCCACGCCCTACTGCCTAAATATCAGCTAAATTAAAAATATATGCAAAACAAAAACTAGTGAATCTCACTAATCAATTATTAGTTGACCCATCCCTACTTTCCACATAAATGACGAGCTGTCCCATTACAGCTTGTCAATAAGGAAAGATAATCTGAAAGCTGTTTCGTGCCTTCAGGCACTCTCATTGCCCATATTAACAATGCTAATTGGTTCAGTGGATCCAATTCTTTTTTTAATTTGGGTTTCAAACAGTCTTGTTTTGTTAATTGATGATAAGGGAATTGTGGTCTGCTGTAGATGGATGACTCTCTGTCAACGAGAACACCACTGAAGCTAAAATGCCAATGGAAACATGCCCCAGCTGTGACCTTCTTCAGACTGTCTGGGGAGATATAAAACCAACAGGCAATCGTTCCTTGTACGGTTGCTTGAACCCCAAACCCTAGTCGCTTTCTCAAGCCAAGACCTTGACAAGAAGTCGTTCAGCCAGCGAGACGTTGGAGCTTTGTCTTGCTGTAGCTTTACTCTGCGGACCTCTTGACTTTTGACAGGAAATGAAAGATTAATGTCTGCTTTTAACAAAGATCGGATTTGAGGGCCACAGAGGGAAAGCTCTCGAATGTTAGTGTGCACACAAAAGCCCCCTTTCGTTGTAGTATCGAGTCTCAGAGCAGCCGAGCTGGAGTGCGCCATGCAGTTGAGGTGAAGTGTGCTCGCCTCCTTCATCTCTGTATTCTTTCATCCGTTTATTTCTGTGTTGCTCTGGGGCAGAATAAAATGTAGCCTCTCAGGATTATGCATGTGCTTCAGATGACTATGATACAGTACTGTCGCTAAAATTCTCGGAGGCCAAAATTGGTTTGAGTCGGCCCCGTCTCCCCTGAGCCCGATGAGTGGGGTATATTTTAGAGCAGTGGTTTCCAAACCCGTTCCTGAAGCGCCCCCAACAGTGCACATTTTGTACGCCTTACTTAATCAAACACTCCTTATTCAGGTCATCAGCTTGTTAGTAGACTCCAAAATCTGAAATGGGTGTGTCAGATAAAGGAGACACTGTTGGAGGGGGTTTGGGAACCACTGCCTTAGAGCACCTTAGTGGGCTCCTCTCATCACAGGGCCTGGATATAACAAAGTATAAAGTAAAAACGTATTTAAAATGTGTACAAATCATGAGTCATGATTAAACTAACCATGTCATATAAATGTCAAATTATCTAATGTTTTAAGATACTTTCAAGTTGACCTTGACATACAATCATAAGGGTCTTCACAGTGTACACTACTTTATGCCAGACTACTTATTTACCTTTTAAGAACTGCACTCTTTTGGTGCGTTCAAGTCATCTGGTTAAGATCATGTTTACGAGTTGAGCGCACATGAATGCCACCACAATGTCGTAAATACAACTGGGAAGCTCGGATTTTCTTTAAGCCCCGATCTTTACGAGTTGGGTGCGTGTCACTGAGAAACATGGCGGAATACCACAAAACTTAAAGGTATTTAGCAGTGATATTACTAGACTTTTCTATTTACAGCGAAGTAAGCTAATTGCCTGCACAAAATATGATGGCATTATTATACAATGTAATATGTAACGATAAAGTTTGCACGTGGCTTCATAAATTAATTAAAAACATTAAAAAAACAAAGCACACCTGATGCACATTTCTTTGTTCTTCATTTTCTAGAACTAGAGTTTAAAAAACGTGCTCTATTTTTGTGTAATTAATTAAGAGAAATTACACCGCCATCTTACTCCGACGAAAGTGACTTGAACGCACATGCCGTCATAAACACGACTTCCCACCTCGTAAGTACGAACTTCCCAGGAGGACTTGAATGCACCATTTTAATAAGGCTTCCCCCCCATTATGATATTAGCATAGTAAACACCAGTCTCAAAAAAAGGGAAAGTTTTTAACATTTTATTTCTGATATCAAAAACATGTTACACACATGTGTTAGTATGAGTTGCAGTTTTTTTTCCAAGTAAATGAGTAAATCCAGACCAAAAAAGGAGCATCATCATTAAGCCACTTATCGAACACAGGTCCTCATCAAAACCCTTAGTGTGAAAGCTACACAAGTGAGCAGATGCGCACTTCACCAAATGAAGATCGAGTTTATTTGTCAAATCCACATCAGAGACCAAAGAAACACAAGCTTTGCTTCATTTGTGTAAATCCCCTCAGTGATAAAAGTTAATGCTCATTTAATACATTTTCTTATTGTATCTGAGGAACCTGCTGTAACTGATATTTTTATCCAGGATTAAGCAAGAATCAAACTCCCCTTACTGGGAAGCTTGCAGAAGTCAGTGTGATGTGATTTACATCATCAGCACAGTCCGTTGATGTCCATTCACACTGTCCTGCTTTTGTGTCTGTGCATGTGCAAAAAAAAAAAGGTCCAGTGTCGTCCATCCACGCTCATGATCTACACAGTATTTGAAAGTTTTGCATGCTCACCTATGCGTAAGAAATGAAGCGAAACACAGAAAATGAAGTATACACTGGCTTTTTAGAGCTCTTGAAACCTAGAATATGGTTGTTATGTGTATACAAGTCAAAACATATTTTGAAGACAGATGGTGCTTCCACCTTTGATTCGGTTGAAGAATGGAGCATGTGCACTCCAGGATGTAGCTCATCAGTGAGTGACTCCCATCACTAGACTCCCGGCAATTGTTACCAGACAGCAGACGACGCCCAATCCGGCATGATGCCATCTCCAACTGTAGAGGGTGGGTGTGATCAGTAAAAAAAAAAAAAACTATTTTAAATCAAATAAATGCAGCTTCTCCATAAAAAAAAAACTAAATTCTTAACTCAGCAGACACCTTGGACAATTGCCAATAGCCTTTTCACACATACAGTTTTTACTGGTAAATTAATGGTAAACTACTATTTAGATGTAATGTGTGAACAGGATCTTTTTTAAAAATTTTAAGCGTAATGATATGACATAGCACCTGAAAATAGTCCCCAGCTCGGTAACTTCCAACGTGACCGGGACTAAGTTTGTCTAACCTATTAGACCTATTTTCAGGCGCTGCGTCATATCATTACGCCTGCTGCACCCATGGTACGGCAGCAAAGTTTCTTGATTATTACGCAGGAATGAGAGTATAGTTCCTAGCCATATCAGCCTAGAAAATCGCAACTTTACATTTTCCGTCGGTCTCAGTACACGATATAACTACAGAAGAGTCAAGTTTTAAATAGGAAAAATATAGAAACTCTTTGGTCATTTTTTTGAGAGAGATGCTAATGGTCCTGTCCGATTCAATGATCTATGCTAAGCTATGCTAAAAGTGGTACCGCCAGACCCGGAGATCGGCTGAATGGATTCGAAAACGGTAAAACTCAACTGTTTAACTCTGGGGGAGTTGTAAAATGAGCCTATTTCCAAAAAAAGTGGAGTATCCCTTTAAACAAATGCAATTGCAATTCCATTTTGTGCCACTAGAACACAAATTAAATTGAAACAATGCATTCCTATGGACCTCCTCACATTGGGTACTGTGTGATGAAAGCCCATTTCCTTCACCACAGAGCTCAGTTATACAAGTTGAAACCCTGCATGTGAGAGTGGAGCTCTCAGACGTTCTGGGTGAGAAATGATGGCAGGGACGAGTTTGACAGGCCACCTGCTGAGCGAGTCTGATCCGCCATAGACGTCTCCTATCACTGCTGTCAACTGAAGCACTGACATCAGCCACAACAGAAAGCCACTGTCACACTTCAGTGTTTAATGGGCTGCGAATGGGATCCGCACACAGTGACGTGATGGTTGCAATTTTACATGCTCTATCAGACAGCTCTTTGATGCTACCACTGACAAGATGAGATATGATGAGGTGACGGGAGATCTGACATATACTCTCTCACACACTTCTGTCAGTTCGGTTCCTCGTACAGACACACAGAGCATTTCTCATTATCACGCTGTGCGGATAAAGTAATCTTTTGTTGTCCGTCCTTTTTTGTTGTTTCGTTTTATCTGTGTGTCTTAAAAGGGAGGCAGCTTCATTCATTCCTCCTTCTAAACACACACACACAGAGACACACACTCTTGCTGTAATGATCTGACTGTCTCTATGTCGCTACTTTTCTATAGATGTCCTTCACAGTTTTAACATTATGTAATAGAGATGCATCACAATGTTCGACTAATTGACTAGTTGTCCAACAAGAGACTAATAGATTGAGTTTGACATGTTTTTTTCTTAAATATATATTTTTAGTTTTGACGTTTTAAGCAGCGGTGCTTTAATTAGCGTGCCGCCGGCATGCTGTTCTTTAGATGTAAGACAGTTTGCACAGTTAAACCCTCTTGGGAAAATTTGCATCTTTAAATTGCAAAGCCCCTTTCAATCATTTAGATATCTCCGGCCATTGCATCCTGTCTTTTGTTGTTTCTTTAGCGTCCCACCATGAGTGTTGCATTTTTATACCGTTAAGTAAAAAGTAGTTTTTTTTTATAAAGAACCTTGCATTCTGTTTCAATCTGCTGCTAGTTTTTACTGTTAGTTTAAACGCAGCAACATGCATTATGTAAGCGCTTACTAAGAAACGTGCAGAATCTGGTTAGGTGATCTCAGAACCAGCCTAATTATTCATGGCTTCTTTAAAGGAAAATAGTTCACCCTCATGTTGTTGATCTTCTGAACACAAATGAAGGTCAAATTTTGATGATCTTTCTGTCCCTCTATTGACAGCTACGCCACTGACACTTTGATGCTTCAAAAAGTTAATAGAGAGATCGTAAAACTAATCCATATGAATCGAGTGGTTTAGTCTAAATTTTCTGAAGAGACTCGATCGCTTTATATGTTGAACAGATTGAATTTAAGCTTTTAGTCACATATAAACATTGATCAGCGAACATAAACAGAAGCTCAACCGAACCTTCTTGACGCACAAGAACAAACCTCTTGCTGAAGCTCAAACGTGCTGCGTAACATGATCATTAATTAAAGCTGCAGTCCATAGTTTTTCCTCTTTGTCTGTTCGAAATCTGCAATTGCAGTTATTCGCGGAATTATCAACTTTACGCGGGTTGTGCCTCGGCACGGCATAGAATCCAATGGTTTGAGGAGAATGTGCGGCTGTCAGTCGCTGGTATGGATACTGTCATTCGCAAAATCGCAATCACAGATTATACTTTTTGGAAGTATGACCAGCATAAGAGTTTACACCGGAAAAATGTCATCTGAACAAGTAACATCCACTTTTGTTCTGACCAACTAAGGGAAAAAAAGCATTGCAGTAAATCGCGCTGATTAAATCTAACGATCGCTTGTTATCATATCATGTTAAACTGTCCAAATTATACTTTGTTCTCAAATTGTTAATGTTAACAACATCAGCATTGCGTGACTACATTTTATGCCCTTCCGATATTTATCCTTGTTTTCGCATGGGCCGGTTGCAGTCTCTTTTTTTCTGTAGCCACTCCAAAGTCCGAAGTCTTTTGCATTTTACAACGGGTGAATCTCCAGTTGTCACTGGTGATTGTCGTTTGAACCTTTCTGGATCCACCATCAAGTTTAATTATATCAAGTGCTGTGAGAAAAGGCTATAAATCTCCACCTCCAACATCCTCACACGCAATATAGCCTACTAGCCGAGACTCCTTCTTTATGTGTACAGATGTGACGTAATGACGCAAAGACCTGCTCGAATTTCCCTGCAGAAATCCACTAGTACCACTGGAATTAAAAACATTATTACAATCTTACCGTTTTGAATCTAGCTAAGGCAAGCAGATAGTTTTGAACACTGGCTGGTTATGTACTTGCTCAAATTTACTTTGGATAATTTTTAACCCAAAAAAGTTATGGACTGCAGCTTTAATTAATGACAGAATTTTCATTTTTGGGTAAACTATCCCTTTGAGACAATAAGGCAGTTGGTCTATTTCATTGTTTAATTGCACATCCCAATTATGTAAGAAAGTAGATCTGGTCCAGAATGTAAATGGAGTCATGCAGTGTTCAGCCAGTGCCTTTGTTATGGTGTCATTAAACATGTCAAATGTTTGATTATACTGCAATGATTTGTTTAAAGAGGGTTTTAAAGTAAACAGCGCATGAAGCTCAACAGTGCCCGTGCTCTTGTTCTTCGGCCTTGGTTTTGGAAGTATTTTTCTCATAAATTTTCCCCATAAGGATTTCAAAACAATCAATAAATACTTGATCCAAACCAACCAGCTCCAAAATTTATCACATTACAACATTTCATTGGAAACAAAGGAAGACAGAATGCACAGAGGAACTATGTACTTACTGAATGAATGAACTACTTCTGTTATAAAGAATTACTTCATTTTCACCCTTTTTATACTCTTTCACTCCTTTCAAAATCGTATCTTCACGTATCGGATACTTTATATCTATGACTGCAGACAATAAAACGTTCTGTTAATCGAGTCTCAAAGCTGTAGTATAAAGACAAAATGGGCAACTTAACCAATTTCTCTGTTCTATTGTCAGTACTTTGTTATTGCTGAAGAACTGGTAATGGTTTTTTCAGGGCTGATTAGAAATACAAAAAAAAAATGTTTTGTAGCTACGTAATTATGACCATTAATCTTCTCTAATTGTTATATATAATAGTATACAATTGAAGCTGTAGATCATAACAATAAACATTTCTCATTCTTTGCATTTTTTTTTGTTAGCTTACATTTTGCCAACTAATTGTTGAGCGTACCGCTTAGCCTAATCCCTAAGAAAAGTGTAATTATACGTTTTTATTTACCAAACTGTTCATGACACCATGATTCCTGTTTAACTGGTAGCAGTTCTCGAATTTTTGGATCTGATTCACTTGTTGGTTGTATAGTATCAGAAATTCTGCAATTAATATATCACATTTTCCACAAAAATATTAAGCATCACAACCGTTTCCAACATTGATGATAATAAGAAATGTTTCTTTACAATGTAAAAAAAAATTACATCCCCAAGTCAAAAATTTCTAGTGACTGGTCACATCTAAATTTTTCAATTAGTCTGACGTATTATTTCTCATTGAGCCAATGTTAACAGACTATTGCAACAAGAATTGCACTTGGGCCAATTTAAAAATTTAGATGTGACCAGTCACTAGACAATTTTGACTTGGAGAGGTTAGAATTTTTTTACAGTGTAGCACTTTAGCACTTTTTGGTCTATTTATTATTGAGGAAAAAAAGTAAAAGTTATAGTTTTTGTTTTGAAGTAAAAAAGATCAAATTAGACCCTTGGGGTAAGATGAGTCACCCAGAATTTGGCCCAGATGGCCCCGAGTGGAATCTTGTTACGCATTATTAATTTGGTATTATTTTTCAAATGTAATACTTATTGTAATTATTGGGGTTATTATTCAATATTTCCATGAATTAGATACATCTTTGCTTTCATTAAAAACCTCTAGGTTAGTTGAGTGAAATTCAATTTGCATTTATAGTCTTTCTGTTATGACATATCTTCAATTGAAATATGGGTAAATAAAGTAAATATTCATATGCCTGTATAGAAGTCATAGAATAATTTTACTGAATAATAAGAAACTTGAATAAGAATTTAATTTGAATCTCTTTTACTGGGCTTCTGCTTTGTCTGTCATTGGTTATTCAATTATTCAAATAAATTGTCAAAATAAAGTTTTAAATACAATAGTTTTAGTATTTTACTTTAATGACAGTTTAAAAAATATGTACATATTAATAAGAATCATATCAAAAGTAAATTAAAGTAATCTTACCGCAGTAGGGGCCATCTTACCACTCTTTTAATATTTAACATTTTGTGCTACAACTACTAAATTGGCAAATGTTTCTGTTTATTTCCTATAATAACACATTGGCTGATGCATCATCATCCTGCACATGCTAAACTTATATTTAAATATTTAAAATTGTATCTTCCCCCATCTTACACTACTACTTTTTATCACTCTTTTTTACCCCAAACTTTTGAATGGTAGTGCATCATCACTTAATCTCTGAGCTCAGGGTAGGTCTATCTTGAAAGGTTTAAACTTTATCACTGAAAATCAATTTCACTATGGAGATTTAGAATGACCTTTTTATTTCCTGAACCCTGCTGTGTTTCTCTGCTGGTGTGATCACACCCACTGTGGTTAAAGTCTTTGCCATTCACGCATAGGCAAGCGCCACTTTGTTGTTCTGTCTTCCAAGCACATAGAGTAACTACAGACTTCTTCCACCAGCTCACCAGTTGTGTGAAATATAGTAGAGCTTTTTTACATCAGAAGTATAGAGCCTATCTGTGTCACAATGATTTTTAGTATGAAGACTTATTATTGTTGCTGCTCCTGTCAGAAAGATACATATATTTTCCTCCATTTCCCTTGCGGTTGCCTAATCCACCTCCACTCCCGGCTCCAGCACGCTCTCTGTGTCTGGGGAACGCTCTCGTCAAACCCAATATGTCAGCCTCTTTTCAGATTGTCAGGCATCACAACAGGGGAAGAGAATTCCTCCGTCAGCGCATTGTGTGTGTGTGTGTGCGTGTGTGTGTACCCGTATTGCCTTACGGCCCCACTCCCTCACTGATGTGTGACTATCTATTGTCTCTTCTCATGACTGGCTGGAGCACAAAGCCCTAAAGTGCTCTAGCATCCATTTTTGGGATTTCTTCTTCTGTGGTTTCAACATCATCAGAAGACAAACATCATGGTTGATTTCTGTGCCACTTTTATTTTTGGAACAAAAGGAGTTTGTGTTCAGTCTATAGTGTTACATCGCCATCTAATGGCAGGGTAGCAGAATACAGGGTTTTTAGTCGTTTTCGCGGATACGTGTGAATGGGGATCATGTTTTGACAATGGTGTCGTCTGTACACAGAAAAACTCAAAGGAAAAACTTCTCCGTTTTAAGCATATCGTTGTCGTGTAAACGAACCCTAATATGCAATCGTACTATAGCATCTGTTAAGGATCCAATATACTCACAGCGAAGTTCTTTTTCGTTCTTCGCTTTGGGGTAAAATCGAAATACGTGAACAGTGGTATACTGTTAGCGAACATCCTGACGCCACCCACGCTATGAACAAATACTGAGACCAGCGGTTAGATGAATATGTAAATATGTGCTGCACGCTTTCGTTTCAATAAAATATACACACTACAAAAATGACAGCAATGAGAAAACAATAAATAAAGCATCTGATCATATCGTTGTGGATATGTTTGCACCAGCTCTGCAATTCGGCACTCCAGCAAAGTCACGTCACGTCACGTTTATTTATATACTACCTTATACAATAGACTGTTTTTAAAGCAAGCCGCTTTACAGTAGTAAACATGAAAAAACAGTGTCAGTGTCTCTGTAAATTAGAATTACAACTTCAATTTCTATTATAAAGCAGCTCTCCAGTGTGTTCATGTTTTTACTTGCGTATGTCCGACCTCGACGGACGGAACAGAAGAAATAAACCGATGAAGATTTCCACGCCAAAGAGGGCGGAGCCTCAGAGCCACAGCTAGCTATCACATAATTGCCACGGACCAATGGGAGTTCAAAGGTGTTTATCAGCCAGAGTAAAACTTTCCGGAAAATTCGATTTGGCAGGCTGCTTTGAACTCCTGAAATGAACAGAAGATGAACTTTGTTTTGGCCAGATTTTTTTCAAATTGACGTCATATCTGTTCGTTCTTCGATTTAGCTTGAAGTATATTGGGGCCTTTACAGTCCACCATATTGTCTGACAAACTTATACTTATATGTAGGTCCGCCTATAGATAGTTTAAATAGAAATTATAGGTACTATCCCAATATTATTTTATATATATATATATATATATATATATATATATATATATATATATATATATATATATGTATGTATATATATATATATATATATATATATATATATATATACATATATATATATATATATATATATATATATGTATGTATATATATATATATATATATATATATATATATATATATATGTATGTATATATGTGTATATATGTATATGTATGTATTAAGTATGCATATGCAATAATATAAAAAAACATTTAATTATAATTTTTTTATAAAAAACAATCCTGCCTCAACAAAGTCCATAAATCTAGGTTTTGAATTCTGAGCTGTTTTAAAGAGTCCAGGCTTCAGATGGCCATGCCTGGCTCCCCAATTTTCCTCTCATAATTCCTCCATGTTTTAATTGGGTAGTATGGGGGCTGTCATGTGAAATGATGAAGGATGAGCATTACTCAGTTTCTCCAATCAGAAGAGAGAGAGAGAGACACTTTTTTGTTCTCTGTCTTTTCTCCTCTGCTGAGATTTGGAGTGTGAGAGATGGAAAGAGAGGAACTTTGAATGGCCAATGAGCCTGAATAATTGCGTTCATCAATTAAAGAAGTCAGAGACTTAACGAATATAACTAATTATGGACATAAATCAAGCAAGCTCCAGCCTTGACTAATTTGTACAAGGTTGAAGTGATTTGACTTATACCACTAGGAGTTTTGCAAAAAAAAAAAAAAGCTTGATTGTGTCTACAATGTATAAAATTAAAACAAGAGAAGTCACCTATGCTACAATTTAGAATGGTTATCCTAAAAATATTGTCATCATTCACTCCACTTTCCAAACCCAAATGACTTGCTTTCTTCTGCCGAACACAGAGACATTTGAAAGAATGTTCATGCAGCTTTTTTTCACGCAGTTAAAATTAATGGTGACCAGCTCCAAAAATAACAAAGCACCATAAAATAAAAGTGACTTTTGCGTTACACCTGAAGTTTTCTGAAGCCATTCTATAGTTTTTTTGTGAGGAAAAGATGGTGAGTCATTATTCACTAAAAAATTTTTTCTCTACCTCTTTTTTCAACTTGCATTCAAATATGGCTCGTCAAAATGTGTCACACTAGGTTTTACCTCAATAATGTCAGTGCCTTTTGCAGTGGCTTGGAACCAGACATAACGTGCCATATTTAAATAGGAACATATTCATATTGCTCTGAGATTTGAGAGTGGTGTAAAATATTTTCAATGAAAAACTACTTCAAATTTGGCCCATATTACTTTAGCTATTATGGACTAGTTATGATCTGTTTTTGGTCCTTTTTGGAGCTTAACATCCCTTGGTCACTATTATATAGTTGAAATAGAGTGTGAACATTTTTTGTATGGTCATGGTGAGATTAGTAATGATGAGTAAATAATAACAGGGTTTAGATTTTTGGTGGATGAACTATCCCTTTAAAACTGGAATTACGTTGCAAACTGAGATTAAACATGTTGGCTTCATAGAGTGAACTTTTTACGAAATGTGAGCCATCCCACTCCTTTGAGTCATCTGGAAAAAGAATCTATGATAACACCATCAAGCTGTCTAGTGTATCTGGAAAAGCCGAGACTTTCCAGTGGAGAAAGTAACTGCTGGAAGTAGTTGACCCACAGTCTTCATGACACTCCGTCATCGAGACCGATATGTGGTATTGCGTAAAGCTGAGCATATGTTCCTCTTCATCCTCAACTAGGTCATCAACCGCTAAGCCTGCAACATGAAGTTAGTCTTTTCTGAAAACTGTGTGTGAGTTTCCATCACAATCATTCATTGAACTCCATGACACTGCTCGAGCTGGAACCACAGGCTCATTTGTAGTGGAATTTAAGGCCTCATTGGAAAGTTTTGTTCCATAGTCCTTCAGCACCACTGGGCCTGTTGTACTACACGGCAAAGGAAATCAGTTTTATTTTCCCCTTATTTGCCATGATGCTTATTAGTTACAGAAAATTGTTGGTACTTCTGATGCTGTGTATTCCAGTATCATCATTGCATTTGAGACCATGGGGAATAATAATGAGTGATCGTCGCGAGCTCATAAAACAACCACTCTACCAAAGTTATTTTGCTGCAATCCAGGCCAGGAGTTGTTATCACCTCAGCGCTGGGAAACGAATGCCAGTTCCACTGTTGATTATGGTTATTTGCAGACATTAACTCAGAGGCATGACTGTGGTATTGGCTGCATGCAAGATCACCTGTAGGGTAAAGAACTTCGACTTGGGCCCCTATAGCGCCCTAAAGCCGGGCTCAGGCTGCAGGCCGATTTACCCATCCCGACATTCTGAGAAAAAAATCGTGTCCAGGGCATCGGTCTGTTCCGATGTTCGGTCCAGATTATCTGGTAATGTGAGGCGTTTACAGATCAAATCTTGAACCTCCCCTTCTGCTCGTAGAAACATTGGGGCCGCCCCGACAATATTAAACATGTTTGATATTTAGGATTTTAAATCGGGATGTTTACGACTATGATTACGTCAGTACTTCCACAATAGCCAATGAGAGTCAAGTTTACGAGGAGACGGAAGTGACGAAACTTTCTATATGACGACCGTAAACTTTTTTTTTTACTAGAGTCTCTACTGGTTCGCTGCTTCAGAGCTGATGTCATTTTATCCATTAATTTGCTCACTTCCAAATGAGACATGGCATCAAGTCCATTAACCAGTAATGTTTTTTTGCTCCTTATTGGAGTCTTTTGGAGTCTTGATAAGTATGAAAATGGCCTGAACTTCAACTCTCCCTATTTCTGTTTGTGTACTTCAGGATCTATCTGGCTCTATAGATGACCTCCCCACTGGAACAGAGGCGGGTCTCAGTTCGGCTGTCAGCGCTTCCGGGTCCACCAGTAGCCAGGGCGAGCAGAGTAACCCTGCCCAGTCGCCCTTCTCGCCCCATGCCTCGCCCAGAGTCCCCAGCATGCGCAGTGGGCCCTCGCCCTCGCCCGTCGGTTCACCAGTGGGTTCCAGCCAATCACGATCTGGGCCCATATCACCTGCCAGTGGGCCAGGTAAAAGATTCTGTGTGAGATATAATTTTTTGATTTGTTTTTTCATAAATATTTCAGGGAGGATATCTGCTGTTTGAAACTCTCTATTTTTATGTTGTTTCATTTATTTGAATGTATGTTATGTTTGAATTGTATGAGATTATTCTGTAGTAGGGACGTGAATTTTCAGGAATATTTTTAATCAATTTTCATTAAAATCAACAACCAATTAATCGATTAATCGTTACTGTTACTGTTACTACTGTTAATCGTTACTAAAACACGTGGAGAACTCCAAATATCATGGTCACATAGTGGCAACAGCAACGGTACATGTATTCGTATCGAACTGAACAGATACAAAAGATAGACTAAAGATTAACAAATTTATTAATCGTCAATCAATAAGCTTAATCAATAAAATTAATAATGCCAATACTAATCTGTAGAATTATGTTTTTATTTGGTTTGTTCCCTTAAACTAATTGGGAGAAGTAGAATCTTTAATAGCTGTTTAAAATTAATTAATTTGAATTGTATTAACCCTTTGACGCGTACGATCACACCAGTGTGATTATAACGTTCAGTGAGTCAAGTGATCAACTGCTAAATTCAAATGTGATTTAGTGCTTCGGCTGGTGCCAGTGTTGTAAATGTGATATGTAAATAAATATTATATTATAAATATAAACTTAAGTGTGAAGGGGTTACTGTCATTTATATATAGTTAAGATTATTTATTTTAAAAACATTATAAATCAAAATAAAGTATTATGTTTATATTTAATATTTGAATTATTTTTTATTTTGTGAGTTATTTTTCACTGTGCATGTTTTGGTTTGCTGACATTGCTTTAGCAAAGTCTTCTGAAAATTAGCTGCTAAAATCGCTTTAAATACTAACTAGGCACATATTATTGAATATTCTGTTGTGGCTATTTTGGGAAAAACATATTATTGTTATGCTAACTTTGACATACCCATTAGCTGCAGCCGTCACATGCTTCTCGTTTAATTCCTTCCACTGTGGAGCAGTCGGAGGGCGAGTTGTTTGAGCTCCATTCAGCAGTGGGTCAGCGGCAGGATTCAAGCTGGCTTTAAAACAAGTCGCTCCATCATTAAAATAGTTTTGAAAGTCTGTTAGCAGTTTGGAGTCACTTTGACACAATTACCGTCCTGCTGTGCGCTGCATTGTTAGCCTGGCTTCTTTGATAGCCG
Organism: Leuciscus idus; assembly: GCA_021554675.1. Classification (NCBI taxonomy): domain Eukaryota; kingdom Metazoa; phylum Chordata; class Actinopteri; order Cypriniformes; family Leuciscidae; genus Leuciscus; species Leuciscus idus. Next base: position 20,270,933 of record CM038638.1, on the reverse strand, counting down.
GGCAGCGCAGGGCTTTGTGCAGCTGAAACTGCTGTTTTTCCTTTCCGTTCTGAATGTCACTAACAAGGTCCACAGGAGAGCGTTTACCCCGCTGCACACAAAACTGCCTCATCTCTACTGGGAGCACCATTGGCCATTAACCGCATACAAGGCTGGCCCTGACATGTGATCTGTGTGCCATTACTGGAGAATGAATATCTCCGCATTTACACACATACGCGTTCTGTACATACAGGCGCACAAAGTTGCTCCCGGGAGAGAAACAATGAGCCTTAAACACCTCCCATGGGACGTTTGGTTAGATATTCTGCCCTCAATGCTAATTTGTCTGATATTTATCGTGAAAAGCAGCTCTTTTATGAGACCAGTAACTGTGTTTGTGGTTTTGTGCATGTGCACTGCAAAAATATGTCTTGATCAGTATTTTTGTCTTGCTTCCCATTAAAATATCCTTAAAACAAGATAAAGATGTTAAGATTCTTTTTTAGAGAATATATCATGAGGTAAGTTTACCACTTTTTAAAAATGTTTAGACAATAAATCCAACAAAATTGACATTTAATTGTGTATATATAATAATAATAATAAAAAACATTAGAAACAGTATCTTGAAAATCTGAAAACAACTTTTGAAGTAAATTTATCTTGTTTTGATAATTAGATATTTTAAACTTAAACTAGACAAAAATACTGATTAAGGAAATAATGAGTGTACATTAAAAGATTTTGGGTTTACGCACACATGTACATCCCCCCCCCCCCCTCACACACAGGTACACAGATGGCCCCTCAGACCCCGGGGAACGTTCCAGACGTGGGCTCCCATTCCTCTCACAGTCAGTCGCCCATGTCTCAGGAGAGAGGTGAGTTGATTTCCCGCTGTGACATTGCGGCTCACACTGACTCTATTTACAGCTATCAAGAAAAGGAGATTTTTTACTAATATCCGACATCTGTCCGCTTGCTTTCCAGCATTCACTTCAGAGGAATAAACTCAATTGTGTGATGTATATTAACACCTGCTATATATTTTCCTCCTCCATTGATATGAGGAGCTATGAGAGTGCTGGTGCTTTGATTGAGAGATCAAGTATGAAAATGTGTTTGTTCAGAGCTGTAAGCAATAACTGTTATTGTAATTTCAGTTATTTTCACCTATGCAAGTGAATCACAATAAGAATTACTGACACCAGAAGGTCAACATGAAATCAAAGTTGACCTAATTTATACTTTGTGAAAACATTGTCCCATCTTATTGTGCACAATTTACCAGTGCACCTTGTGCTAAAGAAAATCCTTGTAAACTTGTGATGGCAAATTAAGATTTTGACCTGTCTCCCTGTCCAGGTCAAATGAGTTGGTGCTGGCAGTGTTTCAGGAGGGCAGTAGTCATCCACAACTTACACTCAGATCTGGTTTCAGTCTTATATTGAATGCCCGCTCATAATGATCCAGTCATATGTTACTTGTTCATTTTTTTTTATTTCGTTTAGATATATAACAAATTGCAGAAATAAAATGGGTTGCAAATACCCCTTTAAATATATATAATAAAAAAACAACAAAAAACAAAACATTGGCTGACTTAATGATCAGACATTTTAGCAGACGATTAAAACCCCCCAGCTTTAACCCCAATTCCCTGTCACGGTTTTGCTGTAGGTGTTTCTGACTATACAAAGGCAAATACATTAAAACAAAAAAAGTCAAATCTGAATACATTTACATGCTGTTGTTGACTAATAATTGCAAGACCGTCATAGATTTTTATATATATATATATATATATATATATATACTGGTAAGTTCGAAGTAGCATTTATTATAACATACTGCATATGGGTGATTCATACTGAAAAACGTATATATACTAATAATACTGAATAAAAACCATACACTATGCAAAGCAGTTATATTAATTTGAACACTTATCTTTAAACTATTTACAGAAAACACTTGTTTTTGTTGTCATGAGTAATCTTTTCCGGTTTTACTTTTTAGGATTTGCACCTAACATGCAGCGGAATGCACCTGGTCCCCAGTTTGGAGGCCAGCAGGCTGGACCTTCTATGTCCCCACACTCCTGTCCCACTGGCCCTATGCAGCATAATGTGGGCTCTTATCAGCTGGGCCCCTCTTATGGGCCCCAGAGTGGCCAGTATGGCCCTTCAGGTAACACACTCGCATTCCCAGTTCTTCTGCTTGCAAACTTTTGAAATTTTTGTTTAGGTGAGGATTTCTTCCTCTAATTGTCTGGTGTGAATATGCACTAAAATGGTCCATACATCTTGTGCACTATATTATAAGTCTTCGATAGCTTTATGTGATGAACATACAAAAAATTTGTATTCACATATAAATGTAATTTTTGTCATCGTTTCGACATACATTCACACATACTGATAAGACATACGAGAGCCAATGTTGTTATACAGTACATCATTGACGACAAGCCTAGTGCAATAGTTTAAGGCACCAAAGGTAAATGTATGACTCTCCTTTTGTGTTCCACGGAAGAAAGAATGTAATCTGGGTTTGGAATGACATGTGAGTGAGTAAATGACAGAAACTAATACTTGTGGTTTCACAAACAGGGCTTGGATTTGCCAGGATTTGGCCTTAGTTCAATTAGGACATTTAAGTAGCTTTTATAAACATGCCTCAGAAAAAAACATTACTGGTAAAAAACATTTCATTTGGAGATAAAACAATGACATATTTTAAGATATGTCAGTGCAAGTTGCTTTCAGTTAAGACAACTCAAACATGCATTTTAGTCTGGGACCAGGCTTTAAGCCTCGTCTGTGAAAACGGGGGAAAGTGTCTGTTGTTGTTTCAGCTGTGTGCGTCTGTGCAAGAGACCCCATTAACAGGGCTCAGCAGTAATTCATCATGAATGTTATGGTGTGCAGATGTAATAAATGAATAGCTGCTAAGCATGCCTTTATAATGTCATGGCCTCCACTCTGCCTGATTGATAGTCCCTGTTGTCCTGTACTCTAATTCAAATGACTGACAGCCAGCTCAAGACAACAGGGGTGCATCGTGCTGCCGCTGTTGCAGGCCTGACACTGACTGAGCTATAGCGGCAGTCGACCGCAGAATTGTTTACACAGATTGATGGGATCCATGAAAAGATGCCTCAGTCAATTCATAGTTTGGAAGAACATAAAATTAAGCATTTTATTGTTTCCTGAAGTCTACTTATAATGCAAACATTAATAATTGTGTTTTTTTTTAAAACCATTTTCCTCTCTCTCTCTCTCTCTCTCTCTCTCTCTCTCTCTCTCTCTCTCTCTCTCTCTCTCTCTCTCTCTCTCTCTCTCTCACCCTTAGACTTGTTTCATACATCTTGTTTTACATTGATTCATTTTGGCGCCTATATTAACAGGCAGCAGGGCTTGCACTGCGTTCATCAGTAGCCTGGTGCTGCTTAACAGGAGTAGCACTGCATGCAAGAGTTTGCGGTGCTAGGCCTATTTTTGCTGCGAATTACAACCTGAACTCAGGCAAACATGGTGGAAATGCTCTTATAACCCAGGGGCATAGTGGCTCAGTGGATAGCACTGTGGCCACAGCAAGAAGGTCCTCGGTTTGAGTTCTGGCTGAGCCAGAAGGCCTTTCTTTGTATAACACAATCCAAAGACAAGAGCTGAATGAGAGGTGATTCTAAGGCTATGTTCACACTTTCAGTCCAAATCCGATTATTTGTGTATCCGATTGGAATCTGATCTAAAATGATTGAATACGCCAAATACAATAATAACTGCAACATGGAGGGGTTTGCAAGAGAGATGTTGTCTTATTTAAATTGTACAACATGACAATGTGTAGCCGCCACACTGGTCTACTGCGTCTTCTGAGGCAGCGGCAGAACCGTAGGAGGCTGGTATGCACAGCTTTTTCCTGTGCTGTCGTCTCCGTCGGTTTACAAACATTGCTCTGTTATATTGTCATTTTCTGCTCGTCCGGCACTTTGGAACAACACAGCCTTGGTTCTGCAGCGACTTTCAGCATGTTTCCTGTAACAACATCTGATGTTTACATGACGTGAGGAAGTCACATAAACCACGCAAAATCCGATCAGAGCAGTCAGACTGGATTTCAAACCACATATGGATGTAGCTTGAAACGGATTTGTAAAAATCGCATTTCACATGATTTTTTTGCCGTTCACACTAGCTAAATCTGATCGGATTTCAATCGGATATGCACAAAAATCAGATTTAGCCTAAGTTGTCTGTAGGTGTGAAAGCATGTGTGTAAGCCCTGTGATGAACTGGCCATCCATCCAGGGTGTTACCCTGCTTATGACCCAAGACACTGGGGTAGAGTTCAGCATCACCACAACCCCAATAGGACAAGCAGTTTGGAAAATGGATGGATAGGTACATGTGGACCCCCATCTTACATAAATGATTTTGGCTAACCTGTTCACATATGAAACTGACTTATGTAAGTCACACTTACATTCATCAGGGACACTCATTTTGTTGAATAGTGGGTTGATGTGTAAAGACAACGTCTCACTAGCCAACCCAAAACAACTAGATTTTGGTCAGGGTTGTCTCACCTGCCGACTGTATTTGATGAAATCTCGCCCTCTTCTGTTGGAGGTCTGTCACACACTGCGATTAGAAATGGCAGAGGGATGACACCCTTTGAGTTTTCTCTCCAAGAAGCAGGACAACTGATTGTTACTTGTTGACGGTTTGTTGACAACAGTTTCTCTCTCAGACTCAAGCAGGACAATATATTGTTGCTTCTTCAGAGGCTCATTGGTCACTGCCATGGCCAAATGATCACCCCACCGACTGAATGATCATTTCAACCGAAACAGAAGTTGATTTCTAGTCAGTAAGTCCATTAACTCAGCAGGGAGTTGAGTCACTGCGGCTGTTAAGGTTCCCCTGCTGAGAGCCGATTCTCCATCAACTATGTAAATGAGGATTATGATTGAAAATCTGCTGAAAAATCAGCTGGTGTAAACATTGGCAGTCATACAGTGCATTCAGAAAGTATTCAGACTCCTTCATTTTTATCACAACATTCTACACTCCATACTACCATAATGACAAGGTTAAACCCAGATTTGTGATAACTGAAAATGTATTACAAAGAAAAACCTGACATATCACATTGCATTGTATTCATTGCAAGTATTCAGACCCTTAACACATTATTTAAGTTGAAGCACCTTTGGCATGCACTACAGCCTCAAGACAAGCTTTGCACACCTGGATTTGAGGGATTTTCTGTCATTCTTCCCTGGAGATCCTCTTAAGCGCTCTTAAGTTGGATGGGGAACGTTCAAGTCCGGGATCTGGCTGGGCCAGACATTTACAGAGTTGCCCCTAAGCCACTCTTGCATGTCTTGGCTGTGTGCTTAGGGTCATTGCCTTGCTGGAAGGTGAACCTTTGACCCATCTGTGCTCCTTAGGACTCTTAAAGATATATTTTGTATTTTGTTGTGTTCAGCTTTCCTTTTACCCTGACCATTCCCCCAGTCCCTGCCACTCATGAACACCCTCTTAGCATGATACTACAACCACTGTGGTTGGAATGGTATTGCCTAGGTTGAGTGGTGCCTGGTTTCCTCCAGAAATGACGCTTGTAATCGAGATTCATCAGACCAGAGAATCTTGTTTCGCACAGTCTTTTAGGTGTCCTTTTTGCAAATTCCAAGCATATTGGTGTAGTGATGGTTGTCTTTCTCCTGTCTCAATCAGAGTGACCATCAGTTTCTTGGTCACCAAGGTCCTTCTCCCCGATTGCACAGTTTGGCTGGGCTGCAAGCTTTAGGAAGATTATTTAATTAAAGGTGCTCTAAGTGATGCCGGGAGTGTTGACATTCGAATTGTTGTCAAACAAAACGGAGGCTAGCTAGACCCTTCCTCCTCCTCATCCCGTCTCCTCCCTCCTCCCCTCCCCTCCCTTCCGGCATAAAGGAAAGTCAAAGTAGTCACTAAAAACAAAGTTAAGTTTTACTGATACTTCATTCAATGTGTAATGTCACCAAGTTAGATAAATGCTTTTATATATTGCAGAACAGAATGCAGAAAAAGAGAAACATTGTCTTAAAATCGTTTCGCCACCTGAGGTTATAACTATAACGTTAGCTCCCATACAAGGACGCAATAATAGCAAGATAACGTTAGCTTCGCGTTTCCCAGTGAGCATAAACAACGGCGGCGGCGTAAACAAATTTAGTCAAAGTTGTCAATAGCCTATAAATGAACATTCAAATCCATAACAAACTGTGGGTGAAAACAATCATTCACACAAATTGTCGCCCTACTGTGAATTTGCTTGACCATTTACAATAGAGATTGATCGCTAGCTGCTAGAAACATATATGTTGTATTCACCAAAGCTAACGCTGATTGCATAGTTCTAGCTAATTACATCCTTGTGTTGGTTTGGCGAACCTGAACGTCAATTTAGAAAGAAAAATGGATTTACCTGTTCTGCAAAAACAGAGCAACTGAATGTCGGATTGGAAGCCCTTCTGCCGGCGGAGTTCTCGCCACCTTTCGAGGGTTTTTCCGATGTAAATTCGGGACTTCGCGCGTTCCTTATCCTTGTCCCTCTTCTTTGCAATTTGTTAATCGGAACGTCGTCTCTTTGGTCGTGTGTCGACCATAATTCAAACTTCCCTCTTCATGCTTCTCTCTCCTCCACACACCCCCTTCATGTGCACGCGCACTAACCCCCAAACCCCACCCTCAAATACTTCTCGCCAGTTATTGGCTGGAGCACTGTTTGTTGTGTTTCGTGGTGCGGGTGAGCCCAGTTTGTTTTTGTTGCCGTTTGTGGAGCCTGTGGTGTCTACAGAGACCGCGTTTTTTTACAGTGTGTTCAGGGGACAGGCAGCTAGCGGAGAGTGAGGAGATGTTTGCTGTATGTGACAAAAAATGTTTTGGCCTAAAAAACGCGTGACATCACTTAGAGTACCTTTAAGAAAATTTTGAAAAATTAAAGAACCCTTTAATACAGCAGAATTATTTGTAGCCTTCCCCAGATCTGTGCCTCAACACAGTCTTGTCAGTTCATATGACATATATATACACATACAGGTGTGTGCCTTTCCAAATCATGTCCCATCGAATGAATTTGTCACAGGTGGACTTCAATCAGAGGGTAGATACATCCTCAAAGATGATCTGGAGAAATGTGATGTACCCAAGTAAAATTTTCATAGCACATGATTTGAATACTTTAGTCAGTGTGATATTTCAGTTTTTTTATTTTCTTTTTTATTACATTTGTAAAGTTAGCACAAATCTAGTTTGTGCTTTGTCATTACGAGGTATGGATTGCAAATTGTAAATTAAAAGCATTTTAGCATTAGGCTGGGCTTATGGATTTTAAAGTGTATTTGATCTGCAGAGATTCAAGGAAAATCCCCCTTTCCATTAAACATTCCCTTTAAATAGTGAATTGTCATTGACTCGAAGCTTAGTTGTTGATGTGAATTGAGTTGAAGGCAGGGAAAGTGGGAAGTCCTGTTGTGTCAGAACAAGCTTTGGCATTTTGTTTAGCTGAATTACAGAAACATGGGTCTTTAAAACAAGGTGAGATGCACATCTTTGTAGCTCACAGTAGGCATCAAATTGTGTTGCCATGTCCCAAACCCTCTGTCATCTATGCATCGCTCACGGCACTGTCAGAAGGGCATCCGCCTGTATCCTTCAGATTCATGGCATCTTTCCCTCTTTTTCACCTGAGGGAATGTTGGGATTAACAGGGCTGGAGGAAAGTCACCACAGAGTGTCTGACAGCAGTACGGCATTTCTGTGTAATTGGCATTGCTCCAGGTCCACTTCTACATCCTTGCAGACTGGAGTGTCCGTCCTCCCCACCGTGAAGGAGCTTGTTAAGGGTCTCAGTGTAACTACAGAACAGGGGCAAAAAGCCAGCATCCCCCTTCCTTTCCCCTCAACCTGTTTAATGTGATTTTGGAATACATTTTTAGCTCCCCTTTTTTTACACTGGGAAAGTGTAAAACATGCCAAGACTCTCTGATTTCCACAGGGAACTCTTGAAACCTGAATGAGCCAGAGATCTCAATGTTTCGACAGCTTGAGGAATGGAAATCCCAGTTCTAATTGTGACTGAAACATTGCTTGGCAAGCTCCTCCTGCCAAGCAGCGATCTGGGCACGATTAAATTTATACCCATTATGCACATCAGCATATTAGACGGAACTCCACGTGGTGGACATGATGTCTCGTCCCCTGAGAAACTTGACGAGAGAAACTTGGCTTCCAGTGGGTACCAGGTTGAATGTCCTCAGACTGTTGATCTTGAAACATGTCATGAGGAGACATACTTCATTAACAACGGGCTCTCTGATGGCTTGCTGGGGCTTTGGTCCCACACTAGTTTTGAAGAATGTCAATTTGGCTGAAATGTGTCCAGCCTTCACTGGCTTCCAATACTCTCCCTCAAAGATCTGATAATTTGACTTCCTGAGTAGGAACAGAGAAAGAAAAGAATGATGTATGCAGAATTTAGACTTCAAAGAGAAGAGAAAATGGACCAAAAAAATCTGTTATTTACACATCCTCATGTCATTCCAATCCTCATGAAATTATTCCATCTGTATAATTTCATGAATATCTATTACATTGTGAATCACTTTGCCGTTAATGAAGCTCCCAAAGAGTGTGAGCAAAACATTGCATAGGGCTCGCTTAAGTGTTCCGATCAGGTTTGGTGAAAAGCAAACTGATATTTAAGCAATTTTTATGTTAAAATTGTGGCTTCCGTCCGTGTTCCCATGTTGGCATCCAGTGCATCAAAGAAAAAATCCAATAAAATTATTGCCATTAGGGATCCAAAATTTGAAATTGACCAAAGCCAAGATTGATAACATTACTGAAGCACATTGTGAATACGATTGCTTGGTTGTCTGTAAGAATAAGAGAAGGGAAAGGTAACTGTAAATTCAGCACAGCAATAGCACTCAGTTTGGAAACACACACAACCTATTTTTTTGCATTTAAAAAAACAACTATAGGAAGCGAATATGGAATGTTATCAAAAGAGTGCAGGGCTCTTAAGATGTGTTTTGCATCAAGGTCATGCATTGCATTTTTTCTTTTATATTTCCTGAGATGTACTTGATGGTATTAGGACTTTTACATAAAAACTGTCTGGTTTATCTCCAGGTAACTACCCACGGCCTCCTAACTATGGCGGAGCACCAGGTGCCAACTACAGTGGCCCCGGCCCTGGCATGAGCAACAGTCTTGGCATGAATGCCAGCAGTCCAATGCATGGGCAGGGTCCAGGGCAACCCTGTGGCTCTATGACTACGGCTCGAGGACCAGGGCATGCAGCCGGTGGCCGGCCTTACACCGCAGGCTCCAGCAGTGTGGCTCCGACCTCTCCCAACATGCCTCAGTCGGCTGGCCCAGGGATGGGCCCACCTCCTCTCAACGTCAGCCGCAAACCCCATGAGAGTAGCCCTGCATCTGCCCAGCAGAACCCAGTCCCCTCGGGCCAAGCCAGGTAATAAGAGCCTTCATTCATTTTAAGTGCCTTTTTGCTTCACTAGAACAAGATGTTTTGGTCATGTTTGGTCTAGATTTCATCCATAATTAAATGGATAGTTCACCCAAAAATGAAAATTGCCATTACAAAACCTGTATGACTTATTATCTTCTGCGGAGCACAAAAAAAGATATTTTGAATGATCTTGGTAGCCAAACAGATTTGGTTACTATTGACTTCCATTGTATGTACAACAAAAATAACTGAGACATTTCTTAAAATATTTCACAGAGGAAATACAGTCATACAGGTTTTATTTTGGGGTAAACAACCCCTTTAAGGTTACAAAATAATCCCTGAGTTAAAAACAAATTAAATCCAATTCAATTCCAGTTGGGGAAATCTGGCATTAATGAAAAAAAACTATTTTTCTTTTAATTTGTAATTTTTAAAAAATAAATAAATTATTAGTAGCGCTCCAAATAGATTCTTATTGCCAATACCAATTTATTGCCGATTGATACCGATTCTGCTTTTATCAGGAGCTCTGTCATAACCAATTATGCAAGCTCTCTGCTCATGGAGCTTAAAATGCCTAAATACTGCATATTCAATCATTTAATTTACAATAGCATTCACCACCTTTTCACTGGATGTTGTTAATATTGATAACCCCTTTTATTTGTTTTCCTGTGATTCAATAAGGGGAACGCGTTCTCATGTGAGGCAAGAGAGGAGAGAGAACAGCAAATGTGTGTGGTCGAGTGCTGTTAATGCCATTTATTCAGATAGATATTTATTTTGTCATATTCCCTATACCCTCCAGAAGCATTTATGATTCAGAACGGTACTGCTTTGTAACTTTTCTGCTCCCTCAATTTGTCATTTTGCTTATCCCTCACTGGTTGGCCTCTACTGGACAGTCAGTGCAGATTTGATGTCACCAAATTATGCTAAGGGCAGGATTTGGGACAGGGCCAAACATGATATTATTCAGTGCACCTTTGAGTTTTCATTTGTATTGAAAGTGAACAGGCACCAAGGAGACCTTTATGCTCTTCCCCCTGCTTCAGGCCTCCCTTTGGCAGGTCCCCTGTGTACCCCGGCCTGTCTGGGCCTGGGGGGCGGCCAGCCTCCTTCCCTATCCCTCACCCCCATCACCCTCACTACAGTCCTGCGCAAGGCCAGGGCCAGCCTCACACTGAGCTGTTTGGGTAGGTTTAAGATTGGACCCCTGGCTGGATGGCTTCACTCTGCTTGAGTCTGCTCGCATCCGCTAGAAACGGCACAAGCCAAGTGCTATGCATTAGCTTCTCCTTTCTTCTCCACAACGGCTATGTTTTATTCTGAGAATTTAAGAAGACTTATCATATAGCTTTCACAAAGACAGGAGAAGAATCCTCTGGAGAAAACAGCAAAATGTTCTGTAGATTGGAGAACTGAAGCAGCAGCTTGTATAGCTCAGAGATAAAGTGGAGTGGAAGACTAAAAAGTTTTAAAGGAATCGTTCACCCAAGAATAAAAATATATATATTGTTCTTTATGTACTAATACTTGTCTTTTCCAAAATCTGTAAACTGTTTTTTCTTCTTCTGTGGAACGCAAAAGGTGAACTTTTGAAGAATGTTAACGCAGCTTTTTTCCATTAAAATAACAACGGTTTACATTCAGATTTAAAATTGACGCATTGACCAGCAATACCGCATTGATTATCACATGTTGAGAAACTATAGTAGAAGGGAATATTTTCAGTGAATAATGACTTATATTTTGGTCTGTTACTTATGTGAGGTTATTCACAAAACTTGGAATATACTGGAGAAAATCTGTGTGAAGATTCTACTACATACAATTATACAGTTTCACTTTATTTTAAGACTTTTAACACTTTGTTACAGTGTAATTATAAAAAAAAAAATACAGAGTAATATTAATTAACTACATGTACTATTATATAATAAGCTTTGGGTTAGGGTTAGTTTCTTGTGATTATGCATAATATGGATTCAGTTTTGTGAACTTGTCCTTTAAGATATAATCAAAGAGGTTTTTTTTCTGATCAGATTAACTTCTTTTTTTATAACTGCTTACTACACCTTAAAACAAATCATATTGCAATTACTTCTACAAATATTGCAAGTGCTGACATAAACATTTAACTTTTCATTTCTGCTTTTAAAGGCTAAAAGGCATATTGAAACAGCAGCTCTCATGTTCAACAGGGTGTGTAAATACTTCAAATTATATGCCTTTGGTCTCCAAACTAAGCATGTATCGCTCACTTATTTTCTGTTTCTGGATTTAAAAGTGGACATTTTGTTGAGACCGAAATGAACCAAGTGTAAAAACTGTTTATCTTGGCCCTACGTGTGCATGGTGTCACAGCCATTTTAATAATTTCATTAGGCTATATTATTCTAATTAATAATTGGGTAGCCCTAGTGCAGTTTCTAGTTCGAGTCGAGGTGTGATTCGCAGAATTGTTGGTTGTTTTGGTAGCAGCAGTGTACAACTTTGACCGATGGATTGTAGATTGTACCTCATTTAAGACTGAAAGTGTAATATGGACTACAAACAACACAGCACAAAGCAACAGCACTTCCTTTTCCTTTGTGTATTAATCCTGAATGTCTTAACCCTCTCTACTGTCCCTGCATATTTGTTGCTTGCCAGCTATTAGAAGTAAAGAAGAAAAGAAAAGAAGTGTACTAACAACTTATCATTGAAATCTTCACATCTTAAACAGGCTCTTTATAAATGCCTGTGTCCTTATGTTTGTGTCCTGTTATCCATAGGCCAAGCGGGTATCAGGCTGGGTCCCACATGCTTGGAATGGCTCCTGGAGGCCCCTACAACCATCCACCGAGCAACAGCTCAGCCAGGATGACCCCTCAAGGACCCTCCTACAACACAATGCCCACCGGTAAGCGTGAGAGTTTTCATTGATGTCTCAGTGTTTCAATGCGACAAGATTCCAAATATTTAATGCAAGAAATGTTCCAAATGTTTTAATGCATGAAAACTTGTGCAAACTCATTACCAATGCAAATGTAAAATAAAAATGAAATGTTTTTAGGATAAATAATCAGCGGGCAAATACTGCAGACGATTATGCTTAAAGTCCCCCTGTAGTCAATCATTTCATCACTTAAAACTCATCTTTGATCACCAAAATGACATATTAGAATTTTTTTTCCTTGAAAAATTGTTTTATTCATGCCTTAAAATAGCTTGAATGTAACTCTACCCTTGCCTCATTTAGTATACGCGGTTCTATGAATATGCAAATGAGTCCCGCCTCCACTCACTCACACCAGCTCAGAGATCCACTCGTTGACGATCACACGTTGATCTGATTGGTTACAAGGTAGTTTGTGACGTCAGAAACACCAGCAATTTCAAACTGCGTTTTTGAGACTGTCTTTGGTTCACTGCAGTTTTAAAGAGAAAATACTCAGCAATGGTGTTGACTTAAAGCATATTACAAATACCACATAGACATATAAACAACATTAAAAGATGGATTTTCACCACAGGGGGACTTTAATTAATCGAGAGAAGCAGAAATTGGGATCACGATTAAAATACGATTTATCGTGTAGCTTCCTTGCTGAATAAAAGTATTTCTTTAATTTATTTTTTTTTTTTTTTTTTACTCTTATCTTACTGGGATCTTACTGACCCCAAATTGTTGAATGGTGGTGTATATTGAGAATATTCAATAAAGCCGGAGTTTAATGCAGTATTTTTCTTTCAGTACAAAGTTATTACTTGACTAGTTTGAATATATACCTTTGTTTGGAGGGTGTGATCAGATGTTTGGCAAGGTGAGGTCTAAGGGTCTGAATTTCCTGTAGGGCCAATGACAGGCTCAGGGGACACCATGATGCCCACCGATCCCAAACAGAGAGCTGATCACAAGGAGGAGGGCAGTACACCCGCCACAGATCCCCCTAAGCCAAAGGTATGAAGACATCTTTCTCTCTCTGACTCATTGAAGATGCTAACAGAAAACTAAATCCCTGTAAATGGTAACATTACTCCAAAACCTTCTCTGTTACAGCCTACAAACAAGGTCTCTGACCTTTGCTTCAACCATAACTTTGTTAATATCTGCTCAGTAAAGGTGTAAAAATGAGTGCATTGGTCTGACACCGTGTCCTAACCAGTGATAAAAGTCTTAGTTCACTTTGAAATGTCATTGGTTCAATCTCCTGCTTCACATTCTTGTAAATTAACATCTTTGGCTGTGATTGTGTTTTAACTTGCATTTTAACTTTCATCTATTTTTTGCTGCTGGAATCTTGCATTGTACTTGGGACATGGTGTGAGAGTGAAAATTAAACACCATAATTATGGAATTTAATAATTGGTTATAGCCTGATTATTATAATAATACCCATTACCAAATCCACCAAATCTAGATCACCAATTTGCTTCCAGCACAGACATGTTCAGTGGAGCACTGCCCGAAAATGAAACTTTAACATATTGTTTTAAATAACTACAGTTTGCATCAAAGCATTGAAATAGAATCAGATTTTGACCAAATTTACTTTTTTCCCCAAATAATTTGCCAGTCGTAATCAAATTGTTGTCATGGTAAATATTTACATCCTACTGCTTGTAGCTCTTCTAGTTTATCATTCTGTTGTTTACACTCCCTAAACTGAATACTGAAAGTATGTTGTTCTTGAATATTGTTCAATTTCACTGTGTTATTCAATAACCCAAGGAATATAATTCTCTCATGTGTCCTAATGAGCTCACATCTAAGCTCTGGAAGACCTTGCTTCAAATCTTTCTTGTGTTAACTTGTTCTTTCTCAGTCATTGCCCTTACTTTCATCAGAACTTCATTGTGTCATTAAGTTCAGCTTTCATTTGATTGGCTGAGATATGGCGCAGTAGCAGAGCATTCTCTCTCTGAACTCATCTTTCCATTCTTGCTTATGTGTCATTTTTTTTGTTTAATTTGTAATTCGATGTGATGTTTTGTTTTGTCCCCTTACTGATCAGAGGGAAGTAGTTCTGTCACTTTAAATAATTCTCAAAAAATGTCCTTTGTTTTCTTGCTAGCTCATGATAATCTTTGTACTTTTTTTCACCTCATGGCATCAGTCGGCAGTAGAGCACGGCTTTTTAATTTAACGTGTAGAAAACTTCACAACAAACAAAAGTGCCTTCAAACGTTGACCTTTATGTCTTGTCCAGCTGGCTGTGTTACAAGCTGTGTTGTGTTGCTCTCCCTATTTCTGCTGACTTTCTGTGTGTGTGTGTGTGTGTGTGCAATCCTGTAACAAGTATAACAAGTCATGCAATATAACACAGAGCTACTTGAAAGGTATGAATTGAGTCCAGCTCAGAGTGGTGCCAACTTCAGCCAGAACAAGAGCCAGAGTACAAAAAGAGTGTGTCAGACAAAGATTTGAAGTGTTATACACAAAGTTTGCCAGTTTTTTGCCAAACTTTCTGAATGCTTCTCATGCTAAAGACAGTAGGCTTTGCATGGAAGGTTTTTTTGACCGTGAATTTCTGGAGAATGTTTTCGACCTATTGCGGATCAAGCTATCCTATTCCACTGACAAGGGTGCCAGTACTCCTGCTGATTAGTGTTAATTTCGTTAACGAGCTTTTTCCGATGACGAGACAACGCCGAGGTCATTTAACGATAACTGTTACTATATCAACATGCGATATCGTTGACGAAAAAAGACGAGACTAAAATGTAATTAAAAAATAAAACTTTACCAAAATCTCTCTTTATTTTTGTCGGAAAAAAAAGAGGACACAAAATATTACATACTGCCTTCTCAGTGATGAACTAATAAATCCAACATGAATCTCGACTATATTGTTTGTGGTAACTAAATTTGCTGTTGTTTTAATAGAAAAAAAACATTCATGTAATTTGCAATTATTGGAATTACTATTAGGAATTTCACTGTTTTATTTTTTGAGAATTTTTTTGTCTTACCTGTTTTCATAATGTAGAGAGACGCAATCAATCAGGTTAGACACTGAATACAAATAAACGGTGATAAAGAAAGAACAAAGAAACGAATTATAGCATAAAGGAAAACAAGCTACAATAGAACAACGACACAAATGAAATAGACCAATCTGGAAAAACTTCCAAGCACTAGAAATAAGAAATAAATTCTATAATGAAATGTATATATATAAAAAAAAAAAAACACGGCATAGTCTTCACTGTGTAAATTAAATATACATGTATTCTTATTAAAGTTACAAAAGTGATTCAGTCTGTTACAGATATTCAGTTGTGTTTGTTAGTTTAGTTTTTATGGACTTTTAGTTTGTATTCAGTAGTTCTTGTGTTCCTTGTTTCAGTGTCTCATTTGCTGTCATGGACATTCATGTAATTATCACTGGTGTTTTTAATTTTTTCCCCTCATTAAGCCAGTGTTTAAGTTTGCTCTGTTATTCCTTCAGTTGTCGATTGTTAATTGTGTTAATGCTTGTGTTTGCATTTGACACACTAGTTTAAACCACGTTTAAACTTTTTAATCCTGCCTTCTGTCTTCAGTCCTTGACACAGTCAAGAGCAATGAGATATTTTCTCTTTTTTGTTGTTTGATTAACATTAATAACGACAGCAGGTAAATTTGGATGCTGTCACTTTAAGAACGACTGCATGGATCCAATATACTCATGCGTTTTTTTTTCTCAACTGTTTACGTTCAATTAAGACATAAATGACTGTGTTCACTATCAAATGCATGGTCACTTTGTCAAGTCAAGTCACCTTAATTTATATAGCGCTTTTAACAATATGGATTGTTTCAAAGCAGCTTTATGGTGATAATAGGAAATTACCATAACAGATTGTTTAGGCTTTACAGCAGCTCTAGAATAAAGTTATTGTCCAGCTAAAGTTAGTTTTGATTGATTGGTTCACTTCCGTTGCAGAGATCATTAGTTACTAACTTAGGAGCCGCTTACACGACACCGTTCTAACAGAAAACCATCAACACGCTCCGGCCTGCTCATTCGCTCAACAACAGTTGTCCAATTATTATTATTATTTTTTGACTCACAAGTATGTGTATTTAACCGTTTAAGCCCAATTAGTTGGCAAAAAGCACTCAGTTTGACAGCGCTGAGAAACAGTCTTTCTGACAGCATGTGCATATAGCGAAATGAGTTGTCTTTCATTGCTTAGGATGCTTCAATGTTTTAAAATCACTTGTTTTTAAACCCCAAAACTTAAGAACGCCTGCAAACAATAAGCTTTAGACTGTGTAGCACAGCAACTTCATGTGAGCATAACCGCGATAAGAGACGATAGTCCAAAATCTCTACCGGTTGACAAATTCCTACCGGTTAATCGTGTATGCCGGTATATTACCCACCCCTACTCTGTATTAAAGGATTAGTTCACTTCAGAATGAAAATTTTCTGATAATTTACTCACCCCCCACATCATCCAAGATTTTCTTTCTTTCTTCAAGGTTTTTAAAGAAAAAACTACAGGATTTTTCTCCATATAGTGGACTTCACCGGGAATCAACGGGTTGAAGGTCCAAATTAGTTTCAGTGCAGCTTCAAATGACTCTACACGATCCCAGCCGAGGAATGAGGGTTTTATCTAGGTTTTATCTTTATCATTTTATAAAAAAAATAAACATTTATATACTTTTTAACCACAAATGCTCGTCTTGCACTCGCTGTGATGCGCCACACATTATGCCATCACGTTGAAAGGTCACGTTAGGCGAAACATGCTTGTAAGTACCGACCTAGTGTTTACAAAGCGAACGTGCAAAAACGAAGTCAAACACCCTTTTCAAAAAAATAAAAAAAATAAAAGGTAGACGAAACTATGTCGGATGATTTTGAAGTTGGAGGAGAAAATGAGACAGAGTTTTTCACCCTACCCTACATTTTTTAACTGGAACATGCGTAACCTTTCAACGTTAGGGCGTAATGTGTGGCGCATCACAGCTAGTGCAAGACAAGCATTTGTGGTTAAAAAAGTATATAAATGTTTATTTTTTTTATTATAAAATGACCGATGGTTTCTCTAGATAAGACCCTTATTCCTCGGCTGGGATCGTGTAGAGTCATTTGAAGCTGCACTGAAACTGCAATTTGGACCTTCAACTCGTTGATTCCCGGTGAAGTCCACTATATGGAGAACAATCCTGGAATATTTTGCTCAAAAACCTTAATTTCTTTTCAACTGAAAAAAGACAGACATGATTATCATGGATGACATGAGGGCGAGTAAATTATCAGGACATTTTAATTCTGAAGTGAACTAATCCTTAAACTTCTTATTTATTGAATCTTTGTATAAAAGCAGGATCCCACTTGAAATCATGCTTTTGGTCTGATTATCAGCACAGCTGTGATTACCTACCACCAATTCCCTCTTGCTTGTGTAATCTGTACATTCCCTGCAAATCTTTATTCGTTTTATTCGTTTATATAACTTCAAAGCTAGTTTGTGATGGCATAAAGCTGATTCAAATGACTTTGCAAATTACTTCTTAGTAAAAAAAAACATGGGCCAGTTCTGGGAGAGTATTGCGCATCGTTTCGGTGGACAAGAAGTAAAGGTGATTTGAAAGCTGTCTCTCACCATTCACCATGTGTGTGGGTTTCTCTTTCTTCCCTATGTGTTCTCCCATCACAGGACAACTACGGTTCTCAGTGTGTGTCCCAGCCTCCCACCCCTTCCCCTCTGTCCCCCAGCCCAGCTAGTCTGTCCTCTTATCAGGGGGACGACAGCGATAGCATTAGCAGCCCTGCCTGGCCAAAGAACCCCAGCAGCCCTGTAAGTGCCTCATGCACTTTTACTCTCTTCTCTTTATTTTCCTGCTTCTCTTTCTTCTTTCTGTGGTTATTTAGGTCTCCTGTTTGATGGTGTGAGCTGTTTTGACCGCAGATATAATGTAATTAGACTTTCTCATTATGACACTCTACCACAAGATTGTTATACTTTCCCCAATTTCTTTTCAGTTATATGCTGTGTTGGGGAAGCGACTTTAAAACTGTCTCTTGCTAAGCTGCTCATAAGAATCAACTACAAGCTACTGCATTGAAACTACATAAGGATGTTTTTAAATATATACAATGATATAAATGATACTTTAATCAGACCAGTATTTTTCTGGCCCAGATTTTTATTTTATTTTTGAATGGTTGAAAATATTAATTTAGGTAACAGCATTATATAGAGCATTATTAGGTAATAACATTATAAACAATAACAATTTTGCCATAAAAAGGCACAAAAACCATCAGCTGTTGGTTCAAGAAATAAATAAGCAAACTGATTGACTGCAGCAAACCAGACTTTGCAATGCTACATATGAGGGTACGGGACAGTTTATTACATCTTGATTTAATTATTGGATGGCTGTCAATATAATGTGACAACAATTGAGAGAAAGTAGCTTGTCACTGGAAAAGCTGCTCTATTTTGAGAATTGCTGAGCTACAAATATTTCAGTAATTAGCTATTTTCCAACACAGGTAGCATTTTTTTGTGTGTGATATAGTGCCAAAGTGTTTAAATTTAAATAATTCAAACTCAATTAATTTTGCGTTTGACAGCGAACACCACTGTAAATTTTATTTTTTTTAAATCCTTATTAAAACACATTTAAGAAGAGGGATTGGGGAAGAGTTCACAGCTAACTTGTACATGGCGAATCAGCTTTTCACAAACGTTTTAATGAGAAAGTGAGTTCTTGGTTTTGTGATTCGTGGCAACTGGTAACTCGAACAAAATGGCAAGCTACAGTGTTACATAAAGTATCATGAGGGGGAGTAAATGATGACAGAATTTTCATTCTTGGGTGAACTAACCCTTTAAATCTGTTTAAAGTTTTTAACATTTCGCTGTGTTTACAGTAAAATAGTAATTCCAGTCACAGTCTTGTACTCATTGTGGCTAAATATTCATATTTTTATTATAATTTGTGGCCAAAAAGTAGCGCAAATATAAACCGTTTGAAAGCAGAAAGTCGATACTTGGTGTCCTACTATACAGAAAGGCTGATATTATCACATTTTTACAATTTCAGTATCGAAATGTACCACTAGTTTTGACAACACTAATTCAAACAACAAACACATTCCTTAAATACGTGAGCACATTTGTCCGGTAAAACTTATTCTGATTCCTAAATGCATAAACATAATCGGAAAGTATTCCAAATTTATTTCAAGTATTTCAATAATTTTTTTTGTGTTTTAAATGTGGCCCTCTTGGCCTCTGAACTTGAGTACATCTACCTTACATTGTATTAGCAGTGTTTTTGAGCAAACCATGTCATGCACAGGCACAGATAGTGCTGCTCAAGCACCTGCCCTTTTGCTCTCTGACTTGATAAGTGCCCTTTTCGCAATTTTTTTTTAGCATTTTATATTTATTTTTTATTTAAATTTGCCGCATGGCATCTCTGCTACATCTGTGGTCACAAGCCGCCACGCAGATCGAGCGGAGCAGCATTCACGTCTCACTGACCTGCATTCACTGGTGACAACCAGATTATGATAGTTTTTACCCTAAGCTTCTGCGTTGTTTGCCACTGCTGTCAAATTAAACCACTATTACAATCTACATAGTGCCAGTCTAACGTAGACAATAGCCCTCCATTAAGCTTTATAAGAAGTAAGCGAGTCTGGTGTAAAATAGCATTGTGCAGGGTTTGAAATGCCACCAAAATTAATAAAAATGGCTGCAAAATTTAAGATATGAATTGTCCCTGTATGAGATTTTTGTCTTTTATACCATATATGTCTAGGCAATGTCACACGAGAAAAAGTGTTATTTTCCTGAATATCAGCACGATTGCAAATGTGAGATTCATTTTAATAAAACAGTTCAATAAACAATATTCATTTAAAATTCTTAACACAGTAATGTCAATTTTGACTTTTTGCTCTATTTAACCAATGACAGTAGTTCCGAACAAAGAAGTTGCGTCTCCCCGCAACTCAGAGTAAATGAACGAATCTGTGAATTCATGTTTCTTTGCCTCACAAAAACCCTTTCTTGTGCATTTATTGTTGATGTGAAGAGAAAAATATTTTGTATGTAACCGGTGGCTTTTAGAGCTATCTTGGGTTTATTGAAGTTTTGAAGGTTTATCCATGTCTGGAGCCCGAACACTTTAGGTCAGTTTTTCTAATTTGATTTTAATTGTTATCCTGGCTGTCGCCACCATTACAATTAAGAGTGTATCATTTCAAATTTCCCAACATTTCATATATATTCAAAATATTTACGATTTAAAACAGTAATCTCATAACATTGTTCATGCAACTGTAATGCAGTGTAAATACATCTAAATAATAATAGCATAAAATATAGTAATCTTTGTCTGTAATGCACAACATTGATTTTGCTCATTTACCAATTCCAGCATAATACCAACAGAGGACATATTTATTTAAATGTGCAAATCATTTAAAGATGTTCTAAAGTATGAAATGTAATTTTTTTATAGTAATTATGAGAGACTTGAGCACCTGCCCTCTAATGTTTGTGCACGGCCCTGGCCATGCATCAATACTCATACCTGTCCGAAATGGTTAAATGGTGAACTTTACTTGCATGAGACCGTCAGAATAGGACATATTGAGTAATGTGGATAACACTTTTACTCAGGACAAAGAGCGATGGGCTTCACAGTATGGGTGTGTCGGTGGCGATATATATCTCACTCTGTTCTGTATCCATCCACCCCAGAAGCTCAGCACGGGGAACATGACGAATGAGAAGATAACACGACTGTACGACATGGGCTGTGAGCCTGAGAGGAGGGCATGGGTGGATCGCTACATCTCCTTCATGGAGGAGAGGGGCACGCCGGTCCCGAACCTGCCTTCAGTGGGCAAGAAGCCGCTGGATCTGTGCCGCCTCTACCTCTGTGTTCGAGAAATCGGAGGCTTGGCTATGGTGAGCAGTTCTTTTGGTTTCTGTGAGAGTGCTGCCGTCTGTTCGTGCTGGGGTTTTAAAGGAGCAGAGCTGTGAAATGCATGTTAAAGAACGGCGAAAGCTCTCATATTCTTCCTCATATCTGCCTCAACCATCAATCACAGACATCAAAGAAACAGAGAAGGGAATTGGCTAAGAATACATTGCACCTGCTGATGGTGTTCTTTATTTGCATATGCTCTCTGCATTGGGTTTGCGCCTAGGATCTCGTACAAGGTTCATGGAAGACAATATTCCAGAAAAGACAAAAATTTTTACCGCTGACAAGATTGTTACAAAGTACACAAACATCCTTTTATATCAGGGGTCTTCAACCTTTTTCAGGCCACATTGGTGGATAAAAAAGATGAAACAGGAAATTTTTATAAAACTGAGTGTTACATTTGAAGCCTGGTCTAGATAATAACATGTATTTAGTAATTTGTCCTTGTTACACTTTACATGTATGTACTATTGTAATAACAGCAAATTATACATAATTACAAGCAACTAACACTAAACCAAAGGCTAAATCTAACCCGAAGCAAACCTATAGTAAGTACATGTTTTTTAATATCACTTTATTTGTCTAATTACATTGTAACGAGGACTACATAAACATATTTACATTATTGATGCACATTGAATAAGTACCACATTGGCTTATTTTGAATATTTAACTGTGCATGCTCATTTTCTCTTTTTACATTTAGGTGATTTTTTTGTGATTCCAATAATCTTTAATATTTTAATAACTGTTAAATGTAATCTCAAATGTAATATGTTAAAATCTTAAATATGAATTATTATTTTTACAAAATTTACAATAAGGTCTCATTTGTTAATATTAGTAAATGCATTAGCTAACATGACCTAATATATAATAAGGTGTTTTTTTAATGTTCATTGTTTATTCATGCAAGTTCACTATGCATTAATTAATGTTAACAGATACAACTTTTGATTTAAAAAATGTATTATTAAATGTTAAAATTAACAAAAATTATTCAATGCTGTTCATGTTAACTAATGTAGTTAACTATTGTTAACAAATGAAATCTTATTGTTAGTGTTACCATTGTTCACGTTGGTGGAACAAACGCTTTCAAATTACCTCATGTCTATGAGTACCACATAATAGTACAATAATAATGAACGTAAACAACTTATTTACGGTTATTGTTAGAACTAAAAAAATTGTTTACAGCATGACGAAATTACTAATTATGAGAATGATGAAGAACACTTTAATTATTGATTGCTATCAGGATGTGTAGAGACTTTCATCCAGTATTACAAAAAAAAAAAAGTTTATGAAAAACATAGCTTTAACTTGCAATTAAATCAGTCTTTATTAATGTACACTGTTAGTCATACTTGTACATTTTAAATGCACTATTAACTATTACGTTTTAATTTAGGGGGACAATGAAACATTTAGCTAAACTTTTGCTTCTCTAGCTTTATCTTTAAGGTTAACAAATGTTGTTGTGTTTTTTTTATTTTTAAAAAAGAGATCAACTAATACCTGTAAGTCCCCCAGCAGAACTGCCACAGACCCCCTGTTAGAGACCCCTGCTTTAAATAAAGCTTTTGTTTACCGCCAGCTTTCTGTGGGCGGTAATCGCACAATGCTAATTATTTCTGGCTAACAGTGATGATGTTTGTGAATCCTGCGCATTCTATAATGAGCCTCATTTACATAGGAAATAGGTATGTTTACCCCCCCCCCCCCCCCCCCCCCAAAAAAAAGAACAATTATAAAAAAATGTAGACACATATAGCGCCTAGATAAACTAAACTGGGGGTGGCGCGCAAATCAGTCACAGATTTAGATGGTTGAACCACTTTGTGAATTGATTGTTTCTCGAATGGTTTTGATTGAAAATCTCTCCTTGAACAGGTAAATAAGAACAAGAAATGGAGAGAGCTGTCCACCCACCTGAATGTGGGAACATCAAGCAGCTCTGCCAGCTCCCTCAAGAAGCAGTACATCCAATACCTGTTTGCCTATGAGTGCAAGGTGGAGCGTGGAGAGGAACCCCCACCTGATGCGTTCAACATGGGAGATGGCAAGAAGCAGACACAGCAGGCGAAGATCCAGCCACCCTCACCTGGTGAACAACTTTACAGGATTACTGTGGGGAGAACAGACTGCTAGACTGTAGACTGAAGGCTTATAGCCATCAAATCACTATGCTCCGTGTTTTATGGACTAGTCAAACCAAAAATTATTCAGACACCAGATACATTTTTTGATATTTTTCTTCTAGTGGGTGCAGGACACTATAGTTAATTTATGTAAGTGAGGATAGAATAATAAGTAAACTGTGACATATTATACCCAAAAATTCTTCATACAGTGGACTACCAGTAAAAGTTTGTACCACAAAAATTTGGGACCAAAAATTATTCAGACACTTGTTTTGCTTAAGTGTTTTTTCTTTAATTGCTAATGCAAACTTTTTACACCACATACTGTACAAAATTAATCATTGCTTGGCAATTTGTTGACCTAAATTGGTATTATCTAATGTGTACTTAAATTTAACAGCTGACAGCTATTCAACCTAATTCATTTGTGAGACAGTCTAACAGAAGGATGGCCAAAACCAGTGAAATATCAACTGATTTGATAACTCTGAGTTGTTGACATATTTTATTACCATTTTTTAAACTATAGTGAATAAACTGATAATGTGAGAAATGAAGGTGTCTGACCAAATTTTGGTTTGACTGTATGTCGTTTATTCAGGTGTAACCCTTTATTTAGCCTTTTTGTTTGAAATTATTTGATTAGAAACTCAATCATTAGTGTTTGAGAACGTGAAAGTGAAAAAAAAGTTACATGTGAAGGCTGAGTATGGGAGTATTGGGGAGTATTTTGTAGAGTATTTGTTCTAGGCATTTAACCCATCAAAGTTGTCAGATAACAATCTTGTTGAAGAACATTCAAAAGCCGCGTTTCCACCGAAATTACCTGAACTCAACCAATCAGCATGTTCAGCGCCCAAGTCCCACCCCTGAAAGTTCTTGAACTTTGATAAAGTACTACCTCGTGAGCAGGGACTTTCTGAGGGGGACATTTTTACCTGCAACTTCATTTAGACCCGGTTTCCTGTGGTGGAAACGCATGTAAAGCTACATGCTTGCAATCCATGGAAAAGCTAGATTTGTGAACAAATGTTTTTTTTTTCAGTCATTTCTTGACTGAAAACCTTATCCAGTGACTTTTCCTTATCAAATTACTGTAATCTTGAAGGACAATTCACTGATTAAAAACAACAACCCAAATATCAACCATCCTAGCAACTTAGTGGCCAATTTTTCATTAAAAGTTTTTCTATTTTTTTTCCTCAATTACTTAGCTGTGATAGTGATGTTATTGGAGTCCACTATAATCTTCATTAAATTCTTAGATTCATCTGCATCACTCACATGTGATGTGATATATAATGAATTCACATAATGAATTCAGAGCAGCTCTAGACAGAGCTATAAATATCTGACAGGTGATTGAGTCAAACTGAGACGGAGGGGCGGAAGGGGTGAGAAAGAAAGAGAGCTGCCAAGCTGCTGGCTTAAGGATTCCCGTTCCCCCTCTTCCTGAGGCTAATGACTGATGACGTCACAGGAAAAGAGAGAGAGAGAGAGAGCTGTCAAACAGCAGGGGAGGGATTCCCTCCAAGTAGATTAATGGGGGAGGAGTGTGGGATAAAAACAAAAGTGACCTCAGCCTGACCCCTCGCTCAATGCAGACCAGTGAGCCAGCGCTTTTTTCCATCTCTCTCCCTCTTTCTCCCGCCCTCTCCGACTCCCGGAATATGCGTAAGGTCATTGGCGGTCACACAGACTGGAAGTGTTACAGCATAGCACCATGTATTGTTTACTTTCAGTGCTGAAAGATGGTTTTGTGGCTGGCAGCAGATCAAGGACATGTAAAGCAGACACTCTTTCATTCCCTCGTTTTTTCATTCTAACCCAATTCTTTTAGTTCCCTGCGCTGAAATCTTTTGAAGTACATTTTACTGCTCTGAGCTGCGGAGGAAAATGCAAATTGGTTTTATTACTTTGCATCAACTGAACCGTAGATATTTCAGACGTTATTAGGACGGTGTCCTTTTATGCCATTGCATTTCTATGGAAATTAATAACTAGTGTATTCAAATGTTATTGGATTATGGAAATGCAGTCTGGGGATTGTAAGATTTGGGTTTCTTTCCCTGGAGCTTGGAGGAACTGATTAGGACATTGTCATTTGCTTGTAGATTTGTAAAATACCATTAAAGCACAATCAGAATATTATAATAATAAAATATTTATTTTAATGAGGCTTTCATATTATTTAAATTTTGGTAATATGTAGATCTTTGTTTCACGATGGTGGGAAACTATTTTGATTCAGGGAATCACTATGTTGTTATGAACACCATTTATCATTCTATAAATACATTTAAAAATCGTATCGCAAAATTGCATCTTTGTAAAATAGTTTGAGAGCATCGAAATGTGTATAAAAAAGTTTCCAAGCCTTACTTTTCACTCCCTAAACAAATGAAAGTGATCAATAAAGAGGACACTCATTTTTGCGTACAATAATTCTTTCACATAACGTAGCCCTTTTCTACTCTGTTCAACAGCAAACTCAGGCTCTCTTCAAGGGCCACAGACTCCTCAATCTACAGGCAGCAGCACCATGACAGAGATGCCAGGGGACCTAAAGCCACCAACACCGGCCACCACCCCCCATGGACAGGTGACCCCACTACCAACTGCCAGGTGGGCTAAATTGATGTATTATATTTTAGTGTCTGTCAGTGTTGGGCACTTGGAAAATGTAGTGAGCTAAGCTAGCAGTTACTCTACATTAAATGAAGCCTCTCTACACTGAAGCAACCCTCCTGGGAAATGTAGCAAGATAAGCTCCATGGCAAAAGTATAAACTATTTTACCACATATAGATAAACTATAGACTACATTTAAAAAGTTTTTTTATTATTAAATTTTTATATTAAACCAACCATTCCAAGTCAATGCTATCTCAGTGATCAATAAAACTCAGGCAAACAGATAGGCAGGAATCATTTGTTTATTCAAAAACTGTTCCAAACCAATTTGAAAACAAGAACAATAACAAAACCATAACTATAGAAAACCAGATAACTATAGAAAACCATAACTATAACAAAACCAGGTGTCGAGAGTGTGTGCATCTTTCCATCAAGTAAATTTCTCGCGTCAGCCCAAGGATTGGTACGTGATGTCACCGTCCGGAGCACACATCTGTGTATGATCTTACTGATCCAGCATCAGTGATCCTTAGAGCTATTTGAGCTTGAGCTTCAGAAATGCTTGGGGGAAATGTAGCTTGTGTGGACGCTACCGCACTACTTGATCAACAAAAAGAGCTACTGAGAAATGTAGTTTAACTACTTTTAGCAACGCTACTGCCCAACACTGGTGTTTGATACTCAAGTATGTGCATGTATTGATTTGTTGTCCTTGTTTCACCCACACTTCTTTAGAAACAGTGGTGTTAGTGTGCAAGATCCGTTCTCCGAAGGCAGTGACCCAGCCTTCCAAAAGCGAGGCCCCATGCATGGAGATGCCACCTCTAGAATGCAGTTTGACACCAGTAAGGATCCCTATGGAGCTCCCAGGAAAGGTGTGTTGTTGCTGCTGTAATTACTGCGCATGGGGCTGGTTTCACATTTCTGCTCACTGCTGCCTCCCTGTGCTCCATTTACTAGAGCTGCATATTCATTATTTTCTTGGACATTGCTGCCATCTAGTGTCTGCAGGTTAAAGCCAGCATGAAATTAAAAATGACCTGAATATTACGTTTCATAGAATATTCTTTAGAAATGTAAATACTCTTTCATGTTCTTTATCTTCTTTGCAGTTAAAAAGTGTTAATTTGTTTTCAGGTGGCTCTGAGTCCTTCATGCCAGGGCAGATGCCAGGCAGCGGCATGCAAGATATGTATCCACGTGGCCCGCCCTCAGGAATGGGTATGGGTCCACGACCCCAGTACTCCTACAACCCTGCTTTTGAGAGGAGGTAAGACAGAACACCTTGGTGTCAGTTCATAACTGCATAAAAACAATGCAAACATCAAAATCAATATGCCAACTTTATTTTATGTTTATGTTCACAGGCCAGACCATATCATGGGACAAGACGGGGGAATTGCCCCCCCTGGAAACCAGAACAACATGGTACATTCCAACAGTGATCCCAGCATGTTCTCTGGCAGTAGATATGCCTCTCATCAGAGGTAAGAAGTGGCTATTGTTGACTAGTTTATATGAATGCATATGGTGTTTAGAGCTGTAGTTTATTATTATATGTTTTACTGTAGACATGGACATGACGGCTATGGGCAGCAGTACCCTCACAGCATGCCATATGGTGCACATGGGATTTACCCCCAACAGCAGGTCAGCCATCAAATGTGATCAGAATTGATCCCTCTTTTATGCTGAGAGTTAGAGAGAGTTTGTGATAAGTCTTTATGATTTTTCATTTCATTGTGGTTTGGGCTGGGACAAAATATCGATAGGGAAATATATCGTTGTCCTTCTCCGTGCTATACGAGAATTGATACGCTGGCGCCAAATATCGATATTTTCATGAATAAAATAAGGCGCTCTAAATAGATTCCCCTGCTCCCAGCGTCGCTACTTCATGGCTCCTCGAGGTGGCACTCAACACATGAATGAGGGAAACTAGAACATAAGTTAACTAGCCGGACAGCAGTGTGAGTAAAATAATAGATGCTCCTGCCACGTTTAAGTCCAGAGTCTAGAAAACTTGCACTTAACCTTTTCACTTGCATTTTGTTTTCTGAGTTAGACAGATATCGTGATGTATCATTATAGGTTTGTCTACCAATATATTGATTATCGCAGAATTGCTTTTTCATGATATTATCGGTGAGGAACCCTGTGATTCCCACCCCTAAATGTGGTAATTATTTATGCTATATTAATACTTTATTTTGACACTTTGTTTATTGGCTGTTGCAGGGTTATAAGCGGCCTGGAGAAGGGATGTATGGCCCTCCACCTAAGCGGCATGAGAGTGAAGCTTATGGTATGCAGTACGGGGGCCAGCAGCCTGACATGTATAACCAATATGGTTACCCAGAACGTAGGCCCATGCAAAGCCCGTTCCCCTATCCATATGGACGTGATCGCATGCAGCCAGGTGGACAGGGACCTCCTCAGCATAGCATGATGAGTGGTGGACCACCCCCATCCTCTAACTCCAGCGGTGGGCATCAGGGGAACATGTGGCACACCAGGCATGACATGAGCTATCCTTACCCCGGCCGGCAGGGTCATGGGGCCCCCTATCCCTCCATGAGCCGTGGAGACGATCCAGAAGTCAGGGCTAGTCAGGACAGTCAGTGGCCTGGTCAGCGTCAATCACCATACCCACCACACTCTTCATCCGCTTCCAGCTCCATGCCCCCCATGGTTAGCCGGCAACCATCTTCCTCCTACCAGTCTCCTCCAGCAATGCCAAACCACATCTCTCGTGTCCCAAGCCCTGCACCATTCCCTCGGTCTGTGGGTGGCTCTATGTCTCCCAATAAGGCTCACATGATGGCCTCTATGAAGCAGATGCAAAAGCCGGGTGGCCCAGGGTCCATGCCAAGTACTCAAAGTGGTGGTATTCCTGGGCAAGGCTTCCCAACAATCCATCGGGATTATCCATTGGACTCTGTGGAGGCCACACAGCCACAGCTTAAACCCCGCCGAAGGTTAACTTCCAAAGACATTGGTATGAAATCCTTTTCCAATGATAATATTTTTTTATTTAATTGGCCTGGTTATGGCAATGTTCTTAAACATGCTTGTAAATCTTGTAGGCACACCAGAGGCTTGGCGTGTGATGATGTCCCTGAAGTCTGGGTTGCTTGCAGAGAGTACATGGGCTCTAGATACTATAAACATATTGCTCTATGATGACAACACTGTGTCTTCCTTTGGCCTATCTCAGGTAAGTATGGACCAGGCACTGTTGGGTTTTTAGGCTTAAAAGTAAAAAGGGTAGTAAATTATTGTAGAAGTCTTGTATCCCTTTTTGCAATTTTGTGGTAATATTTAATAGCACTTTATGATAAATAATAGGTTATAATAATGTAATAAATTTTGTGTCTTTTGCTTTTCTAGATGCCCGGTTTCTTGGAGCTCATTGTTGAATATTTCAGAAGGTGCTTAATAGAGATCTTTGGGATCCTTGAGGAATATGAAGTTGGATCAGAGGGTCAGAAAACTCTCCTCGGCTCATGTTCAGAACCTACAGAAAAAGAGCAACCTTCGAATCAAGACCTAAAAAGCCAATCCCTTACAGAACAAGTGGAGAAGCAATTAGATACAGAGCCTGAGAAACCTCAGCCCAGCAGCTCGGCAGCACTCATTATAGAGAAAAAGGAAGAGTTGGCAGAGGGTAAGGCTGATGAAGAAGAGAACAAAATTGGTACAGAGCCATGTCCTCCAGTGGAGCCCAGACCCAAGCAAGCCAGTAAGTTTGACAAGCTCCCAGTGAAAGTTGAGGAGAGAGAGGCTGTGGCTGATTCTGTGGAGGATCGATCAGAGCTGCTAGGCCTGGCCGGGGAGTTCACCAGTGGTCTGCTACATTGGAAAGCAGGTGGAGGGGACTCCACTGCCCACATCCAGACCCATTTAGAGAGTCGTGGGGAAGAGGAAGAACAGAAGCCCTTAGAGAATCAGGAAGGAGTGCAGGAAACGGTTGAAGAGGAGCCCAGGAGGAAAGAGGAACTGAAAAGAGAACTTCCAGGCCCTTCAGAGGAAAACTTGACAGCCACTGTAGATGACATGCTAAGTTCTCGTCCAGGGTTGCTATCAGGAGGTGAAACTCAGATATTCCTCTTCCGCAACAGAGAGAACAACAGCAGCATTACTTTACTGGAAGATGAGCCCCGATGCTGGGATGAAGCCCCTCTTTCAGTAGCCGAGGGCTGGCAAGATGAGTTGGCCAAGCGCTGCATCTGTGTGTCCAATATCATTCGTGGACTCTCCTTTGTCCCTGGCAATGACAGTGAAATGGCTCGGCACCCAGGTTTAGTGCTCATTCTTGGAAAACTTGTGCTTCTGCACCATGAGCACCCTAAAAGAAAAAGGATGGCGCCTACCTACCAGAGAGAGGAAGAGCGAGGTCTGGCTTGCAGCAAGGATGAATGGTGGTGGGACTGCCTTGGTGCCTTGCGTGAGAACACCTTGGTCACCCTTGCCAACATTTCCGGACAGCTAGACCTGTCTATTTATCCAGAAAGTATCTGCCTTCCGATTCTGGACGGGCTGCTCCACTGGATGGTGTGCCCTTCAGCAGAGGCCCAGGACCCCTTTTGCACGGCGAACGGCTTCTCCTCGCTTACGCCGCAGAGGCTTGTGCTGGAGTGCCTGTGCAAACTGAGCATCCAAGACTCTAATGTTGACCTTCTGCTTGCCACTCCTCCTTTTAGCAGACAGGAGCGCCTCTTTGCCACGTTAGTGCGGCATGTCGGCGAGCGAAAGAGTCAGGTGTGCCGTGAGATGGCCGTAGCTGTTCTCTCCAATCTTGCACAGGGTGACCCGACAGCTGCCCGAGCCGTAGCCCTGCAGAAGGGCAGCGTGGGAGCCTTGATAGGCTTCCTAGAGGACAGTGTTTCCATGGCACAGTATCAGCAGAGCCCTCACAGTCTCTTGCACATGGGACACTCCACCCATCCTGAGCCGCCCAGCATCAACATGATGTGCCGAGCCGCCAAAGCCCTGCTGGCCATGGCCCAAGTGGAGGAGAACAGGCCTGAGTTTGTGCTCTTCGAGAGCAGGCTTCTTGATATCTCGCTGTCCTCCGTGCTGAACTCTGGCGTGGCGGCCATCCTGTGTGAGGTACTGTTTAAGCTTGGCCGCTCGTGACACGCACAAAGGAGCCTAGAGTGCCATCATGGGAACGCGCGGCTGAGCTGAGCCACAGAGATCACACACAACTGTTGGTGTTATATTTTTATTTAAGGAAAAGAACACAAACAAAAATTGTTTTTACATACAAATGAATATATAGAGAATATATATAGCTCCTCTGCCCCATTTCCCAGTTTTCATTTTGGATTTTTAAATGATTTTAATACAGATATTTAAT
This sequence comes from Leuciscus idus, assembly GCA_021554675.1. Classification (NCBI taxonomy): domain Eukaryota; kingdom Metazoa; phylum Chordata; class Actinopteri; order Cypriniformes; family Leuciscidae; genus Leuciscus; species Leuciscus idus. The sequence continues at coordinate 20,239,328 of CM038638.1, read as the reverse complement.
ACTTGGTCTTTTTGTTTTTTCTATTCTTTTTTTATTTGTTTTGTTTCGTTTCATCTGTGTATTTTCTTTCATTTGTTTTAACCAAAGTTGGCATCTGATACACGTTTTTAGAGTATTTTGCTCTCAGAATGTTTTTAATTGTTTTGATGCAGTGTTTTGTTTGTTTTCTTGTGGGACTTTGTTTATTCGGGGAATGCAGATTTATTTAAATTGTGAGACATGTTGTAGATAGAACTTCTCTTGCAAAGTGTTGCGATAAAAGAAAACAAAAAAGGAAAAAAAAAAAAACACTGATTTTAAGACATACATGTATACAGCTCTGAAAAAAGCATTGTGCAATAGATTTAGCTGGCTCAGAGGGGAGATGATGAAATGTGAATGACCACAGGCAATGTTCTGATCTGACCACCAGTGTTGCACTGTTTCACCACACCAGTATCTGAGGGTCAAGCGAGTGTTGGTTTCTAAACTGACTTGCTTCCATATAAGTGCAGCCGCAGAGGCTCCTCTCTCTGACGGCAAACTCAAAAGTGCTTCGGTTACCCCTCTTCTCTATACTATATCCACGGGTCAATTTGTATATAGAAACTGTACATTAAATGGGCCCCCTTTCACATTTTTGTTTCCTTCAAGAGATGTGGTATTATACAAAGTGAGTAGTTAATGCTACATGCTATTGACATTTGCAAATGAATATTAAGTCATTGTTTTCAGGTGAGGATAGTCTTCAAACATGTAAGGGGCCGTTCACACAGGGTGAGTTCTTGCATTCGATCTGCGCCGTTTTTTGAATTGTTGGTCATATGTGCACATGCCAAACAGACACATTTGGTCATTGTGCTGCACCTTGTTGTTTTTCGGCTATTTTCAAGTTGAAAATAGATAGTATTTTGAATGGGTACACAGCAGATCAATGTCGGTTTTACAACAATGGACCAATCAGATGAATTTGGGGGCTGGAAAAGCATCTCCAGTGGATTAAAGCATATACATTAGCAATTGTGTATGGGATTTAATGCGCCTGTAAACGCACTTGTTCAGGTCAGTTTTTAATTCAAGAATGTATTCTGTGTGAACGCCCCCAAAGACTTTCCTGTATGTCCTATAATGAAGTGCTGTGTGACAAGAGATAGCAATGGCTCCCTCTAATGGCCTTAGATTTTTTAAATTACAGGCTAACTGAAAGAGGTCTGATGGCATAAATGTAATTCAATGTGAAAGTTACCCCAAAATTACTTAATGATTTTAACAAAAAATATGTACAACTCTTTATGTAAGCTCTTTTTGCTCCATATGATTTGATGACCATTGTTTATTCAGTATAAAGTCTTTATACATGTTCCACATGTTAAAAGTAAATGTACATGAAATTTGGTCGAGCACTGTGAACGTTGTTCTTCAGTGTTGTTTTTATTTTTTTCGTGTCACAGAGAGGCCAAAAAAGTCACAAGTATGTACATCATCAATATTGTACTATTTAGAAGCAAAAAACTTAATTCCTGGCAGTTAAGGTTGATGGGTATATTTTTGGCCGGTCTACCAACCCCGTGCTCAATGCTGCATTTGTCACATCCACATTTTAACCAGATTACATGCCCTAAAAAAAGCAGCAGCACAAAACACTCTTACATTGGCGTACTCTAAGGGAGGGCCGTTTTGTAGCTTTTCTTTAGTCGCTGCAGGGCACATGTTTTTGTCCTTTGCCTCTCTTTTCTAGAAAAATTTGCTTTTTCAGGGACAGCCTGGAAACATCTTTCAAAGATTATTAAGAGATGCTTTTATTAGACCTTGCAATCACATGACCCCAATTTAACACAATAGCTGCTTTAATTCGATATGTTTAAAGTATAAACACAACCAGCCAAAGGACAGTAATGTTATTTGCAAGGACCACACAAATGCTTCAAAAGTATGGTTACCAAAACAAAAAAGACGAGGCCAATGCTTTTAAGTTGGACTGCAAACAATTGACCAGGCAGATGTGAATTAAATAACTCATAATTGGGATTGCAGTATGTACAAACATAATACTACCAAATCTTTTGGCTCAGGTCTTGTAAATCCAGTGTGGCACAAGAAACAAAGGCAAACACAACCACGCCGAGTCCTTCAGGCCTTCAGAGAGGCGTTCTCCAGTTGCTGGGTCAAAAATGTCTGATTGAACTGACTCGTTGCCTCACACTTGACCAGGACTGACCATCTGATAAACGGTATTTCCAGACAGTCAGCTAAGGCTGCGCATTCTTGATAATACACTGCAATTTCTACTCATTTTGACTTGAAGATGGAATTCCAGTCAAATGGAGCAGAATTCGTCTCTTCATTTTTGGGGATAGTGGGGAAAATGGATTGCATTTTCTGGCGAAAATCTTTCAGCTGCAATAGAGAAATGATATACATCAAACAAAGGTTGCAGATTATAGTGGGAAATAAATGAAAGTGGGCACATGGCATTTAAAGTGATCACTTTTATCAGGTACGTACACTGTGGACACCCAGGGCCTTCCAAATGGTGAGGCTGAGGAGGCCGACTCCACACCAGGCGTAAAGCGAACCCCATCCCAACGCCCGCAGCGCTAGCGACGCTCCGCTCTCCGGCACCGCAGCAGTTCCTGCTACACCCTGAGAACATCCACAGCAAAAGAGCCGCATTTACGGCAGAGATCTGTTGTCGCATTGTACTCAAATATTTTGTTCAGTATGCTTTGCACAATTTATCAAAATATCGCAAATGTACATATCACGATTTGCATATCGCAACAGCTTTAGATAACTGCATGATTTTAATACTCCAAAAGTTTTAGGTTGATGCTGAGAGTAGACTGGACACATGACTGTTACATACTTACAATGTTTATATGTGAATAAAAGCCTAAATTCAGTCTGTTCATCATATAAAGCGATCGAGTCTCTTCAGAAAATTTGGACTAAACCGCTCAATATGGATTAGTTTTACGATCTGATTAACTTTTTGAAGCATCAAAGGGTCAGTTGTGTAGCTGTCAATGGAGGGACAGAAAGCTCTCAGATTTCATTAAAAACGTAATTTGTGTTCAGAAGATAAACGCAAGTCTTACAGGTTTGGAATGACATGAAGGTGAGTGATTAATGACAGAATTTTCATTTTTGGTTAAACTGTCCCATTAAGGTTATTGAATGCAATAAGTGAAGTACTCATGCGCACAGAAAGCCGCCTCTCGCACAGCAAGTGATCCCGAATTCAGTTCTCTTCCGCAGATATATGGCCAATATTTTACACACTAAATTAAGTCAAAATATTCTTGGTGAGTATTCACCTCAACACATTCAGTTATGTGGACTAAACAGTTGAGAAAGAAAGTGCATGTGTAACAATATATTGGATCTGTGTAGATCTTAAAGTGACAGCAGCCTAATAAACCTGCTTGCATCTGTGTGCTTTATTAATTAAAAGAAAGAAAATCACTCACGGCTCTTAACTGAATAACTTTTGTAGCTTTAATAAGAATTAGTATACATTTAATTCATACAGTGAAGACTAAGCGGTACTTAATTTTTACATGATTGTCTACATGAACCCCTGGATCACACTGATGTTTAAATGACACTTGCGTTTTATTTAATGCTACAGTAAAACACTGATGTTCAGTCTCAGAAGTTGTAGGGATGCTTTCTTCTCACAAAAAAGAATGTGAAACATGCATGTTGAGTATATTAAAGCATTATCGTATCGCATATCGAATATAGCATTATTTAATGTGTTATTGCATTTTCTCTTCAATATCACACAGCCCTAGTATGCTACCACAAAGTACCACATGTAAAACTGTTCACAACCCATTTGACTTTTTCCTGTTTCATTCATAATGAATCAGATTACAAAAGTAATAAGGGCCCCGGTTTTATCTATTAGGCAATAAATGGATCATGGAAACAGCGTTAATTGATCCATAACAACATCCGGAAGTCATTTCAGAGGAAGAACACGCTGCTGTGTTTTGGTAAACACTTTCTTAGGAATAGCAGACGCTGATTGATTTTTCACAACCAAACCAGTATTAAAACGTGCAAAATAGGGTCAATTTTGATTTCAAGGACTGAGCTTCACCAAACCCCATTTTGTTTCAAATTTTGGAAGCGTTCAAGAGTGAAAAGCCTCAGACAACTACAACTGCTCTAATATTCCTTTTGGGAGTTGATGGTCACAGCAAGCAACAGACTGGTAGTGATTGAAGCATCTTTAGCTATTTTTAGCTATCTTCCAACCGAAATGGGGAGTCGTTTCAAAAAGCAAGTTATTATATTTTGACGAAATATTACAAAGACTTTTTAGACATGTATTTATGAATTGTGCATAAGATCAGGAACATATTTTAAGAAATTAAATAGGGTTAATTTTTTTTATTTCATGTTGGCTGTAACAGCTAACTAGTTTGTGTACAGAAGTCTCAAAAACAAAACTAATGTTTCCGACAGTCATCGTTAACAACATTGACTACTTTAATGTAACTGAGTATTTTTACTGCTCTACATATTACATAAGCTGTTATTAGAGCTTTGCATGTTGCAGCCATCGAGGAACGCGCTTTACGACTGAGAATATGCAGTCGTATTTTACAGTTGTTGTTTTTTTTATTATAATAATGTAATACAGATTTGATAGATATGGATAAAATCCTTATAGCCATTTTAAATTATTTGTAATGAAATTATTCTTAATAAATTTTAATATAATTTTCTTTTCACTTCCTGAAGAAAATGAGTAGTACAATGATATGGTGCTACTATGCCTACCCTCAAATTATATTATTATGATATTCTGGCCCCTATATATATATATATATATATATATACATACACACATTTTATATATATATATTTATATGTGAGATCTTTCACCCTTTTATTGTCTGCCTGGTGATAACTGGAAATCTAATATAAAGTAATACCACATTTATCCTCAACAAGCTGCATATTTTGAGATTTCATCCATGCTGACACTGCCCTGGAAACCAGAGCTATAGAGCAGGACAGATCTAGTCAAGTGATCTGTCATTAATGCAACTGGACAAGACATATGATCGGTCTCCTCACCGCCCTTATATTGGATTTAGCCACTTAAAAAAACATTTTTGGCAAGACGCGTGTTTACTGATGTGGGATAATGGGCTAAAAATAGGAATGCAAAAAGCAGACAAAACGAGTCTGTTCATTTCTGGGTATATGCTCAAAACAAGTGATAAAACGGAATTGATGTCAGCATTTACGCAATGTCTAATTGTGTTAAGTTAACCGACGTGAGCCTGGCGTGCTCTGCTGATTCCAGGAATAACCAGAGCACAAAACAGCTTTCAAAGAACTAGATTTCACTGGAAACAGAGGAGCACTATGATGGCACATTTTCAAAATATTTCAGAATTATGACTGAATATAACACAATATTAAATGGGACCCAACAATTTGGCCAAAAATCCAATTGTGATTATTTTGAACCATCCTGTGATTGTTTTATGAAATATGGATATTGTAATTTGAACTGAGATATGATTAGCATCTCATGTTTTGCCCACTCTGCTGAACTAAGATCTCAGTTTTCTTTGCATTCACATTGAATCTGCACTTAAAAGTGAATTTTAGTCTACTTAATTGTGACAGGCTTGAGTATAATATTATTGTTAAAAGTAATAACATTATTATTGGGGTGTTATTGGGGTATTGGGGTATTATTGGGGTGTTATTATTAAAAGTAATAACATAATATTATTGGGGTGGTGGTGGCGCAATGGATAAGACACATGCCTTTGGTGTGAGAGACCCGGGTTCGAATCCACTGTGAGACACCAATGTGTCCCTGAGCAAGACACTTAACCCCTAGTTGCTCCAGAGGTGTGCAACCTCTGACATATATAGCAATTGTAAGTCGCTTTGGATAAAAGCGTCAGCTAAATGAATAAATGTAAATGTAAATGTAATAATTACAATAACAAGAATATATATTTTTTTATTATGACAGGGTCACTTTTCATTTTTGTTGGAACACTGTCGAGTAAAATATTATAGTTGTTGTTAATAATTATAATAAATAATAAATATTATTATTAATATTATTATTAATTAATTATGACAGGGTCCTTTTTCATTTACACTTTTGTTGGAACACTGTTGAGTTGAATATTATAGTTGATGTTATTGTTAATAACAATAATTTTAATAACAACAATAATAACATGATTAATAATAATAATAGGATTTTTTATCCCACCTAATTATGACAGGGTACACTTTTGTTGGAACAATGTTTAGTTGAATATTATAGTTGTTGTTATTGTTAAGAACAATAATATTAATAAAAACAATAATATGATTAATAATAATAATAGGATTTTTTTATTCCACTTAATTATGACAGGGTCATTTTTTATTTACACTTTTTTGGAACACGGTTGTATTAAATTATTGCTGATACTAATAATAAAATGATAAATAATTATATGATTTTAAAAAAAAAGATTCCCCTTAATCATGAACATTACTGTTGATAACAATAATAATAAAATCTTACGACAGAAATATATTTAATTCATATTTTTCCACTTTTTATATGGCATTCTGGTGTAAAAGTGAAGGAAGTTTTTCCAGTTGAGAAATCCCGATACCTTACTGAACCACTCCGGACACTTCTTCTTAGCCATGGCCAGACTGGAGCCGAAGCCTGCGATCACACCCGCTGTGCCGACGCTAGCCAGGAACACACCACCTGAACACAACACACTCAGATTAATAATAATAATAGTGTAGTCAATCTAATAATAATAACAAATTAACCAAACATTTGCGTAAAAAAGCACTGAAAATTAAATTTGTTCAAATTTGCCATAATTTAGAAATATGTAGGAATTTTATAATTTAAAGGTATAGCGGAGGATGTTTTACTTCCTGGTGGGTAACCTATACTATTGGTCCTCCTAATTGTCAATCATTCTTGTGAATCAATCAAACTTTTCAAAAAGTGGAGCGGGCGGGTCTTATCTAAAATTTGGAAAGATCCTCCGCTATACCTTTAAGACATAAATGCTGATACATTTTTGTTTTTTATGATTACAGAAATGCCTCTGAATTGTATTATTACTATTATTTGATCAAATGTTTAATGGTGTTAATTAAATATTAATTTAATGTGCCAAATCCACCTAAATATAGTTTGCATTTACATTAAACAACGTAAAAAATGATTTACATCTGTGTAAAAGATTGATACAAATGTTTAATAAAATTCTCGCTTAACCCTGGTCATTAAGCATATTTCCAGTAGTTTGTAATTTGTAACATTTCTGCTGTTTGTCTATTTAATCATCTTTTCATTCGGACAATCAACGGTTCGGCTTGAAACAGACGGTTCTCAGTTCAATGAGTTGTTGACTCGAGAATCGCTCGGACCGATTCAGTTCGATTCGTGAACGAACCGTTAGGACATGGCTCACCCTGGCAACTTATTTGCGTCTGTTTATCTTTGTATTTTTTCATGTTTATCTGTATTGATTTAATACTTTGTAATGTTTAATAAAAAATAAAATAAATAAAAAACATGGCTCGTTAACCAGTTCATTGAAAAGAATCGATTCAAAGAAAGATTTGTTCACGAATCCTACATCACGAATCATTTTGCGAATCAAAAGTGCCAGAAATGCAGAATGTAGCGAATATATGGACCATTACCGTCGTCATACATCATACGACATTTAACATGTATATCTAAGTTTTTGATTTAATATTATGTGACTTATCAGACTAAGATAAGTTAACCAAATTGCTACTTCATGAGTGAAGTCAACGGATAATTCATAAAGCATCTGCGTGTTCATAACAATGCTCGCATATGCTATCAATATCAATATATCAAACCTTTAATCAATTGTGATTTGTCGTCTTCAAGAGTGTCATTGACTGTCCCGCTCGCGCTCGCCTGCTCCACTGACATCTTGAACGGGTGCGACTCACACACGAGTCCGGTGGAAACACGTCAGGCGGAACCTTTCACATTACAGCGACTAGCATTAAAAAGTTGATTTGATTTACAGCATTTCACTGGACAAAAATGTCCTTATAAACGCGCGCACTGTTACATTCTGATTATTCACTTAAACAAGAATAAATAAAAATAAAAATAAAGGCAGGGTAACAATAATGCTTCAGAAATGTATGAATGATCAACGGTTGTGTTGTGCTGATGTAGATACAGTTGTGTGTGTTTATTTGTGTGTATATAAATAATATATAATCAAAATATAACATAATGTTATGGAACTAGATGTTTCTGTGAGAGGAGGACTGAGATTCTGCGGATCAGATCGGCTGTTTCAAAACTGAGTGAGCTGCCTACCTAGACAGCATTCGGGGCATCGCGGACAGAGCTGTCTAGTAATGTCTTGTTACAGTACATGTTTATTTTTCTTACATAGTTTTTATTGATACTACAAGCTGGATACATTCGGAACCTGCATATGATAAAAAAAATAAAAAATAAATGCTGTAGGTATGAATGTAGTTTTTTTGTTGTTGTTGTTGATTTTTGTAGATTTTAAGACACGTAAGTTACTCAAAAATGCGGTGTAGATCAAAAGGTTTTGAGACCTACCCTCAAGCAGCTCACTTGGTTGTGAGCGAGTGCACGCGAATATGCTGCCTACATAGACAGCTCGTTATGATTTGAGACGCGCCGCTGTTTATAGGGTCATCGTGTGCCGTGAGCTCATGCAGTTCACGCGGTGATCTACTCCATCCACATCCTGCGATAGTCTCTCTCTCCTTCATCGTTATGGATATATATTATTAAACGCCCACCTTTGCTTGTTTGCTGTTGTAATATCAAGCGCGCGGCGGCAGAACTAGATATTTAGATTGCGTTCATGCAATAAAGACCCTCTCGCGAACGGGATTACGAGGACATCGGAAGGACGTTTTTCTGACGTTATTTTCCAAATCTGTTGAGTGGATTTAGAACCGCATCAAAGGAGTAACAATCTTTGACAAAGCTGCATTTCTGGGCATGATGTCCACATGCCTCTGTGTCCTGGAGCGCATCCTGTTGTGTTGAGGATAGACATCTGCAATGAAGGAGTTATCCAAACAAACATGCGAACCAAACACTCGGATCTTATTTCATGCCCATCGTTTCGGATGTAAATATTAGCATTTTTAATGTAATGCAATTAAACAATTGAAGATCTCAATAAAACATGGAGCTGAGAAAATGGTTCCTTGATTCCAGTCCCACGCTTTTCCTTGACTGGGTTGTTTAGGCTAATGCTTCCTCCATCAGATCAGAGATGTTTCTTAAAGACCCAGCTGTCTCGTTAGTTCCTTGAGGACATTTCAATTACTGATTCACTTGTGTTGCTTTAAAGTTTTGTTTTATTACTGGTGTGTAGCTAAATGACAGGCAACATGCATCTTGGGGTTGAGGAGCCCATCCGTGAGTGCCAGTACAACCAGATCTGCACACACAACTCCTCACCCATGGACACCCCGCACACCAAGAAGAGGAAGAGCAAAAGGAAATGGCAGGTTTTTCCTGGCCGAAATAGGTTTTACTGCAACGGGCGGATCATGATGGCCAAGCAGACCGGGGTCTTCTACCTTACCATGGTTCTCATTTTGGTGACCAGTGGCCTCTTCTTTGCCTTTGAGTAAGTACTTTGACCCACTGGAGTTCTCATATCTTTTCTCTTCCCCAGACGCTACCAAAATGTTTGTAGGCCACGTACACTCTTAAAAATAAAGGTTTGTTATTGGCATGTATAGTTTCATAAGGAACCTTAAAGGGATAGTTCACCCAAAAATGAAAATTCTGTCATTATTTACTCACCCTCATGTCGTCCCAAACCCTTAAGACTTTCGTTCATCATCTGAATACAAATGAAAATCTTTTTGATGAAATCTAAGAGCTTTCTGTCCCTCCATTAACAGATATGTACATTGCATACTACATTCACATATAAACATTGATCAGTGAACATAAACAGAACCGAACCTGCTTGACGCGTGAGAACAAACCTCTTGCTGAAGCTCAAACGTGCTGCGTAACACGAGAATGAATGCTCGAGCTTCTGTTTACCACAACTGATGTGCGAGTTGATGAATGTTTTATGTGAATAAAAGCCTAAATTCAGTCTGCTCATCATATAAAGCGATCGAGTCTCTTCAGAAAATTTGGACTAAACCACTCGATTCATATGGATTAGTTTTACAACTTTTTGACGTGTCAATGTGGTAGTTGTGACTGTCATGGAGGGACAGAAAGCTCTCAGATTTCATCAAAAAGATCTTCATTGGTGTTCCAAAGATGAACAAAAGTCTTATGGGTTTGGAACGACATGAGGGTGAGTATTAATGAACTGTATATAATTTTGGGGTGAACTATCCCTTTAAACATCCATATAACCTTTTTAATGCACACAATGTTCAGAGAAATGTTCTTCAAATGAAGTTCTTCACACTAAGAAAAATGGTTAAAAACATGAAAGATTCTTTAATGGCCTTTTTGAATCTTCCATAGGGTTCTTTGAAGGACCTCAGCGCAGTACGTAAATACCATGGTATATGAATATGGAAATCACTCAGTATTTGAGTTTGAGGTGATCATTATGATTTTCGTCGATTAAGTCCAAAAATAGGCTGTGCTTTCAAAACGTGTAGACTTCCATCCCACATTCATGGAAGTAGACTTTATGTAAACAGATCAGTAGTATAGCCTAGTCCCTTCTGTTGTATTTTTCTCCATTACTCTTGATGAAGTGAGTTCTGGGCTTCATTTATTCCTGGGCATTTCAGCAGAATTGTATGTGGTCTGTGATCCTGAAGTGCAGCTCCACTCAAGCCAGTGCAGTAATTCACACATTTACAAGAGGAAAATATAGTGTAATTAAATTACTTCAGTCCACGTAACTTCCAACACACTGCAGGCTGTGAGGAACTCCTTGTATGAAGCTTAACCAACCTAGAGTAGAAACTATTGACGTATGACATTTGGATTCCTGACATTTTATGAAGATCTTTAGACAAGAGAGCCTTATCCTCAGAGTATTTGGGGGAGTTTGCAGTTAAAAACCTATATCAGGTGGTATGAAAATGCAATTTTTTTCCTGCACACTCGAAGCATGTTTGCCTGTAACCCTCGGACGGGTGTTAAAGACTCTCTCAGTGGGATCCTGTGGATGAGAGATGTGTGGAGCAGAGATTTTCCAGTCCCATCCCCCACCTCTCCAAGCCCATACATTCCATACCACAACTTCCAAAACACAGACGTGGTGCGGTCCTGTTTCCATGGCAACGGTTTCCCTTTTCCCGATCTTTGTGTGCTTTTGGAGCAGCCCCGTGTCTCCTAGGAAACAACAGGACGGCCCAGCCCACGGTTGTATGTTCTGTGCTTTAGGGTTAGTCCTGTCATGCTTTTTTGAAACGATTATAAAGTCATTACAGATGTTTTTGTGAGCCATTTAACCCAGTTAGCTGAAGCTACAGATGAAAATGTTGGTGAAAGACAGTTGCATTGGTCTGTTGCGCAGTTCAAAGCAAGCCGTTTACTCGTAAATCATTTTAAGCAGTTAATAATGGTTAGGTTGTGTCATGGGCAGGAATAAAAACAGGAAATAGTATTCAGTCAGACTTGTTGACAGCGGACAGGATGGATCAGTGTAGGGCAAGCAGTAAAAATAACTAAAATTAAAGCAATATTCAGTTTAAAACCACCAGTTACGATCTATTAACACTAGCGTCCTTGACATTTTTACCACAGGAAATAACTTTGTGGGGCAAGACATTCCAGAGTGTTTAAGAACAGAAATGTGCAGCTTGTATTTTTGTTAAAACACACATTAATTCTTCAGTACAGAAATGTATTTGAACTACTTTTTTTGCCAGATGAAAGTCTGGTTATGTGCTACCAACAATACTTTTGACTGGGCACAATTTGCCCAGTCAATACTGTAAACTGTACTTTCATGTTTACCAGCTTAACTTTGTCATGAAGTTTGATATGTAACTTGTAGAGCTTTGCATGGCTAAGCGATTTTATCAAACTAGCCTTATATGTGAACACATACAACTACAGTTCAGTGTTTTGAAAGAAAATTTGGTGACACTTTACAATAAGGTCTCATTAGTTAACATTAGTTAATGTATTATCTAACATGAACTAACCATGAGCAATACATTTGTTTCAGCATTTATTAATCTTTGTTAATGTTAGTAAAAAAAAACTACGTTAGAATGATTTCTGTAGGATCATGTGAAAATGAAAACTATAAAATATAACAGTATAAATTTATGCTAACACTTTACAATTAGGTTTCATTATAGTTAACTTTAACATGAACTAAGAATGAACAATACTTCTACAGCATTTATTTCTTTGTTAATATTAGTTTCAGCATTTACATGATTAAAATCAAAAGTTGATTTTGAACTAAGAATGAACAATACTTCTACAGCATTTATTAATCTTTGTTAATATTAATTTCAGCATTTACTACATTATTAAAATCAAAAGTTGTATTTGTTAACATTAGTTAATACACTGTGAAGTAACACGAGCAAACAATGAACAGCTAGATTTTTATTGATTAACATTTACAAATATTAATAAATACTGTAACAAATACAAATGTATTGTTCATGTTAGGCAATGCATTAACTAATGTTAACAAATGAGACCTTGTTGTAAAGTGTTGCCAAATTTACTAAATGAAACAAGTTCATTTTACTCAAGTACTACTGAAAACAAGTACATTGTACTTGTAGAAGAAAGTTAAATCAGTAACTGATAAAATTAAGCATATCTCAAACTGAATAAGTTACAGATTTCATTTTCCATGCTTTGGACTGGAGATTTAATGCCTAGTCCCAGACTATGCATGTTTGAGCTGTTTTAACTAAAGGGGTCCTATTATGCTTTTTCACTTTTTCAACTTTAGTTAGTGTGTAATGTTGCTGTTTGAGCATTAAAAAGATCTGCAAGGTTACAAAGCTAAAGTCCTCTCAAAAGGAAGATATTTTATTTAACAGAATCCACTTTTCAAGAACTACAATGAACGGCTCGTTTGGACTACAATGTGATTTTTCTGGATCTTATGAAGTCACAATGTTACTCGTTTAAATAATCCCCGACCAAGGTGTAGAAAGAAGGAACGAGGCCTGGTTGAGCTGCATTGGAAGACAGTGTTGTCGTTATGTCAAAGAGACACTACTTTTTTTCCCCCCACAAAGTTTCCTAAACTCATTTGTTTGACCTTCCTAATGCTGATGAATTTAGAGTGGTTAATTTATTTTAAACACTGCTCCTGAACATTAAAACCCAAATGTTTATCTTTGTGCTGCAAATTTTATGGAGAACAGTTTGTTTTCATTTTTGTAAGGCTGTTCACCGCTCCTTAGGAAAATGAACCATGGTTTTGTGTTCGATTACTGTTTGTATAACCATAGTTTTCCAAAAAATATCACGATTAAATGGTGGATAATATCATATCTATAATGTATAATAAAATTACAAAAAAAACATACCACTCTGAAACGTCCTGTGAAATCCGTGCTTGCTAAGTCTGTGCTTGAAATCCGTTCTGCACTATCCTCTTGTTTGTTAACATTGTCAGGGTCTGAATCGGGTTTGAAATAGTTTGCAATTGATGCCATCATTAATATTTACGCTAGTGAAGAACTCGCAGTTATGGAGGGGCGGGACATTTCCCAAACACGTGCTACGTGGTGCCAATCACAACACATTTATTTCATACTCAGTATACTACAAATCCATTAACGTATTTACTGACATATCGCTTGAGACTTGCTGATATAAATATTATAATTAGTCTTTATTTGGAGTATTTCTTTTTTTGCACAATGCACATTTCTTAATATTAAGCCTAAAATGTGTTTTAATATCACTATCAGTAAGGATAGTTGTAAACCAGTGATGTTCAGTTTACGTCTAGTTTGCTCTTTGTTTGTTTCTGTTTCCTGCCTGCCTGATTTCTCATTAGTCTCCTTGGTTACTCATTGATTAGTCATTCTGTTCAACTGTTTCCTAATTAGTGCCCTTTGTTTGTTCCATGTATTTAAGCCCTTTAAGCCTAAGTTTAGTTGTCCGCTATTGTCATTGTGAAGGTGATTGTTCTGTTCTTCTCCTGCGTCCTTAGTTGGTGGATTATAATAAAGACCACCAAGCAACCACCAAGTGACAATAGTATAATCTCTATATAATATCAGTCTTTAAATGCAAGATATGTAAAGTGTACCTAAAATATACTTGCAATATTTCTATTTTAGCATAATCAAGTACTTAAGTATATCTTTAGTTGGACCTCATCACTATTTCGGGATAACTAAAGTGCATTAAAGGTATAGCGGAGGATGTTTTACTTCCTGGTGGGTAGTCTAAACTATTGGTCCTCCTAATTGTCAATCATTCTGGTGAATCAATCAAACTTTTCAAAAAGTGGAGAGGGCGGGTCTTATCTAAAATTTGGAAAGATCCTCCGCTATACCTTTAAGTACAAAATTAGTAGATCCAATTTAGCACATTTTAAATGTATCAGTTTAGTATACCAACAGTACAACTGCAGGGTATTTATATTAAGTGCATAAATATGTAAATGTATTTGTAGTAGTCTTGGCATAAAATAATTGCATTTCAAACACATTTTGGTATATTTATTTTTCAAAAGGTTTGTCTGTGGTAATCATCACAAATACTCGAAGATTCCTTTAAAGAAAAATTCTCTAATCATTTTTCTCTTGATAAATGGGCAGATGAAAATACACATGAAAAAACATAGACTGCAGTAGTTTTTCTATTTTTAGTATTGACTCCAAATTCAGCACAACAGCACTGTTTCTATAGTCTAGACTTTAGACTTTTGAGTTCAGCAACTTTAATCTCCATGTAGAAAGTGTAACTTGATAATGGACTTCAACTCTTGCCACAGTGCAAGTCCTTGTGTGTTGAGATGTAGTGACCCTGTACAACATTTCTGTCCGTCACAACAACCTCAGAACTGCTCCTTTGAGACAAGTAATCTTCAGAGCTGTAAAGCTGACAGTGACTTCTAGAATCAGTGGTAAACACAATATGGCGTTCTTAAAGGGTCCCTTAGGGGATTGCTATTTTAACATGCTAGTCGATAGCATCTGACCAATTTGGCTAATTCAGTTGCGATGCCTAGTTGTGCTTAGCCAATTTAGCAGCCATCAGATTGCAGTGCAAGTCATTTAAAATGTTTATGTCCTGGAGTCTGAATACCATTATATATTATGGCAGGCAATTTTTTGGGCATTGTACCACAGACCATTTGCTAATGCTTTGAAACAGATGGTGGTACATTTCATTTAACTTCTAAGTGTACAAAGAAGCTAGATTGGATTTAATTTTTTGTCACAAAGAACTCATTAGATTCAGGTTATTCAGATTATTCATTTATGAGGTTCAGATTTTATTTGAACAGTCCTGTGTTCTGATTATTGTCTATTATTTATGATAAAACAGGATGTCTATGCTTATTATAGTCAACTGCATTCCAGCAGTGCTTAAATACAAAATAAATAAAAATAAAAAAACACCTTTTTACTGTTAAATTTTCATAAAATATTCTGTAATACAAAAAAAAAAATTCGACAACGATGTGCTTAAAACGTTTTTCCTTTGAGTTTTCCGCATACAGACCATCGTCAAAACGACATTCACACAGATCCGCGGAAACGGTTAAAAACGCTGTATTCTGCTGCCAGGCCATTAGATGGCGATGAAACACTATAGACTGAACACGTAATACGCATGTGCATGACGTCATCGTCTTCAGAGATTTGCGTTTTTGTTGTTTACACGGAGACCGTTTGCAAAAACTTGCACTTTGAAAACCGTTTTCAAAAGTTTTCAATTTCAGGCACCCAAAACGTCGTTGTCGTGTAAATGAACGGTGCTGTGCTGTTTTGTTGACGCTAATGCCTACCAACATAACTATATTCACAATTAATCACGTTATTACACAATTACATTGTAATAACACAGTTATAATGTTATTACATAGTAGGTTGACTGTAAGTGGTTTTGCATTTTGCTACAGCCAAAAAACAGGACCTTGACACTTTTGCACGGTCATGAGCATACGGGCGGTCTGTAACTTTGGGGTTTAATTGCTGTGGCCCCTTCATATCTCATGTATTTACTACTGGTGGGATTTACTAGCAACACCGCATAAAAAAACTCACAGCCAGTTTTTCCATTCCCTCTTCCAGCTGCCCATTCCTGGCATCAAACCTGACTCCTGCCATCCCGGCCATCGGAGGAGTGCTGTTCGTGTTTGTGATGGGGATGCTCCTGCGGGCGAGCTTCAGCGACCCGGGCGTCCTGCCCCGGGCCACACCGGAGGAGGCGGCAGACATCGAGAGGCAGATAGGTGCGAGGAAAGACAAGATCATCACTCTTCCTCTGTCTTTCCTGGTTCTGTTCTTTTCACACTGAGCTGAGTTTGCAGATGCCGGTTGCAGGTCTGAGGGAATGCTCTCGGTTAAAGGAGACAGAAGACATTTGATGTTATTCTCTTTTCTCGTTTAATATGAATAATGCATGCTGCTCGCTCTCAGGTTTGCTGTCAGCACACTCAGAGTAATATGAAATCTGCTGAAATATTCATCCCTAGCTAAGATTCATGCTCCCTTAAAGTATTTGTTCATGTTATTCAGTCTGATAGTTTAATCAGTCACGAGTTAATGGTGGTTCATAAGTTGCTTTGGGTAAAGGGCCAGAAAGGACCGCACTGGAAGATTGAACATTAATTTCTTACTGTATTCAGAATTGTACATGGAATCACTGCAGGCCAAGCCATTTTTATGCCATAACATAAATTACTGGATTGATTTAATTCGCTTGCATATGAATCGCTGGTTATAATTGAATGCAGTCACTGCTATAATGAGTTATCTGGTCTTTCGTTGAGACCCCAGTGGTGAGGAACTGAAATCACTGGGCTGAGCCAGGAAGTGCACTTTAGCTCAGGTTTGTTATCTCGGGATATTGAGTTATGTGTCCATGCTGTTCGTATGAATAATACAGTAGGAAGTAAACACTGCTGTGAGCCCCGGTGGCGCTGTGTGCTGCTCAGAAGATGCATAGCGTGTTGAGGGTCACATAAGATGTGACGCCATTAAAGCAATAGTTTGCTCAAAGATGACATTTCAGTCACAATCTTCTCACCCCTTTAAAATCCAAGCGATTCTTCTTCTGTGGAACACAAATGGGAAGTTTTGAAGAATGTCCGTCGAGCTGCGAAATGATAATAAAAGCTCCATAAAAGTAGTGCAGGATTCTGAAGTCATGTGATAGCTTTGTGTGAGGGAGAGACTGACTGAAAATGAAGTTATTAGCTGCTGCTTCTTCTTCCACTGAAGCTCTGAAATGGACTAGCTGACACCACTGATGACATATGTGTCTATCTTGTGACCAAACATCATTGACATTAATTTTAATGTTTTGAAAAGAAGTCTCCTATGCTCACCATGGCTGCATTTATTTAATCAAGTATCAAGTAAAAACAGTAAGACTGTGAAAAATTATTACCATTTAAAATAACTGATTTCTATTAATACATGTTAAAATGTAATTTATTCCTGTGATCAAAGCTGAATTTTCAGCATCATTACTCCAGTCTTCATTGTCACTTCAGAATCATTTTGTGCTCAAGAAACGGTTGTGCTTCTTAAAGTCCCCCTGTAGTCAATAATTGTATCCCTTAAAACTCATGTTTGATCACCAAAATTACATATTTAAACGTTTTTCCTTAAAAAAAAAAAAACTTCATGCCTTAAAATAGCTTGAATGCAACTCCCTTGCCTCATTTAGTATACGCGGTTCTATGAATATGCAAATGAGCCCCGCCTCCACTCACTCACACCAGTCGTTGACGATCACACGTTGACCTGATTGGTTACCAGCGATTTCAAACTGCGTTTTTGAGACTGTCTTTGGTTCACTGCAGGAGAAGGAGAAAATACTCAGCAATGGTGTTGACTTATGAATTTACACATGGTTTGTCTTAAAGCAGATTAATAACACCTCATAGATATATAAACAACATTAAAAGCTTGATATTAACCACAGGGGGACTTTAATATTTTTGTAAAAACTACAATTTTTACAGGATTTTTCAGGACAACATTTAATAATAATCCGTTACATGTATATAGCGCTTTTCTTGTTACTCAAAGCGCTTTACATATGGAAGGAGGAATCTCCTCACTTTTTTTTTTATTTATTTGAAATTAATTTCTTTTGTAATAAGGTAAAAGTCTTTACTTTTTGTAATTTTTGATCAATTAAAGAATCCCTGCTTAACACAAAACGAGTATTAATGTTTTCCAAAAAAAAACAAAAAAAAACTTTTACGGCAGTGTATATGATTTGAGGGCTTAAGTGCTGAGAAACATTTTCAGTGAATAACGGTTTAAATCTCAGACATTTTCTCTCACAAAGCTATCATTTGGCTTAAGCGCTATTTTCTTCTGGAAACAAACTTTGTTGCATTATTTTTCCTGTTACCTCTGTAAAGCTGCTTTGAAACAATCTGTATTGTAAAAAGCGCTATATAAATAAATGTGACTTGGCTTAACACTCAATGTAAGTTGTTTAACTTATATAATATAAATTATAATTTTGATCATTTAGTTTAACATTAATGGTGTTTGTACATTTAATGTACATTAGTGTGTGTGTGATATTAGCACCTTTCACTTTCATATAAAGGTTTTGAATAAAGGGTGAATAAAAAAAATAAAACAAGATCTTCATTTTAGGATGACTAATTGCTCAGATTCAGCATCTGTGACATGCGGTCGTTTACCATAGGCAATAATTTCGATTTTTGATAACGGCCTTCATTTTGTAAATATATGAATGTACAGTAATGCTTGCATGTAGGGATTCATCGATAGGAATAATGGCCGATACCGATAATTTTTTACATTTAAAAGCCGATAACCGATATATTGCCCGATAAATCTAAATCTAAATCCAAATTTTTATATAATTTTTGAGCGCCTGATCACAAAAACAAAAGTCTCACCATTAAAAGCCATGACCCAGGCACACAATTATAACGTTCTCATTATAATTGAATGTAGCCTATATGACATTAAATTTATTTTACTTTTCTGAAGTGATTCCAATCATATTTCAATCGCTTTGATATATCGGCCAAATTTTAATATCGGGCTGATAATATACCGATATGCTGACCGATATATCGTGCATCTCTACTTGCATGTTGGACATCTATGGTGCAAGACAAAATGACCAATGGATTATTTTTTTTAACACAATTTTGAAAGTACATCCACTAGTCATTATACAAAAGATTGCATAAGCATTACACATATTTACAATAAATAATGTGATTTAGATAATTCATGCTCCAAAACACCTTGTCCCATAGACTTAGTAGTGGTAACCAACAGCATGACACAGAAGTCGAGTTCTTTCCTTTATACTGACACACCATAGAGGACTTCCTCATCTTTTCTGCCAGAATGGATCTCTGAATGGGTCTCGGGTCTGTTCTGGTTTCACAGATGCGACCAACGGCCCGAGCGGCCCAGGCTACAGACCGCCCCCCCGAACCAGAGAGGTGCTCATCAACGGTCAGACAGTCAAGCTCAAATACTGTTTCACCTGCAAGATCTTCCGCCCGCCGCGGGCCTCACACTGCAGCCTGTGTGACAACTGCGTGGGTAAGCATGTGCGTGTGTGTGTGTGTACTGTATGTGTCTGCAAATATCTTTATATAATAGTCAGCATCATAAAGAAGTGCTAACATTGTGCGTTTCTCCTCAGAGAGATTCGATCACCACTGCCCGTGGGTGGGCAACTGTGTGGGGAGGAGGAACTATCGCTTCTTCTACCTGTTCATCCTCTCACTCTCCTTCCTCACTCTCTTCATCTTCGCCTTTGTCATCACGCACGTAATACTGAGTAAGAGTGCCGACCGCCTACTTCCTTATATAACTTTAGCCTTCAGAGCCAGAACACATGACCGATCTTATCTTACCTTATTCATTTAGCAGTGTTCAGCAGAACAAACCCGTGACTTAGCAGGCGCTTCATATGCAGTTGGAAATATAAGTGTGTAACTTTTTCTGCTTACTTGCGCAGAGCGATATAGCAAATCTCAAGAACTTAGTTTGTAGACTTATAGTAGTGGTATAATTAGTTATAGATTAATTATGTGGTGATATTGAGAATTATGAAGTCTGTGAGGTTGTGTTCAATTTATAACTATTTTGTGTAGTGACAAGTAGGGCTGGGATAAACTATTATTTTTTAAACGATTAATCTAGCGATTATTTTTTCGATGCATCGATTAATCTAACGATTCATTTTTCCAGTCCGATTCGATTTCGATTCGATTCGATTATCGATTATCTCCCCAATCCCCATTAATTGACTAATAGCAATTTATACATGTTAATTTACATATCTGAATGAAAAAAACATGAATTCCTTAACATTGCAATATATGTTTATTGCTCTTAAAATGCCAAAATAAAAGACTATACAAATGCATAGTAATGCATTCTTAGTCAGAGGTCGCATTCAATAAAACCTTAAAGCCTTGAAAACACATAGCTTACTGAACACATAGAGCCTAGCTTACTGAAAAAAAGTTCTTCTTTCAGATGAAAATAACAACAACTTGATGTCTAGCATTCAATAAAAAAATAAAAAGTTCACCCAAAATACTTGTTTAGAGCAATTGAAAGAATACAGTAACCAATGTAAACTTGGGGGCTTTAAGCTAATACAGAGAGTGCTTTTCCAACAAAAAATAAATAAAAATTAACAGTGGGAGCCAGCAGCCTGTCATGGCATCCTTCCTGAACCAACAGAATTGAACATTTATGTTGAAAACACATAGTCCTAGCTTACTGAAAAAAGTGCATCTTTTAATTCTTCATTCACATAAAAATAACAACAACGTATAGTAATACACTCTGCCACTCACCTTTTTCTTAAAAAAAAAAATACTAATAAAAAAAAGTACTTAACAAGAATTTAATAAATGGAACATTATTGTAAAGTGTTACCGATTTGTTATACACCGATTCATACGTCTCGTGAGTTCAGTGTTGGACAGATCAGTTGTTTTAACCATTCATTAAAGTGAATCGGTTCAAATGAGTCATGAGTTCGCGAATCGGACGTGTCATTAGTGGACCTGTAGTCTACGGCAAGCGTTGTGTGATTATCCCGCAGTTTATTTTTTACCACAATTCACACTCCGCGGTAATTCAAGAGAAAAAAATCTCCGAATGCTCCACGTGAAACTTTGGTCTTCCGCCCTTTGAGCAAGACAGCGCTCGTGTTGTTTGAAGACGGTGAGTGCGTGCGCGCGCGGCCGGGGCTCTCTCTCGTACTTATATGCGCCCTGTCAAGCGCAGTCAGTCATTCTATTCTACATCACTCACCGATCAAATAAGGCTTTGGCGGCCGCCAAAAAAAATTCAATGCAGGAAAACCCCTGGATTGGTTATATAACGTTGGATAGAATGATGGCCATCGCGTATCAGCGCACATAAGGTACACACTGTGAAGTAATTTGCAAACGTTTTTTAGATAAATGAAAACAGGTCGACGAATCGACGCGCATATTTTGCGTCGACGTATTTTTTGCGTCGACGTCATCGATGACTTCGACGCGTTGTCCCAGCCCTAGTGACAAGCCTAATTACTTTTCAGTGATAGTAGATGGTTATGCAAATAAATGACAGGGTTAAAACATTTTTATTGTATCGCAGAAACAAGTTTTGTTTTTTCCCCGCGATTAAGCAGAATGAACCCTGCAATTTTTTTTTAGTGTGCTCTAATTTTTTACTTCATTGGAATGGTACGAAACTTGGTAAAGGTTTTGGCACTTGCTATGGTAACAAAAAATAAATAAATAAATAAGTCATGGGCATGATTCGAACAGGTTAAATGGTCCTGTAAAAAATAGTCACACTTGACAAAATGACCGTATTGGAAATGAATGAGAGACGAATTTTAACAAGTGATAACTCTTGGTACTGCAGCCAAACAAAATCTTACAAAACAATTTTTTTTTGAGATATCCAGCCCAAATTTGGAACACAACTTGTTTAGATTTATGGCTTTGATTTTCTTGAAGTTTTAGAGTAAAATATGATTTTGAAAATATATATTTCATATAAAAATTGAAAATAGTTTTTTTGTGCATTTTTCAGACCAATACACGTACAATTCTGTTACTTTTTTTGTTCACATTTTTGTTCACTTTTTTTCACTTCAGCAATAATCTGCCTAGTGTCGTCTTTGAAAGGGATCAAACTTTACGACAAGATTTTCAAGATTTACGACAGTTTAAGTTGGAAATTTTATTTTCAGGTCAATGCTCAAAAAGTGAATAAATGGATTATAAATATAGAGTAAATATAATTTAGTATAAAAAAAATCCCCTACATTTTTTTTATAAAAAAACGTTATCAGACTAAAATATAGTACATTAATTTCATTGACCAAAAAAAAATACAAATTGGTCATTTTTGACCGACACGTGAATATAGTGCACCAGAGGGTTAAATGATTAAATATGTTGATTATTTCCCGGGAAGTTGGGGGCATAAAACTTGAGTGCAGAGGCGTTGAATACCAGTCATATTCAAAACATTTCAGAATCTTATTTTTGGTGAATTATTTGCACCAAAATGCCTCTAGTACTGGTGCTTCATCACTGTAATGTATGCCTATCGATCGGCTCTGATCTGGGCTGTTGACTGGCGGGAGGAAAGCGTGAGTCTGCTGACAGTGCAGTTTCTTCCCTGGGTGAAGTGATGGAGCTCAGAGCTGTTTACTGCACACAACTGATCAATCAGGCCGTGAGGGCAGGGACAAATGGAGTGACAAATGGCTCCTGTAAGATGTTTATTGGACAGGGCGCACTCAGTGCTGCTTTATTTACCAACGAAATCTCTCCTCAGATGCCCTCTGGAAACCATTAGCATTAAACACAGTGACTGACTTTGAAGCGGTCCAGAAAGTGATTGCATTGGGAGTGTCAGGACAGTGGCGTAGGGATTGTTTTAGTCTCTCTGGTGCACCAGTGATGACATTAAATTGGGATATCACCGTACTGTGAAATTAGAGTGATACTGAAGGATTTTCATATACTTACAGATACTCATATTACATATCCATATACTGTGGTTCTTCAAGGTAGTTCAGAAAACATGGTATTATTGTGTAGGGTACAATGGGGCTAAAGGCACACCCTAAGAAAAATGTGCTTTTCACTATTCCCATAGCGTATGATTGCAGGGAAAAAATATGCTTTTATTAAACATTGATTGAGCAACAGATTTAGAAGAAGACGTGGTGTTTTGTTTAAAAATCTTATGAATGTATGAGGTGGCAAGGTTGGCCTTTTACCCCACATACTTTGTAAAACCAGCACGGGGTAAAAGGCACACAGTATTTACACAAATACTTAGATTATTAAAAACATTATTTTAGCTAAGTTAATACTTGTTCAGAACAATCGCTTTAGCAGAGTTTGTACTATTTTCGGTTTATTTTGATAAATAAAAGAATTCATTTTTGTTCAATAAATACTGTTTACTTTACTCATTAAATTGTTCATTTTAAAAATACAGAAAAAACATTATTTAAAAAAGAAAAGATTCTGAAATCATTGAATGAGATTCCATAATATTTCATAAAGCTTTATAGTTAAAACAAATAAATATGATGTTTTATTTTATGACATGATTAATATCATCAAAAGCCAAAAGGCACAGTTAATTAATTGTATTCGATAAGAATTTAAACTATAATACAATTTCATTTAATTATAAATAACATGCAATTGTCCAAAAACCTTACATTCAGTTCACACTTACTGTAAGTATAATCTATTAAAGTATATTATTTTCATAATAAGTACTCTTAACTCTTTCCCCGCCTTTGATCATTTTCACATAAATTACAAAATAACAACAAAAAAAAAGTTTTATTCTATCTTCATGCATTCCTTTTATATCAATACTTGAATGTTGGAAAGTTTCATAAAAAAGCTAATTTTGAGCAAAAAGCTGAGAAAATCTCGTTTTTGTCGAAGACTACATCCAGATCGGATTCAGAACGATGATCAAAAAACACAGATGGAGTAGATTGAGTCTATCAACACCCCAAAGCTTCACAGTCCTATAGCTCGTCTGGGTCCACATTTCATTCAGTAACAGTAGGCGGTTTTGATTTATATGCTATTTAATGTTGATGATCCTGTTATTTTACATATGCTATCACTTGTTTCTGCTTCTGCTTCGCATGTTTTGATTAGGAGATTCTGTACTTTTTTCAGAAGATGTGTAATAGCACCCCCTACAGTATAACAATGAAAACACGGAAATTTCCGTCAATGTCGGGGAAAGAGTTAAAAGAGGGGACAAGGAATGCTTTGCCACATTGCTTTAATTAGCGATAATTGCTAATGTGGCATGTAGGTATTCCACAAAACTGTAGGATTTAGTGTGTCTGCAGACGTCTGGAAGACAGCAGCTGGTTAATTTCTTATTGCAGTGACTGCGCTCAATATGCCGCCTGCTTTTTCATTCGAGACGTGTTTCATGTTCCTGTGACAGCTTTTCTTTGTTACATAACCAGTGCTTTTCCTGCAGGATCAAACAGGACTGGCTTTCTTAGTGCTCTCAAAGACAGCCCTGCTAGATATCCTTTCACTAAAGTGTGTGTGTGCGTGTGTGTGTGTGTGTGTGTGTGTGTGTGTGTGTGTGTGTGTGTGTGGGAAGAGGCTGTGCAATAGGAGTCTATTTCTGGTTTTCACACCTCTAGAACACAATTGCAGAAAAGCAGCCCACACTGACTTTCTCCACATTTTCATTGCTATGCGTCTGCACCTCTCTCTTTTCAATGGAAAGAAATGTGTTATTAAATACGGTCAGTGGGAAGTCTTTTCATATCTGCGATTAGCTTGAGAAGGAAAACTGCGAAACCGAAGAGAACAGTGATTTGAATTAGCGAGGGGACATGGTCTCGCTGTCGTCTTCATTAGCGAGACCTGCTTCCTGCTCACGGTCAATTATTAGCTGGTCATGCATCATTTACTGCTTCATGATAGACTCACTCATAAGCAAGAATGTCAACACATGCTAGTGCTAGCAAAAACAACCATTGCAGGGTACAACTGCTAATTGTTATCTTAAGTAGCCTATTTTTGTCTGGTTTTCCAGTAAAATATCTAAATGTAGTTTAACTAGATTTAGTTGTTAAGTAAATAATTATTTTCAGGAATATATTCTGAGTTTCTTTTTCCCTTGTTTTAAGCATATACATTTCGTGAGATTTATGCTTCAAGCAAAATAATCTAAGTATTTTTTTGCTAATCAATTTAATTGTTTTCTTGAGAAAGCTAAAATACTGAAATGCTAGTTAAGCTTTTCTTCTACTCAGACTTCTTGCTCGTCCTAGAGCTTTCATGCTAAAACTACCAAAGTCGGGTGAGACCTTTAGACTTCTCTGACTTGCCTTACTATATCTTTTCTAACTGATCCGACTTTGGGAATTCCCATATCAGACTTCCGAACAATCCCAAATTCCCATTGACTTTTATTGAGGGGGTCAAAACTTTTATACAATAACTCTAAAGGCCTGTTCACACCAATGATGATAACTATAAAGATATAGTTTTAAAAATCGTTCTCAATATTAAAGAAAAGTAGAGTCCACACCACAGCTATAATGATAACGCCACAGAGAAACAATATAGTTGGAATCACTTTCATCAGTTTTTAATCCAGCTGATGAACGATAAAAACATTGACAGCCAATCAGAATCCATCCGGCTGTAACGAGCTCGAGCATTTAAAGTGACAGAAAAGCACACGCCCAGAATAAACAAAACGATATCATCCGCTAGAGTGGATGCAAATATAGTTATATATAGCTTTATAGTTATCGTTCTTGGTGTGAATGGGCCTTTATAGAGTATTTAAGCTGTCTGTCTCTAGCAAAGCTTAAAAACTAGCCTAAGAAAACATACTAAAACATGTAAGCAAACATGTTAAAACATTAGCAATGTAGTAATTCATGCTCGCAACATGTTAAAACATGCAAGGAACATGATAGCAACATACTAATATTTGCTAGCAAAGTGTTAAATCATGTTAGAAACATGTTAGCCAGGTGCTTATTCATGCTAGTTACATGTTCAAAGAGCTTATACCTGGGCATTTATCCAGAAGTGCAGCGCACTTTCAGCATTTTAAAGATGCGATTGCAGTGGTTGAATGATGCTATACAGACCCAGTATATCCAGCATACTTGAGGCCTTTAATGCGAGTCCATTTCTGAAGCTGTCAGTCAGTGTTTATAATCAGTGGTTGTTGTAATGCATGTGTAGATTTGTGTTTTCCTTGACGGCTGTACTGTTCTGGAAGTGGTGGTGTGCTTTTTCTCCGTCTGGTCCATCGTGGGACTGTCAGGTTTCCATACCTACCTGATCAGCTCCAATCAGACCACCAACGAAGATGTGAGTACCTCTCTTTATGCTTTATCTCCAGTATTCATTAATGAAATAAACATGTCGCTGTGATAGTCCATTTCATAACAATACACCCAAAACTGCATTGATCATAATGACCTGACAGTAGACAAAACCAGTCATACAAACAGGATCCAAAATTAACACCTGCCAAGCCTGCAAAAGTGACATGAGAAATGTAAAGGGGTAATGACAATGTATTGGGCAGTCATGGCCTAATGGTTAGAGAGTCACACTGGTAACCCAAAGGTCGCGGATTCGATTCTCAACACCGGAAGGAAATGACTGAGGTGTCCTTGAACCAATCGCGGTTAAAATTTACTACAATAGATTTTTTATAAAAAAATAAAATAATAAACTAAAATAAATAAATATAAATATAATATATATATATATATATATATATATATATATATATATATATATATATATATATATATATATATATATATATATATATGTGTATATGTATATATGTGGAAAAACAATTATTTTCAACCCTCATTCTCTGTCTGAAATTATCTTTTTTAAGAGGTGGCTTCTTTAAGACTGGTCAGTAAACGGCCACTGTTATGATTGGCTAACGTCATTGCATAGGAAACAGTATCAACGCCCACTCGCTATTGCACGCGAGTAAATGTTTTAAAAACATTATCCATATAAAACTGTAATTTACAGACAAAGCATTATGAAATCATTTGATTATGGTTTGTGATGCAGCTGCTGTCAGATCCAATACAGTCGGCTGCTTCATCTTTCAACACATTTTTTTAAAGTTTATTTGCAAACTCTTCATTACACTGTGCCTCTCTGTATATTATCAGTCTTTAAATGAAAGATATTTAAAGTGTACCTAAAATATACTTGCAATATTTTCATTTTAACACAATCAAATATACTTATATCAAGTATATCTTAAGTTGTTCCAATTTAGCAGACTTTAAGTATAGCAGTTTAGTATACCAAAAGTGCAACTGCAGGGTATTTATATTAAGTACATAAATATGTAAATGTATTTGTAGTAGACTTGGCATAAAGTAAATGTATTTCAAATACATTTTAGTATATTTATTATCACTAGGGAAATATTTATGTCCTGTTCATTTTCTCACTTACCCACCGGCAGGTTAATTTTGGACCCTGAATATAAAGTTTATTTAAATCTGTCCCTCTGGATATAAACCCAGATCAAACGAGACACTGGGAAAGTTACAGGAAGACAATTAATGAGCACTTCAAAAGACTTGGTTTTGAAGATCAGTGGGTATTTCTCACCGTAGCAAAAGATCCTCCTTTCCATCCTCACCCCGGTTCATCCCTGAGTTCATTAAGGCTGCCTGTCGTCTCTCTCAGTGTCTCGCTGTCTGCTCTGATGTTGGCAGCTTGTCCCTCTCAGCTACTGTAGTTCTCAACGGTCACATCACTGTTTCAGATCAAAGGTTCATGGTCATCCAAACGAGGCAAAGGCAACTACAACCCCTACAGCTACGGAAACTTCATCACCAACTGCTGCGCTGCACTGTGCGGACCTCTACCGCCGAGGTGAATACATCAACTAGGCTATTTTATAGTATACTGTTTACTTCATACTGCACAGCATATACTGTACACTGCTTTTTTTTTTTTTTTTTTTTTTTGACAGTATGCAGTGACCAACTTTTCTAAAAGTAGTATGCTATGTAGTGCCACTACACTAACAGTGCCCTTCCACTTTTTTTAAAAAGCCTTCATTAAAGTGTTATAAGCAGGGGGTGCACAGGTGCGCATGCTTGGTAAAAATGAACGATGCGCACCAGAAAACATTGAGGGAAGCGCTTTTGAGTACCAGCATTTTTGGGGACACGGACACGTTTACTTGCCGGAGTAGGATTTTTCTCCATCTCTGGGAAGATAGCAATCATGATTAGGGCAGCACGATAGAGCGTTTTAGAATGTTTTAGCAGTTAGCAGAACGTTTTAGCATCGATCGCGATGTGCGTATCCGCAAAATAGTCACATCGCAGGATGTCATGCACGTATAGGGATCTTAGTTGATCAGTTTCGGTTCGGAACGCATGTTTACCCATCATAGAGTTAAAGTTTATCATTTGCATGTGTTTTTAAAGTCCTGTCAGTTTAAACTTTAAGTGCAAGAACAGGACTGGAACTTGCGCGCTGTTTTGTATGTGCACACAGAGCCACGCAGACAGCACATGAATGCTAAATTCTGGCCTCTTTTGCTTCTTTTGAGCTTGAACCTTGGCTTGAACAGACACGTGCACACAAAATTAAGTCAAAATGCCTGTCTTGGCAAGTATCCTCATAAACACAGTCGGTTATGTGCTGTAAACAATTGAGAAAGAAAACCGGATGCATATCATTGGATCTGTGCATTTGTCTTAAAATGATAGCATCTTAATATAACTGCAGCTGTTTGTTAATCCAATGTTAATCAAACAACAAAAGATAAAGAGAAAATCACTTGTATAGCTTTAACACAGATAAATTGTATTAATTACATTAATTATTTTTAATTTATACAGTGAAGACTATAGTCTTTTACATTTTTACATTTGGTTCAGAGTGCTTGACACGCAAGAACCAGTGAGGTTAAACAGCTCAATTCCAACACAATCTAATGGAAGTTCATAACTACCTTAGGTACTAGTGAATTGGTGGGTAATTTGTGTGAATTTGTACAATCTCATTTGTACGTTCTTATCCGATCTGCTACGTTGTTCTTTCTACATCCCTACAAAGCTTTGTGTTCTTTACATCATTCATATCTCTGTATCAGAGAATTTAATTGCCAGTCGACAGAAAAAGTCCATTTCAAATAAGAGAGTCATCAACTTCCTTAGAAAATCATTATGCAGGCAAGATATCAGTCAAGCGATTCCTGCTGATCTTGTAAAAAGATTGGTGAACTCAGCAGGTTTCTCACTCATTCATTTAAATATGAGAGGTAAAAACCAATCAGCATTCCCGCTCCAGGAAAATGCGAATATCTTAGATAACCGAGAAACGTTCCTGAATGGGTTCAGATGGTGCGTGAGGAGGCCTGCTGACGTCGAAACCTGCTCACTCACCCACAGTTCTGCACGCCATTAATGAGTTTCTCATGAAGTGGGCACAGCATCACTGGCTGCCATCTGCTCTGTGTGTGTGGGCATGTTGAGTTGGAGGAGGACTCCACACACACACACGCAGATTCTCTTCTCTCCGCCTCCTTTACCCACGTTCCCTGACTCACAGTTGGAATGTATCATCCACTTCCTTTCTCTTTGCAGTTTGATTGACAGAAGAGGTTTTGTACAACCAGACACCCCGCAGCCCGCGGCCCAGACAAACGGCACCGGCGCCTGCCCCCCCAATCAGGTCCAGAGTCACATGGTAGGCCGGCCGTACTCTGACCTGTGTGTGTGTGTGTGTGTGTGTGTGTGTGTGTGTGCGTGTGCGTGCGTGTACGTCCAGTCTGTTGTACTTCAGCCGTTATAATGAAGCCATTTATGTTCAAACCACTTCAAGGTTTTAACAAAGCATTTGAAATATATAGTGGAGTCTAAAAGTCTGAGACCACACTGAAAGTCTGGAATTCAGTGTTTTACAAAAAGTTCCCAGCCTGAGAGTAAGTGCTGCGATTGTTAAAGGGGGACACACAAAAAAATTCATATACATTTTTTTCAAATAATGAAAAAATACACTACCATTCAAAAGTATAGGGTAAAATTTCTTTTTAACGTTTTTGTTGTTTATTTTATCCAAAAATGTTTGAGTATATTATGTAAACTCAGTATATTAAAATTTGGAATATATTATTAAAATTGATAATAAATGTATTTATTTCACACACACACACACACACACACACACACACACACACACACACACACACACACACACACACACACACACACACACACACACACATAAAAACACAAAGCAGTGTGTGTGTGTGTGTGTGTATGTATATATATATATATATATATATATATATATACATATACATATACATATACATATACATATCAACCTGTACGCATTTTGTGTAGCGGATACGCATTTTGACTTCAAAGTACGCTGATACGATTTGTCACTCTAAACTACGCAAAAACCTGGTGACGCCTCTGTGCACGCGCTGTCCTCAAATCAAGCTACAGCAAAAGAAGAAGAGTTCGACCAATCATAGCGCTGGGTTCATTCCCCAAATAGCAAGCGGGGATGATTGACAGATGCGTAGGCCTATCATTAAAAAGAGACTGAAAATCGACACCAATAAAGATTCCCGCTCGATCCCCCTCCACTCCCGCGGCCGCCGTCTGACTTATTTCATAAGCGAGGACAGTACAGTACGGTACTTCTGACTCCTGAAGGTAAACGGCCTGGGGTCGATGTGGAAAGTTGATTGTTGAGTTAACTTAATCTTAGGCCGGTGACACACTGGATGCGTGGCGTAAGCGTCTCAGCTGCGTGGCGTGTCCGTTTTTATTTCGGCTCCCATGTTAACAGGTTAGAGCTTGCACACTGCCAGCGTGACACGCGCGTCTCAGGAGCGGCTCGAGCCGCGCGGAAAACGCGTGCATGCTAGAAATAGAACCGACGCCTATTTTTCACGCGACACGCAAGCGTCTTGGAAGCGTTTCCAAGCAAAATTGAATAGGAAAAGATGTTTATATGACATTTTGACACGAATACATATTAATACATGTCATTTTGATGTTTGAATGTCTAGGGTTTGACATAAATGCAAATATAAATGCAATTTAAAAAAATATTATCGATTTTCAAATACTGCACCTGTCAATACAGAACGAAATATATAGCCGTCAACACTGTCGACGTTGTCTTTGCTGCTATATATTTATGTTTAACATGAAGTATAGGCCTTCCACAACTCTCTCCCCATATGTCAAATATATCATGTCACCTAGCAGCAGCAGCGCCGCGTCAGACACGCTTCTGGTGTGCAAAGACATGGAAAACGCCACGCACACGCCACGCAGCTGACACGCAACAGAAACGCAACGCTCACGCCACGCAGCCAGTGTGTCACCGGCCTTATGGATTCGATGATCACACAGATCGCATGGATTATCTTAAAATAATCCGTTAAGTTATTCATGGTCACCCAGAAAAGAGGAAGACATCATTCAGTCATGCAAATAATAAAATGCTCAAGTAATGCTGAACTATAAATCTTGAAATCGCCACCAGGCTTAGTGATTATGAAAGTGCTGTGATTTGTGGATTAGCCTACTAATAAGCGCGAGTCTGGAGAAACAGGCGTTTATTTATTCATTCATTCTCAGTGTTGAGAAACGTTTGTGTTACGTTATTGTGTTAATTATAACTAAAGTACCTAATTATGTTACATAATTATTTTGTATGAAAACTAGCGCGTTAGTTACTTATGGATTAAAAAGTACCGTTGTATCAGTGCTGCGCGAGCTCTCTCACAAACACGGACGCGCGCACACAGACATAAGATCATTGTAAAATGAAAATTGACGGGCTAAGTTTAAATTTTGTTCTTGCTTGTTTTTTTTCTGTCAAAAAGCATTTTGTATTATCCATCCCTGCTTTTAAAATTCGTTAAATGACGGGCGTTTTACTGTTAACACAGCCCTCATTATATGTCGGATTCGGAACTTATACTTTATATTATTTTTAGAATAAGTGATTCGTTATGCTATTATTGGACTCCTGTCTATTCATTGTCAAATGTTTTATATAAATATGTTTGTATTGGCTAACATTTATTCAGCTAATGCGTGTCCTGTTTAAAATGTGCAATGTTCAAATGCAAAGACAGCACGTCACAAATAGAAGCCCTTTTCCCTGTGGTATTTAGTATCATATTTGGATATTGGAAATTAAATTAATTAGCCTATCTTAATTGTACACAATGTTCCTATGTTTATATATTTTGTAATATTTTTTTTTTTTACTGTGTTCTAGGGGTTTCTTAATTTTAGACTAGTTGACCAGCACACATTATATGCAATGCAATAATATATACTGCATGTGTGTTGTCGTCCAAACCGCCCATACAAGATCTGAGATCCAGTAAAGATCTTTACTGAGATCCAGTAAAGAAAGCATTTGAATTCGCCACAGAAATAATAACATCGCTGCGAGATCTAGTGAGAAACATTCACATTTCTCCGTTATTAACGGATCAAACAGCGCTGACGTGGAAACCAGGAAGAAACATTGTGCTATGAATGAACAGTGTCCACAGATCAGCAACATTCACCATGGATTTACTGTAGTAACACTAACTGCAACCATGGAAGTTTGGCAGGAATAGTAGGCTATAATGCCTTCAAGTAACATTACGTCGGTTTAATTTTGACATTATGAAATAAATGTTTTAATTTAAAAATGCTAAATACAAGCATTTTCATTAGTGGTCTCAGATTTATGGACCCAACTGGTTTGCTCAACCCAACTGTGTATTCGGACATGAATCTCTCATGAAATCAAAGTTTATTTGGCACAGGTTTACGCCAGATGCCCTCCCTGATGTAACCCTCCCAATTTCCCTTGGGACAGGTTGCACTAGTTGCGCAACCTCAGTGGTTGGGAGACTTGAATCTGCTCAACATAACGCACTGATCATGAAACACCCGTGTTTTTGGCACAGAGGTGATTAGTGACGTAATTCTCTGATCCATTTATACATGCATTGACAGCAGCATTAATGTGATTTGGAGACAGTGTGGGCTGGTGTGAACAGATCAGCGCTTATGAATACTGATGGCTCACTGTCTGGATTCAGTTTCATCAGCCATATCAAATCAGCCACTGATTTGATGGCAATTATTCAATCCCTTGAGGGATCCAGTGTTTGCGTCGTGTAAGCTTTCAATTTTAGGTTTTAAAATGTATTTTTATAGCATAAATCTTTGTGACATTTTCAAAAATAATACTTGTATCTATGGAAAGATTCATCCATCATCTGCAGAGAAGATTAGGTGGGTGTGTCTCACAAAAATGGATCCTGGTCACATTTCACCTTAATCAATGAACAAAATAAAGCCTATTTTATGGACTTTTATGGACCTTTTTTTCCCACTGTGGCTTTACATGACAGTTAAGACACACACACACACACACACACACACTATTCAAAAGTTTTGGGGTATTTAAAATTCTAATAAATTCTGTTCTTTCGAACTTTCTATTCATTGAAGGATCCTGATTTTTGATCATAATGTTATTTAATCATATTGATAGTTTTTTTTTTTTTTTTTTTTTTTTTTTTTGTAAGCATAAGAAACTTCAAAAACAAGCATCAAAACACACAAAAAAATCTTTATAGAATTTCCATGCTTCATTTTCATGAAAAAAAAAAACCCCTTCTCTTTAATGGTCCAAAAATAGGCTTTTTCCATTAAGAAAAATATTATGTCTGTCTTCTTACTTTTGATTGAGGTGAAATATGACCTCAACATGTTCTTATTCTCCCAGATATTACTAACTTAACTTCTATATTCTTTTTCTGTCTTTCTTTCTACTTTTGGTCAGCACACTCTCTAACCTTTTAAATCTTGACCTTCTAATAATTATTTTGTTGTAACTAGTCTTATCTGACCCAGGGCTCCAAAACAACAAAATACCTATATAAAAAAATACAAATGGTATTTTTGCACACATACATTCGTTACTAAGTAGAGGGTATCCAAAATACACAATGCCAAAATGGACTGGTTGCTTGACTGGTTGACCATGAACAAAATGACACCAGCATCTAAAACACAACATATGCTAAACAGGGAAGTCTTTATGAAACTCTATCATCTGCCAGGTGAAACCATAGTAATCACACACCTCTTCTCAACAATATGCACAATTTGAGGTACCATTCATATACATAACAGTTTGGAGCCCTGTGACTTGTTTTTCTGTAAAAAAAAATGATTCTTTGTTGGGTCTGACTTCCTCCTGGCTTTCCCTTTTCTCTCTCTGTCCTTCATCCTTCCTCCTAGTGTGCTCAAGACCAGTGCATTCAGAGTACCAAATTCGTTTTGCAGGCCGCCACCAACCCGCTGCTCCACAGTCAGCCCATCATTCTGGGCGGCGGCCCGACCCTGCAGGCCAAGAGCTCTCTGGGCAGCCCGTGCTCCACTCTGACCCCCTCTCAGCCCTCGCTGCCCTCCTCTATCCCTGGCCTCAGCTGTGGAGGAGAGCTGTTGGCCCTGCGGGACTCTGAGATCCACTGTCACCATCACCTACACCATCAACATCAACATTTCATCAGCCCGGAGGAGACGCCCTCCCCACCCGCAGCTCTGCCCTGCGCCACCCATCTGGGTCACCATGTTCACCCGGCACAGCTCTTCAACCCGGTCAGCCAGGACTCACTTCATGAAGACTCAGTGCGGGGTTTGGTGAAGCTGAGTTCAGTGTGAGCTGTGTTTAATACCGTCCTGCTGAACTGGACCACAAGCCATACGGTACTTCACACACGAACAACAGCTTCTACTGGACGTTTCTGATACTTTAATGGAGGCAGCCGCCCCGAACAACTTCCTGAGTTACAAGTGAGGACCAAAGCTAGTCTTCCAGCTGTATTATTACTCAACTGAGCGGTTTTTTTTTTGTGTTTTTTTGTAATGGAAGCTTATTTCCGCCACAGAATAAAAATATAAAAAAAGGTAATTGCAACTTTCTCACAATTCTGACTTTTTTTAATTGCAAGATGTAAACTCAAAATTCTGAAAAAAAATCAGCATTGCGAGATGTAATCTCAGAATTCCAAGAAAATTTTGTTTTAATTGGGAGATGGAAACTCAGAATTCCAAGAAAAACGTCTGAATCGAGATGTAAACTCAGAATTCCAAGAAAAACGTCTGAATTGCGAGATGTAAACTCAGAATTCCAAGAAAAATGTCTGAATTACGAGATGTAAACTCAGAATTCAGAGGAAAAAGTCTGATGTGCGAGATGTAAACTTAGAATTCCAAAAGTCTGAACTGCGAGATATAAACATAATTCTGAGGGGAAAAATCTGAATTGCGAGATTTAAACTCAGAATTCCGAGAAAAGTCTGAATTGCGAGATGTAAACTCATAATTCCAAGAAAAAAGTCTAAATTGCGAGATGTAAACTCAGAATTCCAAGAAAGTCTAAATTGAGAGATGTAAACTCAGAATTCCGAGAAAAAGTCTGAATTGCGAGATGTAAACTCGTAATTCTGAGGGAAAAAAAATCTGAACTGCGAGATGTAAACTCATAATTCTGAGAAAAAAAGTCAAAACTGAGAGATGTTAACTCAGAATCCTGAGAGAAGAAAAAAAAATCTGAACTACGAGATGTAAACTCAGAATTCCAAGAAAAGTCTGAATTGAGAGATGTAAACTCATAATTCCAAGAAAAAAGTCTGAACTGCCAGATGTAAACTCAGAATTCCAAAGAAAAGTCTGAATTGCGAGATGTAAACTCAGAATTCCGAGAAGGTCAGAATTGAGAGATGTAAACAGAATTCTGAGGAAAAAAAGTGTGAATTGCGAGATGTAAACTCAGAATTTCGAGGAAAAAAGTCTGAACTGCGTGATGTAAACTCAGAATTCTGTGAAAAAAGTGTGAATTGCGAGATGTAAACTCAGAATTTCGAGGAAAAAAGTCTGAACTGCGTGATGTAAACTCAGAATTCTGTAAAAAAAGTCTGAATTGCGAGATGTAAACTCAGAATTCGAGAAAAAATCTAAATTGCGTGATGTAAACTTAGAATTCCGAGAAAAAAAGTCTGAATTGCGATATGTAAACTCAGAATTCGAGAAAAAAATCTAAATTGCGTGATGTAAACTCAGAATTCCGAGAAAGAAGTCTGAAAAAAAGTCTGAACTGCGAGATGTAAACTCAGAATTCCGAGAAAAGTCTAAATTGAGAGATGTAAACTCCTAATTCCAAGAAAAAAAGTCTGAGAATTCCGAGAAAAGTCTAAATTGAGAGGTGTGAACTCATAAAAAAAGTCATAATTATGAGAAAGTCACGATAACCTTATTTATATTCAGTGGCAGAAATAAGCTATTGACATAACCTTTTTCAAGTATTTTTCCCATTCATTTATCCATTAAGATTTAAATAAATAAATAAGCCTTAAACCACACCAACCAGCTCTGACATGAATCATTACAAATTTAGATTTGAAGAAAAAATGGAAAGGTACAAGAGAGCATGAACTACTCCTCCCATGAAGCATTGTGAACAACACACACAAAAAATAAATAAACTACGGTATAATATAAAACAACACCTTTTAAGCTCACTGCAAAATATTCTGACTCTGTTGTAATTCACAATGCTGCATTGCAGTGACCGATCGTTGCTGAGCTCTTTTGCAGTGATTTATGTTTCCATAGTAACAATGACTCCTCTGTTTGGTTTCTTTCTATTCAAGATTACAGTGTAGTGGGATTCGGCTATTAAAAATATCTTTTAAAAAGACATTGAAATCACAGACTAATGGCTCCTACAGCAGCATGTCTTGACATTTGAAAGGCTCTTAAAAGGTTTTTGTGCTATTAGGGTTAGAATTCACTTCCTCTATGGAGAAAATAAATGGGAGTTTTACTTTTGGAAGCTGATTGTTGTGTTCTTGAGGTGTCAGTCAGCCCATAAGCGGGATCATTTCGTGATCAGTTCATTTGTGGTCAAGTATTCCCTGAACTGGTGAGACGACAGAGAATCAGTTCGGTTTTCGTCTGTTTGTACAGCCTGTGATTCAGACTCACACAAACCCATCTGTCCCAAAGTCTGACACGTTTGGTCATACAGTGATAGAGACAGACAAACTTTAATGCGACGTCACTGCCTTTATCTCTCTCGGGGGTTCTGTCGACAATATTAGTGGTATTATCTATGATAATTATTATTATTATTATTATTATTATTATTATTATAATTATGCTTTGGTTATATATTTGGTTATATATTGCATCACATTTAAACCAGGTGTCACCACAATATGGTCATGTGATTATGTGCCAAAATGCAGTTTACTGGTTTTCAGCTACAAAAGTGGATTATTGTGGATGTTAATAAATTCACAACTTTTTTCAAAAAAAGCTCTGATTGGTCTTTATTTACTTGTTCTTTGTGCTGTGAAATCTTTACTGATTGTTATTAAAGGTATAGCGGAGGATCTTTCCAAATTTTAGATAAGACCCGCCCTCTCCACTTTTTGAAAAGTTTGATTGATTCACCAGAATGATTGACAATTAGGAGGACCAATAGTTTAGACTACCCACCAGGAAGTAAAACATCCTCCGCTATACCTTTAAGTAAATGTAAGATAAATATTTATATTGTTAGTAATATTTCAATATGAAAACTTACTGGACTGAAGCAGTTTAGGTTTACTTGATTATCCGTACATCGTTTAAATGTTGTATAATGTTAAATGTGAGTATCAAATATCAGGCTTTTGAGGAACATTTATTTGAACATTTCTCAGTTATCATTGTACTGTTTAAACATTGTGTTTAAAAATCATAAAACTAAGCTTTTCAATTTCATCTTACCAAGACACATTATTGGAAGATATAGAGTAACAACTGATATTGAATATATTTTAAGTTGTCTGCTATAAAGAACTCGTTGATTCATATTGTGAGCTATCAGAATTTTGTCGGATATACTTTTTGGCCAAATAAATATCAGCAAATGCACCAAATTGCATATTTTGCTTTTGAATAAAAGGTGAAAAATCGAACTATATCATACTGTATGATCCATAAATAAGAGCCTGATGTATCAAATATGATACTCAACAAAAAAAACAAAAAACTTTTTATATACATAGGTTGTGTAATTTGCGTAAGAATACAATTACCCTGCTTCATTATTTGACATATTTAGTTAATATATTTTGATAATTTATTATTTTGTTTATTTCCTGGAAAGGCCTTATATGGGCAATGATATGCCTGTTACATAGGTATTTTATTCATAATACAATGAATATAACATGTGTATGAAGTGTTAAAGTATTCACCCAGTAGTACTGTAAGTGTTTTGCTGGAGAGTGTTGCTGAGTTATGTGTTTGCAGAAGAGGCTGTATAGAGTTCAATTTAAAGTCCCCCTGTGGTGAAAATCAAGCTTTTAATGTTGTTCATATGTCTATGTGCGTGTGTTTGATGTGCTTTAAGACAAATCATGTACAAATAGTATTTTCTCCTTAAAACTGCAGTGAACCAAAGCTGGTGTTTCTGACGTCACAAACTACAGATCTGATTGTAACCAATCAGATCAATGAGTGATCGTCAACGAGTGGATCTCCGAGGTGAGTGGAGGTGGGGCTAGTTTGCATATTCATAGAACTGCGCATACTAAATGAGGCAAGGGTGTAGAGTTACATTCAAGCTATTTTAAGGCATGAATACTTTTTTTTTAATTTTTAATTTTATTTTGGTGATCAAAGAAGTTTTAAAGGTGCAATGTGTGATATTTCTGAGGATCTATTGACAGAAATGCAATATAAGATCCATAACTATGTTTTCAGTGGTGTATAAAGACCTCACTTAATGAACCGTTATGTTTTTATTACCTTAGAATGAGTAATTTATATCTACATAACCGCGGCCACCCCCTTCTATGAAGGTCGACATACTGTGACGTCATGTTTCTACCGTAGCCGACAGCGAACAAACAGCGCTACAGAGCGCGTTTCGTCACTAACTTGAATGAGAAGCAGCAGAAAAAGACGCAGCAGAATACTCAGGTTGTCCCTGACGCGGCAAACGTGGAGAAAAACATGCTGTCTGAACGACGCCTCGGACATCGTAACGTTAGCTATTTCCCCTTACCTAAGTTAGCTGCTTTGATGCTCTTATCTTATACTAACTAGCATGGAAACAAGCTATGGTAAAGTCAGTGAATAAAAGACTAACACAATGATAAACAAGTAAAAATAACAATCGCAATAACATGTGGTTTTACTGAATAATTAAGTAAATATAATTTAATATAAAATATAATATAGAGAAACCTCATTGCTTGACTTGCTACTCTCTGCTGACTCAGACGACGACATCTTCCGATCCTACGTCGGCCACCGTAGCTTCTCATTCGAGTTTTTTAATTTGAAGGAAAGGCCGCGAGCTATTGACCTGTTGCAATTCGCAAATCTCACCACTAGATGCCGCTAAAAATCACACACTGCACCTTTAAAGGGATAGGGAACTCGCAGTTTCATTTATTGACTACAGGGGGACTTTAAGGTCAAAAGGGATTAGTCCGCTCTACATATGACTTGTGTGTGCTCAAAGCAGAGACGAAAACGTATATTACAGCAACTTCATAACTATTATGTGTTAAGTATGTTGCTATGGATGAAAAGTGACCCAGACAAGAGGAGAGAACGCACAGAACAGGCCTTTTTAAAGGGGGCGCTGCCAGTCTGAATGACCTCAGTTGGGGAGTTCACTAATTTATCTTTACATATCAGTGACGACGACAGTGACAACAGATGCTGCTTCATGACCAACCTGCAGAGATTCTCCAGCACCAGAACCATCGCTGATATTGCCTCGATTGAAAAACGTAAATGTAAATTGATCAGTTGACTTAACTAAATAATTTTAAAGCTACACTGTGTGATATTTTCCCCCATCTAGCGGTGAAATTGTATATGACTACCCAGTGAATATTAGTTTCTGTTCCTTTCAATTCCGAGAGCGTTTTAACTCCTACGGTGGCCGTATTATTCCAAGATTAACATGGCTTCCAGTTCGACTTCTAAAACTATCACCTGTGATCCGTCGCAGCACAGATTCATGTTACAAGGTAAACAATACTTTTTCACCATTGACGTGAGGAAAAGTAACGCAAGTTATACTAGAGGTCGTTCTGGCGTTATGCACAACCATGCTATGGTTAGACAAGCAACTATAAAACTTCGAATTTACACGAATAGGCTGGATTACCTCTCGAGAAGAAAGCAGGCAACTTCGGCGTCCGTTTTAAAATCTTTGCGAGCTCTTTCCATCTGGGAAAAGTTACTCCAGTATTGACTTTGGTCTTGCTGATTTGCCTGTCGCGTTGACGTTTTAATTCTCTCTTTCGCTTCCTTGGCGACTCTGCTACATGTCCTCGAAAATAGGCGTGATCCTATATCAGCAATCTTTCAAATCTGCCGGCAGTCGGTATTCTCCCCCTCGCATTCGTCTCTGTGTCACTGAGTGTAAAGCGCGAAAGGCGAAGCTTGAATTTACAGGTATGTCCCTCTTTGGCTAATGTAGTTTCAAGATGGAGGGGCAACATGGCGACCGGCATTCGAACCCCTCACCCGTATGTACTTTCAATGGCAGATTATAAACTTACGAGAATACTTTATTACTTGAAAGAAGTAAATATACATTAATGAGCACATATATTTTTTAAAGAACTAAGTGTTTTTTGCTTAGAATCAACTAAAAAAATGACACAGTGTAGCTTTAAGGCAACGGGTTTCCTCACTTTTAAGTAAATAAACCATGCGAAATTAAATTTAAGTTATGTGGAATTGTCAAGTTCACATAACTTAATGTATTCAATTACGCATGAAGTATATTTAAAAATATTTAAAACATGAGATTTTTCTGATTCTTATTTCATGTCAGGCTTTACAGGGTTAATGCCTTCTACTGAGATTCCTAAATCCAAATGGATTGAAAAAAACATCACAAAACACAACTGTAACTACTAGACATTGTAAAAGGTATACATTATATTTTTATTATATTATAATATTGCTTATTTCTAATACATTGATCAACAGATCTCAAAGGAAAAACAAATGATATTTATATATTTTATAATATATCACAAATTACCAGACAATTCTAAAAACTATAAGTAGCAAAAAGCAATTATAGGCCATTGGAATATTGCATAGATCTGCAAAAACTATATATATATAAAAAAATAATAATATATATATATATATATATATATATATATATATATATTTTTTTTTTATATATTTACTGATCTTCAGTTTAAGGCTATCATTGCCAATGCATTAGTGCAGGCTTCATTAGCTAATCATCTGCTTCTCTGATGTAAAATTACACCTTCTGCAGAAAGGAAAATGAAATGTTTTAAGAAACTCAACTTCAATTATTATACTCATTACTGAAAAGGTTTATGGTTGGATCAGGATAGGTATGTTTATCTACCCTGTAAATCTGTAATTGCAAATGCCTGGAATTCGTTTGGAATGATTCCGAAACAAATGGCCGGACAGACAGACAGTAGTTACTGTCACACAACCATTAATATCCTGCCAGATGGGAGTTTTTTTCCATCCATCTGTTATGTTCGTGGTCTACAACCTTGTTTGACCATTACAACCATGTCACGGAATATTGATGCTAGTTTAAATGTGCTACTAGTTAAAGTGGTTGAGGAGTATAATTTCAAGACAGATTAAACAGTGATAGTGGCATAAAAATGTAAACAGACCAAACTCCAGGTCTAGCATACTAGTCCACTTTCATATTACAACTTGAACAAGGTAGTTAAAATAGTTGAGATTAGCATAGCCACAGGAGTCACAGGTTGATTAAATATACTTGGTTGGAGAAAACATGGGAATGGTCTTCAGGCTGGAGCTGCTCACCACATCTTGACATCCTTGAGCTCTAGATCTCCCACAATCTCTAACACATCCACACAATTCAGATCCTGCACACGGTGCCTGTAATTCAGCTGGTGAAACCCGTTTACTGCCACTTTAAACTCCTCAGCTTCACACAGGATGATCATCTGCCATGGAAGGGCATGAGGTAGAAGTCAGAGTTCAAAGAGCAGATACCATTCAAAAATACAAAGCTACAATGGATAAGATGCACCTGCAGGAACTGATGAAATATCGAACTAAATCATGACCTCCATCCTGTATGTTCAAAGATATCTTACGGTTTGCTGTTAAAAATGACACTGTGAATGCTAAGTGAACCAGGACTAAATGTATAATTTTCTTTTTTTGGTCCGGACCTAAAGAACCAAGAGAACCGTGACTACAAGTGTGAACACACCATTAATGACAGGAAATGTCTGATACCTCAAAGTATTGACCAGGTGAGAAGGGAAAGCTGGAGAGGCAGCGCTCCTCGGACCCCCAGCAACCCCACAAGAAAGAGTTTCGAACAAAGATTCCAGTCTTGAAACGAGGGTTTAAGTGAAAAGCAATGTCCTCTGAGTTACTGATGCGCAAGTTTACTGAGAAACTATGGGGATAAAGGAAGATAGAGAAGACATCAATACATAATTTAATGAGAAATGGGTTAAAAATGACAAAAAGCATGAATTATATATTATATATCTATAATATTCCAGTGGTATTGCTGCTGGTTGTTTTCTTCTCACACCTCTGTGGGGAATCAGTGATCTGCCCCTTCACCATAATGGAATCTCCTGGACGCAATCCTTTCGCAAGTTTGCTCCTAAAAGGAAGACTCTGGAGAGAAAAAGGACACATCTTTCAGATTCAGCAGGACAAAGACAAAGTGCAATTTACCCAACCCAAAACCACCGGTGACACTGGATTTTATTGTGGCCACCAACCACAATAATAAATCACAGCTGTTATTACCAGTCACAATTATTACAAGGCTGGAATACACTACACAAAACATATCCCAATTGCCATGCACTGAACAACTGAGGATCACACACTACTAGACTTTTCAAGTTGTTCCAACAACTGCAAACTAACGCAGAACGTTGCCTCGTTGCTAGAAGGTGCATGACAAACAAAAACAATGCATGTTCTAAGATCTTCTCAAAATATAAAATATGTTGAAAATATCATAAGCTACACGATTTCCTGTGAAATCTGTGAACTACAACTAGCTCTGACTCGTCCAGAATGCAAACAGGGCAAAGATCTCTGCAAATTCGTGTAGTGTATTCAACCCTTAAGGCAGTCTTCAACCCTGCTCCTGGAGACCCGCTGTCCTGCAGAGTTTGGCTCCAACCCTAACCAAACACACCTGAAGCAGCAAATCAAGTTCTTTAGGACAGAGATGGGCCGCATCCCAAATCACATACTTTCTATTTAGTATGCGAAAAACAGTATATGACAAAAGAAGTATGACTGAATTCACAGTTCTCATAAAAGAGTAGGCAAAAAGTAGCCAGATGACTGACTTCTTCAGGCGAGATCCTGAAGTGTGTATAAGATTGACACTTTACTATCCCATGAGGCCACGGGAGAGGGTTTATGAACGGCAGTGAAGCGAAGCAACTGATGCTGGTAGGTCACGTGATAATGACAACATGGCAAATGTAGTACGTCCTGATTATATTTCATACTATATAGAACATACTTTTTAGTGGTCTCTCTCCACACTCTCAAGAGAGTATGGGATTTTGGACGCAGCCATGCCATATTATTAAGAGATATGAGGTTCCCTGGCTCTACCATTGGAGAAAGCATAACGTGTGTGCCTTAAAAACAAATCACATTCGTTTAGAGTTGAGCGACAGTCAGTCACTGTTAGGGATACCATAGAAATGAATGAGAGTGGCCGTAAATTCCAACCTGTCGCAAACTTGTCTGTAGGTGCGTTTCCATTACAGATTTGCGCAAAACTCTTGCGATTTTTTTCTAGATGTCGACAAAAAACTTCAATTCGCAATTTCAATTTGCACAATTTGAAGGGTAATGGAAACGCAGCTTGTGACTTTCTTATAAAACAGCATTTTTTTGGGTGTAAACTAAAAAAACTAGATAAATCCCAAACAAATATTTCATGGAGAACATGTTGAAGATTAGCCGATAGGCTGTCAATTCATTAAATGATAAACTGTTTTCCCACAAAAATGGTTTATTCAGCATAGGGAAGCCTGTCCTCCATTGACATCCATTAACGAGAAAAAAATCCTCTGGCCTCCGCAGGTGTCCGCAGTATTACCTTGAAGGCTTAAAGCCTTACAGCGCCACCAGGAATGCTTGCAAATCACATGCAGGTGTGCAGAAGCAGGTTGGATATAAACTTCACAGG
Organism: Leuciscus idus; assembly: GCA_021554675.1. Lineage (NCBI taxonomy): Eukaryota > Metazoa > Chordata > Actinopteri > Cypriniformes > Leuciscidae > Leuciscus > Leuciscus idus. Next base: position 20,194,767 of record CM038638.1, on the reverse strand, counting down.
ACAGTTTTGGCTTGCTTAGTTGGGGACATTTAATATTCAACAATAATATTGATCTGCTTACTTAAGGTGGGCGATGACGCAGTTTTCTTCTAGAAACAAACTTTGTTGTATTATTTTCATGTTATCACTGTAAAGCTGATTTGAAACAATCTGTATTGTAAAAAGAGCTATATAAATAAAGGTGACTTGACTTGACTTGTCTATCCCCTGAAATGTCTTTTAATGTTATAGTATTATATAGGCCGCCTAACGAGAAGGATGCATTTTTCGATATGTTAAAAGATGTACTCAAAGTCTGTAGCAACAAGGAAACTATTCTCATGGGGGATCTTAACTTAAATTGGTTTGATAAAACACGTTCCAATAAGTTAAGGCACCTTGCCAAACAGTTTAATCTAACTCAAATGATAAAGAATCCAACTAGAATAACTAGCTCCACTAAAACACTGCTAGATTTAATATTCACTAATAAGTCTGATCGTGTCAATAAAACTTATAATTTAATAACCGGTTTATCGGACCATAATCTAACACTGGTCTCTAGGAAACTCTCCAAGACCCGTTATAGAAATCAAAATAGAGAAAAGACCTATATATCACTTATTCCTAAGCGTGACATGGAGCTTTTGGATATTGAAATAAAAACTACTGTCCAAAATAGTTTAGTTTGTGGCCAAGACTGTGAGCAGGCCTGTAGTACTCTTAAAAATAAAATTACTCAAATTCTCTCTAAATACACTAAAAGGCAGCCGCGAAAATTTAAAAGTAAAAAAAACCTACCATGGCTAAGTGAGAGGTTATGGGTTTTAATGAAAGATAGAGATGCTGCCCTAAAAAAGTATCTCAAGTCAAGGTTGGGGACTGACCAGTTGATTTTCAAAAGCCTGAGAAACAAAGTCACAGGACAGCTCAGAAGAGCTAAAGCAGACTTTTTCTTAGAAATAATTAAACAGGCTAAAGGGAATAGTAAAATGATATGGGAGTGTATTGACAATTTCTCTGGGAAAGAGCGGACTAAAAATGGATCTATCGAACTTAACATAAACATTGACAACAATGAAACACTCGCACCTGGAACGCAAGACGCTGCAAAGGTCAGCTTAATGGTTGCCAACATGTTTAATGACTACTTCATCACTTCAATTCTGGAACTAAGTAAACCCTTAGAGCTGCGTTTAACATCATCTGCAGCCATTGTTGGAGCCACGGCCGCTGGTCCCACAGGAGGACCAAAACCCACTCTGGTGGAAGTACTGGACTTTGAATGTGTAAATGAAGGCAAGGTCAACAAAGTTATTACATCACTCTCTAACTCGAGAGCAAAGGACTCATGGGGACTTGATTCGCTGTTACTTAAAAAATATAAAGAGGACTTTGCAGAACCAATTGCGCACATAATTAATCAATCGTTTACAGAGTGTGTATTCCCTTCGTCCTGTAAGACTGCAATTGTCATTCCCATTTTTAAATCAGGAAACAGAAAGGACATTAAGAATTATAGACCCATCAGTATACTCCCTGCAGTTTCTAAAGTTCTTGAAAAAATTGTCGCCGAACAGCTGATTGAGCATCTCGACAATGGAAATATGTTACACCCCATGCAATTTGGCTTCCGACGCAAACACTCCACCGACACAGCATGTTGTTATTTCCTCGAGGTGATCAAATCCAGTCTGGAGAAGGGAGGGGTGGTTGGGGCCGTTTTTCTGGATCTACGTAAGGCATTCGACACTGTTAACCACTCAGTGCTGCTGACAAAACTGTGGAATTTCAATCTCGCCTCAAACACTATTAGTTGGCTTCAATCATACCTAGCAGGCCGTTACCAGTGCGTAAGAATAAATGATAAAACTTCATCGTTCAAATCCTGTACTACAGGGGTACCCCAGGGGTCTATTCTGGGGCCATTGCTCTTCAGTTTGTACATCAATGACCTACCTTCCATCTGTGATGACGTGGAGATCTTGATGTACGCTGATGACACTGTTTTATATACTCATGGTTCCAATGTTAATTCTGTAGCTGCTAAACTATCTGTGGCAATGAACAAAGCAACAGAGTGGATGAACAAGTCCTGCCTTACACTGAATACAGAGAAAACGGTCACAATGTATTTTTCAAACAAAAGAATTCAAAGTGCTCTCCCCAATATCTATGTGGATAGTTACATGATCAAAAATGTGGAAGAAGTTAAATACCTAGGTGTGATCTTGGACCCTATACTAAATTTTAAAAATCATGTTAAAAGGGTATGCCGTGTTTTAAAATTTAACATCGCTAATTTCCAGCATATCAGAAGCTCTTTATCACTGGAAGCAGCAAAATCGTATTTACAGGCAATGATTATATCGCATATATTGTACTGTATGTCATCATGGTCTCAAGCCAAACAAACCGTTTTAAACCCCCTTAGATCATTACATAATCAGGCCTTGAAAATCCTCGATAAAAAGCCTCGGCGGTACCACCACTGCAATATACTTGAAAAGTACAGTATACTAAGCTTTGACAACCTGATCAGGTATTCTGATATCCGTTTGGTTCACAAAATCCTTAATGATGCTGCCCCACCCCCTTTAAAAACATATGTACAGCTACGCTCTGAACTAACAAACAGAGCGTTGAGGTCTGTATCTAGGGGTGATTGCAATGTTCCTAAAAGAAAGTCTGCCTTCTCTCAATCTGCCTTTTCCTATAAAGCCATCAAAGAATGGAATGGGCTTCCAGACAATCTAAAGAACAATGCAGATTAGGGCTGGGTAAAAATATCGATTCATCAATGCATTGCAATTATTTGTTTCTCAATTCAATATCGATTCATCAAATCCTATGAATCGATTCAGCCCGCCGGCCAGTGGCGGCGCTGTGGGCAACACTCTAGTAGTGAGAGCGTTCAGCGTTGTACAAGCAAGTGGCTGCAGAAGTGAGTCAAATCTGTATCGTTCGAGAGAACAACCAGCGCTGTATTTCAGTTGTTTTCCTCTGTGAACATGCATTAATGGATGTCTGACAATTTCGTTGCTTTTTGGAGTTTTCAGATTTAAAAACGTCAATAAAGGCTCGTTCGTTCTGCTCTCACGGAACAGATAGATTATAATATGCTACCGTCAGATGAAATCATGCAGGCGTCGGCGCTTTCTCCGTTCGTGCTATAAATGCACATCCTTGAATGAGCGCGGATTTTCTAGCGCATTTACTTGAACTTCATAGGCAATATATCTATGGTTTAACCCATTTGAGAGGCGGCCAAAATCAGAATTTAAAATGGACTGAATAAGCTCTCTGCGAACTTGACGAGTGATGCCGCGCTGACATGTAACGTTATGCACAAATCACCACACACACTCTCTCAGAGTAATATTATGTTACTGCATAATACATTTTCAACTAGCAGAATAGTACAGAATCACGATACACCGTCTCACTTGCAGCCATGTCTTTTAACTATCATAATATTTCGAAGGGCAAAAATAGGAACTTTTAATTATTTATTGTGTTGACAAAATAGCACTTTGTAATGTTATAATATCTATGGTTGCACTTTTTTTTATGAGTATGCACATTTTGTGCTTATGTTTACATTTATAACTTGAATGTATAGGAAGAAAGAAATATACTTTCTTCTACTTACAGTTACATGCACTGTTAGTGGTGTTAATAAAGAACCTGTTTGTTACAGTTGTGTTTTGTGTTCAACACATGTACAATATTGTACAGTTTGTTCTGCTAAATAAACCATGACAGGAAACATACTGAGGTCAATTTGTTCTTAAACATTGTTAATACTGCACACATTATTTAAAAATATACTCCGGTACTTAATTACTTGTGTATTTATTTATTGAATCGATATCGAAGCTAATAAATCAATATCGAATCGAATCGAAATCGAATCGAATCGAAGCCTCAAGAATCGAAATCGAATTGAATTGTGAAATTCCTAACAATACCCAGCCCTAATGCAGATTTTCACAGCTTCTCACGGGCAGTTAAAGACTGGCTTTTAGACCACCAGTCCTGCTCACACTAAAAGCACCAGACGGGTATCGAGACATCAGATGATACCCTTGTGGGTACCATTTGATGGCTTTTACACTGTATTGTGTTTTGTGTGTTATAAGAAAAAAAATAAGAAAAAGAAAAAAGAAAAAAAACTGTTGCACTCCATATATTTAGCACATTTAGCATAACATTGCAACTAACTAATTTTGCACACAAATTGGTAATTTGCACTTTATATATTGTACCTTCTTAGTAAACTGCCTTTTTATATTGTATTAACCGTCTTTGTTAATTGTCTTTGTTATGTAATTTTAACTGTTATGTACTTTTAATTGTGTAGGACTACAGATGGAAATTAGCATAGTGCTAAATCTGGTGCAGCCATCTTTTAATGTAACTGCACATTGTCCTGATATAAATAAACTAAACAAATAAAAGACAGTGGGTCTCCAAAGCAGGGCTGAAGATCTCTACCTTAAGATGTTCCAAGTGCATTGCAATACTGTATGGTTGCTAAGGCATCTGTTAGGGTATTATAGGTGGTTCCCAGGGCATTGTTAGGCAGTTGTTAGAGTTTTCTGGCGGTTGATCCCTAAGCCACGCTGTAGCAACAGAAACCAAGCCATTGACAAAATGTCATCTCCTTCATCATGGTTGGTTAGAACAAATCTCAGATTTGCACGGAAGAAATTATCAAATCACATCTGGTTAGGTCATGGTATTAAGGGATTATTGCTCATTTCATCATTTGCTAGGAGAAAATTGTAAGTCTGATTACTTAGAAAAGTAATGGCACACTTCTAGTTCACCCAAAAATTTTAATTCATGAATGAGCAATAGTTATATATATACTGTATATATAGTGATGCTTGTCCATTAACAGTAAGACACAATACACCATTTCTTGAGGTTGTAGTCTTCCTAGAAGTCCCTGATCAGTAAGGTGCTTGCTGTAAAGGCCTGATTTAGGGGTCAAAGTGACCTGGTTTCTGTCCAGACCGTGAGGCACCCACCTCAATTTGATTTCAATCATTCTGAAATCAAGTTATGCAGTTTGATCTGTAGTCAAAAGTAATGCTACCACATAAAAACTGCATGTGTAAACAATTTCATGTTTGCCCTTTAGGAAATTATAGCCTGACATGTACTCACCATGTCACCTGACTCCGACATGACTGACTATTGGATGAAAGAGGAGGGGAACGTTATAAATAAACAGCTTCAGCTAAACTATCTATTTGAAAAATTATTTTCATTTTCAATTATCTTTTTGCAAAACAAAGATACACATCACTTCACTAACACACATGTGCACACACACTACCGTTCAAAAGTTTGAGGTCATTAATATGTATTTTTTTTAGAAAGAAATGAATGCATTTATTCAGCAAGGACATATTAATCAAAATTTTACAATTTTACTACAATTAAATGCTGTTCTTTTGAATTGTTTATTAATCAAGGAATCCAGAAAAAAAAAAAAAAAAGAAAAAAAAAAAGATAATAATAAATGTTTCTTGAGCATTAAATCATCATATCAGAATGATTTTGAAGAATCATGTGACACTGAAGACTGGAGTAATTATGGTGAAAACTCAACTTAGCATTCACAGGAATAAATTACATAATAAAATATATTAAAAGAGAAAACAGTTGTTTTAAATTGTAATAATAGTTCGCAATATTAGTGTTTTTACTGTCTTTTTGACCTAATAAATGCAGTCTTGGTGATCATGAAGTGACTTTTTTCAAAAACATTACTAATCCCAAACTTCTGAACAGTGGTGTGCATATATATAGAAATTAAAAAACACAATGACTAAAAACAACATCAGCGTAGTCACTTACATAAGGCAGTGATCTTTTGCTCACAGCGACGTTTGTAGGTGTGATGGGGTTCTGAAAAAAATATCACATCATCATGTTTCCATCCAAAAATGCACTACCAACCACATCATAAACAGTAAATGTGCTGATCAAATAAACAGTGTGTGCATCATGTGCCCCTGACCTACAGTCTACAATTGATCTAATACTATTCTCTACATATAACTATACTATATTGACAGTATTTGTGCATATACAGTATCTGTCAATCCCACTATCTGTCAGATTTCAGGCTACTTTAATGCAAATGCAAAAATGTTCTTTAAATGGTTGGAAATCCTAATAAAAAGAAAAAGCACGTTACCTTACTCGCTGAACTGGGAATGAACCCAATGGCCTGAATCTGAACCTTCCCTGATACGGTCAGCGTGTCCACCTTCTTGAGCTCTAACCTGTGCCTGTACTCCAGCAGATGAGAGCCGTTTACCGCCACCTGGAGGAGATTAATCAAACTATATGCTTATTTTAAAAACAAACAAGTCATTTGTGAAATCACAACACATTTTTCCTGTGCACTTCCACTTCTTTTGAAGAACAAACAAGCTCATGTTTGAGAGTGCCATCAACTGAAAGCATGTGAATTAAAAACACGATGGGAAATGACTTGCTGATGTCACAGCTCTCATTGGCTTAGAAATACTTATCTTATTTAAAATTATACTCTATTAACTCTACTTTCATATTTCATGTGTGAGAATAAAGTACAACCTCTATAGAATTACATATAGGCCTAGCTCCTAAAAGGACAGTGATGGACACAATATGAGATGGGAGTAAAAATGTTATTTCAATGCTTTAGTGTTTGCTCGTGACAATTTTGCATTCCCTCGAGAAAGTTAGCAAACCTTTTGTGTTCTCTCAAAACCTTTCCTAAAGAAACTTTTAATTCACTCGCAAAATATATGAAATATAGTTTTTCCTTCCATCTCATATTATTTCCATCACCAATTATGCCTAACCCTGAAACGAAACAGTTTTTTGCGAGTGAATGTAAATACATTGAAGTCTAATTGCCCCATCTCCTTTAATTACCACATCCCTTTACAATGATGAGATTTTAATCATATTTCTGAAATCATGTCTTTATTCGACTGAAAAGATGGACAAGACACAGATTTTGAGAGTTAAAGGAATAGTTCACTTAAAAAATAGTTCACTAAAAATGAAAATTCTGTCATCATCTTGAAGATGTCGGTAAACAAACAGTTGATGGACCCCATTGACTTCCATAGTATTTTTTTTCCTACTATGGAAAGTCAGTGGTGTCCATCAACTGTCTGGTTACCGACATTCTTCAAAATATCTTCTTTTGTGTTCAGCAGAAGAAAGAAATTCATACAGGTTTGAAACAACTTGAGGGTGAGTAAATGTCATGATGACAGAATTTTCATTTTGAAGTGAACTATTCCTTTAAACTCCATTGACCTCCTTGAACTGAAATATTAGAAACACTGAATTAGGTACAAAAGCAGCAGGTTTTTAAATACATTAATTTCATCTGTAACAAAGAACAAGCAGTATCTGCTTTTGCTAAGTTGCATAGATCTCTATATCACTATGTGAATTTTGTATTCCTCCCCTGACTGCAGCCGCCTACTCTCGTCTACATTCAAGGTGTTTGGCATCTCAAACACGTCTAATGTTTTGATCCACAGAGCCACCGTGTTTACACTTTGGGGGACAGCTTACCTGCTGCATATTAAGGAGAAAGTATTTTAAAAGTGCAGTAAGCGATTCCTGAGAAACACAGTTGATATCTGAAATCAACCCAAATGAACAAACCCTTCATTGCTCCGCCCCCAAAATGAACGAACATGCAATGCAAGAGTAGATGTCTCTTTATCATAGCTAAAGCGAAGATGACAAACGAACAACAAGCAAGAACAAAAAATTAACACACAGTCCACAAGAGTATATAAAAGCAAGAGTTGGCTGTTAGTCTCCAGCAGCAGCAAACTGTCCTGTTACTACAGCTAATATTACAACAACAGTATATCTTGGTTCTGTGAAACACAGCAAAGCCAATGTTACTCACGTATGGAGGAGCAACAACTCAACCCCGGCGTCCGTTTTCAGGCCTTCCCGCATTCAGTCTCTCCAGCGCTGGAAAGCTTTTCTAATATTAACACTGTTCCTAAAGTTCTTGCCTGATCATAACCGTTCTTTTTCCAAAGATAATCCTCTGACCTTTCTCTTTTGTAATGTCTCTCAGCCATCTCTCTTTCTACAGTCTTTCTTCAAATCTCCCTCTTGCTCACTCTCTCTCCTCCCCTGTCATGAGTGGACACGCCCCCTACTGCTGATTGGCTACAAATGTGTAGCGGCGCTCAGTCTGATCCACTTTCAACACCAAAAATAATAATAATAAAAATTGCTTACTGCACCTTTAACATCCAAAAATGACCCACTTCAACTTTACACATACAGCTAATATAAAGTTGCTAATGTATCATTTCAAACAAGAGAAAGAGATTAAAGCTGACATCATATGGCACCAGAGATAGATGCCACCGAACAGAGGAGGCAAAGTAATAAAACGCAAGTTTATAACCTTGAACAAATCTTTCTGCACGAGTATGATGATCTCAAAGGCAGTGCCGTGCCTGAAGGGCATCAGGTAGTGGATCTCCTCTTTTCCCCAGCTCTCCTTCTCCAGCGTGTTACAGACGATGTAGGGAGAGCGCTTGAAGCGAGGATTGAAATGAAAAGCCACATCTGCCCGAGGCTTCACGCTGCTCCCGCAGGTCAGGTCCACCTGAAACCTGCAAGACAGTTTACAGATTCTCACTGTTTGGACTGGATGTGGATATGAACATATACCAGGGTGTTTCAACAGATTTCAACTGTATTCTTTTTGTTATATGGTTGTTAACCATCTTGGAAACTTTGACCATACCGTCATCATTTATTTTTATGAATAGATTTTATCAATAGAATATTTTTACGCCTGTTCAGCACGCAGACTTTCATTCTTAACATATGGCGATGACTGATGATCTAAGCAAAGAATAAAATAAAGTACTTCAATTTGTGTGAGAATTATATAAATCTTTCCACATTTTTTATTTCCACAAACTGTTCCTCAGCTGTACCATAATTTTTATTTTGACCAACAATTTTACCACTAATAAAGTTTTCAAACATTAATGTACTTGGTTACCAAAGAGACAATGGTGTAAATGATAAGCATGATGGAGATGAGATGTAAGTCATGTGATGCGTGAGGAAAATTAAGATTAAATTATGTGAAAATATCAATTAATTGTGTATATAAGATACATAAAATGCTAGCCATGAAATTAGGCAAAAGAGTTGGCTAATTTCTGAAAGTTCGGTAACACTTTAGTTTAGGGTCCAATTCTCACTATTAACTAGTTACTATGATATTGTCTGTTTATTAGTACTTATAAAGCACATATAAATGTCTTATTCTGCATGACCATATTATACATCCCTTAATCCTTCCCAATACATAAACTTAACAACTATTATTAAGCAGTAATTAGGAGTTTATTGAGGCAAAAGTTGTAGTTAATAGTTAGTTAATATATTGAGAATTGGACCCTAATCTAAAGTATGACCACAATGTCATTTACATCACAGAATGTTCTCAAAACACAAAAAAGTATTTGAGATGGAAGATTGGAAATGACATTTCATTTCAGAAAAAAAGAGATGCGTTTAAAAATGAAATAAATCTAGTGATTTCCACTGTGAGAGTTAGTTGACAGTAAAAGTGTGTGAAATATGTTTTAAGGGCCAGAAATGGCCATGAAAAAAGGTTTGGTGCTTCTATCATCTCTTATTTCTATTAATATAATATTTCCCTGTGTGAGTAAAGTCAGCATATTCAGTATATAGAGGAAGTTGGCTTATAACTAGAAAGACCCCTTCCACCTCAACTGGTAAGACTACCTCAAGTACATGTACATGACATGTACAGGGTTAGTTCACCCAAAAATATTTTTTTAATGTAAAAAAATATCCCGCAATTTACTCACCCTCAAGCCATCCTAGGTTTATATGAGTTTCTTCTTTCAGCCAAACACAGTCTGAGTTATATAAAAAAAATATCCTGGCTCTTCCAAGTTTTATAATGGGAGTGAGTAGAGCCTGATATTTTGAAGCTCAAAAAAGTGCATCCATCCATCATAAAAGTAATCCATACGGCTCCAGGGGGTTAATAAAGGCCTTCAGAAGCGAAGCAATGCGTTTTTGTAAGAAAAATATCCATATTTAAAACTTTTTAAACTATAATCACTCTGGCGGAAGAGTGACCTCTGACCCTAAACTGCGCTTCTGAAGGCCTTTATTAATCAGAATCAGAATCAGAATGAGCTTTATTCGCCAAGTGTGCACAAACACACAAGGAATTTTTTGTGGTTTTTACAGGAGCTCTTGGTACATACATACATATATGACATTAGAACAGGCATTTAAATGAGAACATAAATAAATAGAATAAACAATAATAATAGTTCTAGTATACATCTGAAACAGAAGACTTATGTACAGATTTGTGCATTGTGTGTACAGCTCTATAAATAAAATTTGTATATGTATTTACAAAAAAAAAAAAAAAAAAAAAACCTCTTGCTTCTCTCTCAAGTACTGTTGCTGTTTTAGCTGTTTAAGCTGGAGATAGCATGGGGAAAAAAACTGTTTTTGTGCCTAGATGTTCTAGTGCGCAGAGATCTGTAACGTCTGCCTGATAGCAGAAGTGCAAACAGGTTTTGGCCGGGGTGGGAGGGGTCTGTGATGATGTTCCCTGCCCGTTTCTTCACTCTGGCATTGTACAAGTCCTGAAGGTTGGGGAGGTGTACACCAATGATCCTTTCAGCTGTCCTAACAGTCCGTTGTAGTCTTCTTATATCTGATTTGCTGGCTGACCCAAACCAGACAGTTATAGAAGTGCACAGAACCGACTCAGTAACAGCTGAGTAAAACTGAGTCATCTGAGCTTGTGGTAGGTTGAACTTTTTCAGTTGACGAAGGAAGTACAACCTCTGTTGGGCCTTTTTGACAATGGAGTCAATGTGATTGTCCCACTTCAGGTCCTGAGAGATGGTAGTGCCCAGGAACCTGAATGACTCCACTGCTGTCACAGTGCTGTCCATGATGGTGAGAGGGGGGAGTGCAGGGGGGTTTCTCCTAAAGTCCACTATCATCTCCACAGTTTTGAGCGTGTTCAGCTCCAGGTTGTTATGACTGCACCAGACAGCCAGCTGTTCAACCTCTTGTCTGTAAGCAGACTTGTCACCGTCCTGGATGAGGCCAATGACTGTGGTGTTGTCTGCAAACTTCAGGAGCTTGACGGAGGAGTCTTTGGAGGTGCAGTCATTTGTGTAGAGAGAGAAAAGCAGTGGGGAGAGAACGCACCCCTGGGGGGCACCAGTGCTGATGGTAAGGGTCCGAGATGTGACTTTTCCCAGCCTCACTAGCTGCTGCCGGTCTGTCAGGAAGCTGATGATCCACTGACAGATGGAGGAGGGCAACCCCCTGGAGTCGTATGGATTACTTGTATGACGGATCATGGATGCACTTTTTTGGGCTTCAAAATATCAGGCTTTATTCACTCCCATTATAAAGCTTTAAAGAGCCAGGATATTTTTTTTATATAAATCTGTGTTTAACTGAAAGAAGACAGCCATATACACCTAGAATGGCTTGAGGGTGAGTAAATTATGGGATAATTTTCATCTTTGGGTGAACTAACCCTTTAAGGTGGAAATGATAGCGAGATTGTTTGGGTTCTCACCTGTCGGAGTCACTGGGGACACTGCCCTGGATGAGCACCATCTCTCCGGGATGAAGTCCGCCCAGGATGGTCCCAGCATAAGGAATCGTCTACAGGCAGAAATTGGGACATGAGACACAATGACTCAGTTTGTCCTACCTTATAAGTCAACAAGATACAACAATTAACGCTTTCATTGACAGATAAACAGTTGAAGTCTAAATTAACTTATCCGTCTAACGTTGCATAGAGACCCATATAAGGAAAAAGTATAAATAGAGTAAATCTTACTGGATTCATTATTGTTTGTTTCGCATTTGCGACAGACATATTGACGATGCTGTTCCGAAAGTCTCTTTATATGCTGTTTTTACGAGTTAATCACCAGCTGAGGAAGAAAATATAAACGCTTTCTGCACTTTCACTTCCGCATGTGTCCAGTAACCAATCAAAGCGCGAGGTGAGCGCGACGCGTTCAGTGACCAATAAAAGCGCGAGGTGAGCGCGACGCGTTCAGTAACCAATCAAAGCGCGATATGAGCGCGACGCGTTCAGTAACCAATCAAAGCGCGATATGAGCGCGACGCGTTCAGTGACCAATCAAAGCGCGATATGAGCGCGACGCGTTCCGTTTTCTAATTCTAAAATATAAGTACTTAATACAAATGACATAATTTCAGATATTTGCATGCACTGTTCTTGAATCAATGAGCTCACGTTTACCTCCTGCATGTCTGTATAAAGAACAATGACATAAGAGGAGTTTCACTTGCAGTTCGATCGGAGCACATGACACGGAAGTAGCTGCACATAAACATCATGATTTCAGGCTTCAGCAGCAGTTAAAAATCATTCATCAAAACATGCAATCATACACTCTGCTGTTCATTATCTCCTGTATTTTGGGGTGCTCTGCTCAGTTTTATGTTATAGATGATCGGATTGGATTAGGGAGAGAGTTTGATGGAATAGGTGGATTAAGCGGAGGAGGAGTAAGTTAAGTTTTGTTCACTTTTTAAAGTGAGTCTGGATAATTGTGTCGGTGGGTTCTATTGACAAACTGTCGCTTTTGTTCTCAGGCCACTTCGAGACTTCTTGTCAACTATGAAGAACCGTATCGGAGTCAGATATTGGATTTCTTATTCAAGGTATTGGGTCACGTGAGCCACAGATGTGTGATATTTAAAGAAGGACATTTTTTGGAATAACCGAATGTGTTGTTATTATGTTTTGGGTTTGGTTTTATTCAGCCCAACTTTGGAGCTTCACTGCACATCTTAAAGGTAGAAATAGGAGGCGACGCTCAAACTACAGGTAATAAAGTGAATGTTGTCTGTCTGACTTGTCCTGATCGATTAATTTGTTCAGTAATTCATTAACATTTACATTTACATTTAGTCATTTAGCAGACGCCCTTATCCAAAGCGACTTACAAATTAGGACTAAGTTCAGCGAGTCATCATAAAGAGGCAAAAGCAACAACAACGCAGGAAGTGCTCAAAATACGAAAAAATTAAAAAAAAATTAAAAATTAATTCATACAGTCAAAGATTTGAACACACGATACACACCTTTTATATAATAAGTATGTTTTTGATTTCTGATTTAAAATTAATTCAGGTGGAGCATAAAGTAATATATATATATATATATATATATATATATATATATATATATATATATATATATACATTTGTACACGAATGAGTCATATGATGCGAGTCATGTGGTACCAGCATGACAAATACAAAAAAACATAAAACAGGAAATGACATGATGATGAAGTGTTCATTCCTAAAATTCTCTGACATTTGACCTTTTCATGACAAATCAAGGTTCATTCAAGTTGTAAAATGTCATGTGATGAGCACCCCCCCCCCCCCCCCCCCCCCCAAATTAAAAACATAAAATTAATTAGATATGTAAATGTAAATATTGTCCAATGTATAAATTTTTATAAAAAATAACAATTAAGATCCATCCATCCATCCATCTTCTACCGCTTATCCGGGACCGGGCCGGAACAATTAAGATGTGTATACTATTTAAGAAACAAAGCATCTTTTTACACTAAGTGCTTATAGCCCGCCTTGTTAGCAAAGGCTTTTTTCATGAACTCCACTATTGTCTAGTTGAGCCAAACAAAATGACAAAAGAAATTCATCCGGTGAAGGAGCAGTGGGCTGGATAGGAAGGACAGTGGAGTTCAATGGACCAGCCGACCTGAGTTTGAATCCACCTTTTTCCGATCATATTCTTCTCCCTTAACAAAAACAAACAAACACTGGTTTGACTTTATTTTAAGGTGTCCTTATACAGTGTACAGTGTAATTATACATACAAGTACTGAGTAATATTAATTAACTACATGTACTTACTGTAGTTTGGTTTAGGGTTAGTTGCGTGCAATTACATGTGTAACAGGGACACTGTAAAAAAAAAAAAAAAAAAGTGTTACCAAAAGCTGATGGTAACACTTTTTTTTTTACAGTGTCCTTGTTGCAAATGTTGCATGTACTTGCATTTAAATTATGCGTAGTGGCATGCAACTAACCCTAAACCAAACTACAGTAAGTACATGTAGTTAATTAATATTACTCAGTACTTATGTGTATAATTACACTGCAACAAGGACAACTTAAAGTCAAACCGGTGTTTGTTTGTTTGTTTTTAATAAAGAATAAAGAAAACATTCTAAAAGTGTAATTTACTTTTAGAATATTTAGAATACTTTTTGTTACCATGCTGTTGATGCTCTCTTCCTGGGACTTCAAGGACATCTTTATTGATCAATATTGGCATAGTATCCTGAATATGTTGTTGTTATTACATACTGGTTTATAATGTACTAGAGTACACTGAGGTACAAATAGTATAAATAGCAAAAGTATAATTAGCATCTAACTAGAAATATTTACACTTAGTGGAAAAAAAATACGGTTACACTTTATTTGAAGGTGACGTACTATAGGTACATTGTATTTACTCAAATAAGTACTGAGTAATATTAATTAACTACATTTACTTCTTATAGTGTTAAGTTTGGTTTAGGGTTAATAATGCATAATTTACTGTTATTACAATAGTAAGTACATGTTGTAACATGCAACTACGTCACCTTAAAATAGTGGGTAATACTTTATTTTACAGTGTCCTTGTATATGTTACAAGTACTTACCGTAATAACAGTAAATTATGCATTATTACATGCAACTAACCCTCAACATACCCTAACCCTATAGTAAGTACATGTAGTTACTTAATATTAATCAGTACTTAAATATATAATTACACTGTAACAATGACACCTTAAAATAAAGTGTAACCAAATAGTGTTACCAAAAATAGTGTTTTCCCTCAGTGAAAATAACGCTTTTTGCACATAGCAAATAGACTCTGCATTATGTAGACTATATGTTGTTGTTTTTTAAATAAGACAATTTTAACTTTTGATTGACCCAATGATAGTGATGCAAGGATAGTGTGGAGTTATTAAAACTATAAAACAATTATAATGTAAAAAATGTTTTTACACTTAATTATACAAATATTTCACACTTAGAAATACATTTTTAGACTAAAACAAACAGTTGAACAATTACCAGTCTCAGCAATTTAGGTTTCCAGAAACACTATTAAGAAACTTCAAGTTTGGATTACTGACCTTTTTCTTCCCGTTTGATTGACAGATGGCACAGAACCCTCTCACATGCACAGTAAGGATGAAGGGAATTTTTATCGGGGATATGAGTGGTGGCTTATGAAAGAAGCTAAGAAGAGAAATCCAAACATCAAGCTGATAGGTAATCTATTTGTTCCATACTGAATTTGCCATTTATATTATAAGGACAGAAATAATGTAGAGAATACCACAGATATTTGACTTGATTCAATGGTTTGATTTTGAAGGTCTTCCCTGGGCATTTCCAGGATGGGTTGGATATGGAACCCAATGGCCTTACTTCTTTCCAAATGTTACTGCCAACTATGTTATTACATGGATCATGGGAGCAAAGCAGCATCACAACCTTGACATTGATTATATTGGTGTATGTATTGCTTATAATTAGTCTGTTACTGATGTCTATTTTAAAGTGAACCTTTATTTGAACTAATTTTGATATATTTTTCAGATATGGAATGAAAAAACATGTGATCCAGCATACATTAAGGTAAAAAATAGTCATCTTAGTTCCAGCCTAACTACCTTGGCAATACGATTATTAAGATTTTAGTCAGTCCACATTTATCTGTCTGTAATTTCCATAGGTGCTAAGGGATATTTTGGACAGAGCTGGTTATACAAATATCGGCATCATTGCTGCAGATGGAGACTGGTCAATTGCAGCTGCCATGTTGAAGGATTCATATCTGAATGATGCTGTTGAGGTGATAGGGTGAGCAGTTTAGAACATTTGGCCTTATAAACCCATATTATCAACCAACTAGCTGAGTGTAGTTATAGTTTACAGTTTTTTACAGTGTCCACTACCCAGGCACCCACACGGTGAAGGAAGCTCTGATGACGGAGAGGAAGCTTTGGTCATCTGAAGACTACAGCACCTTTAACGACGACATCGGTGCCGGATGCTGGGCTCGCATTTTGAACCAGAACTACGTGAACGGCAGAATGACCTCGTGAGCTGTTTTCAGAAAACGTTCGCTATCTCTGCACTGTGATACACATGATGTGCTCAGAGTAAGTCTGCTTTGTTTTAGGACTATATCCTGGAATTTGATTGCAAGTTACTACGAGAATCTGTCCTTTGGTGGAGATGGGCTGATGACAGCGGAGGAGCCCTGGAGTGGACATTATGTAGTGGATTCTCCCATATGGATGACTGGTAACATGTTTACAAAGCTCCTTTCACACAGAGCATTGATCCCTAAAACAATTGCCGTAGATTTGCTAGAGTGCCTTGTGTGTGAACGCAAACACATTCCGGGATTTATCCTGGGATGGGACCAAGTAACATTTCTGGGATCAGTCCCGTAAACATACCCTGTATGACCAGTTCTGTAAGGGGTGTGTCGTAGTGATGATGCATGTGTCGTCGCAATTACTTGGGTATCGTGCGACTCTTTGACTGGGGGTTTTAAATGCAGATCAACGTTCACTTTGCACAAAGTTTATGTTCGTCATCCTGATGTCACGTGAATACACATTATCAGTGTATTTTGTGAAAGGCGCTTAATAGTCATTTAAATTTGCTGCCCATCTTGTTTTTTTGTTTTTTTTCAAAATTGCCCTTATGTTTTCAGATCATGTTATGTTCATATATATATATATATATATATATATATATATATATATATATATATATATATATATATATATATATGTATATATTAGGGATGTCAATTTTCACAAATTCCCATGATCGATCGTCATTTAAATTAACGATCAATTAATCGATTAATCGTTAGCTTTAATACTGCGATATGCGTCTACTGCAGTAGCTATGGCCAACAGCATGACAGGGTCTGCAAATGCTGCTCAAAACGCTATGTTCCTCACCAAATCAATGAGAATGGTTTTAAATATAAATAAAGGGCTAGTAGGATTGTAAAATGTTTCGATGTGATTGGTAATTAAATTATTTAATAATCAAATATAACTACTAATACAACGTGTCACCAACGCCGCCTCATATGCGCTTAGAATGTGTGACTGTTGTGGACGCGCTCTTCCTGGAACAACTGCACGCGCTGAATGAATCTGCTACCGTTAAACTGGAGCACTTTGCTAGCACGTTATTTATCTAAAAGAAACGCATCCTATATGAGATTAATCAGAACATAAACATAAATTAACAAAATAAACATAATATTATAAACTAGATGCGAAAGTTCATCGAGACAAACTTTAAGTTGGCTTGAGAAAGTTTGGCGCAGAAAGTTTTTTGCTAGGCGGTTGCTAGGATGTTATGGGTGGTTGCTATGGTGTTGCTAGGGTATTTTGGGTGGTTGCTAGGGTGTTCGCTAGGGTGTTATGGGTGGTTACTAGAATGTTTTGGGTGGTTGCTAGGTGGTTGCTAGGGCATTTTGGGTGGTTACTAGGGTGTTCTGGGTGGTTGCTAGGCGGTTGATAAAATATTTTCGGTGGTTGCTAGGGTCTTTTGGGTGGTTGCTAGGGTGTTCTGGGTGGTTGCTAGATGGTTGCTAGGGTGTTATGGGTGGTTACGAGGATGTTTTGGGTGGTTGCTAGGGTGTTGCTAGGGTATTTTGGGTGGTTACTAGGGTGTTCTGGATGGTTGCTAGGCGGTTGCTAGGATATTTTGGATGGTTGCTAGGGTCTTTTGGGAGGTTGCTAGGCGGTTGCTAGGGTATTTTGGGTGGTTGCTAGGGTGTTCTGGGTGGTTGCTAGGGTGTTCTGGGTGGTTGCTATGGTGTTGCTAGGCGGTTGCTAAGGTATTCTGGGTGGTTGCTAGGCGGTTGCTAGGGTGTTCTGGGTGGTTGCTATGGTGTTGCTAGGTGGTTGGCCGTTGTCACAGATGGTTGCATTTCTATACGATGTTCTGATACAGAGATATAGGTCTTGCTAAACGGTTGCTAGGGTACTCAAGTTTGGTTGCTATGGAGTTGTTTGGGAGCTGGAAGCTTTAAACTTAAGAAATTTAAAGTGGTTTGAAGTTTAAAGTAGTTTGAAGTTTACTCAGAGTTTATGAATTTAGAGTTTATAAGTGTATTAAATTGATGAGTTTATAAGTACGAGTTTTTGAGTTTAGAGTTTATAAGTTTAAATGAGTTTAAGAGTTCAGAGCCTATTAATTTATGAGTTTAAGAGTTCATAAGTCTATGAATTCATGAGTTCAAGAGTTCATAAGTGTATGAGGTAAGTGTATCTGCACAAAATGACGCAAATTCATGCACAAGTGAACTTGAACTAAGTTACGTGCCATTCATTCAGAACTAACGTTACTCATGTTGTGGACGCGCTCTTCCTGGAGCAACGCGACACGGCAACTAAACCCAAATAATTCACAATGTTTTATTACAATATTGTTCTCTTTATAATGTTATGTAATATTACAGTCCCAATAGTCATTATTAGTCGTGCACTGCCGTTTGAGCTGCGCGCGCTGAAGCTGACGCTTTACTACAGAGTTCATTCTTAACCAAATGCATCCAATATGAGATAAATCAGATATAGATAGGCATATACAAAATAAACAGTATTACAACTTACATTTGCACAAAACAAAAGGCTGCGAATGCACACGCAAACTTAAGTCATGATGAAGGTGTAAAATGGTCGCTCGCTTTACATGTTTCGCGGTTGAGCAGCGCGCACGCGCATGAAGACCTGCTTAATCGATTATCGATAAGTTGTATCGATTAAATGTATTATCGACAATTAATCGATCGTCGATTAATCGTTGACATCCTAGTGTGTATATATATATATATATATATATATATATATATATATATATACATACACACATACATACATACATACATACATACATACATACATACATATGTATGTATGTATGTGTGTATGTATATATATATATATATATCAGTACTGTGCAAAAGTCTTAGGCATGTTAATAGGGTTAGAAATTGGGTTATCCATCTTGTTCCTACGCCCCATGATGATTTGCGCGAAATATGGGAGTAACTACTGATACTGATACTCAAGCATCAAAAAGTTTATAAAGACAACGTAAAAGTATTTCAAACTATTAGGGGTGTAAGAATATATCGCAATGCAAAAATGCAACAATATATATCGTGGATAGTTCACCCAAAATGAAAATTACTGTGAGAAAAAAAATATCAAGTTTTGAGAGTTTTAGTGTCAGTACTACATTCAACTACTATATATAATGTTGAATATAATGTATACTAATGTAATGGGGGAATATTTGTGGGTCCTGATAATGCCAAATGTCTTATGTTACCAGTAAAAAGTGGCCTACATTATTTTAAATATATATTTAGGCAGTGACAGAGTGCAAGCATATTCGTCTAAAATAATTCTGTATTTTCAGCTTCAGAATCATGAATATTTTTAGTCTGGTGTCACTATTGTCCTGTGCATTGGGTTTCCAGCACCAAATCCAAGCCTTTTTCATTTATACCCACAATGTAATACCAAATTTAGCATTTTCATCAACAGTGCCTATTTTGTTAACCTTTTATCATATGTCTTGGAGTATCGCAATTATATCATCTTGTGAGTTCAGTATCATGACATGAGGGTATCGTTACACCCCTACAAACTATGAATCAAGCTGTTTAATCCAAGTCTTCTAAAGAGACAATCCCTTTATATTATGAATTTATTATGAATCCCTTTATATTTATTCGCATATAAACATTGATCAACGCAAATACATATATGGTATACACTTATATATATGGCAAATGCATTATATATGGTAAATGAATCCCAACCCTGCTTGCTTTATCTTCTAGTACAAACATCATTGGTTTTCACGCACCAAGTAAGCCCGTGGGACTGAGAATGGCTTGTTGTAGCAGATGAATGTTAGTTATTTCCTCGATGAGTGTTGAATTTTGTTTCTTTTTCCTGTATGAATTTCTTTTATTTCTTTTTCCCTGTAGCGCACACAACTCAATTTACACAGCCAGGCTGGTTTTATCTACAGACGGTGGGGAATCTCACCAGTGGAGGAAGTTATGTGGCTTTAACAGACCGTAAAGGGAACCTAACAATTATTATTGAAACCATGGTGGGTGGTTAATATTTTCTTAGGTCTTGTGAAGGACACAAGTTTCATTGAATCATTTATTTTGACCTCAATGCACAATATGTACACTCCTCCACTTTTCTTTTTCTAGACACACAATCACTCTCAGTGCATTCGGCCTCCTCTACCGTACTTTGACGTTTCCCCTCAGAAAGTCACATTTCAGCTCAAAGGTTCTTTTGTAAGTGCAGTTCTGTCCGTTCTTGATATTTCAATCCATTTATTTCTTAACCTTAAGGCTTAATTTTATGTTTTCTGCTTTCATCTTTTTTTCAGGCACATCTCACTGACCTTCAACTGTGGTACTCAAAATTGGATTTTGAGACCAAAAAAGACACGCTCTTTGAGCAGAGGAGTCCTGTTAAGGTTTAATTCAATCAGTTCAGTCCATGTTTCATGTCTTAACACATTGCAGGATTGGCAGTAAAGGAAACTGCCTGTTTCCACACAGGTCTATAATGGTTCCTTCAGCTTAAAACTGGATGTCGATGAGGTTTACACAATCACTACAGTCACCACTGGACAAAGAGGTTCAAACCCAGAGCCCCCCAAATCCCGCCCGTTTCCGAAGAATTACTCTGATGATTTCACTATTGGTAAGGAGTATTAGTGTCAAAAGGAAACTATTGGCATTGACTCAAATTACATTTCTAACAGCATTTATTTTCATTCCAAGATGTCCCTCCATTCTCTGAGGCTCCGTATTTTGCTGATCAAACTGGAGTGTTTGAGTACTTCAGAAACAGCTCAGATAATGGCTCGCACGCCTTTACCTTACGACAGGTGATCACTGAACGGCCGGTCACCTGGGCTAGAGATGCCGACCAGACCATCAGCATCATAGGGGACTACAGCTGGTATGTTTGTCCTCGGAACAGTGATATTTTGATGAGAAGAGACTGTATATATATTTTTTTTAATTACACACATCATACAATTTTTATTAGCAGATACTAGCACATAAATATGGATCTGGATGTCTACAATGCTAATAAATTTAATGACTCTTAATGGGCCATATCATACACCCGGCGCAATGCAGCACCAGGCCCGACACAAGTGTTTTTTGCTAGTTTCAGTCCAACGCAGTTATCATTTTCACGTCCTGCGCCATGTTGTTTAAATAGCAAATGCATTTGCGCCTATTTGTGAGCCCATGGTCTGAGAACGAGGTCCAGGTGCATTGTTGACGCGTTGCTATTTTGAGGCAACCGAAATAGACTGCGCCATTGACTACCTGAATGGTAGCAATGGCGCAATATTTATTTTTGTTATTTAAAGAGTGCGTTAGTAATGTGCGTCTATAGGTGGGTCCATAACGTGTGTACACTCTGCTTATTATACACACACACTCTGCTTATTACACACACAGGGGCAGCAGCAGCACGCGTAGTAGCACACAAACATGCCAAATAAAAATAAAAGATTATTATTGTGTACATAAAGATATGGTGGAATCCGGCTTGTCCCGTAGATGGTCTAATCACACGCTTTAACCTTGTGCATGAGCAGATCCGTTCCCTCTCTAGAGAAAGTGTGCAGTCTTTCCGCTTGCAAATTCCGCCATGTTAATAGCGAATCCGCCATGGCGCGAGCGCAACTGGCTTTTAAAGGGAATGGGAGATGAGACTCTGATTGGTTTATTGCACGTTACGCCCAAAACACACCCATTACTCATTAAGAGAATAGGGACAACCCTTTTAGACCATGCGCCGGGTGCGCCGACCATTTTTCCCGTCGTTAAACTAGCAAAAGTGAATTTGAACAATATTTTGCTTTTAAATTTGCTGATATTTTTGTGTGTTGTAAGCCTGAGGAAGGTTGATTGACCGAAATTTTGTGATGATGCAAGTTTAGACTAATCTGTTGGACCCAATTTATATTGGACGTTTATCCACCACATCTATGAATGATTCGGGGGTGCGAGGCTCTATATTTTTTATTTAGAACACACACTTTGCAAGATATTTTATGAGATGTTTAACTCAATACTGCAGTTCTATAGTAAATGGCATTGATTAATTCTGCCTCATAATTAATATAACCAAACTTCACTCATGTCTAACTAGGACAGACCTGAATGTGTCCTGTGATGTCCTCATTGAGACGCCCATCACTGGAGGTGTGTTCCTGGCGGCCAGGGTTGATCAAGCTGGAGAATCTGTCCGAGAAGCAAAGGGTGTCTTTTATTGGCTTTATGCGAATGGAACCTATAAAGTGACAAATGACATAGGTAACCATTTTGTATTTCCCTTTCTTTGAGTACAGCGTGTATCATTATAAACAGGGTTTGAAATTAAGTTTTCTCTCACCAGCCAATTTTTATGCTACACCATAAAATTACGGGTAAATAAAATAAAAGAAGCGGGTTTGTGTGTCAACTTGCTGTCGGAGAGGTGAGAGAGCGAGAAAGTGCAGCTTGCATCGTGTTTTCTGCGGAAAATGAGTATTTGAACCGTTTCAGATATTTCAGTATCGTTATGTGTCGAAAAATCTATATTTTTGACAACACTACATTGCACTTAGTTAAAGGGGTGGTATAAAGCCCTTTTCACAAGATGTAAAATAAGTCTTTGATGTCCCCAGAGTGTGTATGTGAAGTTTTAGCTCAAAAAACCCCCACAGATATTTTTATATAGCATGGTAAAATTTTCACTTTTTGAGGGTAAGCAAAAACGCACAGTTTTTTGTCTGTCCCTTTAAATGCAAATGAGCTGCTGCTTCCGGCACAGGGGGCGGAGCTACAACAGTCTGTCCTGAAAATTTCAAAAACTTTTAGCCTTTTATGTTCAAACCAGAGTCAGACAAAGATGAAGAGACTCAAGAAGAAGTGACAACATGTAGACAACATTTCTGAATGGTTAATGAATTTATGTAGCTTATTTGTAGATATCTTCTAGTCATTGATTAGCATATTCTGTCATGATAATCTATAAATCGCGTTCCCGGGGGTGGGGTTTATGTAAATTTTAGGGTTTGTGACGTCACTAACCCGGGAGGAATGTCATGTAGTCCCTACCAGCCGTTTGTTGTAGTCCTTAAAAAGCAATTTCTTTAAAAGCAAATATATCCCTTTGCTTTGAACTTTGAGCGTTGTAACTTTGCAGATGTTGTTTATGCTCAAACAACAACATTACACACTAACTAAAGTTAAAAAAGTGAAATCATAATCAACCACCCCTTTAAGTTTATTACATCAGATGCCTTTTTAAAAGACCACAACTGAAAAATGTATGTATTATAAATAAAATTCAACCCGCCAAAGTGGCTAGTAGGAGTGACTGCGTTACACGCCACCGCTGAATCCCAACCGCGGTTAGCGGGTGTTGATATCAAGCCCTGCTTACTAAGCTATATGAAATTATTTTTACCCTGATTACAATCCTAATTTTGTTTTAACTTAATTTGGTTCATACCTGAATTAGCCATTTTTTGTTGTATTGTGACTGATCTTTATATTTTTCACACTAAAGGTGGAAAGAGAGTTCTTGCTGAAGGGCTGTCAGGAACAAGGGAAGGTGTATGGTATACCTTAACCCTTAGTGTCAAGGTAACATCTACACACTTATGTGCAACCTTTTAACTATTCATTATGTCTTTGTTCTAAACTGTGCATCTTTTGGTCCACAGGGATATTTTGCTTCAGGGATGCTGAATGGCTATCCGCTGTGGAAGAACGCTGTTGTTCTCGAACCCAAGAATGGATGGGCTGCACTAGGAACTTTCTCTTTTGAATATGCACAGTTTGATAATTTTGAAGTAAATGCATATTGATTTCCACTTACTTTGATACCTCACATTCATGTTTACTTGATTATTACAAGTTCACGCCATTTTGGAATTACCGTAATTACGTCATTGTAGAACTCTCAATTACAACAAGAGCTCTGACTTGTACCACATGACCTCTGCAATCTAACTCAATCTAATTCATTTTGCCGTTGATAATGTTGGCATATAACACACAATTCTGAAGATGTGAACAGCTCCGTCACAAGTTGTCGTCTCGTAATTACGGTAATTTCATGGCAATGGACACAGCATTTTGGTGCATTGACTCCTTTCACCATGTTCAGGTTTCTTAATATCTTTTTTATTTTAGTGCAAAAATAACACTGTCTTTTTTAAATGTCTTATTTTATTTTATTTGGTGATTTGCCTTTTTTTTTACTGGAATGATCGGTTTATGATTGGGGATTTATAAATGAGGAATGCGAGTATGAAATATTAATCTTTAAAAAGGGACATTCTGTGCCAATGAAGCTGAAGTAGACAGTGAATGACTTGCACTACCAGTTTAAAGTCTGGACTTATTTGTTTTACACGGTTTTAAATTGTACTTGTATCTTATACAGAATAAAAATTGTGAAAAAAATAATAGTTTGAATGACTCCTTCAGTACTGCTTAGAAAGGATGTGCAACATAAAAAGATAAAAGAGACCTGACTTGTACGAGAGCAGTCTACACGTAGGCTATGTTCGAAATCGCCCCCTATATACCCTCATTCACTTGTCCCTACCAGTGTTGGTTAAGTTACTTTAAAAAAGTAATTAGTTATAGTTACTAGTTACTTCTCACAAAAAGTAACTGCGTTAGTAACTGAATTACATCATTACAAAAGTAACTAATTACCAGGGAAAGTAACTATTGCGTTACTTTTTTTTTTTTTTTTTAAGTTTAAATATAAGAAATTTCTTGGATACCCCCAATATGAAATGTTAAATGAATTAAGAACATGCTTCTTAAGAAATGTACCAAAAATAAATAAATAGTAATAGAAAATATAGCCTACATACACATACACTAGTGCATATCATTAAAATGATAAAACTCACACACCTTTACAACTGGTAGACATTCTGTATAGCCTACTTGAAGTATTTTCTTCCTCACAATATTAAGTTTAACAAAAAGTGCTCTCAATATAATACTGAACAATGTACCAACATAAATAATAATAATAAAAAATAATCTTTTGGGGCTTTATTTTTATAACCTACAGAGAACGTCATCATCAGAGGTTATTTTAGCCAAATTAGTCGTGTTTGCCGCACAACAACCGGTCAAACAAATAGCCATGTTTGAACGTTCCCTGCAGGTTATTTTGGAGTTTATGTTAGGCTATATAAACTAATTAAAACATTGCATATGATACCAATATGCTACAGAGATTATTCAAATGCTGAAATGTGTAATTTATTTATAAATAAAGTATTTATGCTCGTTGCTCGGACACACTCGGTCTCTCTCGCGCACTGTCGAGCGCGTTCTCGGACACACTCGGTCTCTCTCGCGCACTGTCGAGCGCGTTCTCAGACACACTCGGTCTCTCTCGCGGACTGTCGAGCGCGTTCTCAGACACACTCGGTCTCTCTCGCGGACTGTCGAGCGCGCTGGCTCGCGGCATTCGCCTCGCTTTTGTCCAGTCCGGCGCCTCATAAACACACACACAGAGAGAGCCTACTCGGATGAAAACCGCTTCAGTGAGCTCAATTATAGTAACGCCGCATTTTTATTGACAGTAACGGCAACGGCGTTGTAACGGAGGAAACAGTAATTAGTTTGATTACTCGTTACTGACAAAAATAACGCCGTTAGTAACGCCGTTTATTTATAACGCCGTTATTCCCATCACTGGTCCCTACATTACTCAACTAATATAGTCCACTTGAAGGAGTGAATGAAAACGAGTGAGTGAATTCGTACACTGAGTGCACCGGAAGGGCTGCTGTTTTTGCATAGTTTGTGCTTGCTGTCTAATAATCATTTGAAACTTAGCAAACTGGCAGCTCCAGTAGCAATGAAACGATTTATCTTGAACTCTGTCATGGAAACTAGCATGTATAAACCTTATTAAACAATTTAATAATCAATTAAAAAGCATTTATTAATACCTGTAGGATATTACGCTGTACCCACATTAGAGCAGTGGTTTGGAAAAAGGATGGATGATTTGATTCAGCTGCAGGCGCCATCTTCTGGTCAGACACAGGAATTCATTTTGTACAACTTACAGTGCATTATGGGTATTCTCTAGCCGTTGAGTGTACATCAGTTGTACACTCGTTATTGCAGTGCATTATGAGATTGAATGAGTGCACTTGATAACGTCTACAATTGTTTCGGACACTACTGCAAATGGCTGTGTGTGGGGTGATTTCAGACACAGCCGTAGAGATTATGATGTTCTAGACTAGAGCTGTGTCCCAATTGAGAGGCTGCATCCTTCGAAGGCCGCGAAGGTCGGACTGAGCATTGTTGAATGGTACGGTCTAGCCTATGGAGGACTGTTCTTGTTGCCTAGCAACTGCGACAGCTGCTGTTGACGAGCGGCAGTTCCGTTTGTAGGCTATACTGGACTTTTTTGAAAGTTATATTAAACTGTAAAAACAAAACAGGGTTCATAAACTGTTCGTTTTTTTCATTCGTATCATTAGATATTTGAGTAAACCGAAACCCAATACTTACATTTAAAAGTGTAATGCACAATTTATCACAGGCGTGCAATGATTTCTGGGATAGACAAGGCAGCGAAGGATTCATCTGTTGTATCATTCATTAATGTACATGAAATTTGGAGGAGCCTTCAAATTGGGACAGCCTTCGTCGCGCTGCGGTAACGCAACCGGCCTTCTAAGGATGCAGTCTCTGAGTTGGGACGCAGCACAGGGGTGCCCAATTTAAGGTAGATCTCCAGGATCAGGATTGGAACCCCTGTTCTAGACAATTTACAAAAAGTAGGTTGTTTTACCTGACTTCAACCAAAGAATGATGAGATCATGCTTAAATTATGAAGATTCTGAATAAACTTGTGAGCATTGTTTCATGTCACAAGCACATGCTGACTTGACTTCACCTCTGTGTGAAATAACAGCATGTCATTACACTACATGTATACACTTACTTTAAATGTTTTTGGCATTAGACAACATGTTTGCACTTATTTAACCATGTTTTAAATTTGATTAAAAAACATTGGTTAATTTGGTTTTGTCTACTGGCATGACGCATAGAGAACGCAAATACATTGCCTTATTATTTTTCCTCCATCTAATTTTTTCCCCCCACCACCACCATGTCCCTTTAGGGGCTCTGTAGTACAGCAAGATAAATAACAAAATAACATTGTGCAAATAAAAGCAGACCTTTCTTTTTAACTGTTATTTTATGTGTTTTTCAAAGGAAAGACGTTAGCGAGTTAGGAGCTAGAAAAAAACATTACTGGTGTGCGTTGAGACAATACAATGGCACTGGCATATTTTAAGATATGCCAGAGTAAGTTAGTTTCAGTTAAAACTGGCCAAACATGCATTTTAGTCTGGGACTAGGACTTGTTCTCTTACGAGAGGTTCTCTCGTATTGCGTAAGTTGCCTACGCTACGGGTAAAGTCATCTTTTCTCGAGATATGAAGCCAAAAAATTATCCTTAATTTTTGTATTTATTGTCAACGCAGTGCAGCAGCTAGCAGACCTAGAGCGGGCTGTCTAGCGCGCTCATTGGCTGCCCTGCGGCAACTGCAGCAGCCTACCACTGAGCCCCACGTGACGTCACACCCAATGAGGGCGCTTGCGCCCTCACGCGTCAGAGCCCGCCAGAATGGGAGTGGCTCAGCGTATATAAGGAAGGGCTTGGAGGCTGCTTCCCTGATTTTCATCTCTTCAGCGAAGCTCTTATAATAAGCGACTAGCAAGCAGAGGAAAGCGCCTGAAGAAGCCGGTCGTCTTCGCCGCCTTCCGCCTTCAGCCACGTTGAAGCCTGAGCATGCGAAGTCCTCCTAGCGGCCGCAAGGAGGAAGAGACGGTTAAGTCCCGCCGCGGCCGGACCACCGCCGAAATGTCCCGCTTTGTCAGTACCCTTAAAAAAGGCTACTGCAGAAGTGTATTTTGCAGCCAACGAGCCAGTAATACTACCCGCTCGCCTGCACGCAACCGCCGTTTTCACGGCGACCCAGAGAAATCTCAAAAAGAGTGTAATGCCTGGTTATCCGGCTCACGCCGTTGGCATTTTAAGTGTAGAAAATGTGCCCACGTCTCTGTGTTCACCCCTGCACACAAGCACGATAACCCCAGTGTCTCTCACAGAGCCCACTCTCATAAAGCTGGCAGATGCCGCTTGAGTGTTAAATGTAGGATATGTGCCCACGAACCCGTGCCCACACCTACTCACTGCCCGCTCTATTACACGGCCAAAGTTACCTCTTACCGGTCATGTTATGAATGTAAGTCCTGTGCACGCTCACGAGCGCTCACACTTACTGACAAACACTTTACCCCCGGCGCTGGTTGCACGTCCCGGTTTTCCCACAAAATGCTCCCCGTCCAAAGCAACCGGGACATCGTGTGTAAAATGACCAGCCATCGCTGTCAGCGAGCCGCCGTATTCAAGCACCGAGAGCGCGCTCCGTGCCCATGCCTCTGATTCAGGTTCTCGACCCCACGAAGTGCGGCGATTGACTGGTACCAGCGGGGAGTGACGATGGGAGCCGTCTCGCACTGGAAGATCTTCTCGACGGACGCCTCCAACTTAGGTTGGGGCGCTCTTTTCGAGGGCAGGCCGGTCTTTGGCCTGTGGTCAGACCGAGAGAAACGCCTTCATATAAACTGTCTGGAGATGATAGCGGTCGAGAATGCGCTGAAGCGTTTCCTCCCATACATACGGGGCCACCACGTCCTAGTCCGTACGGACAACATGTCTGTGGTGTCCTACGTGAACCGTCAGGGCGGTGTCAGATCCAGGAATCTCTGCGATCTAACAGAACGCCTCCTCGTTTGGGCTCAGCAATCGCTACGCTCGCTGAGAGCCGCGCAATATGCTGGGCCACCTGAACGACGGCCCAGACAGACTGTCCAGGGACAACATTCCCCCGGGAGAATGGTCCCTGCATCCTCAGACAGTCCAGTTACTATGGTGCCTTTTCGGCAAAGCGGAAGTCGACCTTTTCACGTCAAAAGACAACGCTCATTGCCCAAGGTTCTTTTCAAAGAACGAGGACACGCTGGCCCAAACCTGGCCCATCCTCCCACTGTATGCTTTCCCTCCGATCTCGCTGTTACCACAGGTAATCAAGAGAATCAGGGAGGCGTGCCACTCGGTGCTCCTCATAGCCCCGCGATGGGAGAACCAAACCTGGTTCCCAGAGCTGATGCGGCTGTCACACGTGGCCCCATGGCCGATTCCGGTGAGGAGAAATCTTCTCTCTCAAGCCGGCGGCTCAATTTGGCATCCCCATCCAGAGCGTTGGTCTCTGCATGCATGGATAATCAACGGATACCCGTTGCCTTGCCAGAAGGGGTTCACGCAGTCTAGAGCTCCTTCTACGAGAAGGCTATACGCGTCTAAATGGTCTGTGTTCTCCTCATGGTGTGCTGACAAAATCTAGACCCACGAACTTATGGGGTCTCGTGGGTGCTTTGCTTCCTTCAAGAGCTGTTGGACGGGGGCAGGTCCCCCTCCACGCTCAAAGTGTATGTGGCGGCTATTGCAGCGTTCGCAGAGTCGACGCGCGGCCAGTCAATAGGAAGGAACGAGCTCACCATCCGCTTCCTTAGAGGAGCCTGGAGGATGAATCCCCCGCGGCCCCCCTCGGTTCCTATTTGGGATCTTTCCTTGGTCCTAGAGGCCCTGAAAACACATCCCTTTGAACCATTAGATTCCGTGGATCTAAAATACCTTTCGCTCAAAACTGTTTTTCTGATAGCCCTGTCATCAGTCAAACGTGTGGGGGATCTACACGCGCTGTCTGTTAGCGCCGCGTGTCTCGAGTTTGGACCAAATGACTCTAAAGTCATCCTCAAACCGAGACACGATTATGCCTCCAAGGTGATTGGCACTCCCTTCAAAGCGCAGGTCATCTCTCTATCGGCTCTGCCAGCATCCGGTAGCGAGGGCGATAATAACCTCCTCTGCCCTGTCAGGGCGCTGAGAGTTTACATTACGCGCTCTGCCGCCTTCAGGCGCTCGAAGCAGCTCTTTGTGTCGTTTGGTGGGCGCACCAAGGGTCTCGCCGCCTCGAAACATAGCCTGTCCAGATGGATAGTGGACGCTATTGCAGCAGATTATGCGTCTAAACACCTGCAGTTCCCTCTGGGCATCAGGGCTCATTCCACTAGAGGCATGGCCTCATCGTGGGCTTGGTCCAGCGGGATTTCTATTCATGACATTTGTATGGCGGCGGGCTGGGCCTCCCCCTCTACATTTGTTAGGTTTTATAACCTGGAAGTTCCCGCCTTGCAGGCTAAACTTTTGTCAGTCTAAGCGGTGTGTATGTTCTGCCTAGATTGTTTGTGTGCAGGCTACTCTCACGTGACTTTAGCTCTCCTGGTTGAGCTGCACTATAAGGGTTGATATTCTTTAATATAGACTGGCAGCGCCGCTCTGTATTTCCCTACGGTGTGCTTATGTGCATGCGCCGGCCCGCATTGCTGGCCGCCTGTTTCCCACTTAGCTGTGTTCCCCGGGCTTCCCCTGGGACTCATGTAGTGGATGCTTGGCGCGCACGGCGTTGACAAGGGGTTCCCGTAGCGTAAGCAACTTATGAATACAAGAGAACCTCTCGTAAGAGAACGTACTCGGTTACCTAATGTAACCTCGGTTCTCTCTAGAAGAGGGAACGAGTATTGCGTAACCTGCCGTGCTCGCGCCACGAGCTGATTTCGCTTCAGTCGATGAAAACCAGGGAAGCAGCCAGCCTCCGAGCCCTTCCTTATATAAGCTAAGCCACTCCCATTCTGGCAGGCTCTGACGTGTGAGGGCGCGAGCGGATAATTAAGGATAATTTTTTGGCTTCATATCTCGAGAAAAGATGACTTTACCCGTAGCGTAAGCAACTTACGCAATACTCGTTCCCTCTTCTAGAGAGAACATTGATATGTACATGCAATAACTTGAATAAAATATACATTTCAATAAAATGAAACTGACTGACATACAGTCAAAAGATTGATTTATCAGCGTTTATAATAGTAATCCTAAGTTATAATAAATTAAAGAAAAACATTTGAGATATTTCTGACTTCTTTGAGAGTACTACCAAACACACAAACTCTATTAAAAGACAGTTAGATTTAAAGTCATAATTAAGTTGGCTTGAGAAAGCCAACTTACTGATATTGTACTTAAACTTATTATGTTGGCTTGAGAAAGCCAATATATTGAAATCCTATTTAAACTTATTATTAGTGGTGCTTTTTCAAAGCACCACTAGTGTTATTGTCACTCATACTTATTATTCTTCTTATTATTATTATTCTGGACAAAAGTTTGGCGCGTAACTTGCCCCGCACTGTTTGTCACAGACCCCTGAGTGAGGTGTCAAATCGAGCGGCTCATTGAGGAGAGGTGTGCTATATCTTTTCTAAGCGATCGGGTGTACGATGTTCGCACAGCGGACGAAAAAGCGGCCAAAAAAGTCCCATTGACTTTACATGGGGAGTTCTAAAAACATTTGAATCCCAACTGCCGTTTTCACACACACCACTCCAAAGGGCCTGACACCCCTGCGTTTCTCTCCCTCTCTCTCTCCCTCAGAGGATTTATATTATCAAGCAGCCAATAAGTAATGGCCTAAAATCTTCATAGCCACACCCTAGCAACCACTTACAGCACCCTAGCAACCACTCTGAGCTCCCTAGCAACCACCCTAAACCAATAAATAATATAAAAACATTTTTTTGACATTTTTTAAAGCAATATCACACTCGTAGCCTTGCGATATTGCTCCATGCTTGTGCCTATTCGGCCATAGGCACGAGGCCGCAGGCCGAGTGCCGTACTGAAGGAACTCGTTATTAAAGATTTTAAGAACTCTATAAAAACTCCATAGTAACCATATTTGACAACTACCAACCACCTAGTGACACCATAGCAACTACCAAAAATACCTTAGCAACCACCCTGAACACCCTAGCAACGTCTAGAAATGCTCTAGTAACCACCCAAAAACTCTAGCAACCACCCAGAACACCCTAGCAACTGCCTAGCAACCACCCAGAACACCTAGCAACTGCCTAGTAACCACCCAGAACGCCTAGCAACCACCAAGAACACCCTAGCAACTGCCTAGCAAAGCTCTAGCATCCACTCAGAATACCATAGCAACTGCCTAGCAACACCATAGCAACCACCCAGAACACCCTAGCAATCACCAAGAATACCCTAGCAACTGCCTAGCAACCACCCAGAACACCTTAGCAACTGCCTAGCAACACCATATCAACCACCCAGAATACCCTAGCAACCGCCTAGCAACCACCCGGAACACCTTAGCAACTGCCTAGCAACACCATAGCAACCACCCAGAATACCCTAGCAACCGCCTAGAAACCACCCGGAACACCTTAGCAACTGCCTAGCAACACCATAGCAACCACCCAGAATACCCTAGCAACCGCCTAGCAACCACCCGGAACACCTTAGCAACTGCCTAGCAACACCATATCAACCACCCAGAACACCCTAGAAACCACCTAACAACCACCCAGAACACCTTAGCAACTGCCTAGCAACACCATATCAACCACCCAGAACACCCTAGAAACCACCTAACAACCACCCAGAACACCTTAGCAACTGCCTAGCAACACCATATCAACCACCCAGAACACCCTAGAAACCACCTAGCAACCACCCAGAACACCCTAGCAACCACCCAAAACACCCTAGCAACCACCCATAACACCCTAGCAACCGCCTAGCAACCACCCAAAAGACCCTAGCAACCACCCAAAAGACCCTAGCAACCGCCTAGCAACCACCCAAAAGACCCTAGCAACCACCCAAAATATCCTAGCAACCACCCAAAACACCCTAGCAACCACCCAAAACACCCTAGCAACCGCCTAGCAACCACCCAAAAGACCCTAGCAACCACCCAAAACACCCTAGCAACCACCCAGAACACCCTAGCAACCGCCTAGCAACCACCCAAAAGACCCTAGCAACCGCCTAGCAACCACCCAAAAGACCCTAGCAACCACCCAGGACACCCTAGCAACCACCTAGCAACCACCCAGAACACCCTAGCAACCTCCCAAAATACCCTAGCAACACCATAGCAACATCCTAGCAACCGCCTAACAAAAAACGTTCTGCTCCAAACTTTCTCAAGCCAACATAAAGTTTGTCTCGACGAACTTTCGCATCTAGTTATTATTATTAATCTTCTGTGAAAAACTGTTGACTCTATCTCGTCCTAGAGCTTTAACTCTACATACTCCAAACTCGGCTCAGACACTCAAACTGATCTGAAGTTAGTTGCTATATCTTTTCAGACTGATCAGACTTACGGTTTTCCTACAAATGACGATCAAAACTCGAAAAAACTCCCATTGACTTAACATTGGGCATTCTAAAAAAATTCAAACTCACCAACCGACAAAAATTCAAATCTAAATCCCTTGAAGACTAATTCAAACTGCCATTCTATATATATTAGCCAATGAAACTCATTTAAACTAATAAACTCTAATCTCATACACTTATAAACTAATTAACTTAAATTTAATAACTAATAAACTCATGAATTCATAGACTTATGAACTCTTAAACTCATAAATTAATAAACTCTGAACTCTAAACTCATTTAAACTTATAAACTCCCATTCTATATATATTAGCCAATGAAACTCATTTAAACTAATAAACTCTAATCTCATACACTTATAAACTAATTAACTTAAATTTAATAGCTAATTAACTAATAAACTCATGAATTCATAGACTTATGAACTCTTAAACTCAAAAATTAATAAACTCTGAACTCTTAAACTCATTTAAACTTATAAACTCTAAACTCAAAAACTTGTACACTTATAAACTCATCAATTTATACACTTATAAACTCTAAACTCATAAACTCTGAGTGTGTGTGTGTGTGTGTGTGTGTGTATCTATCTATCTACCGCTCTAAATACCATAGCAACCACCCAGAACACCCTAGCAACCACCTAGCAACCACCCAGAACACCCTAGCAACCACCCAAAAGACCCTAGCAACCACCCAAAATATCCTAGCAACCACCCAGAACACCCTAGCAACCACCTAGCAACCACCCAAAAGACCCTAGCAACCACCCAAAAGACCCTAGCAACCACCCAAAATACCCTAGCAACACCATAGCAACCACACAAAACATCCTAGTAACCACCCATAACACCCTAGCAACCGCCTAGCAACCACCCAGAACACCCTAGCAACCACCCAAAACACCCTAGCAACCACCCAAAATACCCTAGCAACACCATAGCAACCACACAAAACATCCTAGTAACCACCCATAACACCCTAGCAACCGCCTAGCAACCACCCAGAACACCCTAGCAACCACCGAAAAGACCCTAGCAACCACCCAAAAGACCCTAGCAACCGCCTAGCAACCACCCAGAATACCCTAGCAACCACCCAAAACACCCTAGCAACCACCCAAAACACCCTAGCAACCGCCTAGCAACCACCCAGAATACCCTAGCAACCACCCAAAACACCCTAGCAACCACCCAGAACACCAAAGCAACCGCCTAGCAACCACCCAAAAGACCCTAGCAACCGCCTAGCAACCACCCAGAATACCCTAGCAACCACCCAAAACACCCTAGCAACCACCCAAAAGACCCTAGCAACCGCCTAGCAACCACCCAAAACACCCTAGCAACCGCCTAGCAACCACCCAAAAGACCCTAGCAACCACCCAGAACACCCTAGCAACCACCTTGCAACCACCCACAAGACCCTAGCAACCACCCAAAAGACCCTAGCAACCACCCAAAAGACCCTAGCAACCACCCAAAATATCCTAGCAACCACCCAGAATACCCTAGCAACCACCCAAAACACCCTAGCAACCACCCAGAACACCCTAACAACCACCTAGCAACCACCCAAAAGACCCTAGCAACCACCTAGCAACCACCCAAAAGACCCTAGCAACCACCCAAAACACCCTAGCAACCACCCAGAACACCCTAGCAACCACCCAAAAGACCCTAGCAACCACCCAAAACACCCTAGCAACCACCCAGAATACCCTAGCAACCACCCAAAACACCCTAGCAACCACCCAGAACACACTAACAACCGCCTAGCAACCACCCAAAAGACCCTAGCAACCACCTAGCAACCACCCAAAACACCCTAGCAACCACCCAAAACACCCTAGCAACCACCCAGAACACCCTAGCAACCGCCTAGCAACCACCCAAAAGACCCTAGCAACCACCCAGGACACCCTAGCAACCGCCTAGCAACCACCCAGAAGACCCTAGCAACCACCCAAACATCCTAGCAACCGCCTAGCAACCACCCAGAATACCCTAGCAACCACCCAAAAAACCCTAGCAACCACCCAGAACACCCTAGCAACCGCCTAGCAACCACCCAAAAGACCCTAGCAACCACCTAGCAACCACCCAAAAGACCCTAGCAACCACCCAGGACACCCTAGCAACCACCTAGCAACCACCCAAAAGACCCTAGCAACCACCCAGGACACCCTAGCAACCACCTAGCAACCACCCAGAACACCCTAGCAACCTCCCAAAATACCCTAGGAACACCATAGCAACCACCCATAAAATCCTAGCAACCGCCTAGCAAAAAACGTTCTGGTCCAAACTTTCTCAAGCCAACTTAAAGTTTGTCTCGACGAACTTTCGCATCTAGTTAAATATTATTGCACATTTTATAAGTTTATTTTCTTCATGAATGCATGGCTTTTATAAAATTAAAATAAAAAATAAAAAATTAAAAAATTTGAGCACTCGTTTGTGCACAGGTTGTTTCGTATTTAATTATTCTTGTAATTGTCAATATTGTCCCCCCCCCCCCCCCCCCCATTTTGCATTTTGAAATGCAAAAAACTTTTAAACATTTTGTCATGTAGCCTGATGCATTTATAGTGAGGTGTCTCAACAACAATAATTAAAAATGTTTAGGACAAGGTTTTATAAAATACATTGCGTTGATATTTCGTGCCATCCAAAAAGTTTTGTCCACTGTGTGATCTTTCCAAGTCTCCATAGCAACCAAACGACAAACATGGCCAACCACAGCGAGAGCCGCTCCAAACGAGTCTTTTTCAACAACATCGACTCATACTCATCCAAATATATCGCGCAGGTAAAAGAGTCATTAGGTACATAAATTACATGAATATAATAAGCGCTGTGGCTTAATGTTGCTTTGTTTAGTTCTTGTCGTCGTGTGTCGTCGGAGAGTCTCTCGCTAATGAAGAGGAGGAAGACAAACAAGAACAGGCTTCAGAAGGCGCACGATTTCAGATAGTCGGAACAGTTGCAAATAAAGGTGCAAAAAAACAACGTTTTGCTCTGGAGGAATATTGGGTTAGTTAAGTTTATCATCTGTCATTTCTTTTGTGGTATTGTAGATGGCATTTTAAAAAAAAGTGAGATTCACGCACACAATACACTTCTATGAACCGCACATTTTAAAATTCTGAATTAAAATTAATTTAGTTATTTTTTCGGAATCAAAAAATAAAAACATTTGTAGGTGATATATCATGATATATTGTATACAATAGTGCCTATGAAAAAAAAATCATTAATATAATGTAATTCTTTAAATAATTAAATTCTTTAGTTTTTATTATTTCTTAGAAAATATGAAATAAACAGTGAAGCAGTTTTTTTTTAATAAATATAAAATAAAAGTAAAGTATTTCTGTCCACCAAATTAAAGTCATGTGCTGCAAACAACATGCAGAAAAAGGTGTGTCTCAATCAGCTTTCTAGTTCAGTAGTCATAGGCCGGGAGCCAGGTCCACTCCTCAGGAATCAGGATGTTTTTTGCTACCCTTTTTTCACTATTATTTCCTATTATCTTATACCTTGGGCCATCACAAGTTGATAACCACCACCCCCAACTCTGCCCCGTTTGGTCTCAGGGGCCAAAAAAACACCCTTTTTGGGAAAAGCTTTTGGCGGAATGATGTAATTGTGAATATTAAGATACTGCAGCTACATAAATGGCCATATAAACCTAAAATTTTGCATGGTGTATCCTGACACATAGGGGAAACTAGCAGAAAAGATTCTGTGGATTGCTGTCTTTTTGCTTTCAAATATCACCCTCAACATACCCCAAAAGAAAAAAAAATGTCTGTCCGCCTGACAAATTGTCATCAAAAGGGATCATTTTCAAGCATTTTATTATATATATATATATATCACTGCCTCAAATGTACATGAAAAACTTCCCAAGTTTATAAGCTTCAATTTAAGTCCAAGATGACCTTTCTATCTAGAGGCTTATAGCTGGTATAACCAAAGTTCTCCACTCTACTTCAAATTGGAGAAAACAGAACTTTCAAGCATTACCATTCCATATTGGATTAAGCATATTTTTTGCATATGAACAATGTCTTAAACAAGAGTTGAGACTTGACTTATGTTCTGCTATACTATATGAAGTGAATTGCATGAAAAGTGAGTAATGTTATGCCCCTAGGTCAGGGCTATTCAATTAGCTTAATTTGAGGGCCGGATTATTAAATCAGAATGTTGAGGAGGGCCGGTGGGTTTAGTTTATTTATTGAAACATTATTTATTACTTATTGAAACATAACAGTATCAATAAATAAGCTAAAGTAAACCTAAAAAAGTATTGTATTTACTTGGAAATGTGGTACCCAACAGTATGCAGCAGGGATGGAAATTAGCACCCGCCACCAGCCAAATGCGGGTGATTTTGTGTTGTGGCGGGTAAATTCGCTTCACCTACCGGCCACCGTGGCGGGTAAATAAAAATATACTGTTTCACACAGACGGCGGACACTTTTAGAGGACATAAGTGTACGCTGAAATAAAGTCTTTCACCTCAGAAAAACGGACTTTCTTGTCCTGTCACGTCAGCCGTTATCCTGTTCTCATAGCGAACACTCTTCAAATGCACGCGCAAATGCGGCGGCGCGCGCTGTGTATCGCCTCACTGTATATAAAGTGCAAAATAAACTACGAGCATGCAACGCCGTTACGTTGTAAATTACACAAAATAAAAGTAATGCAGGGATGATTTTCATACTATTCATCAGGAGCAGTTTCCATGGTTCATTAACAGTTATTGTTAATATTGTGTATTCACCATGGTAACTGTCGTTTCCATATTAACCCCAAAATGCCACTTTATTTTTCTTTGTGTTATTTTTTATATTTTTAAATGACTCTAGTGGCTCATACCAACATTGTATTAACAAAAACTAGTTTGGAACTGCTATTTAATAGCTTTAGCATAGGCCTAATGTTTATTTATTAGTACTAGTCTTTACTATTAGTCATATTCTTACAATTTATGTTAAGTAAAGGGGGACAGTACTTGTGTGTGTGGAAATAGCCGGTTTCAATAAAACTACTTGTGACATGTCATATTTGGCTTTGACTTTGACTGAACATTTGCTCTCACTTTGCAGAAAAAATATCGGGATATCGTATATCGATATTCAGCCTATCGGGATATGACTTTTGGTCCATATCGCCCAGCCCTAGTTTCATTGTTGGGACTAAAAACCTAAAACTGGAAGCCATAAAAGACCACGAATCATTCAAATGCCACATCCAGGTAAAAAAGAGAAATATATATATAAGAGAGAAAGAGAAAATGTCAGTATTTCATTGAGACTTGAGATTAAATAAACTGCTTAAGTATTGTAGATCTTGTAGTATTAATTTTCACATGCAGTTACACATTGTCGGTTAAAAACAAGAAAGTGGCTGGTAAAAACATTGAGTGGCTGGTAGATTTTGAAATCCACCAGCCACAGTGGCCGGTGGACAAAAAAGTTAATTTCCATCCCTGGTATGCAGATTTATGAGTCTTTAATAAATAACTTATTTACAGCTATGTACAAAAATATGAATTATACAAGATCATAGCTATTGGTAAGAATTATTTTATTTATTATTATTATAGGCTTAAATGAAAATATTCTGACAGTGAGACTTGATAACCACAGGTAAAACCGTGCATGGCTACTCACTCACTACAACTGTATAACAAAATGCCTAAACACAGGTAAAAACTATACACAAAATTAATTGTATATTCCTCTACCCACCTAATTAATCTACTGCAATATAAACTAGATGTGAAAGTTTCTTCGAGACAAACTTTAAGTTGGCTTGAGAAAGTTTGGAGCAGAACGTTTTTTGCTAGGCGGTTGCTAGGATGTTATGGGTGGTTGCTAGGGTATTTTGGGCGGTTGCTAGGGTTTTCTGGGTGGTTGCTAGGTGGTTGCTAGGGTGTCCTGGGTGGTTGCTAGGGTCTTTTGGGTGGTTGCTAGGGTATTTTGGGTGGTTGCTAGGGTGTTCTAGGTGGTTGCTAGGGTATTCTGGGTGGTTGCTAGGCTGTTTTGGGTGGTTGCTAGGGTCTTTTGGGTGGTTGCTAGGGTATTTTGGGTGGTTGCTAGGGTGTTCTAGGTGGTTGCTAGGTGGTTGCTAGGGTCTTTTGGGTGGTTGCTAGTGTCTTTTGGGTGGTTGCTAGGGTGTTCTGGGTGGTTGCTATGGTGTTGCTAGGCGGTTGCTAGGGTATCCTGGGTGGTTGCTAGGCGGTTGCTAGGGTGTTCTGGGTGGTTGCTATGGTGTTGCTAGGGTGTTTGCTATGGTGTTGCTAAGGTATTATGGGTGGTTTCTAGGCGGTTGCTAGAGTGTTCTAGGTGGTTGCTATGGTGTTGCTAGGTGGTTGCTAAGGTATTCAGGGCGGTTGATATGGTGTTACTAGGTGGTTGGTAGTTGTCACAGATGGTTACTATGGAGTTTTTATAGAGTTCTTAGCATGATCTTGGCATGATTTAACACTTCACTAATCGCTATTAGCATGTAGCTATTCACTGCTAGCATGTGTAGCATGTTGGAAGTGCTGTTTGCTAGCATGAGTCAAAAGAGCCAAACCTCATCTCTATACGATGTTCTGATACAGAGATATAGGTCTTGCAAAACAGTTGCTAGGGTACTCAAGTTTGGTTGCTATGGAGTTGCTTGGGAGCTGGGAGCTTTAAACTTAAGAAGTTTAAAGTGGTTTTAAGTTTAAAGTAGTTTAAAGTAGTTGAAGTTTACTCAGAGTTTATGAATTTAGAGTTTATAAGTGTATAAATTTGAGTTTATAAGTGTATGAGTTTTTGAGTTAGAGTTTATAAGTTTAAATGAGTTTAAGAGTTCAGAGTTTATTAATTTATGAGTTTAAGAGTTCATAAGTCTATGAATTCATGAGTTAAGTTAATTAGTTTATAAGTGTATGAGTTTAGAGTTTATAAGTTTAAATGAAGTAAATTTAGTAGTTTGAAGTTTAAATTGGTTTAAAGTTTAAATTAGTTTAAAGTTTAAAGTAGTTTGAAGTAGATAGATGAGTTTATTAGTTTAAATGAGTCTCAATGGCTCATATAGAATATAGAACGGCAGTTTGGTTTAGTCAAGGTTGCTATGGTGTTACTAGGTGGTTGGTAGTGGTCACAGATGGTTACTATGGAGACAAACTTTAAGTTTCACACATGCACGCACTCTCTCCCTCTCTCTCTCTCTCTCTCTGACACGCACACACACACAGTACAGAGTTCATGAGTTTTGAGTTTACAAGTGTATAAAT
The DNA here is from genome assembly GCA_021554675.1 of Leuciscus idus. Taxonomy (NCBI): domain Eukaryota; kingdom Metazoa; phylum Chordata; class Actinopteri; order Cypriniformes; family Leuciscidae; genus Leuciscus; species Leuciscus idus. The sequence continues at coordinate 20,153,829 of CM038638.1, read as the reverse complement.
TGATGAGTTTATAAGTGTACGAGTTCAGAGTTAATACGTTTAAATGAGTTAAAGAGTTCAGAGTTAATAAGTTTAAATGAGTCTAAGAGTTTATTAATTTAGGAGTTTATGTGTTCATAAGTGTATGAATGCATGAGTTTATAAGTTAATTAGTTTATAAGTGTATGAGTTTGGAGTTTATAAGTTTAAATGAGTTTAGAGTTCAGAGTTTATTCATTTATGAGTTTAAGAGTTCATAAGTCTATGAATTCATGAGTTTATTAGTTAATTAGTTATTCAATTTAAGTTAATTAGTTTATAAGTGGAAATGAGTTTAAGAGTTCAGAGTTAATAAGTTTAAATGAGTCTAAGAGTTTATTAATTTAGGAGTTTATGTGTTCATAAGTGTATGAATGCATGAGTTTATAAGTTAATTAGTTTATAAGTGGATGAGTTTAGAGTTTATAAGTTCAAATGAGTTTAGAGTTCAGAGTTTATTCATTTATGAGTTTAAGAGTTCATAAGTCTATGAATTCATGAGTTTATTAGTTAATTAGTTATTCAATTTAAGTTAATTAGTTTATAAGTGGAAATGAGAGTTCAGAGTTAATAAGTTTAAATGAGTCTAAGAGTTTATTAATTTAGGAGTTTATGTGTTCATAAGTGTATGAATGCATGAGTTTATAAGTTAATTAGTTTATAAGTGGATGAGTTTAGAGTTTATAAGTTTAAATGAGTTTAGAGTTCAGAGTTTATTCATTTATGAGTTTAAGAGTTCATAAGTCTATGAATTCATGAGTTTATTAGTTAATTAGTTATTCAATTTAAGTTAATTAGTTTATAAGTGGAAATGAGTTTAAGAGTTCAGAGTTAATAAGTTTAAATGAGTCTAAGAGTTTATTAATTTAGGAGTTTATGTGTTCATAAGTGTATGAATGCATGAGTTTATAAGTTAATTAGTTTATAAGTGGATGAGTTTAGAGTTTATAAGTTCAAATGAGTTTAGAGTTCAGAGTTTATTCATTTATGAGTTTAAAGCCTGGAACACACCAAGCCGACGGTCGGCCGTCGGGCAGTTTCCGTGCGTCGGCCGACTAAATCTTCTCAGTGTGTTCCGCACCGTCGGCTGAAATTGGTCCTCGTCGGCTTTGTAACGGCCGATTCGACATGTTGAATCGGCGTCGGGCCGTCGGTGAAAGAGGGAACTCTGATTGGCTGTTCAGCTTAGTGACCGAGTCAGTGCACGAGAATAATAGCAAAATAGCGAGCAAAGTCAAAACGGTACAGATAGAAGGCTGTTCTAATGATATGTCATCTTATCTGAGTGTTCCTTGGCGAATATTTCAATATTAACACGAGAGGAGTGGAATAAAGACAGTGTTTAGCAGGATTGATATTCAAAACGGTAAACACGCACTGCTTTGTTTACGGTTTGTGTAACTGCAGCCGGCAGCGCCGGTTTCCCTTTTTGAATGACGAATATAGACGAATATATCTGCAGAAATAGACAGCTGTCTCATTTACACGCAGGCGCATAACGCGCATTCTAGCTGACAGTCGGCTGTAGTTCTCTCGGTGTGTTCAAGTGCAGCTTTTTACCCCGACGCGAGGCGACAACACAGTCGGCTTTCATCAGCGCTAGTTCGTCTGCGTCGGCTTGGTGTGTTCCAGGCTTAAGAGTTCATAAGTCTATGAATTCATGAGTTTATTAGTTAATTAGTTAATTAGTTATTCAATTTAAGTTAATTAGTTTATAAGTGGATGAGTTTAGAGTTCATGAGTTTAAATCAGTCTCATTGGCTCATATACATAGAATGGCAGTTTGAATTAGTCTTCAAGGTGTTTAGATTTGAATTTTTGTCGGTTTGGTGAGTTTGAATGTAGATTTGAATTTTTTAGAACTCCCCAATGTAAGTCAATGGGAGTTTTTCCGAGTTTTGATCGTCATTTTTAGGAAAACCGTAAGTCCGATCAGTCTGAAAAGGGAAAGCAACTAACTTCAGAACAGTTTGAAGGTCTGAGCCGAGTTTGGAGTATGTAGAGTTAAAGCTCTAGGAGGAGTTTGAGTCAACAGTTTTTCACAGAAGAATAATAATAATAAGTTTAAGTACAATATCAGTAAGTTGGCTTTCTCAAGCCAACTTAATGACTATAAGATAGTATTCAGTATAAATATTCCACATTTCTGCCCAAATCATAGTAAATTACTACAGTACATTCATGGTAAATGTTTGTAAAGGTGGTGATTAGGGGATTTAAAGTCTTCTAACTTCGTTCATGGCACAGTATTTCTGCTGTTCACCTCATCAGTCGTGTTGGGAATGTTGAGGCTGCTTCATCTGATTTAAAACTAGTTAAATCATCGAGTGATTTGTGGTCTGTAACAGAGGTGTGTCGAATTGAACAACTTCTCACTGGATGTTGCAATGCTGTTTAATAACAGTGTCTAGAACCGGGAGTAAATGCAACTCCTTTAAGCTTGCGTTCCGTTATCCACTGGGCGGTGCTGCATAGTTCAAAGTAAACTAAACTGCGAGTTGAACTGAAACTAAACTGAAAACAGCGCTATTTGTTCTATATTTGTTATTACTGACCGAGAAACAGCTTCAGATGATTCAGTGACAGAGCGGTCCAAACGAATCTGAATCGTTTCAGACCATTATGCAAGCGCATTTGGCCAATTCATGGAAAGGAAATAATTGAACCAAAGATCGAACAAAAGATTCGCACCATTCACAAATGATTGGTATCGCTGGTTCAGTCGACAGAAATACGGGACACACATAATAACTGCTGAAATATTCGGGCTGAAAACGTTTCTCAGGTTAGTCGGACTATCATGGTACGCACAGTGCGTATAGACGTACAGCTGCACGCGCCACTACGGCCACTCGCATATCTAACCAAATGTAGCCACACCACCAGGAAAAGAGGCGGAGGGAGGTTGAGGTGCCTTTGGGCCAGATGGAGATGATTGAATTGAATAGTCCTGCCCTAGGTGGACTGGGGTGAGGGTGCAACATAGGGTACATTCACACAAAATCAATTAACCAAATGTGAGATTTATTAAAGTCCACAAAGTCCTCGCAACACAAGGAATACAGATCACCCTAGTGTGCAGTCTGTTATCAAAAAGCCAACCTTCAATAGAGTAAACGTTAGTAACCTTCTGTACAGGTAAACATTCTTTACAGCCAAATGGCGAAACGTCTCGGTTACATATGGTAACCCTGGTTCCCTGAGGGAGGGAATGGAGATGTACGTCGTGACCGACTGATAGGAATCTCGCTAGAGAGGCCAATCTACTTCGAGTAAAACTAAAACGAGCCAATATACATTGGCATGCAGTCATTTGCATCAGCTGTTAAGCCTCGCAGCGCAGGTATATAATGAGCAGAAGGTGCGAGGTGAGCTCCTTTTTTGCTGAGGAGCCAAGCCTGGTAAGCTGGCCACCCCAGCGGGCAGCAGCAGATGTGACGATGGGATGTGCGTCTCCGTTCCCTCCCTCAGGGAACGAGGGTTACCATATGTAACCGAGACATTCCCTTATCGGTCAGTCACTCTCGACGTATGTCGAGATATCGAGATATCGAACATCTTCGGGGGTCAGAGCGAGATGTACTGCTAGCAACTCGAGGCAGTTGATGTGCCAATGCAGTTGAGGGCCCGTCCACACCCCTGACACTGCATGCCCGTTGTACGTGGCACCCCAGCCGGTGGCAGAGTGAACACCACAGCATGCCTGGACACCTGTTCCAAGGGGACTTCTGCCCGCAGGAACGAGGGGTCTGACCACGGGCTGAAGGTCTGGCACATGCCGGTGTGATTGTCACCAGGTTAGTGCCGTGATGCCACGCCCATCTCGGGACTCGGCCATGCAGCCAGTGCTGAAGCGGTCTCATATGGAGCAGCCCGAGCGGATTTACCGCTGCTGCCATATGCCCCAGGAGCCTCTGAAAGAATTTCAGTGGGACCGCCGTCCTACCTTTGAAGGTGTTCAAGCAGTTCAGCACCGACTGAGCGCGTTGCTCTATGAGGCGCGCTGTCTGTGCGACCGAATCCAACTCCATACCGAGAAATAAGATCCTCTGCGTGGGGGCGAGTTTGCTCTTCTCCCAGTTGACCGGAAGACCCAACTGGCTGAGGTGCCTGAGCACGAGTTCCCTGTGTTCGCATAACTGATCTCGAGAGTGTGCTAATATGAGCCAGTCGTCGAAATAGTTGAGGATGCGCATGCCCTGTTCTCTCATGGGAACAAGGGCCCCCTCCGTGACTTTTGTGAAGACACGGGGAGACAGGAACAGCCCGAAGGGCAGGACCTTGTTGTGATGTGCTCGACCCTCGAACGCAAAGCGCAGAAATGGCCTGTCTCGAAACCAATCTTGGGGACGGATGCATTCGAAAATGCGTTTCTGCATGAAGTAGGGACTGTAGTGCCCTGACCTCATATCGGCTGGAGGGACCGGCTCTATCGCGTCCTTCGCCAGTAGGACTGCGATCTCCGTTCGCAAGACATGGGCATCGGCTGCTCTCACTGTAGTGGAGGAAGAGGAGGAAAATGATGGTTGAGAGTTTATATTCTACACTAATACAATACACTAACATGACCAGTAGTCGAAGTACAGCATGGATAAGCAGCAAAAAGATATAAGAACCAAAAAATGTTTTCTATTTTATGTTTGAGCTGTATTTTAGTTTCGCCATTTGGCTGTAAAGAATGTTTACCTGTACAGAAGGTTACTAACGTTTACTCTATTGAAGGTTGGCTTTTTGATAACAGACTGCACACTAGAGTCATCTTTATTCCTTGTGTTGCGAGGACTTTGTGGACTTATGGAACCCTTATGGAATGGTAATGCTTGAAAGTTCTGTTTTCTCCGATTTGAGGTAGAGTGGAGAACTTTGGTTATACCAGCTATAATCCTCTAGATAGAAAGGTCATCTTGGACTTAAATTGAAGCTTATAAACTTGGGAAGTTTTTCATGTACATTTGAGGCAGTGATATATATATATATAATAAAATGCTTGAAAATGATCACTTTTGATGACAATTTGTCAGGCGGACAGACATTTGTTGTTGAGGGTGATATTTGACAGCAAAAAGGCAGCAATCCCCAGAATCTTTTTCTGCTAGTTTCCCCTATGTGTCAGGATACCCCATGAAAAATTGTAGGGTTATATGGCCATTTATGTAGCTGCAGTAACTTAATATTCACAATTACATCATTCCGCCAAAAGCTTTTCCCAAAAAGGGTGTTTTTTGGCCCCTGAGACCAAATGGTCAACTTGTGATGACCCAAGGTATAAGATGATAGGAAATAATAGTGAAAAAAGGGTAGCAAAAAACATCCTGAGGAGTGGACCTGGCTCCCGGCCTATCAGGGCACTGATCAGGGAATCTGCCATTTTAAGGGCTGTCTCAATCACAAATTCCACTGCACTGAAACTTTGCTCCCTAAAAAGTCCAAGATAAGTAAATTCTGAAGCACAAATATACAGGTCCTTCTCAATAAATTAGCATATTGTGATAAAGTTCATTATTTTCCCTAATGTAATGATAAAAATTAAACTTTCATATATTTTAGATTCATTGCACACCAACTGAAATATTTCAGGTCTTTTATTGTTTTAATACTGATGATTTTGGCATACAGCTCATGAAAACCCAAAATTCCTGTCTCAATAAATTAGCATATTTCGTCCGACCAATAAAAGAAAAGTGTTTTTAATACAAAAAAAGTCAACCTTCAAATAATTATGTTCAGTTATGCACTCAATACTTGGTCGGGAATCCTTTTTGCAGAAATGACTGCTTCAATGCGGCGTGGCATGGCCGTAATCAGCCTGTGGCACTGCTGAGGTGTTATGGAGGCCCAGGATGCTTCGATAGCGGCCTTAAGCTCATCCAGAGTGTTGGGTCTTGCGTCTCTCAACTTTCTCTTCACAATATCCCACAGATTCTCTATGGGGTTCAGGTCAGAAGAGTTGGCAGGCCAATTGAGCACAGTAATTCCATGGTCAGTAAACCATTTACCAGTGGTTTTGGCACTGTGAGCAGGTGCCAGGTCATGCTGAAGAATGAAATCTTCATCTCCATAAAGCTTTTCAGCAGATGGAAGCATGGAGTGCTCCAAAATCTCCTGATAGCTAGCTGCATTGACCCTGCCCTTGATAAAACACAGTGGACCAACACCAGCAGCTGACATGGCACCCCAGACCATCACTGACTGTGGGTACTTGACACTGGACTTCAGGCATTTTGGCATTTCCTTCTGCCCAGTCTTCCTCCAGACTCTGGCACCTTGATTTCCGAATGACATGCAAAATTTGAGCAACCACTGAGCAACAGTCCAGTGCTGCTTCTCTGTAGCCCAGATCAGGCGCTTCTGCCGCTGTTTCTGGTTCAAAAGTGGCTTGACCTTGGGAATGCGGCACCTGTAGCCCATTTCCTGCACACGCCTGTGCACGGTGGCTCTGGATGTTTCTACTCCAGACTCAGTCCACTGCTTCCGCAGGTCCCCCAAGGTCTGGAATCGGTCCTTCTCCACAATCTTCCTCAGGGTCAGGTCACCTCTTCTCGTTGTGCAGCGTTTTTTGCCACACTTTTTCCTTCCCACAGACTTCCCACTGAGGTGCCTTGATACAGCACTCTGGGAACAGCCTATTCGTTCAGAAATTTCTTTCTGTGTCTTACCCTCTTGCTTGAGGGTGTCAATGATGGCATTCTGGTCAGCAGTCTTACCCATGATTGCGGTTTTGAGATATGAACCAGGCTGGGAGTTTTTAAAAGCCTCAGGAATCTTTTGCAGGTGTTTAGATCTTTTGTTTCAGATGATTAGGTTAATAGCTCGTTTAGAGAACCTTTTCATGATATGCTAATTTATTGAGACAGGAATTTTGGGTTTTCATGAGCTGTATGCCAAAATCATCAGTATTAAAACAATAAAAGACCTGAAATATTTCAGTTGGTGTGCAATGAATCTAAAATATATGAAAGTTTAATTTTTATCATTACATTAGGGAAAATAATGAACTTTATCACAATATGCTAATTTATTGAGAAGGACCTGTATTGCACAAGCCAGCTCAATACACATCATGACACTACAAGACAGATGTATTGAAAAAAACGTTATATTACACAAACATTGATAGACAGGTAGTGAAAAATCTAGCTCCCATTATAGATAATTTACAGTTGAAATGTTGAAGGGAAATGTAACAATCAAATTATTTATCTTAATGTACTTTAAATAGCATAACAAAAAAAGTCAAAAAGCATCAGTTCTGCTGTTATTCATAAAAATCAGTAGCAATGCTGGCTGTACAACACAGATGTTTTCATGTCGCCAGAAATGGAGTGTCCCAATGTGTTGTGAGCAAGGGACCTTATTGTTATGTTTTAAGCAGGGATGAGGAGAGGTGAGAATCCAGGTGCAGAAACAATTCAAAGAACACAAATCAAGAAAATCCAAAACAAAGACAGGAACATAATCCAAACAGGGGAATCAGAGACATAATCTAGACAGAAGAAACCAGGAACACAAAAACTTACAATGAAAAACAACCAACAAAAGATAATTGAAACACAGGGTTATAAATACACAGGGAACACAAGGGCTAATGATTAACAGGTGTAGATAAGTTCCTATGGAAAACTACGGAGACAATCAAGGCAACAAGGCAAACCGGAACTAAACACGGGAAAAGAATTTAGGGACAATGGGCACAGAAAATTATTTCAGAATAAGAGTCCATATGAAAACATTGATGACCACAGACCCAGGGCACATGTTACAGAGCCCCCCCTCAAAGGAGCAGCTTCCAGATGCTCCAAAAACATAACAATAAGTCCTGGAGGGGGGTGGAGCAGAGGCAGATCAAGGGGCAGGATGTCGGGCCGGGCCTGTGTAGCAGAAGTGAAGCTAGTGACCAAGGTGGAGCCGGCAGAGCAGGTGGCCTGGGTTGAGCTGGCAGAGCAGGGGATCATGGTGTAGCAGGCAGAGTGAACAGGGCGGAGCTGGCAGAGCTGGTGGCCACCAAGGCGGAGCTGACAAGACTGAAGATCCCCAAGGTGGAGCAGACGGAAAGGCAGATGAATAAGACGTTCTCCGTGACCGTGTCTGAACAGACAGAGTTTAGGAATGACCTCTGTAGTCTTGTCAGGGCAGACAGGGAGTTTAAGAATGCCGTCTGTGGTCATGTCAGAGAAGAAAAGTAGTTCAGGGACGACCTCCGTAGTCTTGTCAAAGAAGACAAGGAGTTTAGGGATGACTTCTGTGGTCTTGTCAGGCCAGACAGGGAGTTTAAGGATGGCGTCTGTGGTCGTGTCAGAGAAGAAAAGGAGTTCAGGCGACGACCTCCGTAGTCTTGTCAAAGAAGACAAGGAGTTTAGGGATGACCTCCGTGGTAATGTCAGGGCAGGCAGATAGTTCAAGGACGGCCTCCTTGGCCGTATCAGAACAGGCAGAAGGTTCAGGAGCAGTTGCTGCCGCCTCGGGAGAAGCTGTAGACGAGTGCGACCCGAACACAAAAAACTGCGACTGCCATTACAGGAAGCGCAGCCGTTTCTGGTAGGACCTCTGGGACCACCATACTTGGAAGCGTTGGGACCACCAGACTATGATATGCTGGGACCTCCGAACTTGGATGCGCTGGAACCACCGGGATGCCGGCCCCTCGCACCGATATCAGTGATGGTTCCGCCTCACTGGACGCCAGTCTTGAACACCTTGGAACAGCCTTTGCTGCTTTGGGTTTGGCGGCCATGACGGCTGAGCCACTCAATGGCAGTGCCAGATCGATATACAATTCCAGAGTCCAGTTCCAGAGTCCGTGCAGTGGCATGACTGAACTGAGCAGCTCAGGTAGCATGAAAATAATCCAAATGGGAACGAGAGACAAGGGGAACCAGGAACGCAACAGCTTACAAAGAGGGGCATGCAAGAACAATGACTGAAAAAAGACAACTGAAACGGGTACAAATACACAGGGAACACAAGGGCTAATGATGAACAATTGTAGATGATAAGTATGAAAACTAAAAAGGGAAACTACGAAGACAAACAAGGCAAACAGGAACTAAACACATAAAGAGAACATAGGTGGACACAGTGGGCACAGAAAATAACTTCAAAATAAGAGTTCATATGACAACATCGATGAGCACAGGCCCAGGACACGTTACCCTTATAGTGCCCGAATTCATGTACACGATATACTGATTCACGAGCTTGGGAACTGATTGAGACGAACCCAATGAAAACAAAACAAGAAATTAAATAATAGATAACCCCTGTGTGTCAAGGTCAATACATTTCATAAAATATCAGACCTTTTATGAGGAGGCAACACTTTTGTCCTTGACCCTTGTAACAAGTCTCAGATGTGTCTTAAAACTTTGCAAGCTGGGAACCTAGAGCAATTTTGAGCATCTTGTTTCATCATATTTCAGTCTGTGAGTCGAGAGGAGCTCCTGCAGTATCTGATGCAGTGTGATGTTATTGTGTATAATATCACTGAACACACTGATCTCATAGATGAGGCAACATGGGCCATTTCAGGTAACAATTCCTCAGATTTCCAGATTATTTATCTAGGCTGCATCTCAAAACATGGTGAGGCACGTTCAGATGACCAAAATTCTGTCTTATTATGCAGCTCACTAGGTTTTAGGAGACAGCCTTAACGCCATTTAATTTATTTTCTGTTTATTTCTTTATTCATACCAATCTATAAAACTGTATATTAAATCTATGTTTCCTGTAGCCCTGCACTCTGAAATTGAACATTTTGGGTCTTCAAAAATATTTATCCTGCTGTCAACAGTCATGACATGGGCAATGACCAAACCAGCTGATCCTGTGAGTGTTGCTTTTAAATATTTACAGTGAGGTCCAAATTTGTATTGAAACATTTTTCCACCATGGAATAAAAAATAAAGAAGGTAATTGTAACTTTTTATCACACAGTTATGACCTTTTTTTAATCGCAGTTGCGAGTTACAAAGTCTGAATCGCAGTTCATACTTTTTTCTCAGAATTATGAGACAAATTCACAATTGCGAATTATGAAGTCAGAGTTGTGAGATATAAACGTGCAATTGCGAATTACAAAGTCAGAATTGTGAGTTTATATCTCGCAGTTCTGACTTATTTTTCCCAAATTTGTGACATAACTCACAAAGTCCAAATTGTGAGCCGACAATTGCAAGTTTATATCTCACAATTTGCGGAGTAAAAACGTGCAATTGCGAGAAAAAAAAGTAAAAATTGTCAGTTTATATCTCGCACTTCAGACTTTTTTTTTCTGACGCAGAGTTGTGAGATATAAACTCGCAATCTGAATTGTGAGCTGACAATTGTGATTTTATGTCACAATAAAAAAAAAAAAATTGAATTAGGGGGTTATAAAAGAATTGTGAGTTAATATCTCGCAATTCAAACTTTTTTTCTCAAAATGATGAGACATAAACTCACAATTGTGAATTATAAAGACAGAATTGCGAGATATAAACTTGCAATTCTGAGAAAAAAAGTAAAGATTGTGCGATGTAAACACCAATTGCGAGGAAAAGGCCAGAATTCCAGTCACAATTATCTTTTTATTTATTTATTCTGTGGCAGAAACCTTCCATAAATTTGACTGCACATCGAAAATCCTTGTTTTTACCTTCTTTTTTTGTGTGACAATTGTTAAAAAAGTTAGAAATAAATATATATATATATATATATATATATATTTTTTTTTTTACAAATTACACATTTCACTTTTCACTTTGTTTTTCATTATGCTTATATTATCAGTTAGAATGTTCTGTACCAGTGACCATAAACAGACCCGACATAATTCATTTTGCTACTTTTTCTGATTTTATCTTAAGGATGATCCTGACATTCCCTTGACTGAAGACGACTACAAAAGAAGAAGACCACATCCAAACTTTAAAGAACACACAAGCACAGAGAAACATGTGCTTAAACTGGGGAAGACTGTAATGATCCATCCAGAATCCAGCCTAATACATTTCAAATCATTTGTGATATGAAACAATCTTAATACCATAACATATGAAACAAACTTCCCGTATTTTTCTTTCAGAAAAAGTCAAAGCTGTCTACTTATGTTGTAACATCAGGGCTGCAGTATGGAATGGGCGAGAGCATGTTTCACTTCTTCTTTAAAGTACTGAAATGACAAAAGTATAAGAGCAAAATTATTTTTCAATATGAATTCATAATCACATTTTGTTGCCTGACTTGTTCACTTTCTCCCAGACAGCTTGGCTCGGAGAGCTTAGCAGCATTCCTGTTTTTGGACCTGGGACAAACATCATTCCTGCCATTCACATCCACGACCTTGCAAGGTTTGAGAAACTGCAGTTGTGTCATTTTCCCGGGATGGTGATTTGTATTTTGTTTAACTTTTTTATTTTTATTCTCATCTGATATTTTTGTCATCATTTGTCATTTCAGAGTGGTTCAAAACATCATCGATCACAAACCAAAAACACACTACTTCCTCGCTGTGGATGATTCCAAGAACACTTTTGAAGACATTGTGAAAGTATTAAATCATTGCACACTTTGCTATATGATGTACTGATCAATATAATGCTCACACTTTAGTTTTGCAATAAAGTGCTGCAGGTATGACGTCAGAACCCGGAAGACTAATTTGCCACTGGTTCCTTTGAGATTTTCCTATGGGATTTTATTATGGGGGTTTTCGATTCATGTGTAAAATAAAGCCTGTGGAAAACATAACTTGACTATACTTTGATGTTTTGTTCTACAACGTAAATTACACACATCAAAACGTGAATTTTTAAAGCATTTCTGAAAACGTTTTTAATAAGTAACTAGACAAGACAGGTTGAGGTGTGAGTGTGTGCAGTGTACGTTGTAGAACAAAACGTCAAAGTATCATCAAGTTATGTTTACCAAAGGCTTTATTTTACACATGAATCGAAAAACCCATTATAAAATCCCATAGGAAAATCTCGAAGGAATCAGCAGTGTTTAGTCTTCCAGGTTCTGATGTCATCCCTACAATGTTCTATGAGAAAACACCACTAAAAATCATTAGTAAACACGCAGCTGTCTATTTCCTTAGGCCATTGCCTCTGCCCTGGGTTCTGGACAAATAGAAAAAGTCCCAAAGGAGGATGCCTGTGGCACAAAGGCAATTACGGTAGGCTGTTTTTGCTGAACACACATTTTTTGCCATGTCATAAAATAATATGTGAAGGTAATATATATAATTGTTGTGTATTTTAACAGGAAACCGACCTGCTTTACCTCAGTGTCAACCTTCAGGCTGAGTCTGTTTTCTTAAAGGACAGATTAAACCTCTGCTGGGATTATGACTCTGGAATAGTTGATAACATATTTCGTGTGGTGGAGGAATACAAACAGACAAGGCAACTGTTGGTAAGCTTTGATAACACTTGCTGATAGAGGCATGTGTAAGAATAAGAATCAGAAAAAAAACAAAAAAACTTTTGGCAATAATTTTTTTGTCGCTTTTTAATAATTTGAAGACATTTCTAAACAATATAGCTTAAGAAAATATGTTTACATGCTCCTATTTTGCTTTTCTTTTCCTTCAGCCAATAAAAATCTGTCTTCTTGGGCCCCCTGCTGTTGGCAAAAGCTCAGTTGCTGTAAAGTTGTGCAGATATTACAAACTTCATCATATTAATGTCAATGAAGCCATCAATGAGAAAGTCAAACAACTGGTGAGTGAGGACATAACAGCTTCTTTTTTTATTGATATTTTAACAATGTCTACAGTAATTAAGAACAATTGTTGTGTTGCATACAAACCATAGATCTAAAATAAATAAATAAAAATTAAAATAAATAAATAAGTAAATCAAATAGAATATATATATATATATATATATGAAAAGAAAAGAAAATTAAATAGACATATATATATATATATATATATATATATATATATATATATATATATATATATATATATATATATATATATATGTACAATATGTTAATTATAAACAGTGTTGGGGACTTTTAAAAATGATGTGTTACAATATTGTGTTGCTCCCAAAAAAGTAACTAATTGCATTACTTAGTTACTTTTTATGGAAATGAATTTGTTACATTACTTTTGCATTACTTTTGCTCAAATTGGCTGCACCTGCTTGTTTGGTTTATAATAACAAAAACTCCCAATACTTCTAATTTTGGCAAATGTATTGGCTCTTTGTGAATGAATACACCTTAGGCTGAAGGAAATGCTAATTCTCGCCTGCATAGTACTTTACTTGTGACTTGAAAAAAGTAATCTGATTAAATAACTCACATTACTTGTTATGCGTTACCCTAACACTGATTATAACAAAACACTATGGAGGAAAACGATAAGTTACAGACTTGACATCCAACATCCAATACATATAGTCAAATAAATATGGGTGTGTACATTTATTCTACAGTTGTCACAACATAACAGCTTCTATGGTTTAAAAAAATTGGTGTCAGTAAGATTTTTTTAAATTAATACTTTGATTCAGCAAATTATAATAAAATTGATCAAAAGTAACAGTAGACATTTACTGTGTTACAAATGATTTATATTCAAAGAACACTGATTTATTTATATATATATATATATATATATATTATAGTTCTCACTAACATATTAGGCAGCACAACTGTTTTCATTTGATAATGACTGATTTCTGATAGTAAGAAATTGTTATGAACTGCTCCGAGACACAACGTTGAGGATCCTAACACAGAAGTGTATTAAAGGGTTATCCAAACACGTATTACAAACAGGCAAATGGTCAAAAGCACAGGGCAAACAGAGGAATCCAAACAAGCAGAGATAATAATATAATGTATACTGAGTAATATGTTTTAAAAAGTATAAAGTAGAAGTATTTTCACTAACAGTCTCAAACTTTTTGGCCCCACTGTATATGAAGCTGTCTTTTGAATGTTCAGTGTGTGTTCTTCAGGAGGAACTGCTTGAGAGCAGTGAGAAGACACAGGAGAATGAGGAAACGCTCACTGGTGCTGAAGAGCAGCTTAACACTATAAAGAACAACATGCTTCAGAATGATGGTATGCAGTGAATGAAGCTTCGACATGATCCGATTTATGCATCTAGAAATATGATTGTAAGATTGTAACAGATCTGATATAGTGTTACTTGATGATGTTTTCTCACAGGCCAGTTGGATGAGCAGCATGTGATGCATATCATAAGGGAGAAGCTAAACTCAATGCCTTGCAGAAATCAAGGATTCGTTCTGGATGGATACCCAAAGACCTATACACAGGCTAAAGAGCTTTTCCATGGTCAGCTATCTTCCTTTTAAACCCCCCCCCCCCCCAAAAAAAAACTAAAATGGTCAAATAAAGTCTTCACCTTTAACTTCTAAAATGTTCCAGATGCAAACATGGAAGAAGAAGATACAAGATCTACAACACCTCAGTATAGCAAAGTGTTGATTCCAGGTTAGTTTCAGAACATACATATTTCACCACTTTTGCTGGTAATTTTTTTTAATTGCATGATGCAGCCTTCAAACCTCTTAGTAATATCAATGTTCATGTAATAAAAGAGTTGTGGCAATGATAAATCTGGAAATAATTATTAACATTGAGAGACTCTTCAGCTTCCACGTGCCATTTTTGTCCTATTGAATACCCTGTTTCACCCGGAAATACACTGTTCAAAAGTTTGAGTTCAGTAAGTTCAATTTTTTTTATATATAAATTAAAACTTTTATTCCACAATGACAAACTAAGTTGATCAAAAGTGACAAAACTTTTACATTGTTAGAAAAAAATTCTATTTCAAAGAAATATTGCACTTTCTGTTGAGCAAAGAATCCTGAAAAAAATTACAAAAATATTAAGCGGCAAATATTAATACTGTTTTGAACATAAATAATAAAACGAAATGTTACTTGAGCAGCAAATCAGCATATTAGAATGATTTCTGAAGGATCATGTGACACAAAAAAAATTCAGCTTTGCATCACAGGAATAAATTACATTTTAAAATAATATTAAAATCAGCTGTTTTAAATTATAATAATATTATTACTGTTTGTTCTGTTTTTTTAAAGGGATAGTTCGCCCAAAAATGAAAATTCTGTCATTAATTACTTACCCTCATGTCGTTCCAAACCCGTAAGACTTTCGTTCATCTTCGAAACACAAATGAAGATCTTTTTGATGATCTTCCCTCCATTGACAGCTACGCGACTACCACTGCTTCAAAAAGATCGTAAAACTAAACCATATGAATTGAGCAATTTAGTCAAAATTTTCTGAAGAGATTCGATCGCTTTATATGATGAACAGATTGAATTTAGGCTTATTATTAATCAAATAAATTCAGATTTGGTGAGCATAAGAGACTTCTTTCAAAAACATAATATCTTACTGACCCTAAACTTTTGAACGGTCGTGTGTGACACATTACGGAAGTAAAACTGGGCTGGCAAATGCAGTGTTTCATGTTGACAACCATTGGCTTTTTCCTTCAGAGTTTGTCTTCTCACTGGAAGCCACTGATGAATTTCTTAAGGAGCGCGTTCGGAGTCTCCCGCAGAATGTGGCAGAGGAAATGCACTACACTCAAGAAGAGTTTACAGAGAGTCTTGCAAAATTCAGGGAGACTTCGCCAGAAGACGAGTCTGTGCTTGACTATTTCGATGAACTGGAAATTCACCCCGAACACATCAGTTAAAACCCAAACTTTCACACTTATTTTTGCACTTACATAAGATAATGGCACGCCACACACTATTAAATTAATAAATGAGCTGACGGATAAGCTGATAGTTATAAAGCAGGGTGGTATTGTTATTAAGAATTGTGTTTTCATGATGTCATTCTCAGATGTTGAGAACGTGGCCACGGTGGAGAAGATAATTAAGACAGTGGGGCGGCCCATGAACTATGGCCTGAGTCCAGAGGAAATGCAGGAAAAGAGGAAGAGGAAAGATGATGAATGGCACCAGCAGCTGAAAAAGGAGGAAGTTGAGAAGGAACTCGTGGAGAATGATAAAATGGCTGCTCTTTTGGACGAATGGGTAAATTTGTTTTTAAAAGAATTCTCTTATGCTCACCATGACTATTTAATTAATAAGAATACAGTGAAAACATTGATATTGCAAAATGTTATTACAATTTTCAGCATCATTACCCCAGTCTTTAGTGTCACATGATGACTTTTTATCTCAGAATTGCATGATTTAAAGTCGCAATTGCGTGTTATAAAGTCAGAATTGTGAGATATAAACTCGCAATTGCGAAAAAAAAACTTGCAATTCTGACCTTATAACACACATTTGGGAGATATAAAGTCAGAATTGCATGATATAAAGTCGCAATTGCGTGTTATAAAGTCAAAATTGTGAGATATAAAGTCACAATTCTGAGGAAAAAAGTCAGTCTTTTCCTTAGAATTGGACTTTATAAGTCCAATTATTTCACAATTCTGAGAAAAGATGTCAGAATTGTGAGATGTAAACTTTTTATTTTATTCTTAAAATTTCCTGTTTCTAGTTTTGCAGTCCTGTTTCTAGTTTTCTAGTGTATTTATTAAATAAAATTAAACATGAAAGTCCATATGAGAGACATGACATTTACTGCCCACAAACGTTTGATCAGTAGGTGTGAATGAATGGGCAGCAAAAGCTTTCTCTTTCCCTTTGGAAAGACTACATTGTTCAGCTTGTGGATGTGTATTTGCAGAACAGGAACGTGGTCGAGGTGAAGAAGCAGGAGCAGGAGCTATTAGAGACACGATCTGTCCCCATGAGACACTACTTGATGAAATACGTCATGCCCACTGTCACACAAGGACTGGTGGACTGCTGTAAGGTCAAGCCTGATGATCCTGTGGACTTTTTGGTAACACTTGTATAATGGTATTCATATCCTGTGTTTTATTTAACAACAAATTATTTCAACTTAATTCCTATTCTCTTTACTCCATTTCAGGCTGAATACCTCTTCAGGAACAACTCAGATGATTAGCTCATTCTGCTATAACAATAAATGTAAAATATAAAGTGTCATTAAAAGTGTGTGCTGTGTTTTTTTTTTAAGTTTTTTAATCTCTACAAACAGGTGCTAGTTAAAGATTTAAAATTTCACCACCTTCCTAAGGGGCCATATCACATGATGAACCTTGCTTTGTAATTTCAGTTATTAAGTTAAAATGATATGATGCATTTCTTTACAAAAATAAAAAATAAAATTACAATTGGCATGAATATGGAAGTTGCAATAGTCTTTCCTATTGTGACCCAAGTGAAACGACTTTTTGAACAAGAAAAAATGAGGGGCAGGATTTTGTCCATGGGGAATTGATTGGATGGTTGTGGTTTGCTATTGGTCGATCTCATGTGAGTGAAAGGTTGCCCGCCCTCGTGCCGGTAAACGCATCATCAGAGATGAGAAGACATGATTATGCAAGAGGGAGGGGAAGTTATTTTGATTAAAGAATAAGATGGTACATTAATTAAAAAGAAAATATGATGTACACATTGTACACGGACAAATAATTAATAATAAATTCTGCAATATTCCTTAAAAAAAATTTAAATGTCCATTTTGATTTTATGGTAACAAACTTAAACATACTAAAAGAACAGACAAAAGAAGCAAACTTAAAGTGAAAAACAAAAAAAACTTGTACTGTAAACATAGCTTACTGTTCACTGAAAACAGCTAAGATAATGGAAAATTTATTTAAATTTGAAGTCTCACTAATTTCAGTTAATTACTACCCAAAACTCATGAACACTGTATTTTAAAAAAAAATTATTAAAAAAACAGTATGGGAAAAGATTATATGTGAAGCAGTATGAAGTACTAAATGTTCCAATGGTATGCCATATAAAATGTGCTATTTATCATTTCAAACCAATTTCTTATGAATCAGTAAATAAAAGAAAAGCTATTGAAATGGCCTTAGTGCCACTTTAATTGATAAAAAAATACCAAATGTAATATAATAAAACAAGTTTTGACATGTTCGTGACGATGTTACGACAAAATATACACAACATTTTAGCTAGTGGCTGCCCCTTTAAAATACTATTATTTCGTAATAGGTTACAAAAACAATACGTGTGTCAGCCAGCGTCATCACCGAGCCCGTGCGTCATGGCGTCACTTCCTGTACCAACTGGCAGTTGCTGTTGTCGGAGCGCCATGTTATTTCAAACAAAAGAAACAACTCCACTTCGTAACAGTTCATGACAGGCTGAAACACAATGGCGGAATATAACCTGCTTCTCAGCTTCTCATAAACCGGAGATTTTCATAATGCCTTTGTAAGTATGTCGACGGAGTTTAAGGACAAACGTGGTCGAAGCAAACGCGAGGTCTTGGGCCTTAAGTCACGAATCGGTTGAAAACTCGACACGCTGATAAAAGCGTGTAGTGGTGTCGTTCAGTTGTTGAATTAGTCCACAATGTATTAATTTTGACAGCAATCTTGTTGTCAGTATGCAGCTGTTAAAGAGATAAAAAATGATCCCCACCCCATCAGATGCAGAGATTGCGCTCATGCTAAGCATGCCGGCTTGTATGCAAGTTATAGGTATTAAATATATTGCATACAAGAGTTGTTGATCTGTTCAGATATGTAGATCAGTAGTGCACATATTGCTGTAGGTCAGTGACTTTATACTGATACCCTTAAAGGGGGGAGTTCGCACAGACGCGTTCAAGCGTAAACAAATGGGCGAAGCGGAACAGAACACAATGCATGGACCGTTTATTAAAGTTGAACTATTTTTATCTTGACATATGGTGTCTGTGGACGCTGAATGCGCGAGACCCTGGGAAAAAACGGCCAGCCGTGACGCAATGGTCAGAGACACGTACGAGCACAATTAAACTTAAACGCGCCACGTGTGAACGGCGAAAAAACAACAGCAAGATGCGCAATAAATACGATCTTTGTTCGTCAAAATATTTGCTCTACTACGAGCTGTTCTCTACTTTGGACTCAGAAAGCGTTTGTTTATATGGGAAGGTCTGCACTGACCTGGGTGCATGTGTGCTGTTGTTTTTGGTCACAGGAAAATACATAACCTGTAATATTTCTATTATGTAGTCTTTTGCAAAGAATTGATGAAATAAGATGTTCTCAAAGTAGTGCTGGCAACAATACATGTACATATTAAATGATAATGTGTGTAAAGGTAGCTTCTTAACTATCTTCCGTTGTGTTCAAGTCATGTTTATGAGAATTGAACAAGAATGAACCAAAATGTGTTAATTACGAGTGAGAAAGTCAGAATTTCTCTTAAGCCCGAGTTTTCGAGTTGGGGGGAGTGTCAGTTAGAAAATATGGGGCTCGCAATAGATGCAGCATCTGTATTGACAGTAAATTTGGTGAGATTAATGACATTTTATTCATACTCAATAGTATTTTGTACATGCTAAGTTGCATACAAAAACCGCCCGTATAGTACAATTACCATAGAATAAAATATTAGATGGTAACAATCTTGACATTAAAGTCCCTGTGAACCAGAAGTTGCAAACGACTTTTCTCCAGTGTTGTGACGTATTTCCAAGTGAAACGGAATATTGAACAGAGGGCAGGGTTTTACTTTAGCGCTCCTCCTTTCCATATCTGCTCATAGCAGACTAACGGTTTGAGGGGAGTGGTTAAGCGTTTTCAACCCATGCCGTCAAGTAACGCCATTCCAGACCGGAAGTAACTTTTCAGATTTTGATTAAAGATTACCACGGCAAACACATTTTTTCTGTGTATTGAGAGCCTAAGTCCCTCCCCTCCGCTTCCGGCTCATGGGACCTTATTTCGGAAAAAATATGTATGGTAAGTCAATGGCGAGAGACAACTTATCTTTTTATTCCGTCTGAACTGTGCCCTGAATTACACATATGATGTTTGTCAATTTAAAAGATAATTATGAAAGTCAAGAAAGTCGCAGTTTGTAACATTTAGTTTTATGTGAAATTCGCTCAATGAACTACATCTCTCGTCTCGCACTATGTACGTCACCAACAGTCTGTGTGCAGTTTGGTACAAAACACTCAGGCATGACGGTGTAACGTTACGATTATAACGCAAGACTATAGAAAAAATGACAGACGTTAGCTTCAGTAAAGTTAGCTTCATTCATTGAGAGAAAAGGTATGACGTCACATGTGCGCCTTTTGGGTTTGTAGTCTTTGTAATTACGTATTTTCACAGTCTTATACCTCAACAGTTTTACATCAAACTGCGACTTTCTTGACTTTAAAATGTATCTTTTAAATTGACAAACATCAAATGTGTAATCAGGGCACAATTCAAACGAGATCAAAATATTTGTTGTCTCTCGCCATAGACTACCATACAATATTTTTCCGAAATAAGGTCCCATGGTGGTCTACCGGAAGGGGAGGGACTTAGGCTCTCTATTAACTTGCACGGATTAATTGTTCACCACAAGACTAGTAATATGTGCTAACAAAGTAAATAGGGTAAATTTTGATTTCATGTCGACTTTAAACATTTGGGTCAGGCTTGCATGTGTTTTTGGCACATTGTTTACTTAAAGTATACTTACTGTTTCATTGTCTCTGTTTTAAATCCATATCTGAAGTGTCCTGCAGCGCGCAGCTACACGTGTCAAAACAAACTCCATGAGGCATCAGTGATGGTTTTTATTTCACCTCTAGAGGCCGCTCTCGTACTTTATAATGACAGCAGACCCTTCCCAGCAATGAACGCAACCTGGAAAAACTATCAGTATGGATTTTTGCAGATAAATTGTGCTAGCAATCGGTTATTGGTGCCGATTAGCCCAGTGTGATAAACCTATCAATCGGTTGTCCTCTATAATATTTAACTAGGCTATTCAATTTACAGCACCTTCATAAATCGAATTAAAACAAAGCAAAAATGTACTTGATGTGCATTCTTCATTTTGTAGAAGAAGAGTTAAAAAAAAAATAGCTGAATGTTTTGTAGAAAAGGTACATCGTTATCTTCCTCCGACCCAAACTGACTTGAACGCATGTGACGTCATAATTACGACTTCGCAACTCATAATTTACATACGAACTTCCCCAGAGGACTGGAATGCACTATTAATCTTTAGCCAATTATTTTTTTTTTTGACATAACAGTGGTCAGGTGATTGAAGGCTGAAATTTCATAACATGCAGAATTTCCAACAAAGATGCGAACGGCTCCTGTGACCACGTTCTATACTACCACTATGTTTCTGTTAAATCTGACAATTAATGTTTGACTTTTTCACAGTCCAATTACCAATCAGGTGCAGACAGTACAGCAGACCCCAAAGCATTATGGGATCACGTCTCCTATCAGCTTGGCACCGCCTAAAGAGGCCGATCTGGTCCTTGCGCGGAAGCTGACAGAGACGCTCCGACCCTTCGGCGTCTTTGAGGAGGAGATGGAGCTGCAGCGGAGGTAAATGAAACATGCATCACTGAATCACACACGTATGTGGACATGCATCATGAGAGTTAGATCGTGATTGAGACCATCAACTGGCTCTTTAACAATTACACAACTTTTTAAGTTAACTTCTTAAAACTAAATGCACTAAGTTCATCAAATCCATTGCTTTTATTTACTTTTATAGACTTTATTTTAGGGATGCGCCAATACCGATAATTCTTTTTAATTGAAAGCCAATAATCGCTGTATTGGCCGATAAATCTAAATCCAAGTTTTTATATAATTTTTGAGAGCCTGATTACAAAAACAAAATTCTCGCCATTAAAATCAATGTCCCAAACACACAATTATAATGATGTTCTCATTATAATTTTATGTAGCCTATATGACAGACATGTTGCACTTAACTGTATTTTCCTTTTTTGAAGTAATTGCAATCATATTTCAAGCAATTCAAAACTGTCATGGTGAACAGTGCACATTTGAAGTGTCTCAGCTGAATGAACATTTTTGATTGGGATGATAACGATAACATTAAAAATGAACATATATTGGCCGATACCGATATGGTGGCCGATATATCGTGCATCCCTGCTTTATTTTCTTCTATTTTAAAACAATTGATGATTATCTAATCAAAATTACAAATTATGTTACAGTGATGAATACTATAAAGATCTGAAATCAAATGCGTTTCTGATTTGTTTGTTTCTGTCAGCTCCATGAACATATCAGTTTGCTTTCTCACGTCACTAGCTTTGAATTTGCAACTTTGCTTGCAAACGAATGCATTAAACATTTGGGTCAGGCTTGCATGTACTACAAATGTTAGCGTCCTCAGCCTTGATGGCAAACATACTGCTGTTCTTTCTCTACTAATGCAGCATATAGTCAACAAATTAATTACTTAATGATATGAAAACATGTACGGTAGTGTACTGTATTACCGTTTCAAACACATGCACCGACACGTGTCAAAACCAACTCCATGAGGCGTCAGTGCTAGTTTTTATATCGCCTCTAAAGGTCGCTCTCGTACTGTATAATGCCAGCGGACACTTCTCAGCAACAGACTCAACCCCGAAAAACTGTCGGTATGGATTTTTGCAGATAAACAGATTATTCCATCAGTTATCGGCCAAACCGATTGATTGGTCGACCTCTAGTAAAAAGAGCGGTATACTGTTAGCGAACATCACGACACCACCCACACTGCTGAGAGTGCCGTTTAGATGAATATGTAAATATGTTCTGCACGCTTTCCTCTTAGTAACAAACACAACTGTTTTCTCACCACTGTATTTTATTGTATGTATGGATATATTTGCACCAGCTCTGCAATTTGGCACTCCAGTAAAGTCGTCACATTTATTTATATAGCTCTTTATACAACAGATTGTTTAAAAGCAAGCAGCAATACAGTTTTAAACATGGAAAAAACAAGTGTCAGTGTCTCTGTCAATTAGAATTACAACTTCAATTTCTACTATAATGCAGCTCTCCAGTGTGTTCATGTTTTTACTCACGGATGTCTGACTTCGATGGACTGAACAGAAGAAATGAACCGTTGAAGAAGGTGGAGCTTCAGAGCACACCTGGCTATTAAATAATCGCCCCGGACCAATGGTAGTTCGAAGGTTATTTTCAAACAAGCTATTTCAAACTCCCAAAACGAACTTCATTTTGAATTGATTTTGTTCTAAATAACGTCACACCAGTTAGTTCTTTCGATTTTTCTCTAATATAGGAGGCCTTAACTTCCTGGAGGATGTTGTCCCACTTAGCAACTGCCTTGTTAAAAAGATTTTTTTACAAAATATAAATTTTTAAAAATAATATTGAAGGCACAGTAAAATTATATAAATTGTTGGCAATTGTAGCCAAGTTATGTTTTGTTTTAAATTACAATAAGGACAAAATGAAGACACAACTATGATATTTCCTTTTTTATCAGTTTATATTAAAACTTAACACAGCACCAAGGGACGAGGATGGCAGCAAGTTTTCTTTTAATTCAACAAGGATGCATTAAATTCTTTCAGACTTCATCAAAGACTCTCAAAAAACATGTATCATGGTTTCCATGGCTGCTGAGAAATAAAATATATTAAAATAGAAGACTATTTCACAATATTACTGTTTTTAATATATTTTTCATCAAACAAATGCAGCCTATAAGCATAAGAGACTTCTTTCTAAAACGGTAAATCTTACTGCCCCAAACTTTTGAATGGTTGTGTGTTCACTTCCATAATTTCTATCTTTTTATTGTTTATTATTCTATCCAGTACACATTTCTCCATATCCATAATAAGTATGAAAATGTAGAGCATAGTCTTGACCCATCTTTTGGCTTCATCAAATTGCTGTTTAAACATGGTTCTTTTGCCCACAGAATCCTAGTGCTTGGGAAGTTAAATATGTTGGTTAAGTTGTGGATCCGTGAAGTCAGTGAGACGAAGGTAACTTATCGTCCTTTTAATTATAATAAATACATAAACTTCTGAATAACCGTTTGCAGATTCCAACTGTTACATTTTCATATATTTACAGAATATTCCAGCATCAGTGATTGAAAGTGTTGGTGGAAAGATCTTCACGTTTGGATCCTACAGGCTTGGCGTTCATACCAAGGGTAAGTTTTCATAGACCAGCACTAGATCCATACATGTACTTCACATAGTTTCCGTGTGTCTGAAATTTCTCATTCACTAACCTAATTGTTTAGGTGCTGATATTGATGCTCTCTGCGTTGCACCCCGACATGTGGAGAGAACAGACTTTTTCTCCTCGTTTTATGAGAAATTAAAGGAGCAGGAGGAAGTCAAAGACCTGAGGGTATGGAGCCTTTTGTGAATGTGTACATATCCTGTACATCTTCCTCAATATCGGTGAGGCTTAACAATTGATATTTGCTTTTGCCTTCTAGGCGGTGGAGGAAGCATTTGTACCTGTGATAAAGCTGTCTTTTGATGGCATTGAGGTATTTTTTACGTCCTTGCATATATGACATCAAACAATAGTTCACGCCAGAATTGAAATGATCATAATTTTTTTTGTCTCATGTCATTTTGTGTATGTTTTGAAATAAGTTGATATGTTTTTGGCAGATTGACATACTGTTTGCCCGACTGGCACTACAAACAATTCCAGAAAATCTGGATTTGCGAGATGATGGCTTGTTAAGGAACCTTGACATTCGCTGCATTCGGAGTTTGAACGGTAATTGGTTATAATTGATGAACCTTGTTAGGGCTGGGTATTGTCACTGATTTCACAACTTGATCAATTAACGCGGTGCACTTTTAATTCTCCTAAGCCCGAACTTAACGTGAAAATCAATAAAATCATGTAAAGTGACTTCCGTGAAATGGGACATGCTTGATACTAAAAAGAGTTATTAAAAGCACAAAAGAGAACTTGCGCTTTTCCTCGGGCGGCTTTTTGTGTGCGCTCAGAGACTGAACAGAACATGGACAAGCGGGAGTTTCGGCTGCGCATCTAAACGGTCTAATACATGCAAAAATGTTAAAATTACCAGCTTAGCGAGTGTTCACTAAAATCCAGTCAAATTATGTCTTAAGTGAACGTAAACAGTTGGGAGAAAATATACAGTTGGAAGAAAATATAATGTATCAGTATATTTGATCTGTGCATATAATACTTCTGCTGCAGACTAATGTCAATAAAACAACAAAAGACAGAGAAAATCTCTCACTGCTCTTGACTGAATAACTTTTGTAGCTTCAATAAGAATCAAAGCAAGTTTAATTCTTGCAGTGAAAATTGAAACTGTGATGGGCAACATCACAACTATGACAAGAAAAAACAAGTATACTTGAGCATTCTGTCCTTCTGAGGGTCTAATCGTCCTGTTTTTGGTTCGTTTACATGTCTGCTCAAATTACAATCATATGTAGGCTACGCACATACAACGAGCGCGTTTAGCCCAGCCCACAGCATTGTTTTGGATGTTCGGTAAGTTCCGTCATAAAAGCCGACCAGTCAGGTTGTGAACATATCCCTTTGCCTTTAGGTTCGGTGATAAAAAATGCCAATCTGAATGCTAAGCGGACCAGGACTGAATTGTTATATTATTATTTTTTTGTCCGGATCAAACAAACTGAACTACAAGTGTGAACTAAAATATTGATCTTGGAATTTAAGAATCAATATATCGGTTCATCAAAATTGAGCTTGATTACAATCCATTAATTGATATTGTCAACCCAGTCCTAAATCTTGTATGCTTGTTTAATGAAGTTTTCCCCTGGTAATCTCAATATATGTACTTGTTTGATTGTCTGATTTCTCAATGTGCTGACCTACAGGTTGCAGAGTGACTGATGAGATTCTTCACCTGGTGCCCAACATTGAGAATTTCAGACTGACTCTTAGAGCCATCAAAATGTGGGCCAAGCGTGAGTAAAAACTTGTCTGTCAGCCTGAAATTGTATTTGGTTTGTGGAACATGCCACAAAAAACAAACCCTACAATGACCTGTTGTGTTTGTGGGTATTAGTGCAGTCAAAAAACCCCAGCAGTGCAGCATTGTGCCTCAGGAAATTTGTATGGCTTGCATTTGCTGCCTAGAACCCAGTGCACTCATGCTTAACCTAGTGAAAAAATGACAGATTCTTGATTGGAACTTGGCCTTTAGAAATGCTTCATTGTGAAAAATTTCAGGCCAATTAGGCCTGCACGATTATGACAAAAATCATAATTGCCGATTATTCCCTTGAAATTGTAATTGCGATTATTAATTACGATTATCAGAATTAATCAGATTATTTGTATTATATATATATATATATATATATAAATAATCAGGCATATTATAATACATGTTTACACAAAAATTGTTAACACACAGGTACTTTACTTAACATGCACATAAATTGTAAGAATATGACTAATAGTAAAGACTACTTTATAAATAAAAATTAGGTCTATGCTAAAGCTATTAAATGGCAGTCCCAAACTAGTTTTTGCTAATACAATGTTGGTGTGAGCCGCCACAGTCATTTAAAAATATAATAATAAAAAAAAACACAAGGTGAAAATAAAGTGGCATTTTGGGGTTAATATGGAAATGACAGTTACCATGATGAATACACAATATTAACAAGAACTGTTAATGAAACATGGAAACTGCTCTTGGTGAATAGAATGAAAATCATACCTGCATGCAAATCCTTCTCAGCTAACACCAGTAACGGGATTTATTGGTATTTGACTCTTATTTCGTGTAATTTACAATGTAACGACGTTGCTTGCTCGTAGTTTCTTTTACACTTTATATACAGTGAAGCGACACAGCGCGCGCCGCCGCATTTGCGCGTGCAATTAACGGCTGACAGGACAGGAAAGTCCATTTTTCTGAGGTGAAAGACTTTTTATTTCAGCGTACATTTACGTCACTGCATGGTAGTTCCTATTGTGCTGGGTTTTCTGAAGTAGTCGTGATTCACCTCTTATAACATAACATGCTCTAAACAACACGCATGCAGAGTGGATTTTCTTTTGTAATCGCGGTTTTGAACGATTACGTAATCGTGGCACCCATAATCGTAATCGCGATTAGAAATTCGATTGATTGTGCAACCCTAAGGCCAATTCATTTATGAAGTTGATTTGGAGGTTTACTGTACGAAATTAAGAAATAAATGACATTATTTGAAACTCCTACAGGCCATAATATCTACTCGAATATCCTTGGTTTTCTCGGGGGAGTATCGTGGGCCATGCTGGTGGCAAGAACCTGCCAACTCTACCCCAATGCTGTGGCTTCCACCCTGGTCCACAAGTTCTTCTTGGTTTTCTCAAAGTGGTGAGTTCCTACAACAGATAATGACATAACACAGAATCTGAACTTTTGGTCTTTGCTTTCAGAGAGCCGTTCTCTTCAATTTCATTAATTCCTTATTTTTCTTCCTGGGTGGTGTTTTCAGGGAATGGCCAAACCCTGTCCTTCTGAAGCAGCCTGAAGACTGTAATCTCAACCTCCCAGTCTGGGATCCCAGAGTACTGTCTTTATTTATTTATTTATTTATTTATTTATTTATTCATTCATTCATTCATTCATTCATTCATTCATTCATCTGACTTTATTCATTTATTTGAATTGCAAGGCAATATATCTACAGAAACGTTAAATATTTTGACAATATTCAAGATTTTTATGAATGTATTTTTGGTCTGATTTGGTGTAAAAAGGTGATTGCCCCCAACAAATCATGGAAATTCAGTGTTTATTGTTAGTTCAAATATAGTTAATGCACTAAAGGAAGAATGATATTTGATCTTTTTCTTTATTTGCACCAACATAAGATGCATATTAATAAACAACAGTATTCACCTACATATGTAAACATTTGTGGAAATGTGAAAGTGATTTTGAATCGAATAGTGACCAAGAATCAATTTGAATTGAATCGTGAGGTACCAAAAGATTCCTACCCCTATTCAAAAGGTTGTTATTGTGTCAGGTGGCTCAGTACACATAAAGCAAGCAATGTTTTGAGAGCACCACAGATTAGGATCAAGCGACTATTAAAATGCCTTGATTACTTGCCTGCGTCATGATAAAGGTAGTGAGTATGAAAATGACACAGTCAGGGAATGGATTCATCTAATAAAAGCACATTAGAAATCAGAACATTTTTCTTGGTGCTGGTTAATTTTATATATATCAAAATAATATAGAAAAAATTGTAATTGAGAATATTGCTCTCATTGCATGTATTTAATCCTTTTTTTTTTTTACCCACACATAATCAGAAACAAAATTAATTTAGCATATCATTTACTAAAAGCTACAGTGATTTTTCTGTACCGTCTCAAATTCTTCACTTCAAAATATTTTTTTTCTTTTTCTTTTTTTTCTCAGGTAACTCCGAGTGACCGTTACCACCTCATGCCAATCATCACGCCAGCTTACCCTCAACAAAATTCCACTTACAATGTCTCAGCATCTACTCGGGCCATCATGGTGGAAGAGTTCAAGCGGGGTCAGTCTCATTTCTGAAGATCCCTAGAAACACATTCTGGTAGAATAAAGAAGCGTGCTTTGAAAAGTGAAAATGTCAACATTTTCTCACCATCATGTTATTCTAAATCTGTATGATTTTAATTTCTGATTTTAGGGTGTTCACCCAAGTGCCAACCCCCCAGAGTATTACATACAACCTTGTGTGCTATATTCAAGTTTCTTGAAGCTTTCTTTGAGGAACTGGACAAAATTTAAGTTTAAATTCACTGAAAAGCTTCCCTTCTGCAGCAGCTCTTAAATCTAATTTGTGTTTAAGTACATTAAAATATGGATTCGGGTTGTCAAAAAAGGAATATAGCACACAATTTGAATGGACTACTTTTTTTGTTTGTCCTTGACAGTGTGTTTAACATCCCCTTTTATGTTCTACTGCTAAAAAGATAGTCATGCAGATTTGGAATAACAGATTTTTTTTTTGTTTTTTTTTGTTTGGGTGAGCGATTCCTATTAAGCTGAAGATACCGTGCAAGGCTATTGTGCCACTGTTTGATTCACATTCCGATTGTTTAACTCCTCACAGGTCTTGCTATCACGGATGAAATATTGCAGAATAAAGCAGATTGGTCCAAACTATTTGAAGCACCAAACTTCTTTCAGAAATACAAGTATGTATTAAGCTGCATATCCTGTTGGACACTCATGGTGAGATTTAATCATTTCAATAAAGATTTATTTCTCAAAACTGCACTCACACACATTCATAGCCCTTTCACAAGTACCACCTTATGTAATCGGTGTCATCAATTTCAAATAAAAGCAGAATTTTGCATATTATCAGTTTATTTATATGAGTACAACACAATGGCTTTTGACACGTCAACGTTTTTGATAAAATAAAATGTGTAATAGTCCTGCTTGTAGAGCATGCCTGAAATGTAAGTAACACTTTTGAGATGGTTAAAATTTATATTTTTCAAAGGTAGGTATATCAGTTTAATGTGGTTTTCTTGTGCTATTAATTTGTGTACAATTCAAAAATAAAATGTTTTAGTTCACAATTCGTACAATGTATTTCTTGTTAGTCTGTGTTTTCATAGTGTTCCTAATTTTCAATTTTAACTTTTTTTTTTTTTTTTCAATTTCGTCAATGTTTAGCATTTAGTCTGTTTTTGTTAATTTTTAGATTTAATTCATTGTTACGACTTTAAGTCAGTAGGTGTGTTTGACTCGAAGCAACACTGCTCAGACCAATCAGTGTATGATATCAGAGCACCGCAAGAGCGATTCGAAAGCAGTCTTCTCTTTAATTGCTTTCATGGTACTTTGATGTCATTCACCGATCGGTCCACGCAGTGCCGCCTCAAGTCAAACACACCTAATATTTCAGTCAAAGGATACAGAATTCTGACTGAAGGAATAAAACTGATATTTTCTATCAGTAATGTAGGTTTAATACAGCTCATTGTTTTTCCATGTTAATTGAAGATCCATTGTGCTTGAAAGCTGATGAAGCTCAATTTTGGGGGGGGTTTTTCTAGCTAATTTAAGCTCATTTTAAATGTTTCGGATGCTCCTTCACTTTCCGACACAAGTCTTCCCACCCCACATGAGGATGCAGCGACTGCATGCAGTTCATTGTGGTGCTCAATTCATAATCACCCATTATTTTGTACAATGTAGCAGTTAGCTGGTTTCAAAGAATGAATTAAATGATTTACAGCATCTCATTCTTTTCTGTCCAGATAAGCCCCTAAAACATAGTCAGAGTGGGGGAAAATGCCCAAAGTGTGGTGCTCTGCAGAAAAATACAGATAAATGCATAAAGGATCAATTGTGAACGTTTTAAGCTGCTATAAACTTTTAAGTTGCGGTCAAAATATAGGTTATCTTGCTTTTGCTTTGGTACTTTGATTTATCTATAAGATATGGGGAGCCATTCCACTGAAAAATTTTTTTTTTTTTTTTTTTAAACAATAGAATAATCTGAAAGAGTTTGTACACTTCTATTCTATTAGACCATCTATTCAAATGGCAAGTAAACTGTGTTGAGTCACTTTGGTTAAACAAAATGCAGTTTTGCTTCAAATAAATGTATCTTGTGAATGTATGAATTGGGAAACGGGATGAAAAATTAAGAATGTTATAGTTTGTCTGAATTAATTGATTATCATAAGAGGACTATATCTTTTCATGATGCTAATTAACTGTAAAAAGTGCCATGAATCTGCTGTTAAAGATAAAGCGTTTTAGTGTGTGAAATGAAGTGATCATGGCTGGATATGATAAGGGTGATCCCTGCTGTCTTGAATGAAGTTCATAAAGATATTTTTGGTTTTGGAGAGAGGTGTAACGGTACATTTTCAGTGAGATGGGGGCGGGACGGCCCTGTAAGTTTTGCCGGGTTTGGTTGAACAGCTCTAGTCTAAAGGATGTAATGGCATTGTTCTGTCTTTTATGTCCCAAGGCATTATATAGTGTTGCTAGCAAGTGCACAGACAGAGAAGCAGCACTTAGAGTGGTGAGTAGCTTACTGTCTTCATCCAGCACTGTCACATGCTTAATCGGACCGATGTTCTGCTCAAATCCCCTGCATCTGTTTAAAAAAATGTGGTGGAATTGGACTAAATGTACTGTTTGCCTGACAGGGTGGGCCTCGTGGAATCAAAGATCCGAATCCTGGTGGGAAACCTGGAGAAGAACGAGTTTATCACACTCGCCCATGTGAATCCACAGTCATTCCCGGGACTAAAAGAGGGAGCTGACAAGTGAGTTTAAGATGCTTTTTAAGTCTTAAAACCGACCTAAGAATAGTCAATAGTCCCATTCACAGTCTTTACTCGCTCTTTCCTTTGTGTCCGTACAGGGAGGAGTTCAGCACAATGTGGGTAATAGGTATTGTGTTCAAAAAAATGGAGGGATCAGAAAATCTCAACGTGGACCTGACGTTTGATATCCAGTCCTTCACTGACACAGGTAAGACTTCCTGTCTGTTGGCAGTTTTAAAGAACACACTCGAAGAGTCGACTTTGCTTTTGTTTGTTTTTTCTGAATGTTTTCTAGTAATCAACATTTGTTCTTTGAATGGTTGTAGTTTACCGACAGGCGATCACTAGTAAAATGTTTGAGCAAGATATGAAAATCACAGCCATGCATGTGAAGAGGAAACAACTGCATCAACTACTTCCTAAAGTCGCCATTCAAAGGGGCAAGAGAAAGGCAAGTGCATCTTTGCAAAACATGATAGACAATTGCTTAGAATCGAGATTAAAATGCATGTGCTACACTTTAGCAATTTATGTTGTTTTCATACGTTTTTGAATTGCAAAAAAAGTCTAGTGTATTCAAGTAATAACAGGTGGATTCAGGTTGATTGGGACACTTTTCCCCAGTCATCTCAATGGCAAAAAGTTTACCAATAAACACAAATTCACCCTATGCTTTCAAGGTGTATGAAATGGTTTAATAGTTATTTTTCTATTTTTTGAACATTTTTCAAGGTAAAAGTGTTTTTTTCTTCTTCCTCATAATA